>JAOTOL010001477.1:0-600000 GCA_034440575.1 Imbricaverruca yamaguchii
AATCTGAGAAGGAGCATGTCCACTAACGAAAAAAAGCAGTATACAGAGACTGGCTTCCATATTTTGTACTTCTAACATAGAGATCACAAGCTGATGCACAACACTGCAGCTGCACACAAGTCATCTGTCTTCCATCAGCCCTTAGGACATCACACACAAAGATAAACTTGTCATGCTAAAATTCACACAAATACAGTGTTTCAACAATAGGTTAGCCGAAACTTGCACACAATATTGTACACTCAATCACACCCACACCTGCATGGCACACACACATACATACATACATACATACATACATACACATACAAACACACATACATACACACACACATTATATATATATATTGCAAATTTGTCATATGTTGTCAGACCCAGCTTATACAGTGAAATATTGGGTGTGATAAAGTTGTCTGTGCACAGCTAATAAGGTAGACATCAAAACTGCGGAAGGCTTTGCTTCGTCACGAACTAAGTGATTGCATTTCCTCAATTGAATGATTGCATACTCATTGGATGACGTAATTACCTGTCTGGGTTCGCCGGGTGTTTCATCCACGTCCTGTCTCCGACGACACCTGCTGCACGCCACATGCCCTCGTTCGATGTCCCCATGTCACTAACGGCAGCAACGACGTCGAAGCCGATATCATGCAGCGCCGTGACGACCTCCGCTGCCTTCGGCACAGTCATGGGCGCATCCAGTTCATAGAATATTGGCTGCTTCCAAGATGAGCAAAGGCCACGGATCATCAACAGCTGGAGCTTTGACCCGGCGACGACTTGGTCGGAGGTCTGGTCGTAGGCTACCTGGCCATTCAGGGACATCTCGTCAAAGCACATGACGCAGATCCTCTCCAGTGGGCTCATGGTCTGGACAGCAGACTTCAAAACCCACAAGGCAGCGTCCATCAGTCCCGGCGTCACGCAGAAGCCTCTTGTCCACCTTGAGAGGGTGCTGCTGGAAGGTAGAGGAGATGGAGGGCATGCTGTGCGTAGGCATATGCCTTACGGCTGATGCAGCGCAGGCCCACAGCTTTCGCCACATCTCCAGCTTTCCAGCGCTTGTGCTGCCCAGTCGCGAGACGGTCGAGCTGCCCCTTGCTGAGGACGTCGTCTTGCTGAAGCTGAATAGCGGCCGCTGCCTGTAGCTTGAGCTGACGGATTTCGCGTTGTAAGTGCGACTTCTCTTGGCGCCACTTCAGCAGATCCAGTCTGTGCTTGGCCTGCATGAGATGCAGCTGCCTCTTCAGCGTCCGGACGAACAGCTGGTAATTCCTGAAAAATGGACAGGGAAACATTGTACAAACATTTTGAGCTCCATGTGAGATTTGTTGGAGTATAAACCCTTCATAATTTTAGTATACGTTTTGCATCGTGCTCAGCTACAATTTGTCATGCTGTATTTAGTATGATGCACAATCTGTGGATATCACTGCTATTTCAATAATTGTAGTTATAAATCACTACACAAAATACTAATGATATTAAATATGGTCAAACTTTAAAATGTACCTTCACCATGTACGAAACAATTAACAGCTAATGATCATAAATGTTTATTGTGTGAGGTATTGAAGATTACCCATGCATATATATGTATATATGTATGCATATATATATATATATATATATATATATATATATATATATATATATATATATATATATATTTATTCATTTATTTATGTATACATGTAAAGCTAAAGTGGGATGCATGTGATACAAGTACTCCAAGGCGACGCCGGAATTTTTACATTGTGCAATAGGACTGTAAGGGAAAAATGATACAAAGCCATGCAATATCATAAAGCCATCTGTGGCACCAAACTTGTCCCAACAGAATCATGGGCTCTTAAAATATTGCACAGTAGAATATTATTTTATTATTAATATGGCAGGAGTGGCTATTGGCAATGATCAATCTAGTAATGTTCAACTAGATCTAGAGGATCTAAAAGTGGTGATCAATGGCAGATGTCTTTCAACTATGAAAAATGCAAGTTATGCATTTGGTACGGATGCAACAAGCGAATTATTCGCTTAGCGGAGAGGGTCTGAACTATTGTGTGAAGCTCTCGATTATTAGTTGTTGGATGTTGCGGTTTTGGACTTTACTTACTTTGGGCCTTTTTTTGGATGTTATATTTTTGGACTTTATGATTCTTGGGTTTTTCCCAATTGGACTTTTTTATTAGATGTTAGCTTCTTGTATCGATGTTCCAGGTTGCTCTGCGTTGCGGTTCGGAGCTTGTTTGGGACGGGTCTGAGCCAAGGGAGAAAGGAAGATATTTATTACTCACTAACGCAGTAGAGTCAACAGGCATCGGCGCAGCGCTGCAGCTACAATTACAGAAGTCCGCTCTGAAAAGGAGGAAGCAGCTCGGAAAAGCCGTGTGAAGTTCTGTACGGGGTTAGTACCTACTCGTAATGCGTTGTTCTTTTGTCGGCCTCAACAGGCCACTGGCCGGTGCTCCAGATCAAGAGCCGCGCGCAACACGCTTTTGACCTATCTAGGACCTGGCAGTGCCAGTGCGTTGCTGACGTTGGCATGTGAACTAGGTAGGTAGCATGAAGAATATGGTCTTCAAATCAAGGTTATGTCGGTGTGCTGTCTGTGCATGAAACATTGTTCTTAGTGCCAGTAGAAGAACAGCAAGTGTGTCTGGGGTTGTCAAGATTGGAAAAGCAGGCTGTTCTTGGATTTTTGGTGTCCAGAACTGTATTCCCACCAGAAAATTGTTGTCTCATTTATCTTGCTTGGAAGTTGAATGATTCTGTTTGACAATGAACTGCTCTATGCCAAAGTGCTTGGTAAGTTTGCAGTTTCAAGTAGGTTGGCCCTAGGCCTTTCTACCTACCTACTTTTCAATCATTTTAATTTATTTTCCAATGTAATGTTTATGAATGTGTTGGCATAATGTGACCACTCATTTTCTCCACAATTGTTTATTGTTTAGTTTTGGGCAAGTTAACACCCAAAATGAACTGAGTTGGGTAGGTAGGTACCCAGATAGGTACCTACCTAGGTACCTCTCTGGGTATCTACTACAAAAGTACTGTTCAAAATAAAGAACAATGTAGTGTAACCTAGCGTAGCATTCCCAGCAACTATAATGGGCACTACATAACAAGTAGCAGTTGATGTGCCCCTAAGCCCAAATAATCAATCAATCCAAGCAAATATACATTCTTTGGAAAATATGAAAAATTGCTAACCTATTTTTTTATTATAACAAAATCAAATTGAAAAACCTAACGTAGCCTGGCATGTTGCTGAACTTTTTTATTCCCCCATAAAAATACCAGACTTAAAACAGGAGCTTTACCAAAACAAACCTAAACCCTTTATTCACTTGATGTTGGTAAAATGTGTGTAAAGCATGTTTCATGTATACTATAATCTGAAATATTACCAAGTCAAAGTGTTTGATGTTTACTGCAAACTGCACACTGAGGTTCTCTCGTGACAGATTGGAATACAAATATCCTCGATATTGAATCACCCAGAAGTTTTCTTTGCCTTACCTAGAATCACAAAGTGCAAATGAAATCTTGGTACATATTGCATTTTTTAGCCATGTTGATGTCATAAAGTCATAAGTCATAAAGTGTTAAGGCTTAATAAGGGCCACAAGGGCCCATCTGGGTCAAGCCTGTCTAGAAGATATTAGAAAGTACATGTTCACACTTATCAATTCCAAACCCATGCAATCCCTCCACCTGTGCCACCACAGCCAATCTCATCAGTATGACATCGCAAAGGAAGTTGCCAAATCCACTGCTAGGTACACCCCATATAGTACAACATAATACTAGCATAATGTTATACCCTATATAGCTAGTGAAAATACTCAATATCCCATGCATCACAAGTTAGAATTCAAAAACAACATTTTCCTGTCTAAAAAATTATCCACCCTACTTTTAAAGACATTCAATGAGGGACTCCCCACTGCATCAGCAGGCAGCCTATTCCATTGGTCAACAACCCTTTGACTGAAGACCTGTTGTCGTTTAACTGTCCTGCACCTCATTTTGTCTAACCTGAATTGATGACCCTATGGGATACTCTAAACTGCAGAGCATCATTCAAATTGACCTGATCTAGCCCTCTAACAATTTTGTACATTTCAATCATGTCTCCCTTAATCTCCTATACTTGAGTGAGTACATATCTAATGCATTAAGCCTTTCTCTATATTCTAAGTTACTTAATCCACTGCGAGTCTAGTGGCTTTGCGCTGGACTCTTTCTAACATATCTATATCCTTTTCTAGGTAGGGGCTCCATGCTTGTACAGAGTACTCCAAGTGGGGCCGCACAGATGTGTGCCCACATTTCCTCATATGTTTGGAATATGGGATATATATGAGATTTATGGTAACTAGAGTCAGTACAGAGAAGGTGCCATGGACACAGAGAGGATGAAAGGTCTGGAATATGGTGCCAGATTGCAAAAACTAGATTTGTACTCTGAAAGGTAGCCTCATTTCAGCAGACATTGGCAAATGTCAAGATTTATGGTGGTCATTCTACCATCAAGATCCCTGACATGTTTGTGCTGGCACCATCAGTGAACATGTGTGGACATTCACTGAAATTGGCTGGGGATGAGTAGTCTAGGGTTAAGCCACACATCTCAATCTGGATATTGTGGGTTCAAATTTCACCTGTTGCTGCTCTTCACCAATGGGCAATCTGTGTGTGAGATTGTCAATGCTACATGACTCAACAGTTAAAGTGTGGTAGAACCAGTATCTGCCACTACTGAAATTGGCTCACAGATGTGCATTAGTTGATTGTATGAAAATATTGTTTAGCCTCAAATGCTGTGCTATATGGAATTCACTATCTGATGATGTGGTAGCCTTATTGAACCTGGCTGCATTTAATGCTGTACTGCAATCAAATCTCTGCACATTGTTGTATGGGTATCCTGAATAGTTTAACTATGATAATATACTAACCAAACTTGAAGAGTAGCTTTCATTTTTTGTATTTAATTTTGTTGAACACACATTAGAAATTGGGTGGCAACTATCTATTAGCAGATGTAGTGTCACTCTAAGTTTATTAATTCTGCTTAAGGCACACTTTCCAGTTCCTGTTATATGCCCGGTCTTTATGATAACTGTATTTTTCTTTAATCCTGGGATTGGTGTACAGCAGACTTTAACGGCATGAGAGCGGCTTTAAGTGCCATCAGATGGGAAGAAGAATTCTCCAATTTAAATGCCTGTGAAATGTGGGAAAAGTTCAAATCTTACTTAAAGGAAACTCAGATTAGACATGTCCCCCAAAAGCAAAGACGCAAAAGAAGGGTAGGAAAGCCAGCATGGCTTACACCAGACGTGATAAAAGCAATTAGGGCTAAGAAAACTGCATTTAGAGTTTTTAAAGAAGCCTCAAATGTCATTAATCTAAAGGCGTATCGAAAAGCTAGAGACACTGTGAAGCAAAAAACCAGAGCAGCAAAGCGAGCAAAGGAACTGGATTTAGCTAGAAACTGTAATGGGGACAGTAAAAAGTTTCTTTAGTTTCTACAAGCTGAGTAAAGTTTCTAGCACAATTGGTCCACTGGAAGTAAATGGGACTACATTGGGTGAGGATATTGAGATGGTTGAGGAGCTGAGCAAGCAGTTCAAATCAGTGTTTACATTGGAAGATATGACCAATCTGCCGACCGTACACCATAGTTCAGTTACATGGGATCTGACAAATGATGTTGATTTCATTGGTAGTGATGTTGTTTACAATCATATCAGGAAAATAAAGCCAAATAAGGCAGCAGGACCTGATGATATTTATGCTAGGGTGTTGCGGGAAACTGAAAAGGAACTGGCATTTCCACTTAGTATAATATTTTGTAGATCAGTTTCACATAATGAAATTCCAACCGATTGAAAAGGGCAAATGTAGTTCCTATTTTCAAGAAAGGAGAAAGAGGGAAAGTTGAAAACTATAGGCCAATAAGTCTCACATCCCTAGTCTGCAAGGTACTCGAATCAATTATCAAGGATAGAATAGTTAGCTATCTGGAAGGTAGCAGATTGATTCAAGATACTCAACATGGATTTAGAAAAGGACGATCGTGTCTCACAAACCTCTTGGACTTTTTGAACTTCGCCACAGAACAATTTGATCAGGGAAATCAGGTTGATGTAGCATATCTTGACTTTAGTAAGGCCTTTGACAAGGTACCCCATAAACGGTTAATGATACAGCTTCAGTCCCATGGTATTGCAGGTAGCATCTTAAAATGGATAGAGTTGTGGCTTTCAGATAGACAGCAAAGAGTGATGCTAAATGGTACAAAGTCATCATGGCAAAATGTTCTTAGTGGAGTCCCCCAGGGGTCAGTACTAGGGCCATTACTGTTCATTATATTTGTAAATAACATTGAAAGTGGCCTAAGCAGTAAAGTTTTGAAATTTGCAGATGATTTGAAGGTCTTTAGGGCAATAACAGGTCAGGATGAGCATATCTTGCTGCAAAAAGACTTAGACAAACTTGTGAAGTGGTCCGAAGAATGGCAAATGAAATTTAACTTTGATAAGTGCAAAATCATGCATGTAGGTAAGCAGCATATGAAGGCTCCATACTTGATGGGTGGCCAAGTGCTATCAGTGACTCAACAGGAGAAGGATTTAGGTGTTATTCTAAACACAAAATTGGGGGGCGTCAGAACAGACCAAGGAAGCCAGGAAGAAGGCACTGAGAATGCTCGGGGCAATAAATAGGAATGTATCATACAGAAGTGAGGAAGTGATCAGGAAGCTTTACTGTGCATACGTCAGGCCACATTTGGAATACTGCATCCAAGCTTGGTCTCCTAGCTATGAAAAAGATTGTTGGCTTTTAGAGAGAGTACAAAAGAGGGCTACAAAAATGGTTAATGGCATAAGCAACCTGGCATATGAGGAAAGATTGAAGAAATTGAATATGTTTTCACTTAGATATAGAAGGCTGAGAGGAGATCTCATCGAGGTCTTTAAATTTGTCAATGGTCTGGAGAGGGGATACCTTGGGGAAATGTTTGAATTTAACAGAAATGATGCAATTAGAGGTCATAAATTCAAAATTAAAATTAACCACAGCAGAACAAGGTTAAGGCAAACTTTCTTCACCAACAGGGTAGTGGAACACTGGAACCAGCTGCCAGAAAACATCGTCAGTAGCAGCACATTGAACATCTTTAAAAACAGCATAGACAATCATTATAAGAATAGAGGGCTTGCTTTTCAGTATTACAGGGAGGGCTGATTGACAGATTTGGTGGGCAACTGGTTCAGTGTACAGAGTGCAACCAAGAAGGGCCCTTGTGGCTCAGAGTTGCACTAATCTTTTATGTCTTTATGTCTTTATGTCTTTATACCCGCAGGCTCCCCTTGATTGCCACTGAACTCATATCTGGATGAAGAAAAACTCAAGAATTTGGGAAGCCAACCAAGTGAGAGGACCAGGTGAGAGGACCATGATAGTTTACCTCTTGGCATTGGCAGGTACAGAAGTATATTTGTCCTGTTTTGTAATTTGACTTGGTACCAAATAGCCAATTAAACATATATGCAGCACACACAGACAGCTAGGTGGCCAGTGATATTTAAATTTCCACCATATACACATGCCTTTCAAAGCTTATTACATAGGTATACACTAATTTCTAAGATAACAATGAATGGGTGCAAATGATCAAAACTGGTCAAAGCACCCTAAAGCCCAAATAACTAACAAGATAACAATGAACTATCCAAAAATGTGATTGCCATAGTAGAAGTGTAATAGATCGTAAGCATGCCTCTGGCTGACTGAGGACTCTGAGCTGAAAGTGCTCATCCACTGTCCAGCAGGCAACTAGTTGTGTGTGGTGTGCTGAAAGTGCACCCTTTGGCATAATATGGGGTGTGACTGATCATGCTTAATTGTGTCAATTATAGCTCATTTCTCTGCTCATTTCTAATGTTATGTGCCCAGTAGCCATCTGCCATAATAGCCATCTACTTCAGTGAACTGACTGACCTGTATTCTTGAAGCACTTGCATTTACTTTGCTATGTATGCATACTTCAATGTTGTAACTAGATTCAGTCTGCCTGAGCTTTTTTACCCATAGTGCTGGCATGCTGCTCAATAAATATCATCTCTCAGATCTCCTGGTGAGCTGTTTCCTGGGCATGCTAGAGCAGCGATGGTGACCGTACTGCCGTGTAATCCCATCCCTCTTTCTCTATCCTAAGGAGATTGGTCACACTAAATGTGTGGAGTAGCTAGGCCATGCACATCCTGGGTGTTCCTTGGCAACAACACCTCCCTGGCTTTAGAACAGCTAGCCAGACCTACCACTATGCTGCTCCTTGCTGGTGGCCTTCACAGATCCTATGCCCACTCATGCATGTAGGTGCTAGAGAAGCTTCTGAGTATGAATCAGAAGAAGCTGATGGACTAGACTTGTTGAAGCTTACCTAGAAACTTCTATCATTTCTTTGGGAAATCAGTTATAAACAGGGTTTTGTATATCCACAGCCCATGCTACCTTGACCTACTTTTAGATGGCACCTGTCCATCACATATTTGTCATAGGAGCAGCACAGGCCACAGGCATTTACACGTGACATCGCCGCTGTTGTGGGCAGTGTGACCACCTTTTTGGCAGCGATAAAAGTCTCTAAAAAGTCTCCTGGACACTGTGTGATCCTGTGTAATGTCTAAGGAAAGTTTGTCATCAAAATACCATATATGATGTCAGAGCAGCATGGGATTCAATTTCAAATGCTATTGCACAATCAACAACCAATCCATTGGATGTCACAATATTTCGCCTTTCCAGATCCAGAATACCAGAAACCAAATCCAACCATGCCAAAAGTGAAATATATTTGGATCAACTACACACATGCTTGCTGATGTTGTAACTGACATGGATGCAGGATGTCATTGGGCGGCTGTGATCTATGCCACACAAATGTTACAGAAATTCAGCATAAGACCTGTAGTTATTGACTGGACAGAACAACATAATAGCACAATATGCCACATCAACTTTGATTGCAGTCTTCCATTGATGATAATGGGCAGTACACTATATAATTACATATTTTGTTTGGGAATATAATTATATTAGGTTTAATCATAACATGATGCACGTGGCACATATTCCAGGGACTCCCTATGCAGCCTGCTGGCACTACAAAGGTTGCAACAAATTACATTTAACAATACACAACTCTTCTTCTTCTTCAGAATTTCAACTTATGTTGGAAGTTGTGGGAATGAGGCCCCCAAGCTTGTTGAACAGCAAAGCTTGTTGAACAGCTACAGCAAAGCTTGTTGAACAGATTCTGCATGTGATCCCTTCCTCTTACTGCAAGAGACGTTTATTCAGATATAATGAATCTTTTTTTAATAAGTTGAAGATGAGATGTATTGATATCCCCCATATTTTTTCATTTAGGCAATGTGATGATGAAATGCTTTTCAAGCTGATTCTTGTGTAATGACATTGACATAATATTAATTTCACGAAAGTCAGAGGGTTCATCGCCTCCACAGTTTTGGCGACGACTATCATCGGATAGAAATTTTGAATTCATGCACTGAGAACAAGTTACTGTCCTGATGACTGAACTCAATCTGTATGTAAGATGAGACATAAAGCATTAGAGTTTAGGTGCACATCGACTGGAGTGGTTATACAGCATGGGACATCATAATGAGGTGATCTTTTTTGTGTCTGTGCAAAGTGAAATCTAGTCATTTACTGGATATATATATATATATATATATATATATATATATATATATATATATATATATATATATATATATATATATATATATACATAAATTTGGATGTAACATATATATACATATTTATATATGACATAGGACAAATTAATTGTTAATTTAAGTTCATCTAATGATTGCACAATGTTTTTTTAATGTTACAAAACAGATTGTGGCCTTGAAATTAAATTCAGAAATCAAATTCCATTCCCACCTATGTCTTGAGGTGTAGCTATATTGCTCCAGGCCGAAGGCCTGTCATGGCAACTCACTGTTCTTAACACGCACCATTCGCAATTTCCGTTGCAGGCTACTGGCTACACATCTCCTGATTGTTGCTCAGGTGACGTTCTCTCCGGATCCGACATGAACGGCTTCAGCACCGGTGACGAGGACTCGCGCGACTCGCGCGCCTCGCACGGCCAGGTGTGCTGCCTGCGCGACGATGTTGGCCGCTGCTCCCGGCCGGCCGGCAACGCCTCCTACAACAAGCGCATCCAGAAGATAGTCAACCAGCGCAAGCTGGTGCTCTGCAATGACGTGGAGGTGAGTGCGTCGGCGAACAGAGGTGATCATGCCGCCCAACGCGCCTCTGGCGGCGGTGGCGAGAACGAGAATAAGGGGCGTCGAAGTGTGCATATGGGGATGAATATCAGTACAAATCTGACATGCACAATATATTGGCAGACTCAGTGATCATTTGCTTGGAACTCAAGATGCCTTGTATCTCGCGGACGACTTGTGGTGCCCCTAGCTTAGAAAAGGATACATCATTTTCCAGGTGTAACCTTACCAGCACCATTGCCCGCTTGCATTAAGCTGATGTCTCCCCGCTCCAGACACGTGCACCGTTCCATGCACATGCACATTAAAAATGTTGTACTTGAGCACATTGCTATAGAGCGCGTCCGCATTCATCATATGAACCCAACTGACTTAGCCTTTCTGCAGCGCATGCCACGTCTTTATTCATTAACACAAGTATGTCGTCTGCTTAGAGCTGAACACCCCAATATTTGCTGGTATTACCCACATGTTAGCTGAAGGGGTTCAGCAGCGAAACAACAATGAATATATGTGTGTAGGTATGAAGCTATAAGATCTGGACAGTTTGCGTGCGTTCCGCCAACCTCCGATATAAGGGCATGGACCATGTCCCTCAGGTGGCTTCCACTTTTTTGGCTTACGATTTAAGTAAAAATATTGCGGGGGGGAGTGACAAGTGGCGGAAATCCGCACAGTATTGCTGACTTCGGATAGGTTTTTTAACTCCATGGCAACCAAGGTTATCAAGTAATATAAATCCTGGAAGTAGAAGGGAATGTAGAAGAAAGTGTGCTTGACGAAAAGAAACCAGAGACAGAGTTTCGGAGAGGACAGAGTGAAGGTGATAACTGAGAAGTATCTGAAAATTTGCCCGGCCTTGGCGCCGAAACCAGGGCCGGGCTTAGGTGCCAGAAAACGCTCCCAAGCTTGACATGGCCTTGGGCGAGAAAGGTATCAATTGTTGCCACGACAGCTATTTTATAGTGCGCAAAACGAGAAGATTATCTTGGAACTTTTTGATGATTTGGCGCTTTCCTTGGATAACTTTGAGTGGATTTAAGTATCGAGGATTTAATTATAATAATATGTATATGATTATTTAATGCAATATTAGTGATTATAAATTGCAGTCATTTTTAATGGCTATAATGCATGCATAATACAATTATATTTTACTGATACATTAGATTTAATAGTTATCATCACTTTGGTATTTCTTCCACCGATGAACTACTCCATGTTATGTGTGTATATAAATATATATATATATATATATATATATATATATATATATATATATATATATATATATATATATATATATATATACATACATATATACATATATCATTGATGCACTGGTCTGCGAGTCCTTGGAACCCATGACTCTCGCTATTCACACGGCTATGATGATTTGAGGTTCCTTCAGTTAATTTTTGCGTCATTATGTTAGTGTAGTTGACAGTCGTGTCGGATTACGGTGCTCTAGTTTTTAGATGCCCTTGTGGTGGGCTGCAATTCAGGTTGTGTTAAATCTGTCGCGATGGGCCAGTCTGGTACATCGCCAATATAAGTCATAGTTGGTGTTTTTGTGGAGCATGGAGTCTTCAAATTGACATGGTTTTCCGTAAATTGCATGCTCATTTTGGATTAGTTTCTTTCATTTAAGATTACCAACTGTCTGTGTGTGTCTGTGTGTATGGCTTTATCTTTGATATTTCATTTTGTTTCATTCAAACTATCTTGGTGTCGTAGCATGTCAGGATTGTTAACAACGCATTCAGCTCTTAGTTATATTACAATCGTGAAGAAAAGGCGGTGGTTTCCGAATATTTTCCTACAGTCGGCAATGGGGGAGTCGAAGTATTCGATTAACAAGCTTCCAAGGAAGCAGCACACTTACACCATTTGAATACATCTCAATGAGTACGCTGCATGCAGTCAAGAAGCGACCAAGTTAATGAGTAGTTAACCTCGTAGTTATCAAGTAGGTAGTTAGCCTGCAAGTAGTTAACCTCGGTAGCTGTCGTGCGGGCCAGGCGCAGCACATATACATCTGCGACCACCACAAGAACATGATCCAGTCGGCTCGCACGCGGCGCCGCCGGCGAGACTCAGACGAGGCCGAGGAGGAGGCCGAGCAGCCCGAGATTGACCTCTTCAACCTGCAGATCAATACGCTACGTCGCTACAAGCGCTACTTCAAGCTGTCCTCGCGACCCGGCCTGAACAAGGCTCAGTTGACAGAGGTGAGCGCCCCAGCGGACTTCACCTAGCCAGAGCGACGGCCGCAGTCCCGACCAGTGCCTAGCCGCACTGAGCCTTTTCTTAGTTTATTTTTGTGTGAAAAGGCTTCCTGATGTATGATGTATCTATCTTTCATCACTTTCACTTTCATTACAGACTTTCATAACCTTGTGACCTGGATCTGCCCCAAATTCTGGGGTTTGGTGACATCCTCCTTATTGGATCTTCAGCTCCTACCTATCGTATACTCAACTCAACTCAACCATGCTAAACCCAGCTCCAACAGTCAGCACCAGATGCTCCGAGAAGCTAGATGTGCAGTTTTACAATGCGCTGTGTGGGGTTCTCGTCAGCCACTACGAGCGGCGTACGGCGGCTAACTGCCACACTGTTGTGTTTTTCGTCGTTCAGTTGTGTGGAGTCGACTCAGTGGCTCAAAATCGCTGAGATCGGCGTCGGGCCTCCCCGGCCACCTGACAATATATGCCCACGTCTGCCAGATCCTGATGAAGCACTTCCGCACGCTGCCCGTGGTGGAGAAGGACGTCCTCACTTACTTTATTTACACCGTCAAGACCAACCGCAACCGGCTGCACCAGAAGCCTACAACCTCCGCGGAGCCGAGTTAAAGTGCGCTTCTGCCGACGCACCCGCCAGCGGTCCATCGCCCCGAACCCGGTCGAGACAGGGTCACTGGTCCGGCTGTGGCACCAGACCGTGTCAGTCGACGGCGTGACACGACGGAAGTCACCCCTGCCCATATCAAACCCTGCTCAAATCTCCCGGTCAGGCAGAGCCAGATTAGATTAGCTCCTGTCGGGACTGAGCCCAGCTCAGGTCACCTCGGCCAAAACGAGCCCGGCTCCGGTCACTCCTGCCGGGGCAGAGCCCGGGTCAGGTCACCCCTGCCGGATCAGGCCCGGTTCAGGTCACTTCTGCCAGGACAGAGACCGGATCAGGTCATCCCGAACGAAACAGAGTCCGGTTCAGGTCACTCCTTTCAGGGCAGAGTCCGGGTCAGGTCACCCCGACTGGAACGGAGCCCGGCTCATGCCCGGCAAAGACAGCTCGGCTGAGGCCACTTCTATCAGAACAGCGCCCTGTTCAGGTCCCTGGTCAGAACAACCCGGCTCAGGTCACTTGCCAGGGCAGAGCCTGACTCAGGTCCCATGACCAGGGCAGAGCTAGGCTCAGGTCGCCCGACCAGAACACAGCTCGGCTCATGTTTCCCGGCCGGGGCAGAGCCCGGCTGTCTCAGAACTGCATCTGCACACCAGCGCGGTGGTATCTTGGTGCCGGCGGCTTAACGGTTTCACTGTAGCCTGGGTGGTTGATATTGGCCAGGAGACTATGTGATGGTGGGCTTGGGGGTGTTGACCTGGACGTGCGCACGACGCTGCATATGGCCCGGAAGCGTCTGGCTAGGTCTGGTCAGACGCTGGCCAGCTTGTGAGGTGGAATGTGATCATGACTGTATTTTATGAATCGATTAATTTATCATTCACTGTACTTGAGTGTGTGTGTGAGTATGTATGTATTTGATTTTAAATCACATAAATGACTTCTGTTTTGGCCCTTCGCATGTTGTCCTGCTAGGGTCCAATTTCTTGCCAATTGATTGCCCGAGTTTCAACGCACTCCATGGCGCCGTCTTTTGAGACGCCGCTGTCGAAAAGGTTAGGATACGATTGGCTTCCATGTGGCAGTTTCTGTCGCCGGACGCGTCTTCCCACGCTGGCCGTCCGGGCTGCGGCCGCGGCCCCGCTGATCTCAGGCGGTCGTGATTGAGCGACAGACGGACGGAGCCGGCGTGTCCGTGGTCGCAGCTCGCCGGACCGCCCACAGGGTATCCGGACGTCGTGCCGCCTCGCCTCTCAGTTCGGCCTGATGTAATAAGTGACACGTGCGCGCTTCGTGAGAGCAAATAGAAATAACGTGGCAAGTGACAAGTGTGTTGGGGTCTTCCAGCGTACAAAACAATAGCGTGCTCGGGGTAGGTCGGGGATTTTCCGAGGAACAGCTAACTTGCCGGAGTGTCAAAACACCATTCGTTACATACAACTGCAAATTAAGAAGAAAATAGCCGCACAATAGTTAGAAAGGGCGAACAAACGCTGCAGATACGCTACAGCCAGCCGGAAAAAAATGCGTCGCCCTGGATCCGTAAAATAGGCGGTCACCCTTCGCTCTTTGGATGGATCCTTAAATGTGTTGTTGTAGAGCAGTGTCTTAAAAATCATTGGAAAGGAGGGACCAGTGATGCGCAACCTACGGTTGCGTGGTTGAAAGCATGAAAGCAAATATCAATCCGCTGCTCTCGGGGCGCTTCCGCTCACACCCCACGGCCCCCTATATAAAATGGCATACACTACTATTATGACTGCATGTCACGAAGCCGAGGGATCCAATTCCCTATTTTCAGCACATTTTCTGATTGAACACGAAAATATAAAATTAGGATTAGCAGAGTACAACACCAGGGGTTCCAGACTCCTCGATACACCCGGTATCTCCAGCCATGACTGCTATACAATCCGTGAACAGTATCACCAGGGCTTCCAGTGTTTCTGTGCTGCCATTAGTAGAAAGCCTATATTCGGTGTTTTCACGTCCGGTGACCTTTCTTGTCATAGTATAAATGATGTGTGATGATCGCATCGATAGTTCAGTATTCGCCGATGAACTAGGCACGTGACGCCACAGTTGTATGCTGAGAACTCCGTCGTGCTTGTTTTTTATTGGCCGTGGAATGGGGTATGGTGTTGCGTCAAATGCGTTGGTAGGAACGTTCCGTGCATGCCCTGATTGGTGTTGGAAATACCTTTCAGCGAACATCAAGCAAGCACGAAAGAAAGCAAGCAGCGTTCGATCATGGAAGTCGGTAAAATGTTATATTATGCAGTTTGCGCTCAATTTTTATCCCAAACCGCAAGTTTGATTACCGTGCAATTTTAAACACCTACTTCGAGTGGGTTAAAGTCGTGAGAAGCCACGTTTCAAGTCGGTTGAAAGTTCGAAGAGATATTGTGTGATCATGCGTGCACAACGGTCCATTCGAGTCTCCTATTGCTACACACTGCTGTCATGTTCTGGCCGGATCCAAAAATGTTCATGAGGAATGGGCACTGATTTGCGAGGAGCGCAATTTCGTCGGGGGAGCGCCACTGCAAAGGTTCCTGGATGGGCGTTTTCGTCTGAAAAGTCGTTGGGGGTGGTGGGTGGGCGCACGTCAGCAATCCCAAGGGTCGCCTTTTCCCGGTCAGATGGACGTGAATTTTCATGGAGAGCACATTCCCCGGTTTCCCCTGTGTCCGCAATGCGAATGTATGCGCAGAACTGGTCAGCATGTCGAATGGGCGCTACCAAGTAGGGACGAAGGCGATATTTAGCCTCCAAGTTCGACCGGTCGGTCGGTTGTCAGCCGATGCCGTATTTTTTTCTGTTTTTTTTTCCCACCCAAAAGTAGTAGGACGGTATTCTTTCGGCAAAGCAAGATTTGAGGTTACGACAGGACATAGACCCAGCGGACGTGGCATTTGTGGCAAAATGTGTCCGTCTCTCAGTCTATTGCCGTGTGAGGTGCATTGTTATGGCATGTTTATGTCGTAGACGTCGATCTACTCAAATCAAGTCATGGTACAATGCCGGCGTATGTCGTTTATGGTCACACTAAATGCTTGTCAGGCGGGGATTTTTGTATTGCGTAAATAAGCAAATTGGTAAAAAGCTGACGCAAAAGGGCTTCTTGATCCATTGATCAAGCAGGAGGTGTTGGTAGGTGATTACCGGGAGGTGCAGGTTAAACAGGGAACGACGACGAGATAAGTAAAACCGAACTTGTTTTCGAGACATTTTCGGATTGAATATGAAAAATGGTATATTAATATTAGCAGGATACGAAACCAATGGCTACAGGCCCTCACCAGCCCCTCCCCCAACCCATTTGCATTGGGTTTCAAATAAATTACGTCGACTGGTCGCAGCAGAAGAGTATGTCATGACACATAATGACAGCTGGTGTTGAACACAGCATTTCGGTTTGGGTTTCAGTTTGGGGACTTGGAGACGAGTACTTCACACGCAGCTATGAAATTACTGTTTTGCCTGCAGATTGCTCGACCCTGGCCTACCGGTATCCACCATTCACTTATGCATACCTTATCCCGTCCCATCTCGGGGGGCTTCAACCGCCCCTCCCCCCTCAGGTTTTTCTCGGATAGTGGACGAACGGCGCGTGGCAGCGCGCCAAAATTTGGCATACCTTTTCCCACATCAATTCTGCATGCTGTTTCATAATTTTGAAGTCAGTTCATCTAGGGTCAATGAGTTAGTCAAGGTCAAGTGAGGTCACTTCCAAAAAAAGTTCAACCGGTCGTCATGCTTTAACGGATACAGATGTTTTAACGAAACTTTCAGCGTTTGCTTAACTTTAGGGATGCAACAAAATGTACGAGTGGAATTTTTAATTTTTATTTCGTTTTTGACTACATATAAATTTTGCATATTTGGGGCGGGGATGGCCGAGTGGTTAAGGTGTCGGGCTATGGGTACCAAAGGTCTCGGGTTTGACTCTAGCGCCACTCAGGACATTTCCCAATCCTCCGGCTAACCGGCGAAACAGTGTGGGCGGCGACATTAGCCGTGAATGTGCATAAAGTGTGTCGTGAACCAACCAATAAACAATAAACAAACAAATTTTGCATATTTGCCAATAGCAGTTCAAATCGAAGATCTTGGCTGAAGTAAACATTTTGTATTGGGGCAAGTTGACTTCCGACAACGTTTCTCGGTCTGCTTTGCCCATTGGAAAAGGACAATTAAAGAAAACTTGAAAGCTCAAAACTTAAATATGGGGGGGGGGGGGAAATTGCATGGCCCTGGTCGGCTTCCCTGTACTTTTACAATTCCTTTTTTTTCTTCTCATCCACAAAATGAACTCCCCAGAACCAAAAACACAATGCAGGTCGTGAAAACTCCTGAAAACCTAGCCCCCTGGTGATGTCACTTTTGGGGTGAAATTATTTTTTGGAGTGAATCTGGACCCTACTCGTCAAACGCTTTCCGATGACACCCCTTTCTTGTTCGTGCGAGGCTTAGTTTGGATTTTAGAGGAGGTTGCTATCCGCCCCCACCCCCCACCCCGAGACGGGGTGTGAGGATCTGACCGGAAAGTCGGCATGGGTTGATTATTCAAATTTATTCAATTGCTAAATTATTTCATGAAAGGGCGAATTTGTGTATAAGTACTTTTGATTCTTGCTTAATCATCGTTTTATTCTTGGTTATGGGTCAAATACGACAATGTTGCGGCGAAACTTGACTATTGTTCTGATATATTAGCTTGCAATGTTGTAGAATCAAATGCAATAAAAGCCCTTCAGCACTAAAACCTGTAGTCGACATCTGGAGATAGTGAGCGTGGTTCTGGATTTGATACGTAATTTATACTTAGCTAACGACGTTAATATTAAGGTTTTTCACGCAAGGTGAATCCTGAGATTAAGCGAAAGCTTGTATGCTTTAGCACATGGGGGAGGTGCCTACGTGCTCTAGATTGTGTAATGATCTTATGGCTCAAATTAATAATAATCAAAGTGCATTGAGCAGCGCTTTTTATGTGTTGTGTTTGCTTCGCCAGACTGAAGCCCATTTGACACTGGACCCATGTCAGGTTTTGTTACCATCTGGTGTATGCATAAGACAGCATGAGAGCAGTAAAATTGCAGACACCATGTAGATAGGTAGGGTAAGACGCCAAACTTGGGCCACTCAGTCTTCGGAAGTGATGTGCTGTGACTTGAACTGGTCGTAGAAAGAGAAGTTTCCAGACTAGCAACATAAATGAACTCTCCCAATGTTGTGGGAACTATTTTCTTCCCTTGGAAAAAATAACTATGCATGTATAGTCAATCAATTTGAAGGAAGTTCTAGCAGTATCTTAACCACATTCATAAACATTGCATTGAAGAATTAAGTCTCAATAATTCAGAATATACCCTAAGGTAAAAATTTACAAAGTATCTTGGATTAAAAACAAGACATTTATTATGAACATGATTAAGTTAATGTGATCACTCATTTCCTCTGCAAATGCTAACTTTTCAGTTGGAAACTAATACCTAAATGTGTGCATTAAGATAGTTTCTAAACTCGTATAATTTATTTTTCCAATGCAATGTATATTCATGGTGAAATGATTTTTTTTTAAATTCATTGTCTAACCACTTATTTCCTCTGCAATTGTATACTTTTCAGTCAACAGGCAAAGTTGCATAAAAAGGGGATTGGACTTTTAACCTCAATTGACTGGGTTTGATGACTGAAGTTTCAATCTAGCCTAGCCGAATCTATTTTTGAATAAATGTATTATGTTTATGCTCCCATTTTTCACATTGCACATCTATCCACAACACATGTTTTGCACATATTTTACTTGTGAAGCAAACAATGAAGTTAGGTTTGGTTAGGTTATGCTTGGTCAAGCTCTTCTGTTTTCCAAGTTGGAGGAGACTTTTACTTTCATAAGTTGTGAAGAATTTAGCTTAAAAAACAGATGAGGCTTGACTAGGCTACTTTAGTTCTTTCCTGCCTGGTTTTGTAAAGGTAGGAGGGACACAAGGTGCATCACCAGGCCTTGTGCCAAGGTTAAGGACCTGGTGCTAGTGGTGGCACAGGCCACCAGTGATCACTAGTTTAGTAGTTATAGTACAGGTAGGGGTGAATAACATAGGTCCTGCTAGGAGTGAGGAGCTGCTGCAGGACTATATATAGTCCAGGGTGGCCAGAAGGCCCCCCAGGGAGTCCTTCTGGCCACCCTGAAGGATAGCAATAGGTGAGTCTTTGTAACTGCAATTTTGACTAGGGTTGAAGCCTCCCCTGAGTGGAGCTCTAGGGCACTGGCTGCCAATGTCAGGGTAGGTAAGCTCTGCCATGAATTAGGTTTCACATTTGTTGATGAGTGGTGCAGGTTTTATGGATCCTGGGATGGCCCGCACTTCTCTGAGAAGAAGGTCCATGTGTTAGACAAAGTGTATGAGCATGTCCTTCAGAGAAACTAGGACATGGAGTGGGGAGGGATGAAATTGCATTGCCATCTCAGGGATATTCCAAGAGTGTCAGCCAAGGCAATAGAACCTCAAAGTCAGCAAATAGGGACAGCAGTAGTTCATGGAGGCAGAGTGGTAGTTCATCCAGTGATAAAAGAACTCCTCAGTATGAAAAAGCCAAAGGTGGTTATGGAGCATATGTTAAGTGTATGATGCTTAATGCTCAGAGTATCTGATCCAAATTTGATGAGTTCAAGTGTTATGTTGCTGAGGAGGAACAAGATTTTGTTTGCATTATAGAGGCATGGGTCAATGAGGGGTATTTTGGAGATAACTTGCAGGACTATGAGATCCAGGAATACAATATGTTTTAATGCAATAGGGGTCCAGCAGTGAAAGGGGGTGGTGTAATGCTCTATGTGAATAGCTTATTCAGTTCTCAAAAAGTAGCAGGTGGGGATAAAAATGTGTCTGTGGAGTCCATTTGGCTTGATGTCACTGTGGGAAAAGGCAACAGCAATACTCTTAGGATAGGAGCTTTCTACCGATCAGGAACCCTGCCACATTCTCAGCAACTGGAACTTGACGAGGTGATTTGTGAGGTAATTAGTAGAAACTTTTGGAGGAAGTGCCTTATTCTTGGTGACTTTAATCTAAAAGGATATGAAAATGTTGGTGTTGGCTCCCCATCATGCAAAATGTTTTGGAAATGCCTTGAAGAGGACCTGTTCCTACACCAACTTGTAATGGAACCTACCAGGCATGGCTCATTCTTGGACCTTGTATTCTCTTCTTTTTTTCTCATTTTTTTTTAATGTTTAAATTTTAACCACCCAGGACCAGGTGACCAGGAGTGCCCCCTCCCCTTACCCAACGACTACAAGCAGCTTATGTTAACACCATAAAATAAACAGTAAAGTCACGGCACTCCCAGCTAAGATATGGAAAGCAAATATATAAGCATACAAAGCATCAGGTATTAGAGCAGTAAAACTAATAATAAAGAATGCTGTTAGTAGTCATATCCAAAGGAGGCTATATGACTGACCCTGGGTCCATCTCAACAAGAAATTAGGGTCTAAACTATGTTAGCAGCTGGTTTGTGGCCGAATGGTGATGAGCACTCCTGATTTGTATTTTTTTAAACTGGTTCCTCCCACAACTCCACCCAGCTAAGCATGGGCTTGTTGCTGGGCAGAATGTGGGAGGAACCAGTGGTTGCGTGTCTTGAACTTTATACGTGACATATTTATATATTCAACTTTATATATATATTTATTTAAGTGACTTGGTTCAAGACGACTGTAGGAGAAACTCTGAGAATAAGTGACCATAACATAGTTAGATTCAAGGCACATGTAGTGGAAATTATTAAGGATAATTTGGTAAATGTTCCAAATTTCAACAGAGCAGACTTTGACTGCATGAGAGCGGCTTTAAGTGCCATCAGATGGGAAGAAGAATTCTCCAATTTAAATGTGGGAAAAGTTCAAATCTTACTTGAAGGACATTCAGAGTAGACATGTTCCCCAAAAGCAAAGACGCAAAAGAAGGATAGGAAAGCCAGCATGGCTTACACCAGACTTGATAAAAAACAACAATTAAGGCTATGAAAGCTGCATTTAGAGTGCATAAGGAAGCTTCAAATATCATAAATATAAAGGAGTATCGAAAATCTAGGGACACTGTGAAGCAAAAAACCAGAGCAGCAAAGTGAGCGAAATAACTGGATTTAGTTAGGAACTGTAATGGGGGCAGTGAAAAGTTTTTAGTTTCTACAAGCTGAGTAAAGTTTCTAGCACAATTGGTCCACTGGAAGTAAATGGGACTATATTGGGTGAGGATACTGAGATGGTTGAGGAACTGAGCAAGCATTTTAAATCAGTGTTTACATTGGAAGATATGACCAATCTGCCAACCGTACACCATAGTTCAGTGACATGTGATCGGATAAATGATGCTGATATTTTTGTTGGTGATGTTGTTTTCAATCATATCAGGAAAATAAAGTCAAACAAGGCAGCAGGACCTAGTGAAATTTATGTTAGGGTATTGTGGGAAGCTGAAAAGGAACTGGCATTTCCACTTAGTACAATATTTTGTAGATCTGTTTCACAAAATGAAATTCCAACAGATTCGATAAGGGCAAATGTAGTTACTATTTTCAAGAAAGGAGAAAGAAGGAAAGTTGAAAACCATAGGCCAGTAAGTCTCACATCCCTAGTCTGCAAGGTACTCAAATTGACCATCAAGGATAGAATAGGTAGTTATCTGGAAGGAAAAGATTGATTCAAGATACTCAACATAGGTTTAGGAAAGGGCGATCATACCTCACAAATCTCTTGGACTTTTTTAACTTCGCCACAGAACAATTTGATCAGGGAAATCAGGTTGATGTAGCATATCTTGACTTTAGTAAGGCCTTTGACAAGGTACACAGTTAATGATACAGCTTCAGGCCCATGGTATTGCAGGTAGCATCTTAAAATGGATAGAGTTGTGGCTTTCAGATAGACAACAAAGAGTGATGTTAAATGGTGCAAAGTCATCATGGCAAAATGTTCTTAGTGGAGTCTCCCAGGGGTCAGTAATGGGGCCACTACTGTTCATTATATTTGTAAATAGCATTGAAAGTGGCCTAAGCAGTAAGGTTTTCAAATTTGTGAATGATTTGAAAGTCATTAGGGCAATAACAGGTCAAAATGAGCATATCTCGCTACAAAAAAAAAACTTAGACGAACTTGTGAAGTGGTCCGAAGAATGGCGAATGAAATTTAATTTAGATAAGTGCAAAAGCATGCATGATTCATCAATCATGCATGATGCATAAGCAGCATATGAAGGCTCCATACTTGATGGGTGGCCAAGTGCTATAAGTGACTCAATAGGAGAAGGATTTAAGTGTTATTTTAAACACAAAATTGGGGGCATCAGAACAGACCAAGGAAGCCAGGAAGAAGGCACAGAGAATGCTTGGGGCAATAAATAGGAATATATCATACAGAAGTGAGGAAGTCATCAGGAAGCTTTACTGTGCTTATGTCAGGCCACATTTGGAATACTGTATCAAAGCTTGGTCTCCCAGCTATGAAAAAGATTGTTGGCTTTTAGAGAGTATGAAAGAGGGTTACAAAAATGGTTAATGGTATAAGCAACCTGGCATATGAGGAAAGATTGAAGAAATTGAACATGTTTTCACTTAGATATAGAAGGCTGAGAGGAGATCTCATCGAGGTTTTTAAATTTGTCCATGGTCTGGAGAGGGGATACCTTGGGGAAATGTTTGAATTGAACAGAAATGATGCAATTAGAGGTCATAAATTCAAAATTAAAGTTAACCACAGCAGAACAAGGTTAAGGCAAACTTTCTTCACCAACAGGGTAGTAGAACACTGGAACAAGCTGCCATAAACCATTGCAAGTAGCAGCACATTGAACATCTTTAAAAACAGCATAGACAATCATAAGAATAGAGGGCTTGCTATTCAGTATTACACGGAGGACTGATCGACGGATTTGGTGGGCAACTGGTTGAGTGTACACAGTGCAACCAAGAAGGGCCCTTGTGGCTCATAGTTGCACTAATCTTTTATGTCTGTATATCTTTCCTTTGGTTAAAAAAAAATGTTTGGAAATTTAACTGTCAGAATAATTTTTGCTTCCATTCATGGAAGGCTGGAATAGGCTGTGTTAATTTGTTTAAGCAAATATATTTATAACATTAACTTTTATGCTTTTGCTATTTTATGTATTTAAATGGACCTCTGCAAGAAGTTTTGCTTACATCTGACCATTCGGTCAAAATTTGCTCAGCTGGGCCCAGTGGATGTAAAGAACACAAGTTCTTACTACAGAATTTGTGATAACCAATGGAAATTCATGTTAGTACTACATTATGTGTGGAATATGATGGAATATGCTATCTCTTAACCATTCACTTCCCAATCATGTATTAACATCATGCTGTGTTGTGGGGTGCATGCAACCTAGGTCATTCTTTTAGCAATGGGCACCAAGCTCTTGCAAGATAGGAACCTGAATTTCATTTTGAAAGCTTATGTTATATCTTTGGTGAACAATGTGATCCAGGGCACACATCTGGGTCATATTACATCACTTAGACAATATGTCATTTCTGAGTCATTTCTTCAGTTGGGGTAACTTTGTGCAAAATGACAATGATATTATGCACATCAGTATTAATGAACTCTTCTGGCAGATACCAATGATGGCATTGAGAAGTAGGGTCACAATGAACTGGCTTCACCAGGTCCGGTCCTGTGCCTGTATGCTGACTTCACTGCCTGGTGGTAAGTGGATTACTTTATGAACCATTTATCACAGGAATGCCTGTGCAGGCTTCAGGCCTGCACTCATGTTGGGTGTGTTCATTATCTTTCCAACAGGCATTAAGGGGGGCTGTGGGATCCACATTAAACTTCCGGAATTATGCTCTTGAGTTTTCTTAGTTTGTCTAAGGATTAATATCAGACTTGGAGTTATGTGATAGTCACCACTCAGCCTCGCCCATGGTTTGATTTCTACTGTGTAATCCTAGATGTAGAGGAAATGTTTCAGTAATGGAACATGGAAAGGATATTTTCTTGAAACCTGGGATGTCAAAATCTTAGCTTGCACTTTCTAGTATATCTTGAGCAGGCAGAGTGACTAGTTCGAACCGACGCATTATCGACGTTCTCAGTTGTCACAGCATGGATGATGTATGCCTGGATTGGAAACTCCGCGTCGGCTCCTTTCATCTGCGGGTATCAGCGGCACCTACCTGCCACCTAGCGGCCGGTAAGTAAATACACGGAATCGCGACCGGTTTTAGGCTGTGCGCCTATGGGAGTTCTGCGTAGGCACTACGTACTTACATTTTTTCCAATTGATTCAGACACCCCAGGAGGATTGCATCTGCCTTCCATGATACAGAATTGATCAAGGAATCTTACCGTTCTTCCCTTATTGATTCATTACGCTTCGTTCTGAAGTTGTGATGCGAAGTGAAGGCGTCAGTGGGAGGGAGCCCAATTCCCCGAAAGGGTTGGCACACCTGTTGATTTCTGAAAACGACCGAAGGGGGCAAAGTACATGAAGGCAATAGGCAGACCAAAGTGAATAGAGGGGTCACATTACGTACGCTCGCATGCTAGAAGTTGAAATTATTGCGGGTGGGGGAAGCAAGCATTGGGGGGGGGCAGTTTCACCATTACAGATAAGGCCTTCAATAGGCGGTTCTGTGTTTTCCCCCACCCTCCTTGCTCTCTAGATATGTGGCTGATATTTTCAGGTGGAATGGTTTACACAACTGAATGGAGAGTACACTTCAGCGTGCTCACCAATCTGCAGAGGATTGAGCAGATCCATGGAGGGTACAAACCCCTCCCCCTACACCATACCACTGACAGATTTATGATTTTGCCAAGGAGGCGTCATTTCTCCAGAGTGGCGGCTCTTGGTCCAAAACATCACCCTTGTACCGGACTCGCAGAGGACTGCCGTTCCCAAGCCGAGGAGCGCGTTCCGCTGAGTATTTCGAGGGAGGGGTGCACTGGAGAACTTTCTCCCACCCATTAGATCGACCTTGGCATACCTGTTGGACGCCACTACCTCTCGCCGATTCGCTACCACTTGCTAGTCGTTCGACTCGGGGTGTTGTTTTATATACCTTTGAGGTGGGACTGACCTCAATGTTTGCTTACCCCCCGCAATTATTTCAACTTCTAACATGGGAGCCAATGGAATGTGGCCCCAATTCATTTTGGTCTGTCCATTGCCTTCATGTACTTTTCCCCGTACAATCATTTCAAGATAAAGATAAAGATAGAGAGATAAGAGATAATTATTCAAGATAAAGATCTTCCAGATACCAACATCGGTGTGCCGACCCTTTGGGCAAGGTGGGCTCCCTCTCAAAGGTGTCTTCACTCCGTACCAGGACAACTTCTGAACGGAGCGTAATAAATGAATAAGGAAAGAACAGTAAGGTTCCTTGATCAATTCTGTATCATGAAAGGGTGATGTAATCATTCTGGGGCGGCTGAATCAATTGGGAAAAATCCAATACGAAGTGCGTACCCAGAATTCCCATAGGCGCACGGCCTAAAACCGGCCGCGATCCCGTGTTTTTACTTACCCGCCGCTAGGTGGGCTGATACGCAAACAGCTGTTGGTTTCCAATCCAGGCGTAAATGATCCATGGTCACAGATCACCGAGGTGATTTGGAATATTCCGTTTGACATGATGGACATGACATGCATGATGCTAAATTTCTCGATTTTTTTCGTGGCCTGAATATGGTGCAAGTATTGCTTTAATTAATTACTTTTTAAACAACCAACCATTCAGTCAACTGAGTGACATGTCAACTGAGTGATATGACATTTTTCCACAGGTACAAAATCTGTCACACCTCTTCCAGGAAAGTACTTGTCCAGGTCTGCATTGCACCATTTCATGCTCGCTGCACCTCTCGGCACAGGGCCGTCACGGTTAAGCAGATTCGCAGACCAACATGTTCTACCGGACGATGGAATAAAGAAGAAAATAGACGACGACATCACAGCCGGTGAGCTTTCCGTCGAAATTACTGCACAACTGAGATTATTTATGGTTCCATGGAGCAACATGTAAGATGCACTTTTCCAGTGTGCACCCGTTTTGCATAGGTCTTTCTGGACCCTTGGTACAATTCAGAATAATGGTACTGCATGACTGACGCAGTCGGTGCGCCCCTAAATCCAAAGGCTCTGGCTGGCGGCGAGATTAAGGGTACACAATAGGGCAGTTGAGAAAGCATAGCTGTGGAGGGAAAAAACGTTGTTTTACAGAATACACCGAGTGACTTTATTACGTGTAACTTCAGGGCCAAAAAGTGTGTAGACTGGACAGAGATTGGTGCTACAAATCACTTGCTACAGAGATTGGTGCTACAAATCATTCTTGAATGGAGAGGAGCTCTTGTCAAAGCCGGAAGGGGGAGCTACATTGCTCAGTTGGTTATGGATTGGACCAAGGCTGGAATTAGCCGCCCGGGTAGTTCGGTTGGTTAGAGCGCTGGCCTGCACTGGTCTCCCCTGTCCTGTCACACAGGGTTCGAATCGCTTCGCGTGCTCGCATTTAGCCCCCGGCCGGGGGTGTCAGAGTTGGCAGCTGGACGAGCTACCGGGCGGCCGTGTCGGTGCATTGACGGCACGTTAAACTTTCGATCAAATTCTGCCGTTGAACTGGAATTCATGGGTCGGGTGGTGGGGCCAGGGTTCACGCAACAAGCTCTGCTTAGCAATATAACCCTGGTTCCTAAAGCCACCCCAGCAACAACTCGGATTAAATTTATTTATTAAAAAATGTCCCGTTTTAACAAGTAGGCGCAGACTCAACCTACTGTGAACCGCTGCTCTCAGGAGCATTTGGTTCACAGTGAACCATCGTACCGTGATGGTTCGTTGGGTGGAAGGCGGATGGTTCTTCGTGAACCACGGTGCGATGATTCACGGTAGGTAAACCATCGCATCGCCCAGACACGTCCTCACGCTGAACCCTTGTCCACACCTAGCCCTACTAGTGGACCATCCGCCTCCCGAATGAATCTCCGTCTACGGCGGGTTTGTCCACCTATCGTAAGCAGCCATCCAATGTCAAATCTATTGATCAAACTGCCATCCAAAGTGAAGATTGCCGTACAGTAGTGTAACAAAATTGTAGTATAGTGGATAGTGTCGTTGATTAGTGTTGTTGGAAAATTGTGTTTCATTATTCCCATCTTTACGAGCTACAGCGAGTGTATTATCGTGCATATATGAAATAAGTTTATGTGGATGACTCAACCAAATCCGGCCGCACCCCGCCAGGTCCGACATCCTCGTCTGTGGCACCGTCCGTGGCACCGTTCGCGGCCACATCAACAGTGGCCGCGACTGTGCCACCGTCCGTGTTAACAAGAGCAGGATACCTCAGCCTGCAGCACTAGAGCTCGGATTGGATTGGATTGTGACTTTACGACGCACTCAGCCGCTGAGGCCATATCGCGTCGCCTGCCCTTCACCCTGGCAAGAAGGGCGGACATCGCGGGGAATCGAACCCTGTACCTCTGGTCTCCCAGACGCTTAGTTTAGCCACTGAGCTACCGACGTCCTTTACTGGAGCTCATGTCCTCGCTCGTCCAGCACCCCGATTGTACATCACTGCGCAGCCTTAGAGGGTTGTATTGTTGAGGATGAATATATTTACTATTGATACCGCTCTAATTATTCCTCTAGTTTCAAAAACTCGTTTCTATGTTACAAACGTGTGCCAATTTCATTAGTCAGCTACTCGATATTGATCATATAGAAATTATAAATATCGATTAGTATTAGGTATATTAATATTAGATAGACCATCACTGACAGATGTCAGTGATGGTGACTTTTGGACCATTAAATGGCGGAGGCGATACGGTCCGTTACAGGGCAACGATTTATTCCTTTACAGGGTGGCAATATGGTCCGCTGCAGGGTGACGATTTGGCCCGTTGCATGACGGCGATTTGGTCCGTTGCAGGGTGACAGTGTGGTCGGTTGTAGGGCAGTGATGTGGTCCGGTGTGGGGTGGCAGTGTGGTCGGTTGTAGGGCGACGATTCGGTCCGGTGCGGGGAGGCAGTGTGGTCGGTTGCAGCTGTAGTAATGTGGTTCGTCATACAATGGTAATATGATCTGTTACAGCGGTGGTGTCACGCGTGAACCAGAGTGTCGCTGACGGTAGCTCGGGCCGTCTGTTCGCCGTGGTGCACCTGGCCGGAAAACAGACCAAGGTGACGGCCGGTGACCTGGTGGTGGTGCAAGGCTACTGGTCTCCCCAGATCGGAGAGAGGATCCGACTGGATAAGGTGAGAGGTCGTGCAGGAAAGGTGAGCGACTGTCGGCGAAGGGGTCAGCAGGTCGGGTTCAATTCTTGCGGCCACTTATATTCCATTTGTGCGTGGCACCCAGGTCAGTCTGTGCGGCCAGGTCCTGCTGGTGGAGAACACCCAGTTCAGTTTACGTCCCCAGGTGCTGTTGTACTCACTTCAGTCCGTCTGCACAGGTTCTGTTGGTGGGCGGTGCCAAGTTCAGTCTGCTCGGCCGGCCCGTGCTTGAGCCGGGGCTGGTCACTGTAGAGGCCACCGTTGTGGAAAAGTCTCTCTCCCATACCAAGACTATTTTTCGAACTCTCAAGAGGTCAACCTACAAGCGCATCAACTGTAAGAATCGATCCTTCGGACAGAGACGGCGCGTGTTCTGATGTATTTTAATTTCGGGGTTGTTTTACGCTCCACCAACCAGGGCTCATAATAGAAACTGTGCAAATCACGAATTGTCTGCGCTAATCGTGGCCTAGTACACCAAGTATCTTACCGGAAAACAGCCCGCTGTCACTACTGTACACTGCATGTAATTACTTTAACAGTACCGCCCTGCATCCTGCACACGTGACCTTGCATTCCGTTTGACGACCGCCGGCCGGTCTCGGGGTCCGTGGTAACGAGTGCGTTGCTGTGTTTCAGTCTGCCGGATGCCGCTCACGACACTGCGAATTAACAGCGTCCGACTGAAGAACGCTATAGACGGCGTCTGACCGGTGTTCGCTGTTGTACGCCGCGATGGACGTGACCAATAGACGAGCGGTGAGATGGCGACTGTAGGTGCAAGAGGCAGTGGACCGGGAACGAACGTGTGACCACCGATGCATCCACCATTCGGACAGCGGCTGCTGAAAGGCGACCGCTGGCAAGACAACGAACTGTATTCGTCAGCTATGTACATCTCACACCGATTGTCTCACGAAGAACACCCGGACTCGCGCGCACACGGCAGCCCCCCACAGCGTGCGCCACGTGTCGGACTGTCCAACACAACAGCCACGCGCAGTCACCAGTACGAACGGCGGCGTGAAGGGCTGTCTGATGAGGTCCAGACCGCACCTCGCACTCGCCATCGACTACTCTAGCCGCACCGCCGCATCGCTAAATAAAGTGCTCTTTGGGAAGTGCAATGACGTTAGGCGCGTAATTATCACTAAGCTACGAAGGGACAGCGTTGACCATGTATCCAACCCCTGATTTGAGCAAACAAAAGAGACGCTCAACAACACCCAATGCCCAGATGATAACACCACGCGGAGCGGAATTTGTTAGTTAAGATATGTGTTAAATATTTATATGGACAAAAGTAATAAAATGCAACAGTTGTGGCCAGCATCAAACCCATTTACCTCCAGTCCAGACGCAGCTGTATGGATGGATCAGAATATGCTACACAGATCTTTCTTCTTTCTGGTAAATAAAATTCAAGTCACTCCCGAGTATTCGTAAAATAGTGTCACGCCATACATGGTGCCCATTATTGCGTATAGTGTAGAAGTCTGTGTCAACAGATTCGGCCGGTGCAAACGGCCTGTACTCAAGCAGTCGGCGCGTGTTTGGTCTGTCACAGCCCCTTGCACGTCCGCTACGGCGAAGCCCATACTATCCAATGGCAGTGATCCATCAACAAGTGCTCAAATGAACGCACCTCCCGTTGCTGGCTATGCTGACGAACAGGACGGATATAAGCGGTTGGGCGCGGGGGACGCTGCGGACGCCACACTGTCTGACTATGCCACGCCGCCAGCTGACGGACTGACCGAGATCGGCCGCACCCACTGCATCTGGACCCGGCGGCCAGAACCTCCTGCGCCAGCTGACTGGCAGCCTGAGATCGGCCGCACCCACTGCATCTGGACCCGGCGGCCAGACCCTCCTGCGCCAGCTGACTGGCAGCCTGAGGTCTGCCGCACCCACTGCATCTGGACCCGGCGGCCAGACCCTCCTGCGCCAGCTGACTGGCAGCCTGGGGTCGGCCGCACCCACTGCGTCCGGACCCAGCAGCCAGACCCCTCTGACCGACCATACCGCTGGGGCTGTGGACGGACTGATTCCATCGACTGTAGCTGTCGGCCGGTCACTCCATCTGCAGCTGTCGGCCGGTCGCTTCATCTGAAGCTGTCGGCCGGTCACTCCATCTGCAGCTGTCGGCCGGCCACTATCTAGAGCTATCGGCCAGTCACTCCATCTGAAGGCGACGGCTGGCTCACTCCATCTGCAGGCGACGGCTGGCTCACTCCATCTGCAGGCGACGGCTGGCTCCTTTCTAGAGCTATCGGCCAGTCACTCCATCTGAAGGCGACGGCTGGCTCACTCCATCTGCAGGCGACGGCTGGCTCACTCCATCTGCAGGCGACGGCTGGCTCACTCCATCTGCAGGCGACGGCTGGCTCACTCCATCTGCAGGCGACGGCTGGCTCACTCCATCTGCAGGCGACGGCTGGCTCACTCCATCTGCAGGCGACGGCTGGCTCACTCCATCTGCAGGCGACGGCTGGCGCGGGAGGCGGGCCGTGCCCGCTGCCGGCCATGAGAGCCGGGCTGGCCGGGCGTCACCAGCGGGGTCAGCGACATGTTGCACACCGTCTTTATGGTGCCGGAGGACACCGCTTCTGCAATGGACACGGACACAGATACGTGAGACACGCTGGGCAGGACAGGTTAGACAGAGTCAGGTCAGACCGGTAGGTGCAGATACATGCCCATCTCGCAGCCGGGCAGCTCTCCACGATCAGTTTCGGCGTCCAACAGTTTAGGTCAGGTCACCAGGTCAGGCGAAGTGACCCAACTACAACATGGCGTCCAACAGGGCCAGGGGTCGCGCGTGTTCGGCCGACAGCCACGCATGTTGGCAAACTACATCAATGTACGTATTGATGTAATTTGGGAAAATGAAATAGATATCGCACACAGCAAGACCAAAAGATAGACCTGGTATGTAAGACCGCAACAGCAATGGGGTGTCCCATACACATCGCCGCGTGCTCTAATGCCTGCCTCGATCACTGGTCACGTAATTGCGTTGCAAGGTAATTATAACCCAGTGCATATAAACCACCCAATTATGTTTTCCAAAAGCCTGTAATTTTGAAAGATTGTGTACGACTTAGCCATAGTCCTCGCACTAACTCGGACGCGCGAACTTGGAACAGACAGGGGCAGGGTACCCACCCCCTTACTTACCCTGCTATCCCGAAACTGCAGAGATAAAGATCGACACGTCCTCAGATAGCACGACACGTCCTCTATCCAGTGCAAGCAAAGTGATGAGATTAGACTAAAACGATTCTAACTGAATCTCCATAGATATTGCGACGCCATCGCAGGTTAGTAGCCTGTGTTAACCCATCACCTATGATGACTTCAAATTGCCACTTGCAGGTCAGGGAAACACTGTCGGTTGAAAACAGTACCGACACCGACACAGTCATAACAGGCTCCACATTAAGATCGTCTTTTCATGCTTGTTATGCGCATGCTTTGGCTCGATATGCGGTACCTAAAAAACGACTTAAGTCAGTCAGTTTACATGTGTGCAAACAAAATTTTAGGACACGTCCAAAATTGGTGTGTCATAAGGTACTCAAAATTTCGGCAGCCGATCACAACCAATTTTACAGATGCATAAAATAAATGTCACGTGGCGAATACCCCTCTCCATCCGCGTGAGGGTTGATAAACCTGACATATTCATAACACGACCATGGTCATCTAAAGCACTACCAACTTACATAAGAAACAAATTCCGTTACTTCAGACAATAGAGGCACATTTCGTAGATGCACAAATGACACGAACTGGGCGGGTGGCAGTAGGAAATATCATGACACGACACACAAACGGAGGAATAATGAGGTAAATGAGACCATAGCTGGGGTTGAGTGGCCAGGCCGGGGTGGAGGCTAACCGCGGATGAAGGTCATGGTGCCGGGCGTGACCAGCGTCTCCGGCGTGGAGGTCGCCAGAGAAGTCGGGCCAGGGGTCAGCGCCGCCTGACCCAGGCCGGCCTCCTCCAGCACGGACAGGCAGGTGTGCTCGTCGTACAGGATCGGGACCGGTGTCTGCAGGTCGGGTCGTGACAGGTCAGTTGACGCAGCCGGGGGCACGGATATGGAGAGCAGCCAGGTTCACAGGGGGTGGGGGAGTCGCGGTGGTGGCTGTGATTTGTTGGTTATTTGTGTTTTGGGGCGAATCGAATACAATGGTCATTTTACGTCACAGGAAGATGAGCAGAGCCAGGATCACAACGGAAGGCGTGAGTGAGGACTCAGACGGAGACATAGGGAGACGGGTGTACGAATGGGTAAACAAGCTCGGCTGCGAATGGATCATCGGATGGGATTGGATACATCCGAAGTCAGGAAGCGCCGAACCGAAATTCACAGTGAAATCGTGGTCACACGTTAGGACCCGAAGCCAATTTTATGCCGATGGGGACAACCAAGGTTACGCAACACGGTCTGAGTCTGGGTCTGGGTCAACTGGAGTAATAAGTTAACGCGTCACTGCAGCTACGGGTCAATGGGCAGGTCGAGGTCACCGGCTGTGATTGGAGCCAGGTCACTGGTCAAAATCGGATCATACCAGTCCAGCATGGTAGCTCGCTGTATGATAACGACATAAACTAGTAACGAGGTGAGACTCCTTTATATGACTAAGTGAAGTCAAGTAATCTTCCTTACACACAAGGTTTTTTCTGCTTCGACCAGCACAAGAACTGTTATCATATGCAGCCTAGTTTATTGCAGAAATTGTTTCGCTTGCCATTCTGTTTCACTACCCCTAATCCAGTATTCATGATCATTCATCTGGATCCCCTGTATGGCGTGACATTTTAATTGTTCCACCTCCTCGTATTGCTGATCCAACTCGCAATCACCCACTCTTCTACAAGCGCATATTTTTCTAATTGAGATCTGTCAGAGCACACCTTGGCAATTTGTCAATCGTCGCATTCTATGCCGCTTAAAAAATACAAGACATGACACCTAGACTCGGCCGTGACCCAGTACAATCAGTGGCCCAGCAAACAAGCTAAAATGAGCAGGAGACAGCTCGTCTATAGAGGCGCAGCACTACACAAATATTTGTGGAGCGTGAGGAAAGGGATGACACGAGTTTTCGCAGGAACGTTGCTTAATGAAGATATAACCCTTGGAAACTGATGCATAAATATATTATATATATATATATATATATATATATATATATATATATATATGTGTGTGTGTGTGTGTGCGTGTGCGCGCGTGTGTGTATGTGTGTGTATACATCTTGTGCACGCGCGATATACGTGCTTTCAATTTTCAATATGAATGACATGCTTCCAAAACATCATTGTGAACTGTATCTCAAGTAAACCAGTGAGCGAATATAAACTCTAATCCGCATTACAAGGGTAGCCCTAACGTCAACAGGTGATACCAGAGCACTGCCTTATTTAGGTCAGCAGCGATACATTATTCGTGGAATCGGGTGCAATCATTCGTTTTTATCGCTCAAATCACTTTCTCAACACTGAATTGACAACCCATTCCAAGAATGATCGACATCCTGTTTCTTGGCTGTGTTTATGAAGACTACGTGCCTAATGTCTAATAGTACCTCGTTCATAAGCTTCATACTTATACTCATCATAACGGATCATGATCCCCGAACATACCCCGGCACAACTCCAGGTAAGGGGATTGTCCATGATGTTGTCTGCTATGCACTACCAGTGTATATCCTGGGCACTTTTATCGTTATTATTAATTCAAGACAACCCTGAGTTATATATTTCCAAACAAAAGAGAAATGCACATGCAAGAAAACAATTGGCTCACAATTTTTTTTGAACAGCCCAAGCGGTATTTTAAGCAATATCGCTTCCATGGCGAAGTTCGACATCCTATTGTACTCGTTTCGACATCTCGCACGTAAAGACCATTATTTTTTACGCTGGATCAGCACCATCTAGATTTCGGCAATTCAGCATAAAGCTGGCCAGTGGAGGACCAGTGGACAAGATAAAACGTCGAAGACATCTTTAAAACCACCACCGTGAACTGCTGGAATATTGACGGGGTGGTCGGCTGGTGCTCCTACCTGCTCGCCGCCGGCGGCGGCCGGTGGGCCGGTGCGCACCACCGGCACCAGCTGGTACGCCACCAGCTGGTGGTGCGGCTGGCGCGGCGCCAGCAGACGCTGCGGCCGCGCGGCGGCGCGCAGGGCCGCCTCCAGTCGGCTGCCGGCGCCGGCCGGACCGTCGCCGTCGCCGTCGGCCGACGGCTGGTGGGCGGCCGCCTCGCGCACGCAGATCTCCTGACTGGAGCCGTCGCCCGAGCGGATCAGGATGCGCTTGATGCCGAGTCGGCTGAGCTGGCTGTGCTGTGCCGGCGACAGGTGGCCGGCCGGCCGCGACCGCTTCACCTCTGCCTGCGCGCGCTGCACCTCGGCTAGCCGCCGCTTCAGCACGCTCTTGCCGCGACTGCCGTCGATGGCCTGCTCGAAGAGCCGGTGCCGCTCCAGCGCCGTCACCTGGCAGATGTCGTCCAGCGAGGCGGGCCGCGGCAGCGCGAGCGGCTCTGCGGCGGGCCGGGCGGCGTCACGGTCCTCACAGGTGGGTACATGTGGCAGGGGATACACATGCGGGGACATCTCAGATAGAACCTCCGAGTACCAGGTATATGGATACACGGGAACATCCGGGATAAGGAGACTCGAGGTCGTCGGGGAGCAATGACAAGCAGCCATGATATCAAGGGTATGACAACACTGGAATATTAAGGATCTTCTTATGGTCACAATATCGGAAATACGCCGAAGATCAGAAACCTCAGACACAGGAAGGCTAAAAACTCACCCAACCACCAGGCACGGAACCATATGCACAACATAAAAAGAGGGTGCGCCATAGGCCTGATACAAGTTCGGTATATACAGAAAATTAGAACCTATGGGGACAGATGGAACATCAAGCCAATAACCTAAGTGATTGCCAACAAGAGTATAAAAGTGGGCCGCAAGCAAATCAGATATGGGGAGCGCGTTACCGAAAAAAAGGCAATGATATACATGCCCATATCCAAAACACTTACGCATTTCACCAGTCACTGACGGATCCAAAGGTGGGGGGGGGGGCATTCCGGCCATGCCCCCCCCCGAAACGCCTTAAAGGGGCCATCATGTCTTTTGCCCCCCCGAAACCAAAAGAGGCGAAAGATGATTTAACCTAAATTAAAATACGGCAACTTTGAAAATAGCCCTTCGGGTGAAAGAATCTCCAATTTTAAAGGTATTTTCATAATTGTTTAGAAGCCAAATATGGTAGCATAGTAGATTCTGACGCACATCGAGGGTTCTATGCTGTTTAAGTTCTGCTTACAGCAAGAGTTGACAAAATCAGCAGTTTCATTATTCCTTAGTCAGATAGCTTCATGAATTTAGTTTAGCCAGTAACGGGCAAGCAAACCCAGTGAGCCAGATTTCGAAAGCGAAATTTGAACAGGATGTTTTGTGCGTGTGTCCAATTAAGCCCAGTTGAGCAGCATGCTTCGTATGTTGATGTTGTGGGTCGCTAAGATGAAGAGACAGGCTACGTTGGCTGATTTTTTTTCTAAAAAATAATAGCAAGAGGAGGTATGTAGGTATTTAGATCTTGAATAAGAGATAACTGGTGGGTTCGCAGGTAAGGGAGATTCGGGTGGTAGGACCGGGCTATCAAACTTTAAGGGTTTTATTGCAGTTTAAGGCAGTTATAAATTATTCGTGAAATAGGGTGGAATGTACCACCTATTGAACAATGAGAAGACATCCTTCCCAAACAACTATCGACATCTTGCTTCTTGATGTGTTTGTGAAGTCTTCATGACTCGTTTCTAACCGTGGTTTGTGTGTAAGTATCATGCTTATGCTTACCATTATAGATTGTGATGTATCTTGTACCGAACGCGATTTCAAGTAGAGATTACTCATGATATGGTCTACTGTTCAAAATAATTTGCTGATAGTATGCCATTCTTATCATTGTCATTAACATAAGTATCCCTATAATAGGTGTATCCAAAAAATATACGAAACAGATGCACATATACAGGCTATTGGCTCAAAATTGAGCTTCAATGATTTAAACGATATTGTAAACGTCATCACGTCCATGGGCAAGATCGACATCTTCGTGAACTTCTTTCGAAATCTCACACCTAAGTTAAATTTAAAAACAATATGTTTTAAGGTTGGCTTAATGTAGGCATCTATGAGACAAGTTTTAAAAACCTTAAACAAACAAATAGATTTGGTTTGGTTAGGTTGTAATAATAGGCTAGTTTCTGAAGTTTGCATTTTAATTATTACGATAAATTATAAACAATTTTCAGGCTATTTCAAAATTTCTTTCAAAAATGGGTCATAGGTTGGTTATTTTTGTTTAAGTTGAATATTTTTATGCAAAAAGTTGTTCGAAAATTTCCCATTTTTAAAACAATTTGTTTTCTTGCATGGAAGGTTAGGCTAGGTTAGGATAATTGTTAGGTTACATTCTTTTTGTTACTTTAAACATCACTTTTAATGCTATCTTACCCAAATCCAAGCCCCTTGTTTGGTGTTACTTTGCCTCCAAACTGAAAAAGTATGCACTTCCAGAAGAAATGAGTGGTTGCATCATATTGACAAAATTTATAAGCATTGCATCAGAAAAAGAAATTCCAAGAACTCAAAAACTACCTTTCACTGCAAGTTTAGCACTACAGTGATACCACTGTGCATTTGGATGATGATTTGGATGGCCATACTCAACAAGGAAATACTCTGATAATAGGTTAGTCTTTTCTTTGAAGTCTGTTGGATGAAAAATGTATTGGCCTTTGGTAAGCTTCATCACCTTTTGTTCTGAAAAGCTTCAAATCTGATAACACCAGACAAGCTTTGCCTATTACCTAGTACATACCTAGGTCGGTACATAGGCACCTTCCTAGAATCTTGTGATTTTTGCCTTATGCTTTGGGTATTCTTGCACTTTAAGACGCGCCCTGGAGAGGTGGGGTGGGTGGGCGAAATCCGCCCACCCCTCCGGTTTTTCATACATAACTCCAGATTTTACCGGCCGATATCCGCCATTGTTTGCGTACCTGCTTAAAAATGACCGGTGCGTTGTTTAAAGCACGAAAAAACGAAAATCGGCCGATTTTTTTTGTCGAGTTAGGGGCCGTTAAATTTTTGTTAAAAAATATCAGCGCCAGAATACAAAAATGGGCTCTGAAGTGCTTCCCGTATATTGGCAAAAGGGAAGTGTTCCTGGCAACACTAGCGACTTGTTTGATGTATATGGTTATGCTATATAGTTTCAAAGTCATGTTAGGTAACCGAGGTCAAGTCAGGTCAAGTTCATGACAGGTTAATGGAACCAAACTTGGTCAACTGGAATGTTGTCATGAATGCAAATGACTGCCATGCGATTGATGTCACTTTGCATGTTACTCCCTACACATCCTGAAAGCTACTGTTTGTCATTGTGTACCGATTCCATACTTCATTCATGTACTTCACTCCTTTTTTGCGAAGCCGATTGCGCGGAGCCGCCCAACGGAGCAGTCAGGCGGGCGGCCTGGTTGCGGTAACTGGAGCAGGTAATGGCCTAATAAAGTGCTGCTATATAGGTGACCTGAGGTCAAATGCCGGGTTTAACATCTGTATTGCATCATTAGTAATGTCCAAAACATCATTGATGCCGATTTCTGAGCCTTTAAACACAATCACAGCGATCGAGAACGTTGACAAGCCAAGCCACGCAAAACAAGAAAATGTGAAATGTTGACCTCATTTGACCTTGAATATATTTATCTAAGGTCATGAAATCTGTGCACAATAGAGATCACTGGTGTACCCATCCACCCTGGGCATTTCGTTGCTTCAGCTTCAATAGGAGCCGAGATCTTAGGGGGACGGAGGCGAAGTCCGCCACCGTCCAGTGCGTGTAATCTTCAGAGGTCCTCCTGATCGCGTGTTAAGGTATCCACAAAACAAGTTTTGGCACATTTTACCTCCATGAAGCAAGCATATAGGGTTAGGCTTGGTTCAACTTGGTTAGATTAGTTTAGGTTAGGTTTTTTCTTTTTAGTTGAAAAAATAATCAAACACTTGTAAAAATACATTTTCCAAATACATTTGTTTTCTGTAGGAACATATTAAGGTTGGCTAGGCTTTGGTCCATTTTTATTTGCTTTTTGAAATTAAAACAAAAATAAATCCTTTCAACAAATTCTGACATGGAAGGTTAGGTAGTAAATTCACGGTTGAAGGCGTTTTATGAATCCTTGGAATATACCATTCCAATGTAATATTTAGGAATGTGACCGACACCAAATAGGACCACTTACTTTCTGTGCCATTGTTTACTTTTCAGTTTGTGAGCAAAGTAACACCAAAAGGAGGCTTCGCGTTTGATAAAAAGCAATGTTTATAAAACATAAAATAAAAATGCAACAGAACCTAACACGTGCACTGAAGGGCCTCGGAAAATTACATGCACTGGAGGTGGCGGATTCCGCCTCCCCCCCCCCCCAAGATCTCGACACCTATTAAAGTTGGAGCAAGGAAATTCACAGAGTGAATGGGTACTGTAGTGAACTCTATTGTGTGCAAACTTGATGACTAGGTCAATCTATTCAAGGTCAAATGAGGTCAAAATGTCAAAATGTTCAGGTTTTGTGTGGATTGGCTTGTCATTGTTATGGCTCGCGGTGATTGTGTTTAAATGCTCCAAAATGGGATCAGTGGTGTTTTTGATATTACTAATGATGCAATACAAATGCTAGACCATTGCATGCCGGAGGCGTTTAACCTCAAATCACCTACATAGCAGCACTTTATCGGGTCATTACTTGCTCCAGTTACCGGAATCGGGCAGCCCGTCCGACTGTTCCGTTGGGCGGCTCGGCGCAATCGGCTTCCCAAAGAAAGGAGTGAAGTACCTACATGAATACAGTATTGAAACGCTTAGGTACACAATGACAAGCAGTAGTTTTCAAGATGTGTAGGGAGTAACATGCAAAGTGACATCAATCGCATGACGGTCATTTTCAGTTATGACAACATTCCAGTTGACCAAGTTTGGTTCCATTAACCTGTCATGGACTTGACCTGACTTGACCTCGGTGACCAAACATGACTTTGAAACTATATAGCATAACAATACACATCAAATATATCGCTAGTGTCGCCAAGAACACTTCCCTTTGCCAATACTTGGGAAGCGCATCAGCGCCGATTTTAGTTGTCTGGTGCTGCGAATTTTTTTCTTTAACGGCCCCAACTCGAATAATGTTCGGTCGATTTCAGTTTTCTGGTTTTAAACAATGCGCTGGTCATTTCTAAGCAGGTACGCAAGGAATGGCGTAAATGGGCCGGTAAAATCTTGAGTTATGTGCGAAAAACCAGAGGGGTGGGCGGATTTCACCCCCTCCAGGGCGCGTGCTAAGCTAGCCTAACCTCGCATTGGAGATGTAATCATGGGTTGATAATCAAATGGGGTATTTTGATAGATGGAACATTTTGTTGTTCTTGTTGTGGCACGATAATTGTCTAAACTAAGATGTCTAGGATAAAAAATGTTGGGAACCAAAGGTGCATATTGAAGTATATGTCTGTCCTTATTTTCAGTCTGGATTCTCCATCTCAACCTTCCCGTGGGGGGTAGTTTCTGCCTCCAACCTCTCCCGTCTCCATCTTCCGCCTGCACCAGAAGTCGGCCCCAGCCCAGCCCCTGCCTGCTGAGATCCAGAGTCGCACCACCCCAATGAGACAGATCAGCTTGCTTGCTGTTACTTCAAGGAAGAAGTTCACATTAACAATTTTCTCAATAATAAGTATCTTGGAGACAGCTGCTAATGTGGTCTTGTAAAGAGCAGATCGGGGTTTTTGCACTGTGAAAAGACTGGGGATGCAACAAATATGCAACCGGTTTAATGGTTCTAGCTTACCATGCAAAAGATTGACAACTTATACATACTTTTTCAATTATTTCCTTACACAAAGGTAAGCCCGCTGTTGATGCCAAGATAATTTGGCACAAGCCAAAATAATGCTGCTGGCAAAACAGTGCATTTGCCAGCACTACCAGTAAACCAAAAATAACGACAGGATGGGCCCCCCAAATCCATCCCAACCTTCATGCAAATCCTAGGCACGCCATTGGGGGAAGGGGCGGAGGCTGACGACCAAATCCGAAAGTTGGCCCCCCCAAACCGGTGGGCTAGATCCGCCAGTGTCACCAGTTACTCTCATGCCCCGTAGCCTACAGCACTATTACTCCTCAAGCTCGCAATTCCCTTCAGAGACACAGCTATTTTAAACACCCGTGACCCTTCGCGCCAATAAAGCTACTCTCCGCCACCTCACTCAACACTAAGAAAGGCACCATTGCTCAGTATCGAGCCACTCAGAGAGGCAGCTCTACTCACTGGAGTCATCCCACATCGGTGCACCCTTGTTCGGCCGCCGTGACAGCGGCGTACTCGATATCAACGAGTGACGCGACCGCTGCGAATCTGAAACACATCACACGTGTCACCATCCTTCTGAAACACATCACACGTGTCACCATCCTTCTGAAACACATCGAACGTGCCACTGTCTCTCTGAAACATACCATATGTATCACAATTCCACTAGAACACACATGTCATCCTCACACTGGTGTGTGCCACAGGTTTTACTGTCCCACTGGATCCCATCACAGGTTTCGCTGACCCACATCACATGTTTCTCTCTTCCACTGGCACATGACACATATTTCACTGGACCAATGTCCCATATCACATGTTTCACTGTCCCACATATCAGGTTTCGCTGTCCCACTGGCATACGCCACATGTTAGATACAATGTTAGCCGTCAAACACAATGTTAATGCGGACATCGGGGGATCTTCAGTAAAGAAAGAAAACTGACAGGTCCCTGATGCCATTCAAGGACTCTGAAATATGCGCCCGCGACAAGTGCACTCGGATGTTCACTAGTGTGTGTGCGAAGGATATACTTACAATATGAGACCCAGTCTACATAAAATAAGGTGCGAAGTGTATACATTAAAGTTAGCTTGCCTTCAGACATTCATTTCCTTCCCACGCACATAGATATATTGCGCACATTGCTACTTTGCGCATTGCCTTCTAGACATATGCTCTTGATTTTCATTCACCATAGACGGAGGCCGCCAGAGCCACGCGGCCCGAGCACGCCCCCGATCGCTACGCCAGTCATAGCATGGCGAGGCTCGGAACCTTTTCCTGAACGTTGACGTAGGACCCCAACGCCGAAATTATCGGTAGATGTTCATATTTGAAACGATGGGCGATGTGCCTGGCATAATTTTGCCACCATTCGAATTGAGGCCCGCAGGTTTCCTTCCTATTGTTTAAGAACATTACACTTGTGGGCGTTGAATGGAAAGAATGGATCCATACCCGTGCATTTCTCCTACACAATTTTAGCGTGGTAGAGCCGATGTTGCTTGATATTGATCAAGGCTGGAACCTTATTTATGTGGTGTCGCCGTTCGGCGGCCCTTCGGATCTTCTGGGCAGCAAGTGTCGGCGCTTGACGTGCATCGAGGCATACCCGAATCTCAATCATGCCTGAAAGCTTCATGTCAAAAGGTAAAAAATGACAAGGTTATATATCTATAAACGTAGTCGAGTGTGGCATCAGAAGACAGCAGATTTTATGTCAGTTTATTTGAGACCATTTGACACTATTCATTCGCTAGACGATTCGCTAATGTAGAACATCGACATACAATTTAAAGGAACACGATGTGATAATTCGAGACACAAAACCTGGGATTGAGTGAAAAAAGTGGCAGTGTTACACCTTCATGGAAGTTATTAACACGTGCCCTGGAAGGGGTGGGGGGTGCAAATCCGCCCACACCTCCGGGTTTTCGTAGATAACTCCAGATTATATCGGCCGATATACGCCATTGTTTGTGTACCTGCTTATAAATGGCCGGCGCGTTGTTTAAAGTAAGAAAAACGAAAACCGACCGAAAATTTTTCGAGTTAGGGGTCGCTAAAGTAAAAAAAATTATCTCAGTCAAAAACAAATATCGGCGCTGATGCGCTTCCCGTATATTGGCAAAAAGGAAGTGTTCTTCGCAAAACTAGCGACTTGTTTGGTGTACATTGTTATGCTATATTGTTTCAAAGTCATGTCAGGTCACCGAGGTCAAGTCAGGTCAAGTTTATGACAGGTTAACACACGCCCTGGAGGGGGATGGCGAAATCCGCCCACCCCTCCGATTTTTGGTACACAGCTCCATATTGTTCCAGCCGATATACGCCATTTTTGCGTACCTACTTGGCAATTATCGGCGCGTTGTTTAAAGTAAGAAAAATGGAAGTCGGCGAACTTTTCAAGTTAGGGGGCCGCTAAAGTAAAAACAATTCGCAGCACCAGACCACAAAAATCGGCGCTGATGCGCTTCCCGTATATTGGCAAAAGGGAACTGTTCTTGACAACACTAGCGACTTGTATGATGCATTTTATAATGTCATATAATTTAAGTCATGTTAGGTCGCCGAGGTCAAGTCAGGTCAAGTTCATGACAGGCTAATAGAACCATACTTGGTCAACTGGAATGTTAGTAAAAAATGCAAATGCCTGTCATGCGATCACTTTACATGTTACTCCCTACACATTCCGAAATCTACAGTTTGTCCTTGTGTGCCTAAGCGTTTCATTACTTTATTCATGTATTTCACTCCTTTCCTTGCGAAGCCGATTGTGCCGAACCGCCCAACGGAGCAATCGGGTGGGCAGCCCGGTTCCGGCAACTGGAGCAGGTAATGACCTGCTAATGTGCTCCTATATAGGTGACCCAAGGTCAAATGGTGGATCCGTTATCTGTATTGCATCATTATTCATGTCCAAAGCATTATTAATGCCAATTTTGAAGTACTTAAACACAATAACAGCGATCCAGAACATTGACAAGCCAATCCACGCAAACCAGAAAATTTTGCTATTTTGACCTCATTTGACCTTGAATATATTGCCCTAAGGTCATGCAATTTGCACACAATAGAGTTCACTATCGTGCCCATTCACCCTGCCAATTTCGTTGCTCTAGCCTCAGTAGTAGCCGAGATCTTAGTCGGAATCGGCCCCCCCCCCCCCTCCAGTACGCGTAATTTTCCGAGGCCCTCCAGGGCGCGTGTTAAAGATGATATCAAAATACAGAACGACCAATTTCCGTTTAGTTAAGAACGTTGGAAATTATTAGCCCATCACAAAGATGTATGAGGCGTTTTAATACAAGCTATTGAGTGGCCAATTGCTCCCATTTCACCTTGAACGCAAAGTGACAAATTTAAATTATTTGATAATAAAATGAACATCATAAGAGAGCTTGATTCAATGCTGTTTACATTTTACCATCGGAAATTACATGCATCTCTTTTATGGACTAGAATATAGCATAAATAATAAGAAGCCCACCCTGGTTCTGTTCCTTCACAAACCCACCACCAGAGCGGTGCCACCGGTATCATGTCCGCTCATGACGCTTAACGCACTTTCCTACTGAATTAAACCCCGGTCAACGGCGATAGCCTCTACAGCAGGGCCACGTAGCAGGCGGCCTGTCGACACTCACCCCGGTCCACCGCGATAGCCTCCACAGCGGGGCCCGTGTAGCAGAAGGCGGGCCGCCGACACTCACCCCGGTCCACCGCGATAGCCTCCACAGCAGGGCCCGTGTGGCAGAAGGTGGGCCGCCGACACTCACCCCGGTCAACCGCGATAGCCTCCACAGCGGGGCCCGTATAGCAGAAGGCGGGCCGCCGACACTCACCCCGGTCCACCGCGATAGCCTCCACAGCGGGGCCCGTATAGCAGAAGGCGGGCCGCCGACACTCACCCCGGTCTACCGCGATAGCCTCCAAAGCGGGGCCCGTATAGCAGAAGGCGGGCCGCCGACACTCACCCCGGTCCACCGCGATAGCCTCCACAGTGGGGCCCGTGTAGCAGAAGGCGGGCCGCCGACACTCACCCCGGTCCACCGCGATAGCCTCCACAGCGGGGCCCGTGTAGCAGAAGGCGGGCCGTCGACACTCACCCCGGTCCACCGCGATAGCCTCCACAGCGGGGCCCGTGTAGCAGAAGGCGGGCCGCCGACACTCACCCCGGTCTACCGCGATAGCCTCCACAGCGGGGCCCGTGTAGCAGAAGGCGGGCCGTCGACACTCACCCCGGTCCACCGCGATAGCCTCTACAGCGGGGCCCGTGTAGCAAAAGGCGGGCCGCCGACACTCACCCCGGTCCACCGCGATAGCCTCCACAGCGGGGCCCGTGTAGCAGAAGGCGGGCCGCCGACACTCACCCCGGTCCACCGCGATAGCCTCCACAGCGGGGCCCGTGTAGCAGAAGGCGGGCCGCCGACACTCACCCCGGTCCACCGCGATAGCCTCCACAGCAGGGCCCGTGTAGCAGAAGGCGGGCCGTACCGACCAACTCACCCGGTCCACCGCGATAGCCTCCACAGCGGGGCCCGTGTAGGCAGAAGGCGGGCCGCCGACACTCACCCCGGTCCACCGCGATAGCCTCCACAGCGGGGCCCGTGTGGCAGAAGGCGGGCCGCCGACACTCACCCCGGTCCACCGCGATAGCCTCCACAGTAGGGCCCGTATAGCAGAAGGCGGGCCGCCGACACTCACCCCGGTCCACCGCGATAGCCTCCACAGCGGGGCCCGTGTGGCAGAAGGTGGGCCGCCGACACTCACCCCGGTCCACCGCGATAGCCTCCACAGCAGGGCCCGTGTAGCAGAAGTCGGGCCGTCGACACTCACCCCGGTCCACCGCGATAGCCTCCACAGCGGGGCCCGTGTAGCAGAAGGCGGGCCGCCGACACTCACCCCGGTCCACCGCGATAGCCTCTACAGCGGGGCCCGTGTAGCAGAAGGCGGGCCGCCGACACTCACCCCGGTCCACCGCGATAGCCTCCACAGCGGGGCCCGTGTAGCAGAAGGCGGGCCGCCTGCAGGCGCCGCTCGAGTGTTTTCCGACCAGGCCGACGCTCTGCAGGATGTTGGCGATGTCGTACAGTCGGCGTACCTTGGCCTTGTGCTGGCCATCCGGCGAAAGACCGTCCTGGCCCAATAGCGCGCGCGCCAGCACGTCCTGACTCAGGCTGGGCTGTGAGCCGACTGTCAGTCAGGTGGTCTCCGACATTGCCAACCGCAGATTGGAGCCGTACTGAACGGGAAATGTGTTGGGGCAAGACAAGCGGCTCTACGGCGTGTCTGCGCCACCGTCACTTAACGAGACAATGTGCGCTTAGTTCGAAGGGAACAAATATCCAAAGAAAACATTTGTTAGCCAGCTTAACGTGAGTTATGCTGAAAGGACTTTTGAGTGCTTAACAAAAACTCAGCGTTTCTTTATGCTGGTGCCTATTGAGTCTGCATGCCTGCCGAGTTTTATCTGTACATCACACACAACTTATTGAGTGTTCATCAACGTTTTAAAAATAAGAATCCATCTCTGAGAAGAAACAAATCGAAAGAGGTAATCAGCGTCTTGGGACAAGCATAAACACAACATGCTGGCAAAAACAGCAGCATGCCTACTCATCATCGGCTTTGAATGGTCGCTCGTCAGACCACTGGATTGCATGGTACTCAGACAAGGCATACTGACGAACAGATTAAATGCATCAACGTGGACTTGAGAACTCCACACCGGTGCACTGCACGTTTCACTGCAGGGTACACTTCGTAGCCACATGCAGCTTACGGGTCCCCAAGCCGTAATAATCAGTCCACACCGGGTGATTCAGACCTGACCTCGCCAGGTGCCGGCCGTCGCCTCGGCATCGCCACGGCCGCCGGCACGTACCCGGTCGCTGACGAGCAGCAGCATGACGAACTTCTGCGTGAGCACCCCGAGCGTGCGGTCGCCACGGTCGCGCGGCGTCAGACACTCGGCGTCGGCGGCCAGCGGCGTGCGTGGTGTGCGCGGCGTGCCGGGCGTGCCAGGCGCGGCGGCCCACAGCGGCAGCGCCGGCTCCGAGGCGCCGCGCACGAGCGACGGCACGCGTACCACGTCGGCCGCCTGCAGCGCCGCCTGCAGGTGCGACGGCAGGTCCAGCTGCAGCGCCAGCCCCTTCAGCTGGCCAAGCGTGGCCACCAGATCGCGCTGGCCGATCCACGAGTACCGGTTCTTCTCCAGCTGCGGCGCGGCCAGGGTGAGTCAGTCGGTACCCACTGCATTGCAGGGTGAGGACGACATCCAACTGACAGGTGAGAGACGGGAGCTTATTGGAGGAAGACAGGCCAGTATTTATGAACCATATGTCTAGGCAAAGAAAGTAAAATTGCAACGGAAAGAAAATTGTACTGTTGACGATGAGTTGCTGCTCATTTGAACTACAGGATGGAATACGGGCCAGGAGTGGATTTGTTGAATTTCAAACGAGCATATGAAAATTAGTTTGTGGTGGGCCGGCTGCACTGCGCTCAGAAAGCACTTCAGGATTTTGGGTTTCCCGGCTTGAGCACACACAAACACATACGCACACGCACACACACACATGCAGGCAGACACACCACGTACATTCACGAAATTAAACTTATTCTTGTACTGGGCAGCTGACCCATCCGAAAAATAATGAATCTTTTTCAAGTTCGGGACTATGCCTTTCACTTTCGGTACAATGTGCTGCAAGAATGTGTACACAGCGACGGTGTCATGCTTCAGTTCGTTTGATAACACGCAAAAACTGTGGCATTCAATCTTTCCAGCCTCTCGCCAATAAACAACAAACGGATGAACGGTACACTGTGGTGCGTTCCAGTGATATGACTGAATTTCGTCTTGAACTACAAAAGTGTAGTTTTCTGAAAAATATAATATGATCAGTGCTTCATGCTCAGGTAGCTGCTTTTTTAGATCGTCGAAATATTTGCTTTGATGCTGACTCGTGAAATGATGCCGAGTAAGTGTCACAATGGCGTCAGACAGTTTGTCAAGAAACTCGTCCATAGGAAGAACAATTTCGGTCAAAGTGCAACGATCCGTGCTTAGCCACCGACTAAATCTGACTTCGTCCACCAAGTCTGAGATTTCCGCTGCCTGCGCATTTAAAGTGTCGATCAAATATGACGTGACACCGTCCTGACCTGGACAGTTTTCACACTTTTGCAGCATACAGGCTTCCCTCCCGACATCACCAACCGCGTGCTTCAACAGGTCCTTGTAGGTAATGTCTTATAAGCCCAGAGACGCTAACATTAGCTTCACGTTCTGGTGATAGCAACATACACAAACCGTATGAGTGCCGTTGCTTCCCAACAGGACACAGTGTTTGGGGCGGAGGCTGGCGAACTTCGAAAACCCAATGCGCGGGTTGCTACCGTTCTCTTTATGAAGTTGGTAAATTTCCTGCAAATTACCTAAAATCAAACGTTTCTGCTTCTTTACACCCCATTCTCATCTCTTACCGTCACATAGTCTTTTTTTCCATGACATTTTCTACTCACTTCGGGGCCAGGGGGGCTGTCACGTCTCCCATATCATCCTCCCGGGACGCGCGTCTCCTTTGTTGACATCCCACGCTCGGCTCCCCCTTCCCCTCCCCCTCCCCCCGGCAGGCGTATCGCGAGGCAGCGGCAGCGCGCGCACCGGTCCGGTAAGCGCAGCGCCCGCATTCACCGCATTTGATTCGTCTTTCCAAGTCGATAACCACTTTTTTATTTATGTTTCTAGGGTAAAAAACTACGCTCTTTCATATGAAAGTGAGAAAAAATACGATATCGGAGGGGAAAATGTTTTTATTTCTTTTCAATTTTTTATTTGGCTAGAGTCGGCAAAAATTACGTAATGAAAGTTTAAATGGTGGCATAGTCATATTCTTCAATGTTTTGTCTTCATTTTGACGTATAAATTTGTTCAGTTACTGAAAAATGACTCGGAGAAAATTAGCACCGAAGATAGTCATGTTAGTGCAAAATGAAAAAATTATATAGTTCATAACTAGAAAACGGTAAACCTAAGAAACTTCAAAATGGCACAGGCGTGTTCAGCGATGCTGATAACCCTATAGAACCATTTTCATCAAAATCTGAGGTGTGATGGTGCAGGTCACATGTCGATTTGTCGTGGAATGGCCCGTACGCGGGAGATGTTATATTTTTCGGCACCCTTGTCGGTCTTATACACACACTTGCCCTCAGACTGCCAGCCATGGCACGCTGTGCACAAGGCGGGGCTGACCCGATATCCTGAAGACGGGGAACAGACGACCATCCCGCTAGCATGGACCGAGGCCGTACACCCAGGGGGTGCCACCGGACCGAACGATCTGCTTTATGGTAAGCCAGGTCTATGAACCCGATGCCTCGAGAGTTATTCGGGCAGCGTTACTCCCATGGCATGGAGAACATGTCCAGAAATTGCTGTATACTGGGTAGGAGCCGAAGGGCAGTCGTCACCCATGCCACAATACGAGACCCAAGCTGAAGACCACCTAACATCAGCATGGCAACGAATGTATCCCGGCCAACCTCCAGATGCTGCGTGACGGCGGACCGCACGTCTGGATCAACCCGACCGCCGGAGGATCACCTGGGAGTCACCGAACCGTCAAACTCCCAAACTAGGTCACCAAACCTGAAGATGGTGCGACACGCACGACGGAAATGAAGCGCTCTCAGAAAAGGCACGAGCCTGAGATTGCGGCCATGATGATCTGGCGTTTAAGGGTGCGCCAATTACACGATATTTTGCACTAGTTGATGGTGACGATGGAAGTAAATCACTCGAACCGACCGTTCAATTTAACATGAGCTTCACGGAGGCGCGCGACCTGGCGTCAAGAGAGCACGTGAAAGTAGCGACAGCACCCGGTATTCTCGCTGGAATAGTGAGATCAAGGGTGCGGTTTAAGCCCACGGCACCTGCTCTGAAGCAGCCATGCAGCGCGAGCTGCATCGGCCATGCCGCCGGAGGCTCCTTCGACTACAGTGCATATGACACAGCCCGGCACCCACCCCACCCCCAAGTCAGGAACCAATGGATCTGCGTGCCGGAGAACCAATCGTCGCCAGGTACATCACGCTGACACTCAGAGATGACACCGTCACGCAGACGAGACACACCCACACTGCACCTGATGGAACTGACAGAAATCGGGACTCAACTGATCTGTTGAGACTATCAATCAAGCCCGACGAAAACGACGATGGAGCGGGCCATCCGGTCACGGTACAAGCACAGGGACAGTAGTGCGAGACAGCAAACGCCTGGACACCCCAGCGTGACATGCACACCTGGCGTTGGAAGACAAATTAAACTAGGGTGGGTAGCATCGTGGATGACTGATATCGAGGAAGACCATTCTCACCTCGTCGAGACGTCGCGCTTGTGCCATTTCTCTATCCAAGGCACAAAGAACCAAATTACGTCAGACCAGGAGCGTGAACCACCCCGTCCTCCATGTGGCCCGTTTACAGATGCCCAGCAGACTTAGGGATCCCCCCCCCCCCTCCTGACGTAATGGACAGATCTGGATGGGTCGATGAGAAGAGCTTTCTCCTTCAGCAGTGAAGGAGAAGCACTGCAAGTCAGTTAAGTCTGCAATCCAATCAAATGTCCCAGTGCGGGACATTTGGATGGATTCCAGCCAATTCGATCAGAACTGCAGATGATTGGAATGTACACCGGTAATTTCCGTCATCACGACAGTGATTTAGTGCGATTGGTGACACTGTATGGAAACAAAATGTTCCAATTAGCAATGATAGCAGTCGTTCGGTACGTTTAAAGCTCTGCAACCAGTACTCCGCCAGTTTAAAGCGTTCAGCATTCCCAGAACGTTGCCTACCAGATGACACCACAAACCACGTGGCACATACTTACCGACTAAGTTTATGCTTGGGATGCTAGGGATGAGCAGTTAGGGATGAGCAGTTAGGGGTCAGCAGTTAGGGATGGGCAGTTATGGATGGGCAGTTATGGATGAGCAGCTAGGGATGAGCAGCTAGGGATGAGCAGTTAGGGATGAGCAGCTAGGGATGAGCAATTAGGGATGAGCAGTTACGGATGAGCAGCTAGGGATGCAGTTAGGGATGAGCAGTTAGGGATGACCAGTTAGGTTGGTTGGTTATCAGAGTTTATGGGCGCATCGACTACATCGGTCATGCAGCACCCATGATTAGCAGTTAGGGATGAGCAGTTAGGGATGAGCAGTTAGGATGAGCAGTTAGGGATGAGCAGTTAGGGATGAGCAGTTAGGGATGAGCAGTTAGGGATGAGCAGTTAGGGATGAGCAGTTAGGGATGAGCAATTGGGAATGAGCAGTTAGGGATGAGCAGTTAGGGATGAGCAGTTAGGGATGAGCAGTTAGGGATGAGCAGTTAGGGATGAGCAGTTGGGTTGGCTGGTTATCGGAGTTTAGGGGCGCATCGACTACATCGGCAGCACCCATGATGCAGCGCCCATGATGAGCAGTTAGGGATGAGCAGCTATATCTGCCACTCGACATTTCATGATCGAATGCATGGCATTATGTTAACGTAGGCCTCCGCTACGTGTCAATATCCAACATATTAATGATATGAATGATCTTACATGTTCAATGCTTCCTCTGAGTGGATTATCAGTAAACAGCCTGACATTGGTGAGAGCAACATCAGGAATGGAATTAGCTTGGATGAGCTAAGTATGCCTTACCTTAATGGAGAAATGCAGACTTTCAAGTACGTTTACTATGTCATAGATTCTTCTTCGTTCCGTGCCAAGCATAATTGCAGTCTCGTCTAGGGGAAGGAACATCTGAATATTGTTTTCAACTTCTAATGGGTATATTTCTAGGAACCTGAAAGGAAGACCAACTGTCATCATTATGTTCTGTCAAGCACTGCATGTATGCATGCATGAATATATATATATATATATATATATACATATACATATATACATATATACTATATATATATATATATATATATATATATATATATATATATATATATATAAATATATATGTATATATGTTTATATATTATATATATATATATATATATATATATATATATATATATATATATACATGTGTGTGTGCTCATATATGTGGAATAATAGCAAAGAATGACACATTTTTCATCAGAAAAACGTTAGTATACATTCAATATTTTGATTAGATTATGAACAAAAATGACATAAGACGTTAACCCAGACCAAACATAGAAAGCGTGCCATATCAATAAGTTCAACAGAAGTTGCTCAAAGCTGAACCAACAGCAAGCCAAATGTAAATACAATATTAAGGACAATAACCTAGCAAGCCTACAAAAACGTGAGGCAGCCTGGGAGTGGATGATGAACTCTATTTGAAACACCCTAAAGCCCAAATAACTAACCAACTAACGAAGCAACCCGTTTAACACCAGCACCGGAAGAGTGGGGGGGGGGGCTGAATCTGCACACCCCAACCATTTTCGACGATATCCCATAAACGAGCGGAGGTATGATGATCAAATGCGCCTGTTCCAAATTTACAAGCGTATCGCATTCAAGAGCAACTGTTGAAATCCGTTGGGAAACATAGGAACTGTGAGAGTGCAAAGTCGATGGAAAGCTGTCGGCCGGCCGCCACAAAGGCTTCGTCGGCGCGACTGTGTGGTGGCGGCGCGCTCCGGCCAATCGGTTGATTTCAACTCAACCCTGAAATCTCATTTGACCTAGGATGGTAAAACTTATACTGCATACCTCACGACAGCTGTAATCTCCCCTCTAAATTTTGAGCTTTTAGTTTCAGTAGTTTCAGAACTATAAGGAAGGGGCAGAATCCGGTTTGCGTTATGCGAGAGGTCCTTCGGTGCGCGTGCTAAGTGGTTTCGTAAGCATAGGTACTGCCCCGTTTTTTCAAAGCAAATCGGTGATTACTTGGCACATAAGACGGAGAGAGACTTCTCTTTTCTTGTCCCGGGCTTCGGCGTGGGCACTGGCGTTTGTGGGAATGCCGCTCCTTGCCGCCTGTCGACGGCGGACATGGGAAACACATCGCTGGCGTGCTTCTTCCAGCGCAACTTGGGCGTCATCGATGTCTTGTTCAGCCTGGCCGCGTCTGCCGGCCTGACCTGGCTGATCGGGGTGTCGAACACGCTGTGGTACTGCTGCACGGGCGTGGTCAGCTGGTCAGCAGAGACGACCGCCGGCGAGCCGTCCTCGCCCCGCGGCGTGAGCGGCAGCTGCTGCGCCACGTCATCCTGCAGTACGGGAGTCGTCTGCAGCCGAGGGTCGTGGGAGCGGACACTTCCGCCGCTGGCCGGCGCGCAGGAGAACAGCGACTTGCGCAGGCTGGCACCCGGGTGCTGCTCGGCGGCGATGTTGGTGAGCAGCTTCAGGTTGGTCATGGGTGTGGGCGGCGAGACAGCGGGAATAGACGGCCGATCGCTCGACCGGCGACCCTCACGCTGCCACTCTGGTGTGGCACTGACGTTGGTCAGGTCAACCATCGGCCGCCGCTTGGGCTGCGGCGGAGTCTGTGGCACGCCCTTCACCGCCTGACCTGCAGACATAAAATTAAGTTCCAACAAAGCATCTGACTTCAAGTCTTAAGAATGTTATTAAAACTGTTTGACCCTGTAGCTGATGACAGTGTGGGTGACTGCCAAACACGTTTGCACCCATATTGTGCCATCCCCAAAGGTCATAGTGTAAAATCCAATAGGCATGACCATATGATGATACTGACCTACTAACATCAGAATAATTTGCATACCATGAGTCACTCGCATGTCACTGCAATTGTTATCAGACACTGTGCAAGGTTGTTTCACAAATCCAGGCCAAAATACATGTTAGACTTGAACAAAATTCAGCCAGTTACATCTGCACATATTAAAACATCAGAAAGTTGAGTGTATGGTGAAATTGGCAGAACCCCCATACATAGATCTCCCTGACATGACATGCTGATGTACCAGTTCATGCATACAGAAACAGAGAGGAAAAACAAAATAAACAAACTACTAGGTGAAATTGCTAGATGCACACATGGTGCCACATCCTCAACTGACTTGCATTGCTTACCTAGTAATGACATGGACACACTGAGTAGTGCATCCATTTTGTTGGAATAAATATTAGTGCTTCTTGATACAAATCTGTAGAAGTCCACAACATGAATCAGGAACATACAAACATATCAGCATGGCATAGAAACAACAGTATCAGTATGTGTAAGCATAAAGCCAACAGTTTTTAACATGACAAGTTAGATGGATGCCATAAAAGCATTATTTTGACTGATAAAGATGCTCTATCTGGGTGCTTGATATCAATGGCTCAGCTAGTTTTGCATGCATTGGATGTCTCAGTGAACAACAGCCTTCATTCAACTACCAACATTGGACATGACATAACTTTAACAAGCAGGCTTTTAGGTGAATGTACTGCTGTAATTGTGCACCTTTATATGAATATTATCACATACAAAGCCACAATTGATATTTTGAACATGTATTATCAAAAAAAGCAGAGAAAATGAGCCACAACAAAAATTATGGCTGCACAAATATCATGAAATTAGTGTTCAGGAGAATGATGAGCATGGCACAGGAGGATAAATGAATGACCTACCTAATTGTATGCCAATGTCTATTTCTGATATAAGTGGATAACTACAACTCAACTCATTGCAAGCCATTTCTATGTTGATGTAAAACCATGCTGATAGCACAAGGTATGCCTGACATAACTAATTTGGGGATAGGCAGACAAGAGGGGTAAATGAGCAAGGTATTTAACTGAGATGAAAAATATGCCAACCATATTAACAAATTATTTCATTTAATCACAAGGATGAAGAAATGCAATCAGGAGGGACCAATCATATTTCAGGCATATGTAGGCTGGCAATATTTGCATTCACAAGAAAAAACCTCAGCAAAAACAGAAATGTCTTATGTTGGATTGGGAGTTCAAGCAACACCATATGTTTGAAATGTTAGTTGAATCTTGATGGGTACAAGATGAATGAAATGTTTAGTTTCAGATCAAACTCCTAAAGGATTGATTGATTATTTGGGCTTAGGGATGCATCAACTGCTACTGGTTATGTAGTACCCATAAACTTTTTGATGAGTTTCAGATCAAACCTACCAACATATCAGTGCTTCTGAGCATTAACTCCAAAGGCAAATTTAGGGGAAACAAATAGCATACACACATATGAACACAAATATGTATCAAAGTAGGTTACTACTTATGCTCACATACACTAATCATATATACACATACATAGGTACCTAGGTAGGAATGTGGGCCCCTACTTATGGGTAATATTCCATTTTATGGTAACTATGAGACAAGTTCTACATACATTTTATCTCCATGGAGTATACAAATGGGTTAGGATTTGTTGTGTTGAGTTGGTTTTTGTTCCAAGCTATAAAACATATTTTTAATGTTTAAAATATGGTTGTTTTCTTCAAAAACAGCTAAGTCTAGGCTAGGTTAGATTAGGTTTCTTCATTTAAAATGTTTCAGACAATTGTCTGAACATTTTTCATTCTTTGGATAAAAAATATGCATGGAACATTAGGCTAGGCTATGCTAGGTATGCAACATTATATTTCTTTATTTTGAATATTATTTTGTTATTACACAGATCCATGCCTCTTACTGGTGATGCACATCATGCCATGCACACAGTGATCACACAGTGCATGCACATACACTGAAAAGTCATTTAAAACAGGCAAAAATGACAATGCTGCAAGTGTAATGCAGTGCACATACCCTAGGTAATTTCCTACTTAGATATGCATTCAAACTAATTAATTTGAAGATGCAAGGCTCTGATAAAAAAGCTGGTGTACATACTCATACAGCTCAGTATAAATGCTTACAAGACAATTAATTTCTTCCATTTAGAAGTCTCTGCAAGTCAACTGTGCCTTATGGTTGTTGGTACAGGCCAGGCAACACCAAGCAGAGACGTTGGGAATGACATATAGATTTGTTTGTCCTTTGTTATACGATATAGATCATTCTGGAAAAACATGCGAAGTTCTTTTTACGAGGGAAAATTGATGCACCAACCTCCCATTAGTCCATAGCACAACCAGTGAATGATTTGGCGGGGGACGCTACTTTTTTAAACTGGCGCGCGCTGCCGGAACTTGAGTGCATAAGAGCATTCTGATTTCGTAGCTCATACCTATCATGGACAATTCATTTTTTTGCAACTTCTGGAACTTTGGGTAGTTATTTCGAAAATCAAAATCGGAACATGATTCCAAAAAATTTCCTATGCCTTATAATTAAGGCCGTCGAGCAGTCTCATAGAACATTAACCCAAGAAATCATATGAGCAACATTGAGAGCACGTAAGCACGGACCCAGAATGTGAAATATCAGGGGCGGCACCGGAATAATTGGTTTGGACAATCAGATTACTTAGCATGATGGAAAAGCATAGCGATTTCTCAGACAACTGGCTTCCTTGCCAACGCTGCTGTGCTGTTAGCTTCAAAAGTCGCGTTGGCCATGCATTGACTAGTATAACTGTGAGGCGCTGGATCAACTCGGGCAGCCCTCGCCCGGTCAGCTGAACATTAGTGAACCGCACACAAGTTTCTCTGATTGTTATTGTTGACTAGGGTGCAGCAGTGTAGCAAGCGCTAGCTGGGTGGGGTGGGGTGCATGGTTGTGGGAACACGGAGGAAAGGGGCTGTGCCCCTCCTTGTGCGAAAATGAAACGTGTTAGACAACCGATATTGCACCTGCAAATTTAATGTTCATTTGCCCTATTAAGTCGGACACTTTTTGGACTCGGACCTTGCACTGCACTGCACTGTTCCTTCACTGAAAATTATCAATCGATGCCACGATGTCATCTCGCCTGTAGCTCCCGACCATTTGTGGCAATCCGCGAACTTGACCGATTGACAGGTTCATGTCTTCCCTCATGCGGGTCCCGACCAAAGCATGGGCAATATTTCTTTACGGAGGGGGAGCGACAGAGACTCAGTCATGGTAGAAGACCCCTTTAGCCACCAAAAATGTAAAGAAATGGTGTTTTCGCCAGGCAAAAAACGAATTGTCGGCGGCCTTCGTGTACTCAATGCAGTCTTCGTTTCATCCAATTTGTTTGGGGGAGAGGGTATCGAGCCCCCTTTAAAAAAAAAAATCCTGGCCGCGCCCCTGGGGAGGGGAGCGCATATTTTAGCTCAGGATCTCAGCCAGTGATTAGGGCCAAATGAATTGGGTCCCATGCCAAGTTTATAAGGCATGGGAATGTGGGTCAGTCAACACCGAAGGGTCCCGCAGTATAGAAAACGATACTTCAGGGTGCAATCTCACTCCTGATTCTTTTGAGCTCAGGCTCTTATGAAATTTCTGGGTGGATCTCTGCTCCGGACAATCCGTCCAAGCGACCGCCTTAGGGAGGGGAGGAAATAACCATCCATAACAATGGAGAAACATCGAGCTTTCCCATGAATGACCCTATCATCGTTTTCGCATGGGTCACTGGGAAGTCACTGAAACAATTGGAGAGCGGTGCCTGTGCGAGCTACACGAAACGGAATAGAATGCAAATATGTCCTTATAAAGCGGCAAGCGATGCATATCCTGCGGGACAAGACCGCAGTTGCATAAAGGAGACGGTTGTTGAAATAACTCTATTACAGCGCCCCGAGTTTCCACGCAGCGTCTATCAGTGGCCCAGCTTCTCTGGAAGGACATTTCATGAAGTAATCATGCCTGCCGAGCAACAGCATATCATTGGCAAAAATGGAAGGAAGAATCACGCCATAGCTACATAATACCTTAGCTATCTACCTGCCGTACCTGCCGAAGGGAGCGTTCAAAGCATGCAACCATACAACTATCGGGTCCAACACTCTCCACACAGGTCGCCACTTGTGCGAAAATGGTTGGCATTGGCAACAACCTCCAGGGCCGGGCCTAGCTCTCCCCGCACAGGTGGCCAGTGGCAACAACCCCCGGAGATTGGGCCCAACTCTCCCCGCACAGGTGACCAGTGGCAACAACCTCCAGGGCTAGGCCTAACTCTCCCCGCACAGGTGGCCAGTGGGAACAACCGCCTGAGATAGGGCCCAACTCTCTACACAGATGGCGAGCGGCGGTGACCACCGAGACTTTGGCCCAGTTCTCCACGCACAGGGGAGAGTGGCAACCCCCGGAGGCCTGTGCCCAGCTCTCCCGGCAAAGGTGGCGAGCGGCAGTCACCACCGGGACTTGGGCCCAGTTCTCCACGTACACGCGGAGTGACAATAACCACCGGGGATTATGAAGAATTGGAAGAAAGTCCATAGTATATGCGCCCACAACACATAGGAACGACACAGTACTTGTGGAAGGACGAATGTTTGAATTGCTTCGGGCAGGGTGGGGGGTACACAACAATCACCCCGGATTTTCTATTCATGGTTTTTTCCATAGAAAATAAGTCCGTTTAGCTCAAACTTTAGCTGTGTACTTGGAACGCTACCAACAAAAACAGAGGCTAATTGTTTTAGTCGCACTAATTCGGCTGCCTGTCGCGACTTTACCGTGGTGTTTTGCCCTCGTTCTACCCCTACGTCTAGCCATAACGTTCAGTTCTGACATTCGCCGAGCATGGTATCACATGACGCTCATTGTATTCTTGAGTAATATTCGCACCGAGTTGAACACAGGGCTGACTAGGACGAAATCAGACTATTCCTGCTGCAAACGCGACACAGCCCAACACAAAATACCGCGTCACCAATGTTCTCTAGGAAGCTCCACATTCATGATTGGCTCTCTTCAACAGCAAAACACAGGCGTTGTCACCAGTGGCTCGCGCTGACACAGTCATCCCACGCGACCAAAACGCTCGTAGGCTGACACAACTGCCCTCGGGAGCTCAGACACAGCTGCCGCACGGGATAAAAACTACCGCCGGCAGCCGCCCTCGGGAGCTGACACAGCCGCCACACGGGACAAAACGCTCGTAGAGAGCAGCTCTTGGGAGTTCACACAGTTATCACACGGGACGAAATGCTCGCAGGCAACCGCTCGCTAAAGCTCAAATACGACCACGCAGCAGCATCGACGACTCTCGTCACAGAGACAATGGCAGTCATGACGAGAGATAGCAAGATAGACTAATAAAGAAATCAAAACTGGAAAAAGATCAGTTGATAGAGCAGATCTAGTCTGATCTGGGCGCAGTCATGGGCAGGCTGCAAGCCCAGGTGCATCCTAATCTCATTCATCACAGGTACTCCACTCGCACAGTTTGAAACCCGAGCGACTTAAGATCGTTGCTCGCGCACGTGAAATACAACAGAATGCCCGATGATTTCAGCTCGTCTCTAAGTGTGGCCGGAGGCGGTGGTCCCGATTGTCCGGCGATGCCCCGGTGCTCCGAAGAGCCCGGCCAGACAATGTTCAGGGCTCCCGACGGTCAGACGGTGGCAGAGGGCTCACCACGGTCAGGTCGCCCGGGGGCTCGAAGTCGGAACAGTCAGGTGGAATTCCGGAGTTGAGGGCAACCGACGATGTCCGGGGTACCGGACAGTCTTGGAGTTCGGACAGTTCGGCGCTGTCCGGGAGCTCCGGACAGTCCAGCGCTGTCCGGAAGATCGCCGGAGTCCGATAGAACTAGACGATTTAGTGGTGTTCCGACCAGCCGGTCGGCTTCCACTGAACAGCTGCTGCTTTACAACTGCTTGAGCCGACCAGAGCTGTCACCGGCCGCGTTCAGCACGTGCAAGCCGTTCCTTTGGTCGCCATGATGTGACCCGTTCGTCTCAGGACACCTCTTCGATGGAGTTATCCGCGCCTATCGACACAAGCGCACATTTTGTCATCCACATCGTAGTGCAATGCCCGCCGTGAACACGTAGTCCTTTCATAGAAAGCAGTGCTGAGCATTGTTCGTGATCGAAGGTTATCACCACGGGCTTCATCAGAATTCGGGGGCGGGGGCAGCAACGACGGTGGAACCACGGACGGGTTGGCAACACGGCTAAAAGCAGTGTCGAAGCTACGGTTGCCTGTAAAGAAAGGTCTTGAAATTAGGTCTACTTACTCACCCTCAAATTGGTATGTTCTAGAGCCATTGTGAAGCAGGCATGTTGCCGACGTTCGACTGAGAACGAGGGGAACTGTAGCCGTACTTTAATCCAAAGTGTATGTTGCTTCACCAAGGGTAATGTGAATAACGTTGGCAAAGCTAAAATAACATACAATCTTTAACCCACGTCTTGCCTGGAGAGGGCGTGCGGTGGGGACAGACTCTTCTCCTCAGGTGAATTTTCGCGGCACCTAAAATAATGGCTAGAGACATTGAAAAAAGTTCAGCATCTGTTCTTTCATCAATTCCGCCCAAGTTGACGAGATACTAGACAACTTATCCTAAGCAGGTGAAAATGACGTTGTAGTGAAGATGATACCTTCCGAGATTTTCATCTGAACTTGAGGGCATCCTTATGTAAGGAGGCTGTGTCGTGCCTGCCCTCACCCGTGATCAGTGGTGCGCGACGACGTGGGTTCGCGTCTAGTGACTGGAGGCGCGGGCGCTCTGGCGGCGGCAGCGGGAACTGCGCCCGGCTGCGATGAACATTGTTGGTGCGCGCGTGCGATGACCTGAGTGTGCCTCTGCGGCGGGTCGCCCGGGGTCATCCGGAGGTGACGTCGGGCTACCTTTGCGACGGCGCGAGAACTCTGGCTCGGGACACGATGGCGCACGTTCGTGGGTGCAGCGCTGTTCGGTAGTGGCCACGCTATTTCACGTTGGAGTTCATACGTTCGAATATATGAATTGAGGTATGGAGTGTATACACTGAGCGGTAACTCGGAGCCCACCAAGACTGGGGCCACACGGTTATACTGACGTTAAAAACAGAAATTGTTGAGCTCATTTTCTTTATATCAGATGACAGCAATCATGACCCTCCCCAAAATGGCTACCTCCGAAGCTTCCTTTGACGAATAACGTGGCTGTTGTCATGGTCTCAAACAGTGCATTTACAATTGTGTTTTACGATCTTCATTTTCTTTACTACACCAAACTGAAAGCTTCGAACTCCATCGAGATTACTTTTCCTGTAACAGCACGGAAAAAATTGCCTGAAACGAGCACCGCAATATATCATTCTTATTTAAAACGCCGATCATCCTCGACCTCGCCCTTGGCTGTAACCTTAACGGGGCATCGAATTCAGAAACGGGTCACGTTATTCGGTCTGCCGGAGTAGTATAGGAAAATAACAGGTATTATAATGTTATTATCAAACTCAGTTACTGACAACATGGCAAGCATCTTTTTTTTGCGCGTGGTCCGACCTGTAGCCTTGCTAATGACCTGAAATATAGTTGGTGTATGCCCTTTTCCGTCACCTAATACAGTGCTGTCGACTGTCCGTCTGGCTCGGTCGGGGTGTTCACGATATATGCAGGACGGGGTGGCGGCAAAATCCCCCTCCCCCAGCAGGGTGCGCTTGGCTCGGGACTCCAGCCGGACGTCGAAGGTATCCACATCGTCCCACCGAAAACAAACGAAATCTAAATAACATTGCCTATAATTGTTTATGCGGACATTTTATAGTGGGCATGTTGAGTAGACAAAGAGTAAATATAACAAGTAACCTCATGCTCACAATACTGTAAATTGATTCGAAAAGGAGTTATCAAAATACAGTATATTTCATCAACAGGACCTTTGTCAGCTGTGGCACTTCTTCAAGAGCAAAAACAAAGTATAAAATATCACAAGTGACATCTGTCTCGATGGTCTGGCGCCTACATTGCTACTTCGTCTCTGAGGATGGCTCTCAGTATCCCTTACAGCAATCGCCAGCCGCAAGGAATCTTTTTGGCTCTCATGGGACCTTGTTCATCCATTAGGAGTCGCTCTCAACGTCAGGAGAATCCGAGTACAGCCTTCTCAGACTCCCATAGATCATCTTCGTCCCTCAGGTCTCTCCTGCTTTTAGGGCCCCCAGCACCATACTCAATGGCCCTATCTAGCTCTCATGTCGGGGAAATTTTAGCTCTTGGAGCTGGGCCCTCACTAGTCTTCGTCAGCTTTTAGGGTCCTGTTCATCCCTCAAGTGTCTTTTCAAACCCAAAGAGCATCCCAGCCATCTATGATCCTCAAGCGCCTCGTTTATGCCTTAGGGTCTATCTTCAGAGCCATGTTTATTCCTGAGTTGTTAGGGGTCCATTCCATCCGAGATTGCTCTTTCTAGCTGGCATAGGCATTCCGGCTCTCGGGTTTTGTTTTCGCGGCTCTTGCCAGTCCTCAGGGTGGACGTCTTCAGGTTTCAAGTTCTCGGTGATATATTTACCCCTACACCCTGATGAGTCCTCGCGGTCCCATGAAAGCGGCCGCTTGAAGGGCTCCATTAGACTCGTCAGAAGCGGTTTCCCCTTCACCCCTTGGACATGTCATAACTTTTCAACAGCCCGGGGACCCGTCCATGTGCTTAGGGGCTGTTTATGTAGCACCAGTAACCCTCCGCCTTGGCCTGGACCGTCTCTATAACTCTGGGGACTCATCATTGGCGTGAGGCTTGTCGTCAGCTCCGAAACACTCCCCAGCAGTGCGGCCCTGTACGCCCGGACCACGGGTCTCAAGGGCCTTCTTTCACAGCTCAGGACACTCCGTACGGCCGGAGGCCCCTATTGCAACAGCTTGTGCCTTCTCGACCACGCAAGAGGCCCTGTACGGCTTCAGTGCCCTCCAGCGGACCATGGGCCCTTCATGCCGGCTCTGGGTCCAATCCGATGGTCGAAGGTCCTCCAGCGGCTAGGGCTCCTCTTAGCTGCCACAGGGGCCCTTCTTAGCGCTCCAAGGTATCCTCTGGCGGGCCGGAGGCCATCTTTCAACACCCAAGGCCCCTCCATTAGGCCAGGGGACTTTGTACGGCTTGATCTCATCTGTTGATCCAATGGTCCTTTCTGACCGCCCGAGGCCACCCTGGCAGCCAGGACATTCTGTCTCAGGGCCCAGTTCGGCAGGCCGAGCCTCTCTTAAAAAGCCTGGCCCCTCTTCGTCAGGTAAGGGGCCCTTTGCACGGCTTTGACCCCTGTCATCAGCTTAGGCGCTCTACATGTGGGCTCGGGGCCCTCTCCGCCAGTCCGTGGCCCTCCCAACGATCCGGGGCTCCCTCCGTCAACCCGGAAGCCCTTCATGTTGGCCCAGTCCAGGGCCCTCAACATCTTCCCGAGGGACCTCTTCATCGGGTCGGGACTCTCCATCAGCCCGTGGCCCCTTTCGTCGGTTCTTGGACCATTCTCGTCAGCCAAGTGTCTCTTGCATGTCCACTGCATCAACACCTTGGGAGGGGAAGGCTTGTGGGCCACAAGACGGTCGCACGGAGGGCCTCCTCGAACAATCCAGAAGGCGGCGGCTGCGCCCTCCGCCCCATGAACACAGCACCGTGTCCGAAGCACTAATTATGATCTGCACCACACTCACAGCACCACGGCCTCTTCTTCCTGCCATTAAACGTCTTGCACTGCTGTAAGACCTGTACCATATCCGGAACATCCTTATGACCTTCACTATAATACGATGTACCCAGGGGACCACTTATATCTATAACACACCCCAAGAGCTGCCACTGACACGCACCACACCCAGAGCACCCCTATGGCCTGTACCCTCAGGGCACCGCCTATACCTACAACACACCCCGAGAGCCGCCACTGACACGCACCACACCCAAGGCCCCTTATGGCATATACCATACCCAGAGCACCCTTATGGCCTGTATCATACCCATAGCTTCCCTATGGCCTGTACCATACCCAGAGCACCCTTATGGCCTGTACCATACCCAGGGCACCGCCTATGTCTGCGCCACACCCAGAGCATCCTTATGGCCTGTATCATACCCATAGCACCCTTATGGTCTGTACCATACCCAGAGCACCCTTATGGCCTGTATCATACCCAGAACACCCTTATGGCCTGTACCATACCCAGGGCACCGTCTATGCCTGCAACACACCCCGAGAGCCGCCACTGACACGCACCACACCCAGAGCACTCTTATGGCTTGTACCATATCCAGGGCATGGCTTATGACCTGTACCATTCCCCGGACATCACCAACGACTCACACCATACCCACGGCACAACCGCCGGCCATTGACCTGTGCAGAGCAGTAGGCGTGGAGGTAGAAGTTGAAGAAGAGCACGATGAATGAGATCATGTAGAACACCAGGGTGTACTGCATCCACAGCGGGAATGGACAGTCCAGCCTCAGGGCGTTCAAACCCAACAACAGGGCCGTGAAGAACTGCGCCTGTCGACACAGCAGCAGCGTCAGTCACATCAGCGTCTGTCACAGCAGTAGTGTAAGTCACATCAGCGTCTGTCACAGCAGTAGTGTAAGTCACATCAGCGTCTGTCACAGCAGTAGTGTAAGTCACATAAGCGTCTGTCACAGCAGTAGCATAAGTCGCATTAGCGTCCGTCACATCAGCAGTATAAGTCACATAAGCAGTGTAAGTCACATCAGCGTCTGTCACAGCAGCAGTGTAAGTCACATCAGCGTCTGTCACAGCAGCAGCGTAAGTCAAACCAGCGTCTGCCACAGCAGTAGTGTAAGTCACACCAGCGTCTGCCACGATTAACTCAACATACGCTCACAAGAAGCAATTATGCTACGCAGGGCAACAGGTGTGTAGCAGAGCCAAACGGTGGCGATGAGCATATGCTTCTCGAACTTTGGGATAACAAATCATGATTTTCAACAGAGGAAAACTGTGGCCGGTGTATGGTTGAGCAGCCTGACACACAGACGTTTAATGACAAAGAGCTGTTTCAGCCGACCGCTGTCGCCGATTCACACGAATCCCCCTTCCCAATGTACGATGGCATCCTGAGCAGTGAATACCTACACCTAGGGTGGCCCGGCGCTTGCGCATTGGGAACATTTTCGTATTTTCACAATAATTTTCCGGATCTTCACCCAAGAGTGGCCAGTCATGACGCTGGTGTGAGGGTCTGGCCAGGAATCAAGACGTGAGAAAGTACGAGTTCCCTTCAAACACATCAACTGCTGCCAGATTCGGTGTCGCCAAATCATAATGTCGATGTGGTGCGATTGCCGCGAGACTGGGCTGTGAAGCACCCAGACAGTCAGCCAGACAACCACAGTAGACATCATCACCGATGCAGTATGGAGGTTCACTTTGCCAAAAGCATGACAAATTATAGCTTCAATAGGTTTATCCCATTATTTGGGCCATCCGTCCGTTTAGTGCATTGACACCAACATTTTTAAGTTCAAATTTTTATAAGTGTCTCGGATCAAACTGAAAAATCTTATTTTTCATATTTCGGGGTATTCTGGCACTCCGACAATTAATGAAGAAAACAGTATCAACAGGCACCTCTTATTAATCGTTTGAACAACAAAAGTCGCGTACTTGAGGCGCAGAATTCAATGAGGTACAATCCGTAGTTTCAACGCTATGCTAATTTCAAAGCTATATATGTTGGCCTTGTCAGCCTGTAGGCATTGATGTACCTTACGCCCTCTAACAAAATTCACAAAGAAGCGTGTACGAAAAGTAAATATCACAGGCTGTACGGCAGTGTAAGATAATTGACAATGTGGCCTGGAAATTCACAGTTAATGGAATTGTGCTATTTCATCCTTGTCTTAGGTTTTTACCGTTTTGCCACATGATGTGTGGGCAGTCATCATCACACAACTGTTAAATAATGTAAAATGCATGTGACTGAAGTGAAAGGCATTCTGCTTTTTTAATCCTTAAGTGGAGATCCTTTATTTTCTTCCAATCTTTCACCATTTCCAAGCAACTTCTTTCTTCATCCACACAATTAATGGTGAAGTAATTTTAGGACACTGCTGTACGGTCACCCAACGATATGGTATTCATGTAGCTGGGGAAAGAAATACAACATGTACGCGAAATCTATGTTACAATTTACGTACTTATGGCAAATCGAGCACGATTTTTGGCCAACATTGTCATTCGACGCATTGCATGCATGGTATGACAACTTATGAATGCAAATATATAGCCTATACGCAGCTGCCATATGTATATCAAGATGAGATGGCCACGTTAACTACAATATTACAGACTTTCACTCATTCATGTATCAATAATGCAATACACTTTTTGAGGCCATAACTATTAACACTTTTGTCAAAATGAAAATACCTACGGTGCATTGTCGGCTGACGTCACCAGCCGACCGCACATTAACGGCTGGCCAAACATCACCACCCCGACTCGATCGCTTCACCAGCCAATGGTGGTCAAATAAGTACTGCAAGATCATACACACACTTGCGGATGAGCGTCTCACGAGCACACACCAATTGCAAGTGGTCGGGAAACGTCAGCACCGGGTTGCAGACTCACGAAGGGCGCATCACATCTTAGCACGCACATCCTTAAAAGTGCCAAAGGAAGGAATTCCTGCCTCGCAACATGGTCACGGCTACATTTCACTATCGCATCCTGTATCGGACAGTTGCCAAGTCCACGCATCCGAACATAGCACATTGATGGAAGCCAAGCTGCACATATCGGGCTGCGAGTCGCATTTCAGGCCGTTACGGGCCGCGCTACACACACGTGCATGGGGGTCGTGCTACACTTCCCAGTCCGGGGCAGTACTACACATGTGCATGAGGGTAGTGCTACACCTACCAGTCTGGGATCATGCTACCCAGGTGTGTACGGTGGTCGTACTACACTTATCAACCAGAGGCCGTGCTACACATGTGTGTATGGTGAACCACACTACACTTAGCAGTCCAAGGTCCTGCTACACACGTATGTATTGGGAACCACATTACACTTAGCAGTCCAAGGTCCTGCAACACACGGGTGCATGGTGAACCACACTACACTTAGCAGTCCAATGTCATGCAGCACATGTGTGTATAGTGAACCACACTACACTTAGCAGTCCAATGTCCTGCTACGCACATGCGTACGGGGGACTTGATACATACACCTTGGGGGGGGTCGTGCTGCACGCATCTGCCTGGGAGACGTACCACACATGTGTCCGGTGACCGTGCTACACATACCAGCTGCAGCATGGTCAGGTACTTCTTCCACCAGAGGTACGGCTGCAGTCGCGGCCCGATGGCCGACAGGCCGTAGTACAGGTACATCAGCACGTGCACGAAGCTGTTCAACATCGCGCCGACAAACGCTGAAAACGGCCGGGTGTAACCTCCAGAGTGTAGTGAACAGGGTGTAATCGACAGGATGTAACCCATCAACGTGAGCATTATCTTCTAACCTACTGTGCAATGGTGGTACAGTCAATGATACCGTCGCAGCAAATAGTGCAGATGTCTGATTCTGGCAGTTCGTGTTTTTTTTTAAACACCAATTAATAAGACATGCCAGATAAAGTAAATGACTAACAGGGCAAGTCTGACATCCATCGAGTTTCGTATCTATGGTAATTTGCGCCATATTCTTATGGAATAGTCGGTGGAGTTAGCGCTCACCATTCGACTCTACAGCGCTGGATCAAGGGAGATGCACTTCAAAGTGATACATCGGAGACAATATGATGGAAAACACGATGCAATTGCGAAATGACAGTAACAGGTGCATGAAGGTAAATATATTTTGATAGCTGAATGCGTTATATTACAGTAGTCCGAATGTGTTCCCAAAATCGCTTACTGGAACAAAGTTCACGGCTCACAATTAAAAAATGTTGTCCAGTCATTTCAATTGAGTCATTGAAAACCATGCACCAAAAAGTGGTGCTTACGAGTTATGAACTCAGCTTAACAAGCAGCAGTTGAAATGGCAGCCTTGTGCTGTATAATTAAGACGAAAATCCTCCAGCTATATTTCACTCGCAATTTTTTTTAAACTGAGGATGATCGAAATAAATCTGCGAGAATTTGGAAATGAATATTAATGAGCATCTACCTGCCGTTTCAACTGGTATTTACATTGTTGTTCATTAATTTCATTTAACTTACAACATATCAACTAAGCACTGAGTTCGTAATTAATTTATGGATATACTTATTGGTTACTTATTCGTCATAGCACTGGCTGCCTGACAGCACCACATTGCCGATATTTCGCAAATCCAATGCTATGGCCATTGCGCACAATTAAAATATGCAGATAATGGAAATCGAACCAGGTCATTCTACTCGATCTGATGATTATCAACTAACTGCAGGCTAACTTCTTCACCAAAACCAAAACAATCATTGAACCAGCATTCATGGATGCATGTGTGTTGGGTCTTCCACCCACCCACCCACTTAATCAGTTACCAACCCAACTCATCTGTCACCCGCCCACCAAATATGGCACCCACCGGCGCAATCCATCGCCCACCCACCCACCCGATTCGTCACCCCCACCCGCCACCCACCCTATCCATCACCCACCCACCCACCCTATCCATCACCCACCCACCCACCCGATTAGTCACCCACCCACCCGATTCATCACCCACCCACCCGATCAGTCATCCACCCACTGGATCCGCCCGCTACTCACCAGATCCGCCGGCCACCCAGCGAATGCCAATCCACCAGAGCAAGAACATGGTGCTGTGGTGGTACACGTGCAGGAACGTCACCTGCACAGTCTTCTTACGCAACACGAAAAACAGCGTGTCTGCAAACTCCACCAGTTTGGAAATGTAGTAGAACCAGAGCGCGCTGGCTATCTGCGGCAAATAGCACAGTCATGGCTCGGATCGTCAAGACCCAGTGTGAATGTCAACGAATTCGCGTCCATCACGGACTGTAAGGCACGAAGAGCTCGGCAACTGCATGCGTCATTAAACTGAAAGGCACACCACCGACACCAAAATAATAAACTCCACTGCCAAATTGCAAATATGCGGAAAACGATAGCTCACAAATACCATCCACTATGATCTGAACCTAACTAGTTTCTTTCGGCATACTCCACGAAGGACGAAATACAACAAATAAATAGGAAAACCTGGTGCAAAATGAGAATTTTGGAGGGGAGGGGAGGAGAGACATCACATGTGGCATTACCCTCAAAGCTGATGGTGAGTTGGAGTAGTCGACCGGCTCACAGAACCAGCTGTACCCCTGGTGCCAAGCAACTGTGGCCAGCTACAAGAGAGCGTCGCAGTCAGCACCAATACACACACACACCCGAGAACAACCCGCACGTCTTCTCCTTGCTATTTGTGCATTTGCTTATTCGCCGCATATATTTTGTTTATATCGTCTAACCTGGTGACCACGTGATCATAAGCATATGCACTGGCCAGTTATCATTGTGATGGCGTGGAAGGAAGATGGGGAAGGGGAAGTGTTGTTTTGTGCCGATTTCCTGAATGTACGGTAATTAACTACCATGGATTAATAGTGCAAAAGGTACTGATCAGGCGATAGAAGCATAAAATATGAACAAATTGAACCAATAAACAACTAAAACTGGAAAAACGATACATGAAGCTGCGTGTCCACTCCGTTTGGCCGTGCGAAATTTGAGCACATATGAAAGTTAGGGATTGTTTGTTGGGCTCGTAAACTGATATCTCGTGAATTTCTTAACATAAAATATTCCTTGAACATTTCTAATTCATTTCAAATGCCAGATGCATTCATAAGACGAGGTACCAATCTGAACAACTGCAATTTGACGATAACGCTCGCCTGTCAGGCATCTCATCAAAGAAATACGAAAAATTATGAAAATATTCGGACTGAACTAGATATGGCGAATGATGGCCTTTGCATATATATTCTGAGGCATTCCTAATCCGACTGCTGATTCTTGGACAATTGCACACTGGAATGCCACACATAAATCGAACCTGCAATAATGCATGCAGCGAAAAATGATTAGGTACTGCGTCAGAAACAGGGGTCGATATTAGACAAATACAGATTTACACATATAAATTGCCTCTGGTATTTCATATCTCACAAAAAGAACGAACGTCGTACACGATCATGGACAATGGTGAAGATGGTGGGGACGTACAGGTCACTGTGCATTGTAGGTAGGCAAAACAACATGCCATAACGAAAAGCATCTTGGAATGGTAACACAAGATCATTCTTGTGCTTCATGCTTCATTCTTGTGCTTCATCATGCTTCGAAAAGTCAACTAAAATAGCAAAAATGATAGCATAATGCGTACATTCGCTTATCATTCCCCAGTTGCTCGATAACTCTTCTGGTTTCTGGTTTCTGGATTATGGACGGTCAGCGGCCATTTCCCGCACAATCATGTCGAAGTATAAGCATTAGTGTTCCATTACAAGCCTAAAAGTATCCCCATGAAGAAAACGATTGCACCACATTACTGGATTTTTAACTGTCAACTGTCACAGGTCATTAATGCATGATAACATTTCGCATTCAATGTAAGCAGTAAGCACAAACACTATCTGACGGTGTTGTGCAAGTCATTCTGCAAGCACAAACCACTGAGTGATAAGCTTCAACTATATACAAATCACCGTTCTGGTACATATAAAAATATACGTAATACACCACAACTGTTCACAGAAACGACAATCCACTGCATCAAAACTTAGATAGGACATACACGAAGTTGGTCAGGGGAAAAATTCGTCCATGAGGCCTATAACCTTAGGCATCGAGCTCGACAGAATTCAGGTGCAGAACACCCACAATATAGTTGGCATATCAGAAGCATGCTACAGGGCTAGCAGTGGCTCCATGTTGACATTCAGAATGCAGTCACAGGCAGAATTTTCTTTCAATACAGCTACTGATTTGAAATTACACTACACCTTAGCTAGAAAACTACAATGTGTGCCAGGATTATGTATTCCGAATCTTTCTTAACCCAATTTTGAACTGTTGTCCTTCCATTCAGACTATTTTCTACGATAGCACATAATCTGGGAGTGTATGTCGTGTCGCTGGCGGCCGTCGGTCGAGCATCACCTCCAGGCCGATGTAGAGGTTGAGCAGCGACACGGCCAGGTTGTAGAGCACCAGCGGCGCGCGCAGCTGGACGGGCCGCCGGTGGCGCATCACACGTGGTCCGACCACCACCAGCAGCAGGTAGCCGGCGGTCAGCAGCAAAGTGGGCAGCGGCGAACCCAGCAGAGGCCAGCCGTCCACGCGCCGGTCTGGTGTGCAGCAGTCACACGGTCAGTTGGGGTGTGGGGCACGTCCAGACTGGGCACCTCTCGTCAACGAGCGCCACCTTCGACACGGAAAACCATTATGTCAAATAAGTAGCCATAAATGCTTCCCACATTCTAACTGAATTAGATTTTCTAGCTTCTGAATCTAACTGAATTTCGAAGAAAAAACGTGCACGTGCCTACCAGACATCATATTTAGCGCCATAATTCAGCTACCACCAATATCCATGTAGTGCTATATAGCTAGCGCTTACTTAAGATCCGCAACTTAGTAAACGTGTCATCAACTACGCATTATTAAACACCATCTACTAGTGCACCAGCAAAAACAATGTATTTGACGAGTATGCAATAAGTTGGTGAGGGGCACACGTCATCGGAAACGTGACGTGAGAGAGAAAACTAAGGACCTGTTCGGATGCCACGCTAGATGAACCGGTCCCAAAAATCCTCCGGGAAAGGTCAGTCATGTATTTGTTTGTGGGCAATCCGGCGGCAGGGCACCGATCCATGTCGCGCTGGCGTGAGCCAGCATAACCTGCAACACAATGGCCTTCCAGCACCATGCAGAAGATAGCCATGTGTCACATAGGCACACCATACACACAGATGACGAGATGCTACATGACTGCAGACCGTCCTGCGTGAAGACGAGGCAAACTCACCACAAGATTTTGACTACGCCAGCTTGTTGTCGGTTAGGGATCTCCAACTCACTTGTTATTTCTTAACAATGTAGGCTCCAGTACTGTGATAATGGTCCTTGGCAGGGTGTGGTGTGGATCGCATGCATGTGGCACCCGCAGCACGCCAGCAACCGCAACAGCGACCTCGTCGCCGGAGTGCCCACATGGCTCAGAATCCAGCAAATGGTAACCATCTTTCACCACCAACCACCATAAGCACACCACCATCCTCCAGAAACGAACAACACCATCCTTCAGCACAGCACACCACCACCCTATGGCACAGCATACCACCAACCCCTATCAGAGCACACCACCACCCTCCAGCAGAGCACACCACCATCCCTCCAACAGAGCACACCACCACCCTCCAGCAGAGCACACCACCATCCCTCCAACAGAGCACACCACCATCCCTCCAGCAGAGCACACCACCATCCCCCAGCAGAGCACGCCACCACCCCTCCAGCAGAGCGCACTACCATCTCTCCAACAGAGCACACTGCCATCCCCCAGCAGAGCACACCACCATCCCTCCAACATAGCGCACTACCATCTCTCCAACAGAGCACACTGCCATCCCCCAGCAGAGCACACCACCATCCCTCCAACATAGCGCACTACCATCTCTCCAACAGAGCACACTACCATCCCTCCAGCAGAGCACACCGCCATTCCCCAGCAGAGCACACCACCAACCCTCCAGCAGAGCACACCACCAACCTCCAGTAGCATTCGGACACAGAACGGAACAGAAACGGCCGACCGTCCCGGCCTGGTGTGGAGGACACGTCAGTGGATCTGGTGTAGTGGCACGTCAGTGAGCCTGGCGAAGTGGACACGTCAGCCCTGGTGTGGAGGACACGTCAGTGGATCTGGTGTAGTGGCACGTCAGTGAGCCTGGCGAAGTGGACACGTCAGCCCTGGTGTGGAGGACACGTCAGTGGATCTGGTGTAGTGGCACGTCAGTGAGCCTGGCGAAGTGGACACGTCAGCCCTGGTGTGGAGGACACGTCAGTGGATCTGGTGTAGTGGCACGTCAGTGAGCCTGGCGAAGTGGACACGTCAGCCCTGGTGTGGAGGACACGTCAGTGGATCTGGTGTAGTGGCACGTCAGTGAGCCTGGCGAAGTGGACACGTCAGCCCTGGTGTGGAGGACACGTCAGTGGATCTGGTGTTGTGGCACGTAGTGAGCCTGGCGAAGTGGACACGTCAGCCCTGGTGTGGAGGACACGTCAGTGGATCTGGTGTAGTGGCACGTCAGTGAGCCTGGCGAAGTGGACACGTCAGCCCTGGTGCATGGGACAAGTCAGTGCATGTGGCAAAGGGAGCACGTCAGTGGGCCTGACAAAGGGGACACGTCAGTTCTGGTGTAGGTGACATGCTAGTGGGACTGGTGTAGGAAGATATAGGGGGTCTGGCGAAAGAGGCACATCAGCTCTGGTGCATGGGACACACCCATGGATTTGGCGAATGGGGCATGTCAGTGGATCTGAAAATGGGAACACGTCGGTAGGATTGGCAGAGACACTCAGTTCCGGTGTAGATGGTACGTCAGTGGGACTGGTGTAAATGACATTCAAGTTGGTCTGGCAGGATTTGAAAAATAACATTCGTGGTTTCCTGGCATCCAGAATATCATCATTACCATATAATATTCCTCTCATTTTTTGTTTGCATGTTGAATGGTGATGTTTGGAAATTAACTGCATTGTGATAAAGTGTTCGACACTCATTATAAATTAAAAGCTAAGATTTTGATGTGGCAAGTTTGTACAAAAATATCCTCTTCACATTCAGTCTCAACATCCCATATTGAACTCCATATTCTACAGACCCAAAAACTTACCTGTCCACATACAGGATTACCAAATGCAAATCCAACCCTGGGGTTTGGCGAAGGGGGCACGTCAGCTCTGGCATATGGGATACGTCAGTGAGTCTGATGCAACCAGCACCCCATCAGCTAAGCAACATAATACTCTATGTTGGAATATATATATATATATATATATATATATATATATATATATATATATATATATATATATATATATATATATATATATATATATATATATATATATATATATATATATATATATATATATATATATATATATATATATATATATATATATATATATATCATATGTGTATATATAGTTAGAATATTGCAAACGTAACCATTTCTCCAGTAAATTAACCACAATACACAACACAGATTTTAACACCAATTATAATTCAGAGCTAATGACTTACCTCTTCTCTCCATTGTCCATGCATACAGAGAATACAGCCTTGCCAGTTTCTTCCCTGCTGTTGATGGGAGCACAGCAGACAGCAGGGGTGGTAAAGTGGCCAGTTGAGACCCCTCATCGTCGGACCCTGCCGCGTCTGGTGACAGCACAATTCCTGTGGATGGCTGAACAGCATATATGACAAGGTGACACATAATTATTGCAAGTAATGGAAGCTAAATTGTCCATCTCATTATGCCTATGAATGTAGTGTGTAGGAAAAAAAGAGACAGAAACAGAAGGAAAACTATCTGGGCTGAGGGCGGCAATATTGTCCGATCCATGCTGCATCAATAACGATTTTTCCACTTTGGCATACTGAGGTTCCTGTGGGCGGAGCACGCGGAAAGCAGCTTTCTGTAGGAGGCAACGCTCAAGGACGTGGCCAGCAGATAGGTACCGAAATCCTCCATTCTGCGAATGTGGATGGTGGTGGTTTTCGACACCTTAGGGAGAAGAGCTGATGCCATCCTGTCACAACATCCACCTGCATCATTCGACGCGCTGATATGGTACAGGTCCACCTTTGAGTGTTGGCATATGGTCTACGAACGCGATCTTTTCAGCGTAGTATGGAACAAGGAGAGGTAAGAAGTGCAGATATGCATAAAGAGCTACCCTGTCGACCAACGGATCAGACTTGACAATGCTTCTCTTACACAGGGGTTAGTTAGTTATTTGGGTGTTGGGGGGCCTCGACCATAAATTGTGATCATTTAGCGCCCATAACGTTGATTTATAATGTTAAAGTCCTGTTCAAGTTAAAGTCCTTGTGTTACTGAGGTGAGTATATGGACTGAAATCCTATCGCTCGTAGGTACCTGAATATATTGCCAGAATGAATTATGTCCTAGTCATCTGCTAGAATGTCGCGATATGTTAAATATCCGACACAATTTCCGAAAAAAACCTTCGCTCCCTTCAAGTGTTTGCACAAGAAGAGCACGTGTCGCACCGTGAGAGCTTCCAGACAGTGAGGGCTCTTGGTTTGATTGCTTGATTAGTTGGGCTTCGGGGCGCATCAACTGCTACTGGCTATGTAGCGCCCATATCTCTCTTTTCACAGCATTCCGCTTAACGGCATGGGCCTATTTCTGGAATTGATATATTACGTGTACTTGAGCAGCCGATATATCGATATAGTTGACCTGTTTGGACGATCTCAGAGCTGTCACCTAAAACATCACAGTACGATAAGTTATCGAAAGTGGATCCGAAGTACCGCCTTAGTTCCACCGTGAAGTTGGGGCAAGAAAAGAGTATGTGGTGAACAGTCATATGTGAACCACATCGGGAACAGCGTGGCCTCGCCTCCCTTCCCAAAAGGTAGCCGTGCGTTTCATATGTATGGCCTATGCGCAGGCGTGCCAGGATCATCTCCTCTCGCCTACATTTTTTCAGTGATGACGTCCACGGTGCCAGAACTGGTTTTATGGATCGAAGTTTGTTTGAAACCTGGCGATTCCAGCTTTCTTGCCACTTTCCTTGGAGGATGGCATGTACTTTTGCGTAATAATCCCTGGCGGGAAGAGGCAAAGCTCGAGACCCACGTGACTGTGCAGCAGGTTTGGCAGCAGCGTCTGCGAGCTCATTACCAGTAACACCGGTGATCTCTTTCCCGCAGAGGAGGTACTGGTGAGTAGCGTGTGTGTGGCCAGTTCGCAATCTACATAGAGTCACTTAATCATTCTTGGATCTGAGATGTCATGATGACCAGTCTCCAAGCTGTGGTTGTATTGAAAGCAGCTTATTGTTCGACTGTGCGTGCCAACTCCCCTGACACTTAGCATTCATATGTGCTGTGATGACAGAGATGTTATCCCTGGCGGGAAGTGGAAGAACACGTGTTGGGGGTCTCTGAGGTGCCCATTTCGCTGCGGAATCGGCTCGTTCATTTCCACAAATTCCGATATGGCTCGCAACCCAGCACAAACAGACGCTTTTTCCGTCTCGTTCCAGAGTAGTCGGGCGTGTCAGAATGTCAATCAGTTCAGTGTCGGTAGGGTAAAATGCGGTAAGTGCCAAAAGGCTACTAAGAGAGTCAGATAGTACGACATATGAAACATCTTCTGACACCTCGATGAAGGAAAGCGCTTTAATTATTGCGATCAGCTCGCAGGTATACACCGAAGCATGTACAGTAGGGTGTGTCGCCTGAACGGTTTTTCTTATGCATAGTGAAATTATCGTGCAGATCACCTAAAAAACCCTGTGGTCGAAACCAAATCGAAATCAAACAATAAACAAAATATGCGACAGGCCGATAAAGAAACAAATTTGCCGGGCGCCCGGCGTTGAAGTCTCCAGTGATGGCGCTCCGTTGCGATTGGCATCTAACACCACGCGACGGCCGCCGTCGGAGCGCCGCCGCGACGCTGTGACGAAAAAGGCGGCAGCCGGTGCTGTGGATGACTTGTGAATGGATTCTCGTAATTCAAAAACAGATCAGGGGAGCCGGGATTTATCTGATTGTAAAGATTAAACTTCACTGAAGGACTGATCGCTCCACTTTCCTTTGTCTGTGCTCCACCTTTCACAGTGCTATGAATCATCATTCGAATAAATTGCGTACGCACTAACGACACAAAATAGCTTCGCATGCCATACATCCCTGTTTTATTAGTCAATCCAAGTCTCCTGTTCCTTTTGGTTACTCAAGTTTCAAGGGAAATCGGGATTATCAGCAGTAGGGACAACCTATTAACGAGGGCGACACGAGCCGTGCTGATATCTGATATCGATGTGCTAAATGTGATATCGCGATATCGCGAAAATGTGCTGATATCGATAGCTGCAAATGTGCGATGGCCGACAAAGTGCCACGAATGGAGTTTCCCTTTGTCCAAGACCAGAGAGGACCTCGCCAAATGCAAATCGGCACCGCAGATATCCGTGAAACCACTCGTCGACGCGCCATGGACGAAAGGAGGCGTCTGACCGCCGAGAGAGTCACATCACCACAACCGGGACCTTCTGGAATGGCCCAGCTAGATTCTCATTCAGAACAAGATTCCGCCACAGATTCATCATCGCTCACATCTGTAGTCAATGAGTCAGAGTATATGGTGAACAGTAACACAGACGAACTGCTAAATACGGCTCTAGCAGCAGATCGGTACGGAGTGTCTAATCGTGCGTGTGCTGCGACAGTGTAAAATAATTGACCATGTGGCCTGGAAATTCACAGTTAATGGAATTGTGCTATTTCATCCTTGCCTTAGGTTTTTACCATTTTGCCACATGTGTGGGCAGTCATTATACACACGACTGCTAAATAATGTAAAATGCATGTGACTGAAGTGAAAGGCATTCTACGTTTTTAATCCTTATGTGACGATCCTTTATTTTTTTCCAATCTTCCACTATTCCCAAGCAACTTATTTCTTCATCTGCACAGTTAATGGCGACATAATTTTAGGACACTGTGCTGCGATCATAAACGGTTTCCAAGTGGACATTGGTCGGATCACTTCTGACGATATGGACTGCATAGTGGATAGCAAAAAAGTATGGCGAGCAAGGGATCGGATTAGAAGAGAGGTAGTAGCCCAGAGCAATGAGGACCATGCAGGTCGTGTATCTGGTCTCTACTTCGACGGTAGAAAAGACGACACGCTTGTGACAGCCAGTTCAAAGAAGACGGAAGAGCACATTGTGGTTGTATCCGAGCCAGACAGTGCATATTTAGGACATTTTACCCCACAGACTGGGAAAGCGGAGGATATTTTTCAGGACCTGAACGCCGTGGCATATGAGTTTGGTACGGATATTTCTGTGCTTGGCTGTGACGGCACGAGAGTTAATACTGGCCAAAAAGGTGGTGTTATCCGTTTGTTTGAGCTCGGAAATGACGGTCCACTGGTTTGTGTGCCAACTTCATGCAAATGAACTTAATCTTCGTGCAGTATTTAGCCAGTTAGATGGAGTCACAACAGGACCTAAGTCGTTTAGTGAGCTGATTGGCCGGGCTGCTGCAGGCACAGTAGTAACCTTGCCAGTGGTCCATTTTGAGCCAATCGATGGCGGAAATGTTTCAGAAATGACGCAGGAGATTCTCAGTGACCTAAGTTCAGATCAGGCTATTATGTACAGTCTGGCGCGTAGTGTCCAGACTGTATCTCAGATAGAACTGCGAAAATGAAGATCGGTCCACTAAACCACTCCAGGTGGCTGAGTCTGGCGGCGCGAATTCTCCGGCTCTACATATCAACCGAACAGCCATCAGACAGTCTGAGAATGCTAGCGGAGTTCATCGTGTGCCACTATACTCCCATGTGGTTCTGCATCAAGAAGAACTGGAAATGTTCTGACGGTCCTGGCAATGCGCTGCACAGCGTGCAACTTCTCAAAAGTTTGCGACCTGAGATAGCGGCCATGGTGCACCCGGTAATACAGCGCAACAGCTACTGGTGTCACCCTGAGGCAGTACTGCTAGCAATGGCAGCGGGCCAAGATCAAGCCACACGGGAAAGGGCAGTCACTCAAATCCAGCAATGTCGCAGAACTCAAGTCGATAGTGATACTGACGAAGTGCGGAAGTTCAAGCTTCCAAAAGTGAATATGGGGGCAAACAGCATCATGGAGCTGATTGATTGGTGAAATGAGGCGATAACCGAGCCGCCCTTGACGCAACAACTGTCCGATGATGACCTACTAGACATCATCGCGAGTCCTCTCGAAGTACCGCCATACCACGTACACAGTCAGACGGTGGAACGGATGGTGAAAGTGGTGACCGAGGCGTCTTTGAAGGTAATTGGTGAAGAGGCCCGCCACGGTTACATTGTGGCGAAGTTGAAACACAGGTCAGCAATGCCAGTGCTCAGCAGCAAAAAGGATTTCATGTCGGGTTTTCTGTCGAGCATGTAGACAAGTAGTACAGTTATAAAATGATAGTTCGTACAATAAATGTGGCCGCTCGTACAAAAGGTGCTGTCGCTGTATGCCCGTCTCCTTCGGTAGTAGTGGAACAGAGCATGATGCCGATTTCACTTGGTCTATTTGTCATAACAGTAAGATATCAAGTGTCTCAGAATGATTTAATTGGTCTTCGATGTAAACAGACGAGGAATTTTGAAGATGTTCAAGCTTTCAAAGGTGAAAATATTAGCATTATACGCCGATAGATCTACTGGTTGAAAATGGAACGAACAAGCGACGTAAAGTGAGCCTTTCTTTCATGCGTCAGATATCCAGGCAACTTATTAAGCGACTGGTGCTTATCAAAAGCCTTTTACCCCACTAAACACTTTCATTGAATTTTATTAATGAGCTTCATCACCAGAATCCATTCATCAGTCATCCACCGCACCGACTGCCGCCTTTTTCGTCACAGCGCCGCGGCGGCGCTCCGATGGTGGCCGGACGCGTGGTGTTAGATGCCAATCGCAACGGAGCGCCATCACTGGAGACTTCAACGCCGGACGTCCGGCAAATTTGTTTCTTTATTGGCCTGTCGCATATTTTGTTTATTGTTTGATTTCGATTTGGTTTCGACCACAGGTTTTTTAAAGGTGATCTGCACGATAATTTCACTAAGCAAAGTGCAATTTCCAAAAAAGGTCCTTCGTGACACACCCTAATGTACAGGCAGGGTAAAACAAATCGAGAAGAAGTACCACACACGAAAGCACATCCCGCTCCAGTGCTGCTCTTGGATCCATCAGTAAATACTCGTGTATATCCCTAATATGTATGTCACTGCTCTAGTGTTTGCATGCGGAAGAGCTCAGATGTTACATCATCTTTCTGCATCGCTGTGAGCGATAGGTCGAATACAGGGGAGACCAGATTCCAGGGCGGCACGGCCGGTTTCCGCATACGCATCACCCGACGGATTCTTATACCATTCTCCTCGGAGAGAGCACGAATTCTGACACAGAACGGCAAAGCTGTCAAGTTTCTGTCACTGCGAAAAAGTGCCAAGGTATGTCGCGAGAACACTGCATTGTACGTGGGGTGGGTATGGAACTGCCATAATTTGCATGCATACCGTATGCCAAGCATTTCACGTCACAACGCCAGGGGAGGCTTGTTCGATTCCGCGAGTAGGCCGACAACCGGCGTGGTTCTAAACGCCCCAGTGGCGGTCCGCAGAACCGCATGCTGCACTGCATCGAGTGCGCTTATTGCTTTTAGAGGCACTATCATACACATAGCATGCGTAGTCCAACTTAGATCGGGTGAGTGACCGATAAAGCATCATCAATGTCTTTCTATCAGAAACATACGAGGTTCGTGATATACACTTCAACAGGTTCAGTGACATTTCTCTTTGAATGTTTTAAAATGTTGTTTGCACGTTAACCGGCTTTCGAACTGCACCCCAAGGAACTTCGCGATTGGGTGAAGGGGTATAGGCTTCCCGTAAAACTCCGTGTTGAGGGTTTGAGAGTATCGTCTGCAGCAAAAGTGCGTAGCAACCGCTTTGGTTGTGGAAAAGCGGAGGCCGTTAGGTGTACACCATCTTTGGAGGTGGTTTACCGCGAGCTGCAAACGCCTTGTTAGCGATGGTGTGTTGGAGCCAGATGACCATATCGCGAAGCCATCGACAAATAGTGAAAGTCCGATGCTTTGCGGCAGTGCATCTCCAATGTCATTTATGGTAATGACAAACAGGGCAACACTTAAAACGCTGCCCTGCGTAACCCCGTTGACTTGGCAGAATCGCTCGGAAAGCTCGTATCCCACTCGGACAGGGAAGAAGCGATCTTTCAGAAACTGTTGGATAAAATTTCCCAGATTCCCACGGATTCCACATTTCTTAACCTTCAACAAGATTCCGTGTCGTCAAGTGGAATCATAGGCTGCTTCTATATCAAAGAAAATGGCCTCAAAATGTTGTCTGCGCTTAAAAGCGACGTGAATGGCGGTGTCAAGTGTTGCAAGGTGATCAAATGTACAACGGTGCTTCCTAAATCCACATTGTGCGTTAGTAAAAAACCCTGGTCTTCCAGAAACCATTTTTTTAAGAAGCTTACAGGGACACGAGGTCAAATCAATAGGTCGGTAGTGCAATGGGTCTAAACCGCTCTTTCTCGGTTTCAGTATAGGGACCATGATGGCGTTCCACCAAGAATCCGGAAAGTATCCTCCGTTCCATATTGCGTTCAATGTAGCCAAAAGTGCTTCAAGAACTCGTACAGGCAGGTGTTTAAACATATCATTGTGTATTCCGTCAGGTCTCTCTGCAACACTCTTTAGGCTTCTGATCGCCGAACACAACTCGCAAATACTGAATGGTTCGTTATAACATAGATGGTCTGGTGTCGAGAAGTCAATTGGATTTCCTTCCAATTTGACTTTCTGGCGGAGAAATTGTTGGCAATAGTTTCTATCCCCACTACGTGCTGCTAGAGATTGGCTTATTTCCACAGCGACCTCAGCGGGATGGGTCACGTCAACGCCGGATATGTGTAGAACGGGGAGACGGACCGCGTTACATTGCCCAGCAATACGTTTGATACGAGACCATATTTGAGTCGTTGGGGTAAATCGGTTAATGGTAGATACGTACTCCCTCCACGACTCCCTATTTGCTGCTCGTATAGTACAGCGCGCTAAGGCTCGTGCCCTTTGAAAAGCATTTAAGTTTAACTGGTTGCAACTGTTGTTAAATTTCTTAAAAGCTAGCTTACGTGCTTGTATGGCGTCACTTCTCCTGACCACCACGGAACGGGAGTGCGGCGTAGGGCACCAGAAGTTCGCGGAATGGAATAATTGGCCGAGTACAGGACCATAGAAGTAGTTGTTCCACCGAAGGTGCGCTTACATCGGCGTTACTTGATAGGCAGGATTCCATACTGCGCTCAAATTTCCCCAGTCCGCCTTTTGCAAATTCCACTGTTGAGGCCTGCAGCCAAGCATCACGCTGTCATTGTAGTGATGGGAAAATGGTCGCTACCAAGTGAGTCATCAGAAGCCGACCAGGTCATATAGCACGCCAGAGAAGGGCTTGCAAGACTCAGGTCGATCGTGGAGGTAAAACCAGATGGAAACGTGAAGTGGGTAGCGACACCTGTGTTTAAAAGGCAGAGGGCTTCGTCCAAAATAAAATTATCCACAGCTCTGTCGCGATAATGTATGGATGCACATCCCCATGCCATGTGGTGAGCATTGAAGTCCCCGAGGAGCAGAACGGGCTGAGCCAGTTGGGACATCAGGGGTCTGAGCTCAACCAACGGCAGCAACTGCCCAGGAGGAAGATAGATGAAGCATATTGTTATCTTGTGCCGGCGGAAGCTGACGGTTGCAGCAACTGCTTGGAGAGAGGTATCGAGTGTTACCTTCTGGTAAGGAGTGTTGTGGTAAACCGCTATAAGCACACCTCCGTATGAAATTGTCTCCGATGTCCTGCTTTTTTGTGATAACCGAATAATTTCTTAGGTGGAGAGAGGAATGTGGTGGTAGCTTTGTCTCTTGAAGACATACAACTATCGGGCAGTGCTGGTTCAAAACTGTCTCCAGGCCAGCCATGTTTGTCCGAACGCCTCTGCAATTCCGTTGTAAAATTGCATGTATTAAAATGCTAGTTGAGGGTATGGGATTTTGACAGAGAGGTGGTAGAAAGGGATTCAGTGCGATAATTCAGGTCTCGCTCCGGCAACGAGGTGCAGGCGAACCAAACGATCGTAGCAGATTACTAAATTGGAGGAGAAACTGGGAGGCACTGGTAGGCTCTTTGTGAGTGGGGACATGCTGTGTGCTTTTTGCCTTGCTTGCATACGACATGCTGGGATGAGTATCCACATATAATTATTTCGCCTCCTGAAAAATACGTTTCTTGTACATTATATGGTTAGTATTTCACTTTCCTTCATATTTACTGCACAGGCCCTGTCAAAGGCCGTATGCGGTACCTGTCCCTGGCCGCAATTGACGCACCACACGTTTTCAGCTTCACATTTTTCGCTTGTGTTCTGTCGTGCCACACCTACCACAGGACGGACGACCACGGCAGTACTGGGTAGTATGGCCGTATCTTTGACACCGGAAGCACCGCATGGGGTTTGGAATAATAATTTTAAAAACGCACCTTCACCTTGACATAGCCTACGTGTATTGCCGAGGGGAGATATGTACAATTAAAAGTCAGGACAATGTTGTTCGTCGCCTGTAGTTCATTTCCTCGCCTCACCTTGGTCCTACGCGCTTCAATGACACCGAATTCCGCCAGGCCGTCGACAATGTCAAAATCCGATACGTCCCTAAAATCAAAACAGTTTATCGCACCCCTGGAGTGATTCTTCGTCTTACTGGACTGAAATAGGTATAGTGACATCTCTCATCCTGCCCTGGTCTCTCACATAGTAAGTAAATTATGTTGCCTCTAGGGTTTTCTTGTGTCATCAATGTCATCAATGCTCATCAATGCTCAGAAATTCCACCTATATTCCTCCATCTCGTAGCTTTTCGCATATGGCGACGTCTCCAAATTTGTCACACCCACGCTTCCGCTCAAACGGCGAAAGAGCAGATAAACTTCTTCCAGGGTCACTCGATGTCAGCAGGGGTTCCGAACTTCGATCTGCCCCCCTATATGGGAATCAGTGGCAGTGTCCTAAAATTACTTCACCATTAACTGTGTGGATGAAGGAAGAAGTTGCTTGGGAATAGTGAAATATTGGAAGAAAATAAAAGAATGCCACTGAAGGATTAAAAAGCGGAATGCCTTTCACTTCAGTCACATGCATTTTACATTATTTAGCAGTCGTGTGCATGATGACTGCCCATACATCATGTGGAAAAATGGTAAAAACCTAAGACTAGGATGAAATAGCACAACTTCATTAACTGTGAATTTCCAGGCCATATGGTTAATTATTTTACACTGATCAGTGGTAGTCGTACCGCGACAGTGAGATAGACGTGCAGGGCGGTATGCCTCTGCAGGCGTTGGATCAGTGATCTGGCCCCTACTAGAGGGACCAGGAGAGTTGTTTGTGTTGGTTGATGCCATGCCATATTGTCATATTGGTTTCAGCCCCTCGGGCACCCCACCGCATAGGGCCCTACTGAGGGGACGCCTGGGTCTCGTGGACGAGAGGTCGCCAGACGCCCGAGGAGCTATACGGGGGAGGCGGTGCCTTCACCCGGCGGGAGGGAGATACTCACCACCCCGACCGGGATCCAACACCGCCCACCCCTTGACCCCAGCCGGCCTGGCCGGCAGACACTCGGAGGAATCACAGGTCTCCGGCCCGAGGCGACTAGCCACTTGGCCCGCGTGAGGCCCCACGGGCCCGCCCGCCCCTCCGGGATATCGGGACCAAAGAAGTGTGTTGGTCCCCCGTCACAACTAGCACCTTGCGACGGGGGACCTCAAATTCGAGGACTCAGTCAATCCCGGGGGACGGGCTGAGGGGGCGCGGCTCCCCCGGTAAAACTGAGCTGGTGGGCAGGGCCGGGGAAGTTTCCCTGCCTCCTCAAAGTAGGGATAGTTGGTGTTGCAGGCCCAGGTGAAGGACATGGATGTTGGGATTGGACGGCATTGGAATGGGAGCGTATGGAAGGAAGGACGAGTGAGGCACTCTCAGTCTGACCTTTCCCCGACTGCCTGGTGGTCTGCTCGCCGGATCCTTGAGGCACGCAATCCACCCCCACCCCCACCACCACCACCACTGCGTAAAGGTGACGCCTCATCGGGGGTCTTTTACACAGGGGATTTCCAATTGAATGGGGAGAGGTGCTGCAACGTAGCAGGTCGCGTTATGCCTCCGCTATAGTATGCAATTCCTGAAAACATCCCAGCGGAGATACACTCTCACGTCTGGACATTCTCGGTGCCGGCCTGGTAAATTAAAGTGTGTGGGGTGTGGGGGGGGGGTCACCATGCCATCGGCTACCACAACAGCTCCCAGCAAGATCTCAGATGGATCGAGTCATCCAACGGCTACTTGGGACTCTCTTCACCAGTCAACGATGGCTGGCATAGATATCTCAGCGTCCACCCAACGTCCACCATGACATGAGGGCACACAAATCACACAAATGGTGATATAATTTGGATATAAATACTCTTACTTCTCAAGTGTGGTGCCGTGCCGTAAGAAACGGTACGTCACCACCGCGCCGGGCGACTCCACTCGTTGTACGCCAGCCATGCCCTGCATACTGCTAATCGACGGGATTCTCGACCTGCCCGCGCCTCGCGTACTCATTTGCAACCATGCACACGTGCGCCTCACAACCCGCAAGAGGCGACGATCGGCGAACTCAACACGACAGCTGACGGCGAGCTGGATTGCGGCGAGCAAGTGGACGTGCTCGCCGCGTCGTCCACCGCCGCCAATCATGAGAACACATGCCATCAGCGGCCGAGATACAGAGCGTGACGCCAGAACGGCCAGACGCCACGCAGGCTGACTTTGGCCGGCACGCGGCGGTGCTTGCCTGCACCCACACAGACGCGCTGCCGAGCGCACCGATGGTAAGCGGGATCGAGCTGGGGCGACGCGCCGATATACGCGCCGATATCAGTGGCGTCGCATGTTCCCGCCGGTTGCTGAAGAAGTTGAGCGTCAGTGACTCCACCTCGAATCGCGATTACCCGATGCACGCTGCAACTATGCTTGAAATGTGCTGATAGCTCCGATTCGCAAGCAGGACACATCTCAGTTTGTGTGTGGACTATTGCCCTCTGAGCCAGCGAAGTGACTGAGCATTGTCCTATAGACAACAATGAATCTGCTTACAATGTGCATAATATGAACTGGTTTAGTGCACTGAATGCTGAGAAGACCTGCTGCCAGCTGCTGATCATCCAGGAGTCACACAATTTCATGGAATTTGACACACCATGTGCACATTGATGCTCCTACAATTTTGAACAGTACACAGGGTGACTGGGACCTGCACCTGCCTCAAGCTGTTTTGGCATACAATGGTCCACATGCACAGAGCTGGGTGTGCCATCAGCTGAATATCTGCTGGGCCATATGCACATGACCAACAAATTCCTGTGTATTCCAGTAATGATGCAGTGATGCACTCCCTCCCAAGCTTCACATCACTGCATGTTCTCAACCATATGAAGAAGCTACTAGTATGTTGAAGAAACTCACTAGCATGCAAGTTTGAGTGCAACTATAGCACTTTGCTGACTATGAACACAGTTAATGATAATGGGTGTTACAAACCAAATCAAGAACAAGGTAACCAGGTGAATTGGATGAATGAGATAGACATGCAAATAGCCATGCATTCTGCAGATATTAGTGACACTACCACAACCAATGAAGTCAGAGGTTGAATGCCATTTGTCACCCGATCATGTTGCTTAGGATCATGCTGCTGCACATCATGAACCTGAATGATGCAAGGTGATACACCAAGAAACTCAGCATTATTGCAGTTTAAGGAAACCATAGGGCAAGCTTTACACACATTTTACCTCCATGAAGCATACAAAGGGGTTAGGTTTGGTTCACGTAAGTTAAGTAAGGCTTGTAAGGGAAAAACATTGAAGGGAAGGGAAAAACATTGTTGTAAGGGAAAAACATTGAAAAGTGTAATTTTCTTAGACAAAAACTTTCTAAAAATCCAAAACAGTTCAGGCAAGCTTAGGTTATGTTAGATTTCCTAATTTAAAAAATTGGAGAATATACATTCTTTTGGAAACTATTACAAAAATTTGCACTGGACATTGGGATAGGTTAAGTTATGTTGCTACATCTTTTCCTTACCTTGATCATTACTTTCTACACTGTATTTTACAACTCCAAGCCCATTTTTTGGTGTTATCTTGCCTTCAAACAAAAAAGGTATGAAGATGCAGAGGAAATGAATAGGTATATAATGTTCAGCACATTCATAAACATTGCAATAAAAAGAAATTCTGAGAAATAAAAATAGCCTTAAACTGCAAATTAACCAAATAGGCTAGGTTAGGATAGCCTATGCTACCATTTTTATATTTTGAACATTACTTTTTCTGCTATATTACTTAACCCAAAGCCACTTTCATTGATATTTTACCTCCAACTTGCAAAGTATGGATTCGCAATAAGTGGAAATAAGTAGTTACATCATATTAACTACATTCATAAACATTGCATCGCAAAAGTAAATTCAAGGAATTAAAAAATTACCTTAAACTGGAAACTTACTCCTGAAATGGCATGACCCGGCTAAACTTACCTATTACCATGCTGATAATTGTGCCTGTTACGATAACGTGCGGCTTAAGAAATGGATTTACTTCGCTAACTTAAGGTACAACCCCGCAAAAAATGAGCGCCGTGAAAAGAACGTCTCCTTATATTTTCGAATTGCTCCCGGTATTTAGTCGGCGTATTCCAACACCAAAGGCAAATTTGCGCCAGAAGATAGTTGCGCTATTATTGTATCAATAGCTTAATCAATAGCTTGAAATTATTGCATAATTTACAAAACCAAGTAATTAGTTCTCTGATGATATTTAGAATGCAATTTTTGGAATGAAAGGTAATTTTATAAATAAATATTAACTAAGTTTCCACCATTTTCTTCATTTATGAAAAGAATTTACTACCAAATTCACGAGGACCAAACTGTCCAATGCAGTTCTCGCACAGCTCGCTATAACTTAAAGCGAATGCCAACGAATTCGTTCGCATGCGGGTTCTCCTTTTCCGACATGTGGATTTCATACTGTCTTGGAGCCTCTCATATCGTTTTATGGGTCGCTTATATTGGGTAAGAGACTTCATGTCTCATAAATATCGTATGGGTCTCATGCATACCTCTTCCGTCTGCTGCCTCTTGGCCGTGGGGCCTAGAGCCCCCCAGTTTCGTTTCGGAGGCTTCGTCTCCATTCGTGAGGGCCCATTGTTTCCTTTGGAGACCTCTTTCGTCTTGGATCATCCTCTCGTCTCCGTTGCCGATAAAGCACGGCTCCGAGTTTGCAAGGTCTTTTACGCTTAGGGATGGGATTTGATCTGGGGTCCTCACTTTATGTCAGTGAGTGAATTGATATGATGAATTGATGCGTTTGCGTCTGGCGTTTTTAGATACACTTTTCTGGAGCCTTTTCCTTGGCTTGCATTAGATGACTCCCATTGCACAAGCAACATAACCACTCCATTTAGTGGAGTCCCCAGGGGTCAGTACTAGGGCCATTACTGTTCATTATATTTGTAAATAACATTGAAAGTGGCCTAAGCAGTAAAGTTTTGAAGTTTGCGGATGATTTGAAGGTCTTTAGGGCAATAACAGGTCAGGATGAGCATATCTCGTTGCAAAAGACTTAGACGAACTTGTGAAGTGGTCCGAAGAATGGCAAATGAAATTTAATTTTGATAAGTGCAAAATCATGCATGTAGGTAATCAGCACATGAAGGCTCCATACTTGATGGGTGGCCAAGTGCTATCAGTGACTCAACGGGAGAAGGATTTAGGTGTTATTCTAAACACAAAACTGGGGGCATCAGAACAGACCAAGGAAGCCAGGAAGAAGGCACTGAGAATGCTGGGGGCAATAAATAGGAATCTATCATGCAGAAGTGAGGAAGTGATCAGGAAGCTTTACTGTGCATACGTCAGGCCACATTTGGAATACTGCATCCAAGCTTGGTCTCCTAGCTATGAAAAGATTGTTGGCTTTTAGAGAGAGTACAAAAGAGGGCTACAAAAATGGTTAATGGCATAAGCAACCTGGCAAATGAGGAAAGATTGAAGAAATTGAATATGTTTTCACTTATATATAGAAGGAGGAGATCTCATCGAGGTCTTTAAATTTCTCCATGGTCTGGAGAGGGGATACCTTGGGGAAATGTTTGAATTTAACATAAATGATGCAATTAGAGGTCATAAATTCAAAATTAAAGTTAACCACAGCAGAACAAGGTTAAGGCAAACTTTCTTCACCAACAGGGTAGTAGAACACTGAACCAGCTGCCAGAGAACATCGTCAGTAGCAGCTCATTGAACATCTTTAAAAACAGCATAGACAATCATTATAAGAATAGAGGGCTTGCTTTTCAGTATTACAGGGAGGGCTGATTGACAGATTTGGTGGGCAACTGGTTCAGTGTACAGAGTCCAACCAAGAAGGGCCTTGTGGCTCATAGTTGCACTAATCTTTTATGTTTTTATGTCTTTATGTCTTTATGTATAGTCCATAGTGTTATTCGGGCTCTATAGCTTTCCGATGTAGAGAGGCTTCCTTTATGAAAGTGAAGGGACAAATGAAATGGTGTCACATAGTCTAAAAAGTATGAGAGGGACACGTCCTTTCCTCACTCCCAATTCTGCGGCCCATGGTTGGTTGGTCGGTTATTCGATTTACGACACATCGACCGTTGAGTCAAGTCGCCAATCTCTCACGCCGATTGGACGCGGGCGAGGAGTAGCGACAGGTGAGGCTCGCACCCATAACCTTGTGATTATGAGACGAGCAACTTACCCCTAGGCTAATCGTCCCTTGGCCCACGGCTCAATGCCATAAGATCATTCAATGACGTCATGAATTGGCGTTCAGAAATCACCAGATGATTTTACCTTGTTATCGTAGTCCTTGTCATCGGCCTTCTTCATTACTTTTCAATGCGGGTGGAGGTGGTTGTGGCTGTTTAGGTTGGAGCCCCTCGGCCAGCTATTCGTTTCCTGGGAGTGTAATTCGGTGAAGAATCTTCTTGAAGTCATACTTGTACTAAAAGTCTAAAACCATGAGTAACAAGGACTTTTATTTGCGTTACTATGTTGGCCATAAAGGCAAGTTTGGACACGAATTTCTCGAGTTCGAATTTCGTCCTGACGGTAAGTGGATTTCAAGTTGCCTAGATGAACATGCAGAGTGAGAATGAAAGCGCTTTTATAAATATTTTATCTCGGAACGTAGATTTTCACTCCAGGTTCTAATTGGTTTGAATCAGCTCCATGTGTGCTCATGTGAGACAAAGCTGTAGAATACATGCAACAACACTAGCAATTAAGGTAAAAACGTGCACAAAGGGACTTTTTAAGTACTCTCACCATTACCACTCAGATTACTCACTTTTACCAACCTCCAACAGAGGAGGTCTAGGGGTAAGTTGCCACCACACAATTGAAAGGTTGTGGGTTGCCACAAAAGTACTACCTGTCCCTGCTCTTTCCAGCAGGGACAGGTAGAACTATCCCTGCAAGGAAGAGCATAGACCTGCAGCCAATCAGCACAAGAGATTGGTAATGCTACATGACTCAAATGTTGATGTGTCACAGAAACTGATAACCAATCAACCAACCTCCAAGAGCATGCAATCCTTGCGGAGATACGATTCCAAGTGACATATGCACATACTTAGGTGATATCTTACACCATCAGACACCTTTTATTCGAATGTGACAATCTGACGGATGTCTAAGTAAGTTTGTTATAGGTGCAATATAGTCCACATGGATTGACGCACCCTAAAACCCCAATAATCATCATCAAGAGCATGCAACATGGTTTCATTTTAACCACAGAAAATAGGAACAACTGATGACCACATTTGCTGGACCTGTTACTGACCATGCTGCTCACTGGGCAAAATGTTCTTGATCTCTGCTAAGCCAAGCATATGTAGAAACTTGGTTCAAGGTCACCCATGCAGTGGCCACCTAACAGGCAGTTTGCATAGATGTCCCATGCAGCCAGAGAATGTTCTATCAGTTATCTGTTGTGCAATCTTGCCACTAGCCAAATGTGCAGGATAGCCTGCTGTAGTGTTCTTTTTCTGTTTGTGAGACAATTGATAATTATTCTAAAGCATCATTGCTATGATGCTTTACGATATGATTATATGATCAAAAGTTTTGGCATTGTTGCAAAAATGCACTTAGCTCAGTGGCAAAATGTACTCTGACCCCAAGTTTTAGAAGTCAATGTCCTACTTTTGACATGTTTATCATTGTGTTTGCTTTGAAGGATTTCCTCAAATAAATCAGTAAGTAGTTGTTTTGCCTGAAGTTAGTTATTTGGGTTTTAGGGTGGGTCAACTGCTGTGCTCATTTTGTTCCATTAATTGCCTTAATATAATATTGTTGGAGGTGATGATTGGATGATGGTGACAATGACTTGCTGCTACACATGTTTGAGTACTTTTGTACTTAAATGTATTCACAAGACAGGCTTTAAGCACATTTTCCCACACATTTTTATTTTTGAATATTAAAAAGTGGTTAATTCTTTCAAAATAATTTAGACTTTACTTCATGAACAGATTAGGCTAGGTTAGGTTGCATATTTTAAGCTCAATGTTTAGAGAAAACATTCTGGGATCTTTTCCAATTACAAGCAATTGGTTCCTTTTCTCATTCTGGAGGTTAGGCTATATCATTAAACATTTTTTGTTTTACCTATATTTGTTGTGCTATATTACCAAACTAGTACATTTTTGGTGTTATTTTGGCTGCCAACTGAAAATAAAGTTTGCAGAGGAAGCAAATTGTCACATCATGATCATCACCATCATGTTACAAAAATATATTCTAAGAATTGAAGAGATAGCTTAGACACATATTTTTCAATGTTCTCAGTGGTGGTGAGTGGAAAGCAGCATTCATGATTATTAAGAGTGAAATATTTTAGTAGGAAAGCTAGGATAAATTGTTCACATGTGTGATTTGCATGTGTTGCATGTGTGTGACTTGGAGCATTGTGTACAGGCCCTACCTTGGAAGAGCTATGGGAATGCTACCTATCTAAAAATGGACTACAGTATGAAGCACCAACAGTTCATTCAAACTGGGTGCTTTCAAAGACATTGGAAAACTTCACCTGCTAGACCTAGTAATGTCATCAAAAGTTGGTTGGCCTGTTACCTCTGCTTGGTTGACTTGTGCTGTGGAGTAGTCTTGCTGCAGGCAAACTGTGGCATATCAGGATAGGAGCTAGTCCTGCTGATCACTCATGGGCAGCAAAATGTGGAATCAAGTTTTGATAGCTTAGAGCTCAGGTTGTGTATGTTTTTTATTTGTGTTATTCTTATTTCAGTCTAGTTGATTGCTAATGCTAATTAGATGGTCCTCCTGGCACTAGCAATGGCTATGTTTCCACCATTCATCCTCTTCAAGCAAGCCAGTCATATACTTTGATCACAAGGCTTCCCAGCTTTGTGTCAGGTTTGACAGCAAAAACTTCAAGATCATTTATGAACAAACAAAAGGCTGGCATAAAAGATCATGTAAAAAGAGAATTGAATGTAACACAACTCAACCTATCCTAGCTTAATCATCCATGCAGAAATGTGCTATCAAAATAAGAAAATTGAGGTTTTGTCCTCAATTTTTATTTAAAAAACTAACCTAACCTAATGTCACCTGACCTAGCCCAACCTGTTTTTGAGAAAATACAAGTTTGATTCTCTTTAAGCCATTTAAAAAATGATGCATTTTTTCCAATCAATTACCTCACATAGCCTAACCTAGCCAACCTTAACCCTTTTGTTCACTTTATGAAGGTACGATATGGGTATGCTTGTTTTGTGAATGCATTAAAGCATGATAATACCTCCATTTCAACCTCACTATCCATATTAAGGGACTAGTCATGTCAGTGCATGTAATTCAATGCAACTTTGTTAGTTGTTGGATATTGTATTTTGCTTACCTCCAGGGATTTGAATTATGCACTTTAAAATTATTGAAATGTAACCTAAGTCCATCAACTGCCACAAGTTCATCATTCTGATCCAGCAAATATGCCACCAGGGACCCAAATGTCCAAAGAGTTGAGCACTCCTGAGCTTTCTGGGAAGACCAGCCATGGTGTCAGTTGCTTGCTGGGACCACCAAAACAAAAAGTTCAAGCTATACCCGAGTGTAAACACAGTTTCCCCTGTCCATGTCCACAGTTTGCCCCTGTCCACACCTACAGTTTGCCCCTGCTCGCCACTAGCCAGATTCTGTAGCATGAAACATTCTTTATGACACTTGGCTGGTCAGCAGCCAGTGAGATGTGGTTGTGTAGACTATGTTTTTGAACATGGGGGAGGCTTATGAAATTAGATGTGCACCCACTCACATATATAATTATTTGAAGTGAAAACAAATTGTTGAGCAATATTATAATGTAGTACATAAATTGATTCATTTTTTTGGTTATACAGTTGGTTACAAGTTGGCACCTGTCTTCTTTTAGATTATCACAGTGCCATTTGGTTCCACAAAAGAATTTTCACAAGTTAACAATTTACATTATGTTTTTTGGAAGGACATTTTAAAAAATTAGAGCCAGGAAAGGACAGCGAAATCGACCAGGGCCATAGATAATTTAGCCACGCACCACCAAAAAGAAAAATTGTGGAAATTTCAAAATTGTGAGTTCAAGTTTTCTTTAATTTTCCTTTTCTAATGGGAAGAGCAGACCGAGAAACGTTGTTGGAAGTCAACTTGCTCTAATTAAAAATGCTTACTTTAGCCAGAATCTTTTATTTGAACTGCAATAGGCAAATATGCAAAATTTATATGTAGTCAAACACGGGAAAAAATTCCTCTTGTATGTCTTGCTGTATCCCTAAAGATAAGCAAAGGCTGAACCTTTCATTAAAATATCTGCATCCATTAAAATGTGACAACTGGTTGACCTTTTTTGGAGGTGATCTCACTTCACCTTGACTAACATGTTGACCCTAGATGATCTGGCTTCAAAATTTTGAAAAAGCATGCCAAATTGATGTGGGAAAAGGTATGACAAATTTCGGCACGCTGCCGCTCGCCGTTCGCTCACTATCCGCGAAAAAATATGAGAGGGTGGTGGTTGAAACCCCCCTCGACACGGGACGGGTTAAGGTGTAGGACAGTTAATTTCCAGAAAGTTTTCAGTCAATATGTTATTCATCAATATAATGCCTGGTGATGTAGTAGAGAAGTTCTCATTGAATGCATTGACAAGTAGAGTGGATAATTTTTGTGATTTGTTTGATTTAAGTTTCATTTAAGTCATGCTTCATTTTATATTCATGCTTTTATTTATGATTTTATTTCTGTTTTAGAATCATGGACCTGGAGAGCAATTTTTTAAGGAAATTAAATTCCTAGAACATAATCATCCTGTTTGACACTAGAAGCACCTGTACTTTTCAGCGACTTGTGTACACTTGTATCAAGGAGCAATAGCTTTGCAGTCGTTTCAGCAGCACCATTCAATCTTTCAGGAAGAAAAATGGAGAGGGCGATCAGTTTTCTCCATGACATGACATTACCTTCATCCTTCACCTTTGCCCCACTCCACTGATAAAGCGGTTTTCACAACTTCAATGATGGCATGTCTCTATGCAAACTTTTTAGAACCTCCGACATGAAACCATGTTGGGTCACAGTGTTGTGTATTATGGGCGCTAAATGACCTCGCAGTCGGCGCGCCCTTAAGCCAAAATAATCAATCAAGTGTTGTGTATTAATGCAGTGTAAATGATGGTGGCTGATAAGTGTGCCATCACATGCCTTTAACATGCATAAACATTTATTTATCTGGATATCACTGGCAGCCATTGTCTTTCATCATCAGCATTTATGTTTTGCAGGCAAACTTCGATATGCCAACAACTCGAATTACAAGAATGATACGATGATCCGGAAAGAAGCATATGTTCACAAGTGTGTCATGGAAGAGCTCAAGAGGATCATTGCTGATTCAGAGGTCATGCAGGTAAGCCATATGTAAAGATGTTGCATAACTGAAATGGTCACTACAATGTGAATAGTCATAGGGAGCACCCAACTGCTGTCACTTCATTACGTGCTTCTCCTGCTACTAGCGAGCATTGGTGGCACATTCAGCTCCTGACAACAGCCGTGCCATCAACTGTAATTGCGCAATAGGGTGCCCATGAGCTACACTACAATATTTGCTTAACGTGGATCGAAACCAGGATGCCACTGCGAATAGCACTTGTGCTAAATTTCACCATTCCTCCACCGTCCGCAGCTTGCTCGTTGCATCGGTTGGTCTATGTGTTCGGGCGAGATGTTGCGGCAGGGACGATGCAATATAGCGTGAGCGCTTTCGGGCGACAATAACGTTCAACTCGGTGGGCAGGAAGACGACGCGCTGTGGCCGCAGCCGGACCGTGTCGGTCGTCAGGAGCTGGAGATCGTGATCGGCGACGAGCACATCTCCTTCACCACCTCCAAGATCGGCTCGCTAGTCGACGTCAACAACTCCAAGTAAGACACAGCTCACGCCATCGCCAGTTGTACAGGAGCCGCGATCTGTCTGGGGTGTCGGGTCCCTTGATGGTTGTATTGATTTTTGTTAGTTGTTTGTGTTTTGGATTAACAAGGAGATGATATATAAGCGACAGATCTTCAAGATGTTGCCGTTTAGCTGTATTCCGCGGCTGTCGATCAATCGGCCTTAATATGGGCGCTGTATGACCAACGCAGTCGATACGCCCGAAAGCCCAAATAACCAACCAACCAATCGACCTTAATTCGAGAGTGTCTGAAGCAGATCATCCCCATACTTTCAGTGGGTTCTCAGGCATGGATTTGATCCCAAAGAGAAATGCTTACAAATAAGGGAGATGGTAAACGAGGCCGCGCAACACGAACACATCTGAGGCGCCCTTGTTGTTTTGTGTTTGTAAATTGTGTATATGAATAATTTTAAATGAAAACTTTGGCCACAAGTCATGTTAGGTCAAACGTCGCTACCGCTAAGCAGTTTGGTCACCGTCTTTTCCAAGGTTGTTGGAATTGTGTGAAGCTTGTGACATACACAACTGTATGCCATAGTATCAACATTTGGTATTCCTCGAAATTTTGGGTGAGGTGTCTGGTGAACAAAATGTTTTATTGGCATGTAGTATAATGCAGGAGAACATCTCGTAAATGACCCATGTCCTGGCATCAGGTCACAATTCAACACAGCTAGCTGGCCAACACTACCCATGAAAGCAAAGTTGGATGGATGGATGACGCCGTGGAATTCAAACTTAGTGCAGCAATTTGTCATGTTGTTGCTCCCTAGTCAATAACTCGATGGGACACAAGGTTACCTCAAGTCAGTGGTCTGGCATGTCTCTTCGGTTAAACCGGCACTTGTTGCATCTAGTTATGAATCTGTCACTAGGTTGCAACTAGATATTCAAGACTAAAACATATATTATAAAGAAGACTCCGCTAAGTAAATTTACCCCCGGTTAGTGTGATGGCCCACCTAATCCTCGCGTGTCAAGTACATGCACTCCGGGGTGGGGATGGCCGAGTGGTTAAGGTGTTGGGCTCTTGGTGCCAAAGGGTTGGACACTAGCGCCGCTCGGGACATTTTCCAATCCCGCGGCCCGCCGCCGAAACAGTGTGGTTGGCGCCATTAGCCACGAATGTGCATAAAGTGCCTCGTGAACCACCAAATAAACATACAAGCACATGCACTCCCAACCAGCCGCATATTTGCCTGGTGAATATTTCTTAATGTGTTCAAATCTTGCCCAGGTCTATCTACTTGCTGTTTACTTTTTGTATGGTCATCCCGGTTTTTTAGATGGTCGGGGCGGACGCTCTGCTATCCCCTTGCAGAGCTGAGGCGTCCCCCGCGGGATGGGTTCATCCCATGACGGACGGGCATTACCCAGCTACCATCATCTAGTAGGGAGCAGGTCAGGAAAAGGTGTCCGACAAACGGCGAGATTACCCAGTCACCATCTAGTTGGGAGCAGACCGAGAAAAGGTGTCCGACAGCCTGCGGGGTTACCCAGTCTGCCCGCGACCAACCAGTATGAAAGGGTGACCACGCTATGTGATCTGGCAGTTAAATGCGTCGTAAAGAAACCCAAGGTTCTTATTTCTTCTTCTTCAGAGGTGTTCCAGAGTCAGGCTGAATGTCCTCTCGGTAACCTTTTTTTCGGAGCCGGCGATGAAAAAGGCACGTTCTGGGGTTTTTATGACACTTTTTGTGACACTTTTGGGATAAATATCCTCTCGTTTTGCATGGAAACGGCTAGATAACCAATATCAGTTCAGGCGCCCTTAGGCCCGGATTGTCCCGCTCGACAACGACCTAATCCAGAAGACAACCTATCAGAAACCACATTTTGAACTAGGCACCTTAAAACCATAACAGTTCTTCAATAAAACTCACATTATCTGTAGGTTCTTCTTTCGATGCCTTTTATGTATTTTATGATTTGTATTTGCGAGTACGTATTTAGCTCTGCTCGAAGTAGACCCATATATTTGACGATCCCACCGAAGTGATTGTATAGGCAGCGGTGTATATACTGCCAACCGCTGGATGCCAAATAATCTGCCTGTTCTTGTCAGTCATGTGTCATTGCTTTATCGTTGCAGTGGGAGTGAGTGTCATCTTTTCGTGAAGTACTTGTAGCTTGCCATGTAATTTGTATCAATATTCGTGATTGCGTTGTGCGTTTCCGTAAAGTATTAAGGTGTGGGTGCATATGAATGACTACGTTGTACCACTCCTTCCCAGACTATTTTCCTACGCAGTTCTTTTCGTTCTTATATCCTATTTGTTCTTTGATATTCTTCAACTTTCCTGTTCGAAAGTGTAGGATTGCTTACTATACATGTCATGACCAATGCGGTGCTGGTCCAAGTCCACCTGTTGATGTGTCTCTCGAGAATTGTCTGGCGCGTGCGGAACTGAGTTGCATACTCCGACATCGCTGCGGCCGGGGGGCGGATCAGATCATTTCACCAATATATCTCACATACGGGTTGTTGTTGAACACGCTTTTATTGCTAGTTAAGTACCAATGGTCTCGGGTTCGACACTAGCGCCGCTCAGGACATTTCCCAATCTCGCGGCCCACCGGTGAAACAGTGTGGGCAGCGCCATTAGCCGTGAGTATGCATAAAGTGCGTCGTGAACCACCCAGCAAAAAATATTGCTTGTTGAATTAGTCATTAGCTTGCATTCTATCAGGCTGCATCAGTTATTGAACAAGAAAAACATGAATATGTCATAGATGCTTGCATGTCCAACGGTGGTTCTCAAATTGTTAGGTTATGTGGCATACCCTTGCCCGGTGCGCAGCATCTGGCGTGTGTTGGCATGGCAGCTTGGCTCGGGTTCCACTGGCTGTTCTCGCGATACGATGCCCCGTCAGAGAGAGATCTCGTGTTTCCAGGGAATCGGGTGTGGCCACCCGATCTGGGAGTATACGGTCAGCTGACCCGGCGCTCGTCTGTTGCAGGGATACGGACGGCCTGCGCTGCTTCTACTACCTGGTGCAGGACCTCAAGTGTCTAGTATTCTCTCTCATCGGTCTGCACTTCAAGATCAAGCCCATCTAAGCCGTCGTGTCGCCAGTGCCCGACTGTCGTGTGCTTGCCCATCGCCCGTGTCGAATAGTCCCGACCTTCACAAACACGCGCTTTGTCTCATAATACATGACCCGTTTGATAACTCGGCAGTGCGTTCTTGTCGGTGAATGTGAGCGAGTATTATCGGCTGTGCACGGTTCGTCACCAAGCATGGTGATTAGTGCAAGCGGGGTCGCGATACCTCGGTTGGCAATGTCAGTGCGTAAGGTGACTCTTGATCTCATGGTTGTGGGTTCGAATCTCACAACCGGCGACATTATCAAGCTTACCACCGGTGACCAATCGATGCGAAAGGTTGCCGACCCTGCATGGCCTAGCATTTGAATGCGCCGTAAAAACCCAAGGTTCTTGTTCAGTACAAGCGATTGTTTAATCCGCATGTGCGGAGACGCATAGCTCGCGGAAACACGCGACGTCAGTCGTCGAAACAGGATCTAATCAGACAAACATCTAGAAATGCATTGTGTATTTCATTGCTAGTCATTTCATTCCCTTATCTATCCTACAGGTCTGGGATGAGTGTTGAAAACAACGCGATGCGGCACAGTACCTATCTAGTCCTCAAGTCTGCCGACAATAATTAGTATATATTTACATATATTTCAACAATTGCATCGAAATGAGAGGTTGCATGCATAAAGAGTTTAATTTTCCCTAAAGGGAAGCTAATTGAAAAGTCTCAAAGCTTCGATGGTAGACCGCAAAAAAAGCGAGGCCGAGAAGAAACTACGGCACAGAAATTACGTGTAAAAAAGCGGGGACATTGCAGTAGACCGATCGCTGGACTGGCGCGTCGTGGGGGAGGTTAGTCGCCGTGGGGAGGTGGCCTTCCATCCCAGATCGCTTTCGCCGGACACCGATAACGACCGCTTCATTCCGCCTACTGGTAACGTTCAATATCCACTTGGGGGCCTGACGACGCGATCTCGCCGGGGCGGGACCGTGTGCAGCGAGCGGAGGGAACCCAACAGCCAAGCAAGCGGGGCGCCAGACAGATCGGGGCAAAGCAGATGGTTGCGCCTACTCACTGACGTCACATGACTGAGTCACTTCAGCATCGCCGGCCCCGAAATTCGCTCCATAAGTATGAAAACATTATCACCGGGCAGCCGCGACTGACGACCGAACGAGCGCACCATCCGCACGTCTCGGCCCGCGGTGTCGCCCCTCGTCGCCGCGCGTGCCTCGGCATTGACCGCGTCGCAGGTCCGACGCCGCCTACCGACGAAGTGCTTTGGAGCCGTGGTCCAACGGGACAACGGCCGGCCACGAGCCACTATCGGTGGGAGCGGGCTCACTGAGCGCCTCGCCCCGGCGGCTCGCGGCCCGGGCACGAGCCACAGTAATATCCGAGCGTGCAGGCACGCCCCACCCGAGGGCGGAGCGGTAATGGCCACTGGTGTGTGTGTGCAGGCCGCGGGCGCCGTGCGGTCGTCACTGGACCCCGGCGGCCGGTGCACGGCCGGAGCCGGCTGGACGCCGCTCCAGGGTGTGGCGGGGCCGCGTCCAGCGCTGATCACTCGACCGGCGCCGGGTGTGTCCGCGCCCAGTCGTCCAGCTCGTCGTACACCAGCTCTGGAACGACCGTCGGTGGCGATGAGCCGCCGCAACAGCGCGGCTGGCTGTCGACACACGGGAGCCCCGGGCAAAGTCCCGGACCGGCCGGGCTGACCATCGACGGATGGATGGGGGGGGAGGGTGGCGGATAAAATAGTGAACCGGCCGACTACCGAAGGACGAACAACGATTACAGGTGGGCAGGTCAGCTACCGACGAACAGGGAGAGATATTATAAATGGGACGGGGGAGGTCTCGGCTGATAGCGATCATTGAGCTGTGAACTTGCCCCGGATACGAGAAGACGTCTGCAAGAATGCATACTGCACGTCACACGAGCGTCGTGGGCTACCACGCAAAATCTACACCACTGGTCGAGATGAAGCAGCACAGGGTGTACATTGTACAGTTATGGGGCCCAGATCACAGCGGAGGGGGGCATCTTCGGCGAGTCTGCAGCTCGGCGAAACTCACGGCGCCAGTGCTCAATGGGCAGCTGCACCATCTCGAAGCCCTCGTCGAAGCTGGGCGAGGTGGGCTCGTCGGAGGGCTCAGAGTACTGCGACAGGTACGGGTGCGCCAGCGCCATCTCGGCCGTCGGCCGCAGGTCGGCGTCCAGCTGCAGCATCTTCTCCAGCAGATCGATCGCTGCCGACAGGTCAGGTCACGTGTCACACGGCCAACTCGCGGGTTGCAACAGCAGTAGTAATTTGTACCGTGAAGATTATAACGTATCACACCAGATGTAGAACAACCATCTTTTCCCACACTTGTTTTCTTTTACGATGGATTCAACTGCTAGGTTGCATCGCGCCGCCAATCTTTCGTGCCAATTGGTCGCGGATAAACTCGGTAATCCTGCTGGCTGTGAAAATAAACAGACGATCTAATGATCAAGAGTCCAACGGTCCACCGCCTGAGGTACCGTGAATCCTCCCAAAACGCTTCGACGTCGTGCTTGTACATACAAATACAAACATATATCTATCGTTTTTATATGGAATTTCTGCATCACACACCTGACCAAAAGCATTTATTATGACAATATCAGGAACCGATAGCACCCTAGAGTACGGTGTTACACTAGCATTATCAGCAGATATACACAGCACCACGGTGCGCGCCTCCTGCTTGATGGCTTAATTTTGCGAGTGACCCGCTATCACGTGCTCAGTTCGCACATAGCCTACGGCCTGATCATTATTTGCCGCCCGTTTCGTCCAACAACTTGCACGCCACTGAGGAACATTAGTATCCAGCTGAACCACGCCATCATGACGACCGCACACGATGCGCAGCCGCGGACGGGTGTAACTCACCCAGCGGGTTTGCACCGCGGAAGAACTGCTTGAAGTCCTTCGGCTTCATCGGTGGCAGTGAGCGAATGTACGCTCGGGCCTGGGAACGAGCCAATCCAGGCGATATCAGCGTCGTGTCTATGCCATTCGAGTGCAATGTCAGGCCGCTTTCTATCCTAGAATCTTGCGGAATCCAATTAAATAATATTCAACCCTACAATAATTACAACTATGAATTCGAAAATAAGGCGACGCCCGATAAGGCGGCACTGCACTGGTCATCCTTTTTAGAAGAAAAAAAATCAGATTTTTACAATCGTACTCGGCAAATGCAAGGGCAGCCAGTACGTTAGCCATGTGTTAATTATTTCCAAGCGAGTTCATGGCTTCGCCATAGTCTCTGGACCTGGGGCGACACGCCGAACACACAGAACCAGCCAAGCTAGGACGAGAGACGCCACCGAGAGATAAGATAAGCAATTACGGCAACTGCACTTCCCTACACCATGACATTTGAACAGCTCCGTGACTTTTAGAATGGCACACTACTGGAGTTACGTCTGGCGTCAGCCGGATTCTTTAGTATATTCTCCCCTGGGAAAATTTAAATAGCGAAGTGTTGCGGGAAAACCCATTCTGCATCTAGAAACTGAAGCGCACACAAATGCATGGAGCAACAAGAAAGTTTCGTATACAAGGAAGAACATTTGTGACACGAATTTGTGAGTGCGACATGACTGTAGCAGTCGAGGCGTCCTGAGACCCAACTAACTAACTGATATTACACTCAACTACGCTACTCAAATACTAAAGCCGGTTCCGGTGGCAGGGGTGCGAGTTAAAAGCAATATGACGAGAGGAAATACAACGATAAGCGGGTCAACCAGATGCGAAGAGCTGCCTCAATTAACTGAGGACTGTCTCAATTAAAATCCCTAGCCCCCGGGCCAAAAATCCCCTGTAAACCAGACTAGAGGACAGAACGCAGACGAAGTTATTTGAGTGCAGCTTAACACAGCGAGGAACCCATACAATTTATAGCTGCATAATACAGGAAGAGCCTACCAACTATCGAAGCAAACCCCATGCAGACATGTGTCCCATGTGGCAATGTATACTTCAGGCGGGCACGTGCTCTACCACTGAATGGTAACGGGGGGCACGCGGTTAGGAGCGGGCAGGTGTCCCGCTCGCGAGAAGTGACATGGAGAGCACCTGAACCTGAGAGATACCATCCACAACGGATCAAGTGGCACCCACGTGGCACAGGCTGATACGATCTGGACGAGCTCGCACCACGGTAGGCTGGGTTTGGGCGGTGGAACTGAAGTGGCCAACCGGGCTCGACGAGGTATAGGGATGGCTAAAAACCAAGTAAACTTATATATGGACGAGGTCCGTGGGGAAATAGGGTGGGGACCACGAATTGTAACAAAAACCCGGAATGCCTCGGGAACCACTGCCTGGCGAACCCTTCTATCAACCAGAGGGTGGCTGTCTCCTGGAGTTGCAACCTTGGCCAGCCACATAGCAATAGTGGTCTGTAGGCTTACAGGAACTTTCGAAAATTCAACCATCTAGGTCAGAGGCCAGATTGAGTTGGAATACAGATTACAAAAAAAAAATCGTGAACGCACATGGACCGCACCACGCAAGGACATCGGGATCATAGAGAAGAGGAATAAGTAAGAGTGATCTCGAAGTTGTGGGATATGACGATGGAATATTAGTGAAAACGTAGTAGTGAAGCAGGACCCAGGGAATGGTGGAATAACGACGATTACGAAGTGTGATTAGGAATAGATTAATGACATAGAGACCACGGAGAAACGGGATGGTTACAGACCAAGTAAGCTAAGATGTGGGTGGTTCCCACGAAGCGATGGGATGGAAACCACGAATTGGAATAAACGGCGCAGAATGCCAGGAGACTCACTGAATAGTGAGGAGAACGATAAATAGGGAGACAAGGACTATGAAGCGATAGACTATGGAGTGATGTAATAGAACCTGCCGAGTTGTGGTATATTGACCACAGAGTAATGGATGGTTACCATGGAGATTGGGACCAGGGAGTAGTGGACGGTTACCAGGGAGTGGTTACAGGTCGAGAATAATTTGGACACGCAGTCAGATGTGAATGACATAAAGCAGACATGAACGAAGCGACAATTACAACACACCATGGCTGTCGGTCACCACCAGGAACAGTCCATGGAGAATGCTGCATCAGCCAATGCTTCGAAGTCTGAACTATACGCGGCTTAATGCTCACTGACAGAGCGATAAGTGTGTAGTGTAGCATGGTGCGCACTAAAGCGAGCTGGGAAGCTGCACTGTCCGAAGGATCCCATGCGGGCGCATATGCAGCGTGAGAGCAGAGCGTTCGACTGTCGAAGCCTGTCAGTGGGCTACTGCCCCAAGCACGCTAAACCACATGCGAGGTCATCGGTATGTGTATACGTCACCAGCCATACCTCATCACTCGTTATCTTTTCCAGCGTGGTTGCTTCGGGTGTGCCACAAAAGAATAAAATTCGCGTGAGCTGGTCAATATCTGGTTGACGGTTAAGGCGGCTCATGTCACAGTTAGTCAGGCGCAGATCGCGGCAGTTGGCGGCCGGCACCATCACCCACATCCCATCAGATCAGTGCCCCCATCAGATCCACAGGTGGACGTGGCGAGGCCCACAGAGCCTTCACCAGACCGGTGAACCCCGCACCAGACAAACTGGGCGGGGAGGCACATACTACCACCGCTACCACGACAGTGACCACCAACGTGGTCCTACACGTCGACCGGCTCATCGAGTCCGCAGAGCCGGCCGGGGCCCAACCCACCAATTGAGACCATGCCTAACGAATGGGCGAATTAGTTGGCGGAGATACTCAACACCAGCACCAGCTATCTGCGTGCTATCGTAGCCCGCACATATCCACTAGAAGGCAACTACTTACAGACTCGCTGGATATTTTCTTCATGAAATCGTCGCTGGGGAACCCCTGCAGTTCGATGATTATATTGAGCTGGTGGATATCTGGCACACCAGGTAAGGCCATTACCAGAGCAGGGAACGATAGGCCCGGAGCCGGAGCTGACTAAAGAGGGAATCTGCGAGTAGAAACTGAAGCAGGGAGCTGAGAGCGATGACAATAGCAGCGAGACTAGAAACACATACAGTGGGACCTTGAACATGCCGTGCTCGTTTTCGGCACCCTTCGGCGTGGAATCAAACGTGAGGCGAGGAAGAGACGGGATCTGAACAAGAGGAGCTCTGGCGTGAAGAGAGCTGCGGTCTTCGAATGCTGCGACAATCGGAAACGGTGGCCAAGCAGGAGGTTGGAGGAACGTCGAACGTCGAGCGGGCTGGACGTCGACAGCCCGGTGGTTCGGTCGGCAGCGGCGGACATCGCCCCCCGGTGACCGAGTGGCGCATGCTCCGCCGTTCCTCGCCTGTTGCAGTTAGCGTCCCGGGAGTCAACGCGTGTTCGGCCTCACCCACGGCGTTGGCATGCGCTCCACTCGGAGAGGGGAGGGGTATCACATCCATGGTAACCAAACACAGGCTGGTCAACGGACGGCTCCGATCCGCGCAACACTGCGAGCGAAGGCTCAGAGGTTCGCATTGTATTCTATCGTGCCAAAAGGTGCGTACTGGATCGGTACGCATGTTCAAAAGTTAGAGGAACGCGTTGAGCACACATATACAATGGTTCGTATTGACACATTGCTTCACATGCTAGCTTTACGGTTTTCAGCTTTGCCACGCACTTCCTCCATCGCAACCATTAAGGTCACAAACGTTGGCGCGAAATCCGCACGTACATAGTGTCCATATAGTCAGCTGCTTCCGTGTTCTGAGAGAGTGCACAGTTGCAACTAAAAGCACGGCACAGATCGTTGCAAGCATGGGTATAGGATTGGTCCAAAAAAAAATGTGGGGGAGGGGGAATGGAGCAAGCTGATGCTTACGCCAAGTATTTCCAGCTAACGCCATTGTGTTAATGGTCATGATCGGAGTGCAGGTCAGGTGCTGCCCGGTTAGCAGGTGCTGCCAGGGAGCCTTCTTTCTTTTTTGGGTCTATGGAGCATCATCTGCCAGTCATTTGGCGCTCAGCCAACGGGGTCAGCAGGCGCCCAGCCGCCCGGGGTCAGCAGGCACACAGCCGCCCGGGGTCAGCAGGCACACAGCCGCCCGGGGGTCAGCAGGTGCCCAGCCGTCCGGGGGTCAGCAGGCACCCAGCAGCCCGGGGGTCAGCAGGTGCCCAGCCGCCCGGGGGTCAGCAGGTGCCCAGCCGCTCGGGGGTCAGCAGGTGCCCAGCCGTCCGGGGGTCAGCAGGCACCCAGCCGCCCGGGGTCAGCAGGCACACAGCCGCCCAGGGGTCAGCAGGTGCCCAGCCGTCCGGGGTCAGCAGGCGCCCAGCCGCCCGGGGGTCAGCAGGCCCCAGCGCCCGGGGTCAACAGGCGCCCAGCCGCCCGGGGTCAGCAGGCGCCCAGCCGCCCGGGGTCAGCAGGCGCCCAGCAGCTCGGGGGTCAGCAGGTGCCCAGCCGCCCGGGGGTCAGCAGGCGCCCAGCCGCCCGGGGTCAGCAGGCGCCCAGCCGCCCGGGGGTCAGCAGGCGCCCAGCAGCTCGGGGGTCAGCAGGTGCCCAGCCACCCGGGGGTCAGCAGGCGCCCAGCAGCTCGGGGGTCAGCAGGCACCCAGCCGCCCGGGGTCAGCAGGCGCCCAGCAGCTCGGGGGTCAGCAGGCGCCCAGCCGCCCGGGGTCAGCAGGCACCCAGCCGCCCGGGGTCAACAGGCGCCCAGCTGCTCGGGGGTCAGCAGGTGCCCAGCCGCCCGGGGGTCAGCAGGCACCCAGCAGCCCCAGTCATGCAGTCCATGTCAGCTGCGTAAAAGGATACGGTCGGTGCCGGGGAAGAGCGTCTTCCTGGTGATGAGCTCGGCCATGATGCAGCCCACGGACCAGATGTCCACTGAAACAGAGCGGCGGCTAGGTCAGCCGAGTCACGACAGGACCAGTCGGCACCTGGTACATCAATATACATCAACAAATACTGCGACAAGCTTCGCGAAAAATACTACCACCAAAATTCCACGTGAGAAAATTGTTAACAGAGGTTAATCGCAGGAGAATTGTGCGGGACCGGGGCTTCCAAGAAGCCGGATAAACCTTGTTTGTCCACGCCATTCATATCAACCAGGTACAGCTGCCAGTTTCACCGGATAAAACTAAGTTATCAAAAGGAAGAGCTCTAGGTTCTTTTGCGACGCATTGAGCCGCTAGGCTATATGGCGTCGCCAAGCTCTCACGTCGATTGGTCGCGGGTGGACTCGGTAACACCGTCGGTTGTGAGATTCGAACCCACAATCTTGCGATCAAGAGTCCGACGCTCTACCAACTGTGCTACCATGGCACATAATTGGCTGTATACACTGGCATAATTCACAATAAACGCGATGTGCCATTTATGGCCCATTCGGTTTCCGTCATGTGCAAGTTTTACGTTTTATCATTTGGTTCATACAAGTAACTTTTCCAGCAATGAAGGCTCTGTATACCAACATGCTATTACATACCAAAATAGATAATCTCGGTACACCGCGGAAGTCGTGTTGTGAAACGCTTACTCACACCAATGAAGCTGAACGTCTCTGAATTATGCATGCCCTGTTGACAATAAAACACTGGAAAACTATCAACAGACAGTTTATTTTGTTGACATGTCATTCCCGAATACTGCAATGGTTTTATGTATGCGACTGGTAATTTTTAAGATGCGAAACATTTTTTTTTGCTGTGGGTTGTGGTTTCCGACTACCGGAACCATTGCAGCCCTGGTAGCCAAAGTGACCCATTTGGATTAATTTCGAAATGCAATTGAATTCGAATATCAACTTCACATCAAAGAGACTATTTTACCGCCTGTTTCCAGAACAAATCTCCGTCTTACACCCGGATGAGCCTTTGTCCTAAGCCTACGAGCAAAAAAAACATATATAAGACCAATACATAGTGTCAACGTCCGTGTTACTAATGTCAACAATGGCACATACGAAACGCTGCAGGAAATCGAATCTGATCCGTGTGGACTACGCGATCGCTCGGGTCTTGGAGCTTGCAGGACTCAATGGCGATTGTGTGGGACCACGCTGTTGCCGCTGGGCCTGATCTCTTCCGGTATTGCAACTTGGAAGAACATAGCCCTGCTTCTGTAGCTTTGGAAGATAACTGCAGGGCTGCAGTATGCCATGGGAATGAAAACGAAGGGCCAGAGGGTTCTGGGGAAAGGGACTTGAGGGTCAGACTGTACTGGATGGAGGGGGGGGTAGAGCTGATCTTTGTGGTTGCACCACTGGTCCGATATATTTTCTACTCCTGTTGTACTATTTGGTTGTGTGGACACTCGCTCGCCTTCCTCCACTGTTGCGCTACGGCAATAGCTGCCCACATGTGTGCCCGATTGATCTGGAAGAGTGGGCACAAGCTTGACTGGCACTATTCTACTGCGGGAATACTATCGACTCGCGTCGATTCACTACCAAACTGAAGGAGCACCCAACCGTCCTGCCGCACCACCGACCTGGGGAGCACCCTCCCATCATGCTGCACCACTGGCCTGGGGAGCACCCACCCGTCCTGTCACAACACTGGCCTGTGGAGCACCCACCCGTCTGGTTATAGTGCATCCAGTTGAGCATGATCTCTGGTGCGCGGTACCAGCGCGTGGCCACGTAGCCGGTCATCTCGTGCTCGGTCGGCCGCGCCAGACCGAAGTCGAGGATCTTCAGCTCGCAGTCCTCGTTCACCGCCAGGTTGCTGGGCTTCAGGTCCTGGTGGCAGTGGGCAGACGACGGACGTCGCAGCGTTAGCGTCACCACACAGCCACCGCACGGACACGCCCCGGCACAGAACCTCGCCACAGTCAACAGACAAACTTCCCGACCTTCAACGATTGCTCTGCTGCGCTCGCGTTGCTTACTGATCCTGTGGGCTGTGCTCACGCTCGTTCACTGGCCCTGCGGGTTGTGCTACGACTGCCTACAGGTCCTGTGGGTTGTACGACGACTATTTACGGACCCTGTGATCTGTGCTCACGCTTGCTTGCAGACCCTGTGGGCTGTACTCACGCTTATTTACGAATCCCATGGGCTATGCTCACGCTTGTTCACTGAGTTAGTTATTCGATGCGCCCTAAGCCCAAATAACTAACTCAATGAACAAGCGTGAGCAAAACCCATGGAATAAAAAAAAAAAAAAAAAAAAAAAACAAAGGAGCAATGCGCACAGATCACAGGGTCCGTAAATATAAAAAAGGCTTGTAGCACAACCCGCTTGTTCACTGAATGTGTGCTATGCTACGGCTGCCTACAGATCATGTCGGCTGTGCTTACAACTGCTTATGGACCCAGTGAGTTGTGCTTACGACTCTACTGACCCAGTGTGAGGGGTCTGAGACGGCATACCGCTAGTGTGGACATGTCCCTGACTGCTTACGGACCCTGTGTCTATCCGAGATTGTTTGTTTTCCATAACAATCTGGGCGTGTCTGAGACTCTATACTGACCCTGTGGGTGTGCCTGGGGCTGCTTACGGACCCTGTGTGTGTGTCTGAGACTGACCATGACCGACACACCCTGTGGGTATGTATGAGACTGTTCACGGACCGGGTGTCTTTTCTAGATGACTACTTTGTTATTTTTTAGATTAAAGGCGCTTCGACCAAAGCGTGATCATTTAGCGCCCATTAGACAGGCTATTTATTATCAATATGGGTATGTCTGAGACTACGGACCCTATGGTTGTGTCTGGGGCTGTCCAGACCACGTAGGCGCGCATGAGACTGCCTATGGAGTCTGTGGATGTTTTCCAAGACGGCTGACGGACTCCGTGTGTGCGCCGTCGGAATGTTCGATTTCCTCGCGACAAGCTGCCGAGGCCCTCCACTGACTCTGTGGATGATGCCGGCCGAGTGGATGTACTTGAGGCCGCGCAGGATCTGGTAGACGAGGAATTGCACGTGTTCGTCCGTTAGCGACTGGGTCTTCAGGATGTTGTTGAGATCGGCGCCCATCAGGTCCGTCACGAAGTACCTGACGCAGTGACCCGGAAACAGTCAGACAGGTCAGGCCAAACGGTGGCGTGAATGAATCAGAAAAAGCACATGCATAATGACAGCCAGACAGAAATCACCGAAAATGCTGTTCGGAGCACGAGAACCGGTAGTTTGGAGATGGATGAAGGGCCGTGAACGAACTGCGAATGCCTCTCGGGTAACGAGAGGAGCTTACGGAATATAGAAGGCTCCCCGAGTCGTGAGATGACCCCTATGAAAAGGCCAAATAGAAACACTTCTGGAAGGTATCCTCCTAAGACTACGCAAACTTCTTCGATTCCAACTCAGAAATAACTGCGGGCGTATGAAAAATGGGTCGGCCCTTTTCACATCAAAGGGGTCTCAGGCCCATGAAGGTTCCTGATGAATTATGCATCATCCCTGTGATATGTGATATCCCCATGAGGGTGTTTTGAATCTTTGCACAGTCTGAGACCAGGCGGCTTTCGGTGACGAACCAAGCCTTTTTGAGCTACCATAACGAGGTGAGTGGCTTGTCTGAAGCTGGGATATTCCAACGGTGATCACTACGACCTTCTTCTAGGGAGTTTTTTTTTGCTCCCTAGAACGATGTTCTGAGTGTCCTACATGAACTGAAGGGGTCATCTGCATTGTGAGTTCAGACCTTCTGAACTCCCATTGGGTCTATTTTGGAATGGTCGGTGGAATAGTCCACTTCGAAATAGTCGATGAGACGGAGGGAATATAGTTCAGGCGCCCTTAATCCAAATTAAACAAACAAGAGGTACTGTGGGGCACAATCGCACACGATTAGTTTTTAAAGCTTGTGAGGACTCCATCACTCGCTAATGCATTGTCATACTATGCATACAGCCGGCCAGAAACAGAAAACTGTGGTTGACCTTGTCGGATCATTGCAAAGCCCTGATTTGTCTCCCCCCCCCCCCCTGGGAAAATGTATGGTAAATCGATGCTCCAAAGGGAGAGGCAACAGCTACTTAAGGGGTTCGATTCACACAAAATGTCATGGCGGTCACAGGGCCTAAGTGTGACCAGTGGGAACACCACATCTGGGAGGTGGCCGCCGATTGTTGATCGGATTAGCCGACAAGCTGTTCAGAACGGTTAACATTGTGCGATTTACAGAGGTGGTGCACCGTAACACTACACATGTGGCGTCCAGAATCGCGACACACGTGGCTTCTGAGTCTGATCTGTCAGCACGACGCAGCCGAGCCGACCGTCAACACACGGCCGAACACACATATCTCACCTCGGTCACACATTCTCCACACAAAAGCGATCAGATAACATCGCATCACAACCCAAGCAGAAATGGCATGCTTGCAAAACCAGATGGCACGGATGTTCGGAAGGCATGAGACAGGCTCCCTGCAGCAATCCAGGCAGTGTCACATGACAGCCGACTGTACTGGCAAGACAACCGCAGTCCTCAGTGGACAGGTATGAGACCGTCAGCGCCGACTGGGATATCATATCGCTACAGGGGACTCGGACGGAATATCACGTGCTACAGGGGACTCAGACTGGATACCAGATCGTTACAGGAGACTCGGACAAGATATCTGACCGCTACAGAGGACTCGGACGCGATGTCTGACCGCTACAGTAGACTGACAGGACATCGGACCGCTACAGTGGACTGGCAGGATGTCGGACCGTTACAGTGGACTGACAGGATGTCGGACCGCTACAGTGGACTGGCAGGATGTCGGACCGCTACAGTGGACTGACAGGATATCGGACCGCTACAGTAGACTGACAGGACATCAGACCGCTACAGTAGACTCGGACGGGATATCAGATCGCTACAGTGGACTCGGACAAGATATCGGACCGCTACTGTGGACTCGGACGCGATGTCGGACCGCTACAGTGAACTCTCTCGGAACATCGGAGCGTCACTGCGGACACGCACGGGGTTCGAGCACGCAGTGCTGGACTCAAACACAAATATCACAAATGACGATGCCCTGACCCTGACCATGGATATTGAAAAGCTCACACATCCATTTGTGAAAACTTACACGTCCTTGAAACTTTCATACGAAGTGTTTGGATGAAAGCAGTCGAGAAGTCCAATGACCTAAGAAGAAATAGCAGGTTAACAAAGTTTGCAGCCTGGCTACATTGCTCAATATTTCACAGGCTCCAAACTTCCATTCCTTGCAAATATGCTAACTAAATATTTGCAGACATTCACAGTCCTGTGACAAAAAGCGATGCTCCCAAACATCCACATGAAAAATGCACACTATAAGCATACGACAACAACTTGATGAATCAATTGTATTAGTACACTATCCATCGAAGCGGTGATACACATCTGTTACTCGGTGACTGGCAACAGAGTTGCAAGACCGTTCCGTCCCGTCGGCTCACATTGTCGTGCTTCATGTGCCTGAGCAGACGCAGCTCGCGGTATGTCCGCTTGGCATGGACAACCGAATCAAACGGGCGCGCCAGCTTCTTGATGGCCACTTTGGTATTGGTCAACGTGTCTAACGCAGCACTGCAAGAAAAGGGCACACGTCTTGGCAGAAATCTGTCCATCCAGCCTTTAAGCGTACTTGGTTATTAAAGAGTTCATCGAATAGTCGGATAATCGATTAATTCGACGAATAGGAATACTCGAATTCGTCGGCAGAAAAATCTTTTAATAGATAAATACGATTATTCCGAATATTCGCCAGCGTTTGCTTCTACCCGTGTGTCAAGGTCACTGTCAGATAATTCTTCATGTAGAACTATAATTTCTGTGTTTTGGGCCCAACGAACTCAATACAAAGATAAACGCAATATTTTATCCCCCGGCCTGATGATACCAGGCGCATTGCAGCGCACGTGCCTGCCGGCCGAAAATCAAACCAATACTTGTCTGTTGTGAACTGCCGGTCCGTTCAGTTGTCAAATTTCAGCGTGTTGGTCGTGTGTGTTTTATGCTTCGTGCTCTGTGAGGCCGTTATGATCTTGCAGCGGATTTTTGGCATATTGTGGGGGTTCACGGGCGGATAAATTGCTATAGCCCCCCTAAAGCCAGGACTTACCCTCTCGGAAGCCGAGGTCCCCACCCGCAAAATTCATGTTCCATTTCCTCCCGCTAGTACACCGCATTTTGCCCTCGCATCTGACGAATTTTACCATTCCCCTGACCAATTTTACCTTGCCCCCTGAGGAGTAGACCCCCAGGGGTGTCGATTTTTGAAAAACATTGGGGGAGGGACCGAAGTTCTTTGCTACAGTCGGAAATAAATATGTGCAAAAGTTTGGAAAGTGGGAATAATGGCAGAAATCAAAACAATCTTCAAATCGGCGGAATTGGTATGGTCCTCGCCCCCGTAGGTTTTATTTCCGACTAATTCGCTTTTTGGGGACCCAGCCACATGTTAAGGCCTATGGCTGGGGCCTCGGCCCTGCCACTTTCTGCGAAACTCGCTAAATTTTGGAGGGCCCGGCGTATTTTCGGCCTCCCGTTGTGCTCTTAGGGTTCCGCTGTATTTAATTGAGGCGTTTATTTTCGCACATGTGTTGAAACCCCAGCACAACCTTGGCTCCTCCGGTATAATTCATCGGGATCCCAGCGCGACTTTTCTGGCCCAGGTGTGCAGTTTCGTAGGGCCCGGAGCAGTTTTCTAGGTTGGACGCAAATTTTCGTGACTTCTGAATTATTTAAAGTCCGAGTCCCGCCCTGATTTTTCGGGCACCAGACGCTATATATTTGTGTCTCAACTCTCTGAAGGTCATTTCAGGCAAGTCCAAGCGGGACTCGGTGTACAAGGAATTGGCTCAGGAAGCAAGGGAGGCCAAGGATCTCCACAAGGCCAAACATTCCGTCCCGGAACAGCCTGTCACGAGTGAACCCGTGATCAAGAAAAGGAAGATGGGACTGGAGTGGTCAGAATCATCGTCCGAAGACGAAGATGATAATGATATGGAAGAGATTGATCGGGAGGTTCGAAATTATCAAGCTGAGTTAGATTTCCAGAGACGAGGAAGACGTTCTTTCCTGGTGGAGAGAATGAAAGCTAAAGTATCCAAACATGGCACGTCTCGCAAGGAAGTACTTGTGTGTGCCCGCCACTTCCACCCAGTCGGAACGAGTATACTCCAGCCTCGGCTGGTTGCTCAAGAGGCGACTCCGACTTTCAGAAGACCACGTGAACGTGCAAATGTTCCCGAAATAAAACATGCAGGTTGTGCCTAACCCACTGCCGGTTTGGTCGAATAGTGTGTCACAGGGATATAAATAGCCCCAAATAATTTGTTTTTTAACTGCCAATGTATTCTGATCGCAGACCTTTATAAATGAACAATAGTCCCTTTACCATGAGGCAGAGGATATTTGCTCCCTTTGAGGATTTTTTATCACTTTTTTTGTAAAGTTTTGGTGAGGTCTACCTACTTATATGTACGCGTGTTCTAATAAAATGTCAAAATTCGCATCTGCTGTTTTATGTTTCCCTTCCTAACCTAACATATTTTCTGTGTTTCGAGTATTTTTATTTCGCGCCAGCTCAGAGCGCAATTTTGTTTCCTTGACGAAAAGGAGAAATTCAGATTTTCAAATGAAAATTGGGACGTCCACTAATTTGTTAAAAATTGTTTCTTCTTCCGTCAAAGAGGTTCAAAAGCATGGGAAACCCCCCTTCCTCTCTAAATTTAAAATATCTACAAACTCCAGCACACTACAGTGTAGTGTCAATTACAGTGAAATAACCGCTGGTTATTTGAACTTGGTGTTGGTATTGAATGCACAGTGATCGCTCTTACCGACAAGAAGCGTTGTGATTATTACACCGAAATATGCCTGGGTGAATTAGTCAAAATGTAAAAAATATCAACGTTAAAACGCGACTGCTAAAACGTGATCGTGCTGTGTTGGAGCACGATCACAAAATAATATATAAACGCAAATTACAATCAACCCAGCACGGGGAATACAATTTATACCCAAAAATAAAACGCACAAATTTATATAAATGCATTTTAAAAGTTCAGACAAAGGCACAACTATTTTTACTGCAGAAAAAAAAGTTTGGACAAAAAGTATTTCCAAAACTAAAGTTTCCATGTTTTGCAGTTATCGTCAAGTAATTTTTTTGGTTTCGTTCTGTATTCGGATGGTGATTTCATGCAATTAGATTAATCGAATTAATCGCCAACGAGCATAGGACGATCGGATAGCCGAATATTCGTCGTATTTTGAAGGCGAATAATCGTATTCGTCGGCAGGCAAAACAGCATCCGAATTTGCTCTTTATTGGTTATGTATATCCAGCTAGCTTGTGGAAGCATGAAATATTGTTGCACCTAGCATCTTTCCTTCATGCAACGCGAAGTGAGCTTGGCACAATACCAATGCATAGATATCCAGAGGATTACGTTGTGTTCGTTCTTGGAACCTACCTATCAGAATATAAGTTTTTCTGCCAGGACACATTTCAAAATTGGTTATAAAATACATGGAAAATAGGGACAAAAAATGCCCTTAAATATTTCACCACAAATGAGAATACAACTCATCGAAGGTAATAACGATACCATTGTGTGTACCGCATGGTGGCCTGTACTGGACTAAATACTGAGTCAATCGTGGCTGTTTTTCAGGAAAATCGTGACCAGTGAGATCGAAGTACTGAACAAGATAGATTGCTCCATGTCCCACGCTCCAGAACCGAGACCGGGAAACGGTGCTTGTACTATTTCAGCACGTTTTGTATGCAGCCGACTACCTAATGAGTTCATTAATATGTCTCGCGGATGATTCACCAGATGACTGAAGCGTCTCTTTTTTGATACACCGCCTACTTCAACGCTGGTGTATTGCTTGACATCGTCCGGTGTCGTCGTTGTACTCCATTTACTTGTATGATCGTGCGTACGTTTATTTAACCCTTGTGTATCTTTCTGACTTGGGGAAAGATTAGCACTGTAAAGCTAATAACCCCACGATATCAAACACAAATACTTAGGATATAGAAAAAGTAATTATGAGCAAATATGAAGCGAGAGCGAACTTACCATCGCTCCAATATGAAAACCAGACTCCATACCTGAGTTTTTAGCTTCGGTGATTGCTTGAGTGCTTTAATAGATGTGACGACTGTTTTGAAATTATCTTCATGTCGCCGCTACAAGATATAAATACAAATACAAATTATCGACCTGGTCCGGCCAGACTGTCATGGTTTTAAAACTTCAAAAAAAAAGTTCTTTCCATTCCAACTTTTGCACCCTTCCTTTCCAATTGCACATGCTCTTTGAACATTATTATTCAGATGACAGTTGTGAAGAAAAATTGCTTACAGAGCATATCTTGCTGCATGCCTTTGAGCACATCTTATCACAGCTCAACAAGAATGAAACAAAAATGGGAAAGCAGGAAATGGCACATAGCAAAACAGGAAATGAGAACAATACCTATGAATGGCAACCAGAAACATGTCACTGGTTTCGATAATCATTATTCAAGAAATAGTGAGAACTGATTCCTGCTCCTCATTGGCTCTTTTTCAAATACATGTGTTGACTATGATTCCAAATTTGATTCATTCCATCTTCAAGTGATATGCCTGTTTGGATGATTTTACAGAACACAATGTGGAGTCAATCAGTTTGTTCCACAGGCTCCAGCACCCTATCTGAAAATTTAGGTTCAAATGAACCAAAGTGGTCTAACATGGCACAAATGTTTCAAGATGTATGTGCAGGCTCTGTGTCCACAGCCTGATGGGTCAGCTGATCCTCACAGTCAGGAACAAATGCAAATAAATGCATCAACAGAAACCCTGCCTCATCAAGACAGAAACGAAAATACGCTGGCACTTCCCGAGCTACTGGGTCGGTTTTGGGTCGCAATGACCCTTTAAAGATGTCAGATGTTAGGATCGTATATCCACTGCTATACACCGAAAATCATCTCTCTAACCTTGGTATCAAATAGTTTTTTTTTTACAGGACATTAGCAGATCTGTGTGGACCAGATCTGATCAGATCTGTATTGGTGATACCATGATATGAATGGTTGGATAACAGTCCCAATCTGGATTTTGGGCATTCAAAGCATCACAACTTTCAGAAAATAGTCATCCATTTTCTTTCTGCTGGAAAATGGAATATCTTTACTGTCACTGCTTGACAATGTTTCCTTGGCTTCTCCTTATTGCTATTTCATGCATTCTCAAATGGCTGACAAATATCTGGCTTTTACTCCTATAATGACGTTACAAACTCCCACACCTGTTCATCAATAAACTTATTAGGAGTTAAGCAAAGATCGTCTGAAAGCAAATCTGGAAACACCTTGTATCACAGAGAGACAAAAATGACAGAAAAATGTTGAAATGTTTGCCTGTAACACAGAACATCAGAGCAAACATTAATGAATATTGAGAACATGAGGGGTGTATGGTGAAGGACAAGGAAAACAATTTGGGTACCTGCGAGCCTTGGCAATGGATAGTGACAAGCCACTGCAATGTTAAATTGTATGTATACAAAGCTAAGTTAGAAGAATTTTGAGTCCATCCTCCATACCCACTGTTCTGTAGTTTCTATTCTCATCCAACACCAACCAGATTGAGTCACAACTTCCCTTAAATGAACTTAATGCACTCAGCCAGTTATTGCCATAACACATTCCTGGAGAAGGAGAATTCATAGAGTAAATCCACAGTCAAGGGAGAACAGCATGAGCCTATGGATAAAATAAAGTGCATGCAGAAATTGGGGATGGGATCTATCAAGCAATTGGATCTAGTGTAGAAATAAGAATTAAATGTGGAAATAAGGAGCCTAAGTTGGAAGTCCAAAAATCGCCTAAATAGAAAAGTAAGCTGGAAAAGTTGATGGATCCTATGGAGAATGTAGGTGACACTGGAAGTGGCAAGCTTCATGTGGAAATATTGCATTTCATATAGAAGTGAGAAGCTATATAAGGATATAAGGAGTTTGGTGGTGAGGAAAACAGTTTAAGAACAATATGAAGGAATTTAACTGAGCAATTGGTTGGTCATTTGGGCTAAGTCAAGAAGCACAAAATCTGGAAGGTAGATTATGGCCATAAGGAAATTGGTTCAGTATAAATATCATGACCATAGGTCAATACCATGAATGTCAAATTAAGTTGGTATCAGCCACCACACCTCATTGATGGTGCCTATGTGAATTTTGCAGTTTGGTGGCTGGCCAGTGATTGGCTAATGGCCAGCTGGACAACTTTGCACCTTCCAGCTCCTATGATTGTGAACATGTTTTCAATTTTTACATAAGGTGTGCTATCAATTCTTAGCAAAGTCACAAGATTTAATTACAATATCCCTGCACCTTTATGAGATATCACCAAAAACAGGAGGTTTATATGGACTTTGGCCTCACTCTGGTGAGTGTTAAAGGACTACTTTTTAGATGCAAACACTTCAAGTTGAATTAGCTATATCTCAATAAACAGGAATTTCACAAAGAAACTAACCTGAAATTATGCTTGGTGTCTGGGTTATATTGGATCTGGTAATACACAATGAGGAATAAAATAAATTGCTGAAACACTTGAATCCAGCCTAATTAAAAAAGACATACCACCCATTCCTCTCAAAGAAAATTTTGCAAAATGTGGAAAGAGTGATTGTGGGTGGGGATGAGATAATAATTAAGAGCAAAGCAAAATCTAATTACAATTGAACACACTTACCCTAATTCATTACCACAAACACACATCATCATAGCCCTTCAAATGAACATACAGGAAAGAACATAAATGAAGGGGGCTTCTGATAGGGTAATCTAACATGAAGAATGATGCAAAATTACAACAATAAAAAACTGAACCAAACAAGTCATGTGCGAAGTGTCTATGGACTGTCCACCTGCCAGCACCAGATACCCATTCCAGCACCATCAGCTGCACACCCTCTACAGACAAGACCTTGTTGAAAGTGGCACACTTTGCTCTCTGGCACAGGAAAGGTAGATTAACAAGCTTCAATAAGTATAATCCAGTGAATAAATTTGTACTGGTAACTAATGAGGACAGGATTCACAAGGATCCACTAATCACAATGCATGACAAGCATTCAGCATGGAAACATTAGTCATAAAAATATCACATTAGAATATGATCAATGTACTTGTACCTGACTAGCTATTCCAATGCAATGGAAATTCCACTCATTTCATAACAAACCTGCTAAACATCTGAGGATAGGACAACCCACTTCTCATGAGCATCTGGTCACATGAATGGATGAATAAGAGACCACTTACAAGGATATAAATATATTTGGTGAATTTGTGGTTTAATGAGTTCTTTGCATTTTTTAAATTTATTTTTCCAATACAATAATTATGAATGTGACTAAAATGACAACCACTCATTTCTTCTGCAAATGATTACTACATGTGCATACATCTTACCAGGAAATGTGTGCTTTAAGTTGTTTTATTAATTTGTGTAATATATCATTCTAGCACAATGTTTATGAATCCAACTACAATGATGGGACCACTCATTTTCTGTGCAAATGCTTACCTTCAAGGTTGTGACCAAAATAACAACAATTTTTCCTTTAGTTTGGCAACATAGTATAAAAACAAATACTTAAAAATAAAATTAAAATGCAACATGACATAACCCAACCTAACCTAGTCTAGCCTAACATCCCTTTTGAGGAAGAAAACTTACTAAAAACATGTTAAAAAATTAAGCAAGTTATTTTCTGAACATTTTTGTCCAATAAATGATAACCTAAACCATCCCAACCTAACCAAAGCTGCTTAGGAAGAAGGCAATTTTCAATTTAAACACAAAATTCTTTGAAGTTTCAAAATGTTCCAACTTAAAAAAACCTGACCAAACTTAACCTAACAAACCCTAGCCTTTTTGTTCGATATATGGAGGTAAATTAGGGTAAACACTTGACTTGTTCCCACCTTCAAGCACAATAATAGGTACCCCTTACCTACCTTGGTAGATGTTCAAAAACAACAAAAGATAAAATGTACATACCTGACTTGTCCATAAGCACCAGTTCCAACAGGAGTGAGGTCCGTATAACGCAAAGGTATTTCCCATTTTGTTTTGTTTAACTCGACCGAATAAAATCCTGGCTTCATGTCAGGTTCAGGTGGTTGCGATAGATTTCCTGGCTGATTTGGGAGCGCTGAAAGAGATAAAGCAAAGCCTTTTGGAACAAATTTTGAAACGAATCGCAAAAATTGACCCCTTGTGACAGGACACGACCAACAAATCGACTAAACGATGAAGCCGAAACACGTCCTATCCATTCGGGGGAGACCACACCACCAAAAACACAAAATACCACCGCCACCACAACAACAGCGCAGGGAGCGCCGCAACCAGCACCAGAAAAGCCCTCGTTCTTTAGTCGCGGCTGGTTATGATCAGCACCAATGAACGTTTTGCTGGAAAAAATATTGTGTTAGAACATTCTACTCCGTACTTTTGCATAGCACCTGCTCCACAGCCGCGGGCGAATACAGCAGGGATATGGATACAGGGGACACTGAGGTCATGTGTCCTCATGGGAAGGTAACAGACCTCTGACAGGAAACAGGCGACCCTTTGGGGAGGCTTGGGTGCACGTCACCAGGCTCGTTGGCTTTTTCAGCCCAACCAGTGTCAATCTGAGCTGAATAGGCTTCCATGGAAAGGAAAAGACGGCCTCCTGAGATGATAAGTCGCTCATTCAGTATGTTCGAGTTCATCCACCCTCCTTTTTTATTCCAAATATTTTTTTTCCTCTCAAATCTCCCACAAAATCCACTCCCGAACCAAAAACATGATTTGTCGTAAAAACCTAGGCACCCCCTAGTGACGTCACTTTTTGGGGAAAAAATTTGGGGTGGTGTCTGGCTCTACTCGTCGAGCATTTTCAGATAAAACCTCTTCCGTTTTCGTGCGACGCTTAGTTTGGAAATTAGAGGGGGTTCCCATCGACCCCCGAGACAGGGTGTGAGGATATGACCGGAAAGACGGGGAGGGTTAAGCTGTTTAAATCCGTCAACACTTCTTTGTCGAAAACTGACGTTTTTCATACCAATATCCACTCTAAGTGGACTAAAACCGGCTAGCTGCATCCGCCTCCGACAACTCCCTCTGTTCCGATCAATTACTTGGCTTAGGTGCGCCTGAACTGCGTGATTTCCTCAGTTCCCACAGAGGACCAATAACCTAGACCCTACAGTGGCAGTGACTGGTAGATGTGAGACCACTGCTCCAGCACCTTCGTGTATCAATCTACACCGACGAATCAAAACGCATGCATATACAGTGGCGTCACCACGAAATTCTTCCAGAAGGGGGGGGGGGGGGGCAAGGTCGAAAGGGGGCCTCTATTGTGTTAGGACCTCCTGTTGTTTTAGGCCCTTAGTATGGTTCGGGAATGCGAAACATGATTTCATATTAATGTACTGTTTTTTTTTCTTGGCATAGTGCATTATTTACTCAACACGCAATAGCAATAATCATTATTTTTCGCTGAAAACTGTGCCATACCAGGGTATAAATAAGTAATATGTTGATCAATACCTAAATGTCAAAAACAACCAACGTCTCAATGCTTTCTCTAACAAAAGAATCACCCCGCTGCCCTCTAGATTGCAGCGATGCTGATGCTAAGCATATCTTACAGATATCTCCTATTTATCAACCCATTTTTATGTCCTCCAAGAACAACTGAATATAGCGAGATTCATCACTACTGTTATTTACTACTACCAGCTTAAGCAAAGCTTAAGCGATCACTTCTCAGTCCTAGGACGATACTTTCGCGAAGGTGAAAACAAGAAGTGCGTTGCATTGTGGTGCTTCTTAGTCCCAGCGCGATTTATCGCGCCCAGGCGCGTGGTTCCGGGGACCCAACGCCAGTTTTCTGGGCTCAACAAGATTTTTGTGGATTTTTTGTTGTTGTAAATTCCGAATCCCGGCCTGATTTTTCGAGTCCCTGGCGCCACGTTTTTGCATCTCACCTCGATTTTTTAGATGCGGTATGTTCTTCAGTGCCATACGCAATTTGTGAAGGCATCTGGTTACATGTTCGGCCCTCCAGAGCCATGTTCTTGAACAGAACATTTATTTTGTTAAATTAACTCTCAGTTTGGAAGGCTCCAGTTTGATTTTTTTTTCGGATACCGATTTGGTTTTTGTGGTCACACTGTTCTTACGTGTGGGCCTAAACGCCAATTTTGTGGAGCTTCGACGGGACTACCAATGGGAATTGTGGGTCCCGAGCGCGATTTTCGGGGACGGATTTGAGTTTGTGGGAAGCGTTGTACTTAGGTGTTGCTCCAACGCGATTTTGGCGGTTCCTATTGCAAGTTTTCGAGCCTCGGAACGAGTTTTCGGGGGTCCGAAGTACTGATCTGGAGACACCTGCGCTAATTCTGCGGACCGACGCGAATTTTGGTGGCCCCAGCGCGAGTTTTGGAGCCCCGGCACGATTCTTGGGAGCTTATGCCTCTCAGGATAGAGGGGCCATTTGCCCCTTTGATATGCCACTGCGGCCACTGAAGGAGTATGTTTTTGTCCCAGAGTGGACATTCCGATTACGAAACTTTTGGGGCCCAGCGCGCCCTTCTGGGCCTCCAGGGTGATTTTCAAGGGCTGCGACGCGATTTTTTATATAGTACAATGTGATCCTTTGGGCCCCGATGTCATTTGTTTGGATCCCTAGAGCGAGCTTTAGCGGCCTGGACACTTTTTGGGGTCTAAAACCTTTTCTTCTTTTTTTGGCGTCATTGTTGGGCCCCAGAGTTGGAGTGTTTTTGTTTTGTTTTTGTCTTTTTGTGAGTGTATTTCAGAGTTGGACCCATGCCCGGAGTGTTTTTCGTTGCTCTGGCTTCATTCTTTATTTTCATGGTCCGGTCGTACATTTTTGGTACACCCAGGCTCAGCGTGATTTTCAGAGTCCCCGGCCGGATTTTGTCGGGCCATATCGTAAATTTCAAACACCCCGGCACGACTTTTACCATCCCTTAGGGGTTTCTTGCAAATTATAGGCCTCATCTCGCGCCATAAGTATCTCGTCCCATTTCCTGGAGCCTCTTTACCGGTTTTCAACGTCTTATGTCCTACCCTTTTCCATATTTAATGTCCTCCGCTCTCGTCTTAAAGGACCTTCTCTTACATCCTGGGGCGCTTTACCATTGCATGGGGCTTCCTCTCATGTCCCGAGGGCATTATTTGCCAAATTATGGGCCTCCTGCCACGCTTCGTAGGCCTCCTTCTTTATTCTTTATTCTTTGTTTTCGTCCTGGGTGCCTCCTTTTCGTCCTGGGGGCCTCCTTTTCGTCCTGGGGCCTCCTTTTCGTCCTGGAGGGCCTCATTTTCGTCCTGGAGGCCTCCTGTTCGTCCTGGACGGCCTCGTTTTCGTCCTGGAGGGCCTCCTTTCCGTTCTGAGGGCCTCCTTTTCGTCCTGGGGGCTTCCGTTTCGTCCTGGGGGCCCCCTTTTCGTACTGGGGGCTCATTAAATTTCAGGGGGCGGCGCCCCCTAATCCCACGGCAAGGGGCGGGACAATTTCCCCCGCTGCCCCCCACCCCCCGGTGGCGACTCCCCTGTGCATATATACTCGAACGCACGAACCATATATACACGAAAATCGGTGCACCACGGGAAACAGCAATCGATCAGTCGTGCTTCACTCGCAACGGTATCTGCAGAACATACCGTGGCAGCAGCCACTGTTGCAAGCATCAGTGAACACGGACGAATACGAATGTAAGCATACCCACTCGAACGCACGAACAATATATATGATACGTGACACAATGACACGAGAATCAGTGCCCCACGGGCACGCATCTAAACCTACACTCGTTCAGCGGTGCTGCAGCTTCATGAGCTTCCGCGACGGCCTTTTTGACCCTTGTGCCCAAACCCGGCTCATGTACCGCGAACACAGTGAATGCAGCTCCATGCGTGTGTAAGTGCTAGCAATGGTAAAAAGCAGCTTCTTGTGACATAGCTGACCCATAAAAATGTTGGCTCCGGTGCTGGCCAGCATGCACTCGACCAGTCTCCCACGCATGCGGTACTCAAACAGCATGGAGCAGGAGTGCACATGGAAGGCAATGTAGCATGCCTCAACAAAGTCCAGGTAGAGTGGCGTGGGTAGTGTGATGATGTGACACCACCCGGTACCTGGAGCCGCCTCTGCGCGCGGTTCGCCGCCGCGGGGCATGCTGACCGTTATCCCGTGACCCGAGAGCTTAATAAATCAGTTGGTGCCGGACCGCCGCCGAGTTTACTACATGGCGACCAGGGAGTGAACTGGCCGTGTTTCTGAGGTTTGGTGTGTCAGTTTCGATTTTCTTTGTGTACGGTGATCACGGGTGATGGCGTTTATTGGCAAAGCGCCGGAGTTTGATGTGTCAGTGGAGAGGTTTGGTATATATAGCCGACGTATCGAACAGTTTTTCGTCGCGAATGGGATCAATGATGATCAAGTGGAGAAACGTCGCGCTATCTTTTTGAGCGTTGTGGGTGCGAGCACATTTAGCCTGGTCGAAGATTTGATTGCCCCGAAGTCAGTGCACGAAGTGTCGTACAAGGATTTGATTAAGCTGCTCTACGACCAATTCGAGCCGGAGGATTCATCGATAGTTGCCCGCTTCCGTTTCAACTCGTGCATCTGTGAACGTGGCGAGTTCGTGCCGGTATACGTGGCTCGGTTGCGGAAGTTGGCAACGTCTTGCAACTACGAGCCGTTTATTCTGGAAGAGATGCTTCGTGGCCGCCTCGTCTGCGGTATTCGGAACCTGCCTCTGCAAACCAGATTGCTCAGCGAGCCTGGTTTGACTCTCAAGTCAGCGATCACCATCGCCCAAGCCCACGCGTCTGCCGCTGCCAACGCTGCGGAGCTTTGCGGGAAGTCTGTCGTGTGTGACGCCATCGGCCGGCTCGGTGGTCGTGAACCAGTCGTCGTGCCGGCTGGTGGTGACGTCATTCAGCGCGTGGATTCAAGTGCTCGGCCCTTTCAGCCGCGACTTGGGATCGGCAGAGTTGGGAAGCAGCGGGCGCCGTGGCAAAGCGGAGTAGGCGTAAGACAGGGCTCCGGGTCACAGCGAGGTTTCGAGACACAGCGGGCCGGCGTTTCTGGATCGGTGCGCACTGTGTCACAGCCGTCGACACTGACCTTCTGCGTGCCCCTTCAAAGCGTGCCACTGTTTCCGATGCGGTGGAGAGGGGCACATCAGGAGAGCTTGTTGCGCAGGCGCAGGAACTCTGTCACGTTTCAGAGGAGATGGTAGACCTCCGTGCAGCGGAGTTGACTTCAAGTGGGAATCGCCATTGTGCCGGTGGGCGACACGCATACGATTTGTTTCGATCGCATTCGCAGTTATTTGGGGGTGGACGTAAGGCACCGCTTATGGTGGAAGTGTCACTGGATGGTAGGGATGTCTGTATGGAGGTGGATACTGGAGCTGCGGTCAGTGTGTGTTCTGAGCAGGAGCTGTTGCGTCTGTGGACTACTGATACACCTGAACTAATACCCTGTGACTCAACGCTTAGAACGTATAGTGGGGAGGTTCTGCCAGTGTGCGGCCAGATTGAAGTGGCAGTGAAATACGGGGATCAGTGTGGTCAGTTACCGTTGATTGTTGTTAAAGGGGAGGGGCCGATGCTGTTTGGTCGCAACTGGCTGTCTCACCTCGGACTCGATTGGCCTTCGATCTGCCATTTGTCGGAGATTGGCCTGAGCGAAACTCTAAGGGAGTTTGCTGAAGTGTTTGAGGATGGCCTGGGATGTTACAATGTAGAATGGGTCAGGATTTCAGTGGATCCAGATGTTCAGCCGAGATTCTTTAAGGCTCGGCAAGTTCCCCTGGCTTATAGAGAACAAGTCGACGCGCAGTTGGATGAGCAGATTAAGGTGGGTCTTTGGGAGCCTGTCACACACTCCAGGTGGGCGGCGCCGTTGGTCGTGGTCCCCCGGGCAGACAGAACTGTGAGGATCTGTGGCGACTATCGCCTCACAGTAAACAAGGTTGCACCTGTTGAGCAGTATCCCCTCCCCCGTGTCGAGGAATTGACATCGAAGTTGGTGGGCAGTAAGGTTTTCTCAAAAATAGACCTGAAGTATGCGTACAATCAACTCGTGGTAGACGAGGGGTCCCGAAAGTACTTGACTGTAAATACACATAGGGGCCTTCTTCGCCCCCACCCGGCTCAGTTTCGGATATTCCTCTGCCCCAAGTCTCTTCCAGCGTACAATGGACACCCTCCTGGCCGGTATTCCGCGTGTGTGTGTGTTTCAAGATGACATCGTTGTTGCGGGTGACTCAGCAGAGTCTCATCTGCAAGCTCTACGTGAAGTGTTGCGCAGGCTGAAGGGTTGGGCTTGCGCGTCAACAAACAAAAGTGCAAGTTTGCTGTTGAGAGTGTGACTTATTTGGGTCATAAAATCAGCGGCAGTGGGATAGAGACGACTGTTGAGACGGTAGGGGCCATTGTGGGCGCGCCCACTCCCTCCAACGTGGCAGAGCTGAGGAGTTGGTTAGGCTTGATCAACTTCTACTCCAAGTTTCTGTCAAGGCTGTCTACAACATTGGCACCTCTTTATACCCTGCTGAAACGGGGACAAGCCTGGAAATGGACTCGGGCTGAGCATCAGGCTTTCTGCGAAGCGAAGCACCTGCTGAAAAGCCCACCTGTCCTGGCGCATTTTGATCCGAATCGACCTGTAGTCTTGGCATGTGATGCGAGTCCTGTCGGAATAGGTTGTCTTAAGCCAACGATTCCAGCATGGGGAGCAGCCTGTGGCCTATTACTCTCGGTCTCTGAATGACACGGAGCGTCGATACTCCCAGACTGATAGAGGGTCTAGCGGTCCTGACTGGAGTGAAACACTTCCATTATTATCTGGCTGGCCGAACTTTCACTATCCGTACTGATCATAAACTGCTTTTGGGCTTCATTGGTGAGAATAAGCCTATACCTCTGATGGGATCGCCGCGCGTGGTTCGTTGGGCGCTCATGCTGAGCGCGTATGATTACAGGCTCGAGTACGCGCCGGCTGCAAAGCAGGCACACTGCGATGCTCTGAGCCGGCTTCCGCTGCGGCACACTGTTGACTGTACCATCTTCCCTCCGCCTGCTGAGACAATCCGCTTGATGGAGTTCTTAGATTCAACTGCTGCAACGGCTGATCAGATTCGCCTGTGGACTGCGAGAGACCCGGTGTTATCGCAAGTGACTAAGTATGTCCTGGAGGGTTGTCCGACATCGGTTTTGTTGGGACCCGAGTTCGCTCCATACAAAACTCTGATATCTGAACTGAGTGTACAGGATGGCTGTCTGCTTTGGGGCTCCCGTGTTGTAATTCCGCCCCAGGGCCGTCCGCAAATTATCAGGCTACTACATGATGGCCACTGTGGGGAGTCACGCACGAAATCGTTCGCTAGAATGTATGTTTGGTGGCCAATGTTGGATGACGACATCTCTAAAGTAACGAAACTCTGTAAGGTGTGTCAGGAACATAGAGCCAGTGCACCTGAAGTGCCCATTCACCGTCCTGCAGGTCTGGCCTGCAAAACCGTGGCAGCGAGTTCATGTAGACTATTGTGGGCCTATCGATGGGTGGATGTTTCTGGTCATTACAGATGCCCGTTCGAAATGGCTGGATATATATCCTTCTCGCACAGCAACTTCATTAGGGACAATGGAGTATCTGAGAGCGTCCTTTGCATCATGGAGAGTACCAACATTCTTGGTATCTGATGGTGCCCAGTGTTTCATGTCTGGTGAATTTCAGACTTTTTGCCGTAAGAATGGCATAACCCACTTGACTTCCCCACCCTTGTCGCCCAAGAGCAACGGATTAAGTGAGCGAAGTGTTCAGACTTTTAAATCGTCTTACCGGAAGCAAACGTCAGGCAGTCCTCAGACAAAGGTTTCACGGTTCCTATTCCGTTACCGAGCTACACCTCACTCCACAACCAGTGTCTCCCCAGCTGAGTTGTTTTTGGGTCGTCCGATGCGCACCCCACTCGACGTGGTGAAACCCGATTTGGAAAGAAAAGTGAGAATCCAGCAGGAAAAACACACTTGTACGTGACAGGGGCACCCAAGATCGGTCGGTTGAGGTCGGACAGCCGGTGTATGTGTCTGTTGTTGATCGTATCCGTGGTGGGGAAGGGAGACGTTGGTTGGCAGGTCACGTGACTGCCAAATCTGGACTTAACATAACTGCGTCTGCAGGATGGCAGTGATTCAGAGGCATCTGGATCAGGTGAGACCGCGTCCGACGTGTACCGCCTCTGGTAGCGCGCCGAGCTCACCACTACCGTCGGCAGTGGCTTCTGTGCCGTTGTTTGTACCGTTCGTGCCGCCGGTAGCGTTGACAACAACAACTGTGCCAGTTAAAGTTTGTACCCCCAGGATTCGGGCACAAGTCAGTGCTCCTGGTTCCCCACGGACTTATGATTTGCGTGTCAGACAAACGCTGAAGCAGCCCGATAGGTTAATGCATTCATAATGTGATGCTGCACGTGTAAAGTATGCTTTGACGCTAGGAGTTGCTCACATGGCGAAATAAGTAATTTTCGTATGTTTTGCTCTCTCTCTGCTTTTGAAGTATGTATTCGGGGTGGAAGTGTGATGTGACACCACCCGGTACCTGGAGCCGCCTCTGCGCGCGGTCCGCCGCCGCGGGGCATGCTGACCGTTGTCCCGTGACCCGAGAGCTTAATAAATCAGTTGGTACCGGACCGCCGCCGAGTTTACTACAGGTAGTTTCAGATTCCCCACGTCCCGATCATCCATTCCTGTATAAGACTTGAGTGCTGTGAACGTCTCAGCCTCGATCACCACAATACGATTGGGGCTAACCAGAACTCCTGCGCACACTTCACAGTCAATGCTCGCATCCCGCACCAGATAACCTGATATGTACATCGGCACATTCTGTGTCGCTCGTCCCATCAGTATGTCCATGATCGTTTCTGGCCCAAGCATACGCCTTGGCAGTGTGGCGAGTGGACAGGACTGGCTGCTCCGAGCCGCCAGCCTACTCACGGCTGCCGTGATGCCATCTGTGTCAACTTGACAGTTGGCAGTGCACGGCGCCATCAGCAAACTGTTCAATGCCGCATGCTTATAAATCTCGGTTCCCCTCAGGTGTAATGGTGGGGGGGGGGTACTTTTGTTACCTCGCGTGGTTGTACGAGGTCGCCAAATTACGCCAATTGACGTGGAATGTATAGAGTGAACGCGTGTATCTTGATGTCTTCCTGTCACTACAGCTTATTAGCAGCAGCTTGATAAATGATGAATGAATGAATAAACGAACCAATGAATGTTGAATACACGACGAATGATTTAATCAATAACATACTTCACTAAGTTAATCGGAGTGGCGGTAGGTAGTCAGTCCGTTAGTCCCTCAGTCAATCTGTCTGTCAGTCTGTCAGTCTGTCAGTCCGTCAGTCAGTAAATCAGTCAGTCAGTCCGTCAGTCAGCCAGTCAGTCAGTTTATCAGTCAGTCATTCAGTCAATCTGGCATGCAGTCAGTCAGTGATACCATCGACAATCAGTCCGTCAGTCAGGCAGCCAGACAGTCAGTCAGTCTGTCATTTCGTCAGTCATTCATTCAGCCAGTCAGTCCGTCAATGTTCAAGCATGCATGCATGCATCATTAATAATCCATTTACAATTTATCAAGCAAGAATGCAGTGCTGTGCTTGGCTCTGGGTCTAACTTCCCTAGAATAAAATTCCATTAGAAAACATTAGGAACCATTAGGATTTTCTTAATGGTTTCAATTTAATGGTTCAAACTCTCAATGGTTTAGGTTTTACATTTGTAGACGAGTGGAGCAGGTTTTATACATCGTGGGACCTCTATCAGAGGGATGGCCTGCACTTTTCTGAGAAGGGGGTCCATGTGTTAGGCAAAGTATACGAGCATGTCCTTCAGGGAAACTAGGAAATGGGGTGGGGAGGGATGAAATTGCATTGCCAACTCAGGAATATTCCAATAGTGTCAGCCAAGGCAATAGAACCTCAAAGTCTGCAAATAGGGACAGCAGCAACTCAAGGGGACAGAGTTACAGTTCATCTAGTGATAAAAATGTAGTCGATGCGCCCTAAAGCCCTAATAACTATCTAGTGATAAAAGAACTCCTCAATATGAAAAAGCCAAAGGTGGTTATGGAGCATTCGTTAAGTGTATGATGTTTAATGCTCAGAGTATCCGTTCCAAATTTGACAAGTTCAAGTGTTATGTTGCTGAGGAGGAACCGGATTTTGTTTGCATTACGGAGGCATGGGTCAATGAAGGGTATTTCGGAGATAACTTGCAGGACTGTGAGATCCAGGGATACAATATGTTTTCGTGCAATAGGGGTCCAGCAATGAAAGGGGGTGGTGTAATGCTCTATATGAATAGCTTATTCAGTTCTCAAAAAGTAGCAGGTGGGGATAAAAATGTGTCTGTGGAGTCCATTTGGCTTGATGTCACTGTGGGAAAAGGCAACAGCAATACTCTTAGGATAGGAGCTTTCTACCGATCAGGAACCCTGCCACATTCTCAGCAACTGGAGCTTGACAAGGTGATTTGTGAGGAGATCAGTAGAAACTAGGCGAAACACTGGGAAAAAGTGACCATAACATGGTCAGATTCAAGGCATATGTAGGGGAAATTATCAAGGATAATTCGGTAAAGGTTCCAGATTTCAACAGAGCAGACTTTGACGGCATGAGAGCGGCTTTAAGTGCCATCAGATGGGAAGAAGAATTCTCCAATTTAAATGCCTGTGAAATGTGGGAAAGGTTCAAATCTTACTTGAAGGAAACTCAGATTAGACATGTCCCCCAAAAGCAAAGACGCAAAAGAAGGGTAGGAAAGCCAGCATGGCATACACCAGACGTGATAAAAGCAATTAAGGCTAAGAAAACTGCATTTAGAGTTTTTAAAGAAGCCTCAAATGTCGTTAATCTAAAGGCGTATCGAAAAGCTAGAGAAACTGTGAAGCAAAAAACCAGAGCAGCAAAGCGAGCGAAAAAACTGGATTTAGCTAGAAACTGTAATGGGGACAGTAAAAAGTTCATTAGTTTCTACAAGCTGAGTAAAGTTTCTAACACAATTGGTCCACTGGAAGTAAACGGGACTACATTGGGTGAGGATAGTGAGATGGTTGAGGAGCTGAGCAAGCAATTCAAATCAGTGTTTACATTGAAAGATATGACCAATCTGCCGACCGTACACCATAGTTCAGATACATGGGATCTGACAAATGATGTTGACTTCATTGATAGTGATTTTGTTTACAAACATATCAGGAAAATAAAGCCAAATAAGGCAGCAGGACCTGATTAAATTTATGCTAGGGTGTTGCGGGAAACTGAAAAGGAACTGGCATTTCCACTTAGTATAATATTTTGTAGATCAGTTTCACATAATGAAATTCCAACCGATTGAAAAAGGGCAAATGTAGTTCCTATTTTCAAGAAAGGAGAAAGAGGGAAAGTTGAAAACTATAGGCCAATAAGTCTCACATCCCTAGTCTGCAAGGTACTCGAATCAATTATCAAGGATAGAATAGTTAGTTATCTGGAAGGTAGCAGATTGATTCAAGATACTCAACATGGGTTTAGAAAAGGACGATCGTGTCTCACAAACCTCTTGGACTTTTTGAACTTCGCCACAGAACAATTTGATCAGGGAAATCAGGTTGATGTAGCATATCTTGACTTTAGTAAGGCCTTTGACAAGGTACCCCATAAACGGTTAATGATACAGCTTCAGTCCCATGGCATTGCAGGTAGCATCTTAAAATGGATAGAGTTGTGGCTTTCAGATAGACAGCAAAGAGTGATGCTAAATGGTACAAAGTCATGATGTAATGTAATGTAATGTAATGTAATGTATTTTCGGATCCTCTCGAGCAGGGTTTTTCAGTCTCCGTTACAGGTGCACCAATGTGCCGCACACACCATCGTCACGATCATACACTCATAACACGGAAACACTAGCAATATGAGCATAAACGAAAATTAGAGCCTGGACATGCGCAGCATGACCGAAAGCCTCCTCCTGAAAACATTGTAGCCGCCTGAATTCCTCACATCTGGGGGCAGATTGTTCCACATTCGGCAAGCTCTCGGTATGAAGGAGCGGCGCGCGAATTCTGTGCGGCATCGTGGTACCTGGAGCTCACCGTTAGCCGTGGCTCTGGTGCTCCGTTGCGACACAGTTGATCGACAGTTAAGTTGCCCGCGAATGAGTTCTGAGCCAGTGAACTCGTTCATAATTTTGAAAACTGAGTGAGCATCTGCCTCGGATATGATGTCGTCCAATTTCAGCCATCCTAGTTCTTTTAACGTTGGCGACACATGATCCCGGTAGTGTAAGCCGGCGACAATCCTTGCACCAAAATTTATGCATTTTTGAATGCGTCGTTTCTGGGCCTTGCTACAACTTCCCCAGACAGACACACAGTATCTTATGTGGGGGAACACGAGTGCCTCAATTAGCACCCGTCTCGTATTGCGAGTAAACTTATGACGCAGTCTAGCGAGTCCGATGAGTATGCGGTTACATCGACGCACAACAGAAGATACATGCACATCCCAGGACAGGTGTGAGTCAATTTTCACACCAAGTAACTTCACAGACTTCGTGGGTACTATTTCCAACTGCCCCATGCGAACAGATAATTCCACAGGCGTATGCTACGTCAGGCCGCATTTGGAATATTGCATCCAAGCTTGGTCTCCCAGCTATGAAAAAGATTGTTGGCTTTTAGAGAGAGTACAAAAGAGGGCTACAAAAATGGTTAATGGCATAAGCAACCTGGCATATGAGGAAAGATTGAAGAAATTTAATATGTTTTCACTTAGATATAGAAGGCTGAGAGGAGATCTCGTCGAGGTCTTTAAATTTGTCCATGGTCTGGAGAGGGTATACCTTGGGGAAATGTTTGAATTGAACAGAAATGATGCAATTAGAGGTCATAAATTCAAAATTAAAGTGAACCACAGCAGAACAAGGTTAAGGCAGACTTTCTTCACCAACAGGGTAGTGGAACACTGGAACCAGCTGCCAGAAAACATTGTCAGTAGCAGCACATTGAACATCTTTAAAAACAGCATAGATAATCATTATAAGAATAGAGGGCTTGCTTTTCAGTATTACAGGGAGGGCTGATTGACAGATTTGGTGGGCAACTGGTTCAGTGTACAGAGTGCAACCAAGAAGGGCCCTTGTGGCTCATAATTGCACTAATCTTTTATGTCTTTTATGTCTTTACAATGAATAAGTCAAGCATTGCCCATGCATAACAAAAAAAGGCAGAGCAAATAATCACTGGAAAGAACAGAACAAGATAATAACTCACCTGGTTAGCGTAAGACAAATTTACTTGTTCATAATTTAAGTAGACATTGCGCATGATTTGGGAAAATCTTCTCCAACCAGATTACTACTATGTTAAAAAAAACTTCTGGGAACGTCATGTGGGCTTGAAGGAAAAGTTCGATCTACCTTGCAGTAAAGGTATCTTGATCCTGACTGCCTGCCCCCTGGCCAGCGGCCTGTACGAGCCTCTCGCGGACGCCCGCGTTTGTAGGCGTGTGATTATTCTGCGGAGTGCAGTCCGTTAATTGGTGAGTTATGCTCGGCTTGGGCAATAAGAGAATTAGAGGGGCCGGTCGTGGAGGCAGGGTACAGTGTTAGGATTGTGGTCACGTCTCACCTAGAGTATGGGCGCCAAATGACCAACCATGGTCAATGCGCCCTAAAACCACAATGACACACACACACACGCATCACCTAGAGTAGGTACAAAGAGGATCACCTGAAGAGTATCCTTCCCCTATCCTTCCCTCCTTTGATGAGTATGCGTGCTGTAGCAAGTCAGTTCAAATTATTGGAAATTATCTCCAAATGCCTGCGCTTCCATTTTTGGATCCCTACAATTTTTCGGTAAATGTGGTGTAAGGTAGTGATGAAGCAAGTTGTCCATGCATTTTTACATCCCCAAAGTAAGCAAATTCTAGGTTAGTTTTGGTTTTTATTGTAAGTTTTTCTTGTTTTCTTTGATTTTGATTAGGTAATCACTTTTGTTCCCATGCATCCTACACTAATTAATCAGATGTTGCATAGTGTAAACCTCATTTCCAAAGATTATGGATGCTGTTATGCTTACAGCAATCTGTATTTTTGTCTTAGTTATCATGCAGCATTTGAATGTCATGCAGCATTTAGAAATGCTCGTTTCAAAATGTCATTAATGTGATGTGACTAACAATTTCTGTCTTAAAAGCTTATTTTTCAGCAAGTGAGCAACTACTGTATGCTTGCTTGCTGATGAAGAGTGACATGCTCATATCACACTGGATGTTGTAGCCTGTCAATTTGAATTGACAGGCTACAACATGCATGCCTATCAAAGAGAGGCAAGGATAGGAGGTGGCATTCTCTTGTATGTTAGGCAAGTAATGAAATGTCATTCCATAGAGGATGGAGTACATAGTGCAGGAGTAGAATCTTTGTGGTTAGATATAATTCTGAAGAATGGAACAAAATTTAGGATTGGGGCATTTTATAGACCTCCAGACCAGAATGAAAACACCGACAGGCTGATGCAGGAAGAGATAAGTAGGAGAGTACAGGAGAGAACTATTTTGTTGGGGGATTTCAACATAGCAGGATTGGGAAACAAAACAATAGGTGTAAGCAAATCTGAAAGATGTTTCATGGCTTGTTTTGAGGACAATTTCTTCTTTCAAATGATACACGAGCCTACAAGGGAAAATAAAATATTAGATCTAGTGCTTACTAATGAGGAAAATTTTGTGCAAAATGTTAATGTAGGAGAGACCTTTGGTAATAGTGATCACAACATTATACGCTTCTCATTATATGTTGGAAGGGTAGCAACCAACAGAACATTGATTCCGAATTTTACAAAAGGGAATTACAGTGAGTTCAGGAGCTTCCTAAGTGAAATTAATTGGGAAGTCATATTGAATGGCTTAGATGCTTATGAAATGTGGACAATGATAAAAGATAAGCTATTTCAGGGTCAGGATAGGTTCATTCCCAGTAGGCAAATTAGATCAAACAGGGTTAAGCACCCTTCGTGGCTGACTAGGGAAGTTAAGCAATTACTGGACTCAAAGAAACAAGCATTCAAGAAACTAAAAGATACAAACTCTGGGTTAAACCTAGAATCATATAGAATAGCTAGAAATAAAGTTAGGAGGTGTGTTAGAGCATCTAAAAGACTTGCTGAAATCAACTTTGCTCGAGAATGTTCAGCAGGTAATGCTAAGAGATTCTTTAGCTTCTATAAATTTAAGGCTAAAAAGTGTAGTGTAGGACCACTGGAGGTAGATGGGGAAATAGTGGTTGATGATTGCGATATTGTGGAATCCCTAAGCAAGCAATTCTCATCAGTCTTCACTAAAGATAATTCTGGTACAATAGGAACATCTGTAGGCCATGCCATGGCAGGTGATATGCTGGAGGATCTTACAATAACTACAGAAGCCGTAGAGAAGCAGTTGCAGAATATAAAACCTAATAAAGCTTCCGGACCAGATGAAATATATGCTAGGATCTTAGTAGAGTGTGCTAAAGCTTTAGCAACTCCCTAGGTATCATTTTCAGGCGATCTATGGAGTATTCAGAAGTACCTGAAGATTGGAGAAATGCAAGTGTAGTACCAATTTTCAAAAGGGAAATAGGAAGAGTGTAGGAAACTACAGGCCAGTCAGTTTGACCTCATTAGTTTGCAAAGTACTAGAAAAGCTGGTTAAACAGAATGTTCAGATTCATCTTGATAGGCACAACCTTTTAAGGGATACTCAACATGGATTTCGATCTCAAAGGTCTTGTTTAACTAACCTATTGGAGTTCATTGAGTATGTTACCAAAGAAGTAGACAATGAAAGCAGGATGGATGTTGTGTACTTGGACTTTAGCAAAGCTTTTGATAAAGTTCCACATGGAATGTTAATTCATCAATTACAACAACATGGGATTGTAGGAAAAGTTCTACATTGGATTGAAGCATGGTTGCAGGGAAGGAAACAAAGGGTAGTATTGAATGGATGTAAATCTGGTTGGAAAGATGTTCTGAGTGGAGTGCCACAGGGCTCTGTTCTAGGGCCCTCCTCTTTATCATCTTTGTGAACAACATTGAAGTAGGGCTGAGGAATAGAGTGTTCAAATTTGCTGATGACATCAAGCTGGTAGGAGTGGCTAACAGCAGAGATCAATCTAGTAATATTCAACTAGATTTGGACGACCTAAAAGAGTGGGCTGATCAATGGCAGATGACTTTCAACTATGATAAGTGTAAGGTTATGCATATAGGGTCTGCAGGCGAGACATTCAGTTATAAAATGGGAGGGAGGGAACTGGATGTTATTGAAGAGGAAAGGGACTTAGGTGTGTTGGTCTCAAAAGACCTTAAAGCAGAAAAACAATGTATCTCAGCTAGAAATAGGGCACTCAGAATGCTGGGACTCATTAATAGAAGTGTGAAATATAAGAGCAGGGAAGTCATGAAAAAGCTGTACTTAGCATATGTGCGGCCCCACTTGGAGTACTCTGTACAAGCATGGAGCCCCTACCTAGAAAGGATATAGATATGTTAGAAAGAGTCCAGCGCAAAGCCACTAGACTCGTCAGTGGATTAAGTAACTTAGAATATGGAGAAAGGCTTAATGCATTAGATATGTACTCACTCAAGTATAGGAGATTAAGGGGAGACATGATTGAAATGTACAAAATTGTTAGAGGGCTAGATCAGGTCAATTTGAATGATGCTCTGCAGTTTAGAGTATCCCATAGGGGTCATCAATTCAGGTTAGACAAAATGAGGTGCAGGACAGTTAAACGACAACAGGTCTTCAGTCAAGGGTTGTTGACCAATGGAATAGGCTGCCTGCTGATGCAGTGGGAGTCCCTCATTGAATGTCTTTAAAAGTAGGGTGGATAATTTTTTAGACAGGAAAATGTTGTTTTTGAATTCTAACTTGTGATGCATGGGATATTGAGTATTTTCACTAGCTATATAGGGTATAACATTATGCTAGTATTATGTTGTACTATGGGGTGTACCTAGCAGTGGATTTGGCAACTTCCTTTGCGATGTCATGCTGATGAGATTGGCTGTGGTGGCACAGGTGGAGGGATTGCATGGGTTTGGAATTGATAGGTGTGAACATGTACTTTCTAAAATCTTCTAGACAGGCTTGACCCAGATGGGCCCTTGTGGCCCTTATTAAGCCTTAACACTTTATGACTTTATGACTTTATGACTTCATACAAACCACTTCAATCAGAAGTTCACCATCATGATTGAACTCCTTGCTAGCAGGACTTGTCTGAAGGAATGTTTGATAACTTTGTATGGAATTAGGGTACAAGTTGAGCACATAGCATGTCATGATAAGCATAAATGATTGTTTAATTACCAAGCTGATAAACTCCATAACCAAAAAAGATCATATACTGAAGCAGTTATAAATTTTTTTCTGAAATAGGGTGAATACACCACTTAAAGAACATATAATCAACATCTTTCCAAAAGGTGCTTTAGCATGTTGCTTCTTGGTTAACTTTTGTTAAGTTTACATGTCTCATTTCAAATAGTATCCTGTTTCTAAATATTATGTTTATGTTCACTGATGTTATTGATCCAAGAACATGATGCCAATCACCCTGTAGCACAATTCCAGGTGAAAGGATTATTTGTGATGTGCTGTTATAATATACCAGTGTGTAGCACCAGTATTTGCATCATCGTTAACAGTATCCCCAAATTGATGTCAATGTCCCCAAATTAGGTACCTCTTAAAACATGGGAAACAGGTATATTCATATCATATTCATAGAGTGAATTTCAGTATTTGGTTACAATTTAGGAGGGTCATCAAAATATTGGTATTACATGGCATCACTAATATTTTGATTGGTTTTACTACTCCTGACTGAAGTAAGCATGTATGTGTCTTTTTTTGTAGTGGAAGTAGCCAATATTGTGCAAACTTTGGCAAAAAGTCCAAATTATAGATATGACACAGGAGGATGCCAAGGAGGTCCGACACATCACAAATGCAATGAGCACTCTGGCCGAGGCAACATAACCTGAAGATCATCAGAGACCAACTCAGGCCAAGAACATTGTGACCAGCAGTTGTTGAGAGTGGTAATGCCAATGAGACGGACATGGCCGTGTGTCCGGACGTAATGGCAGGATGCACACTCGTCTGGCGCGGTCGCGGCCACCATCGCGTACCGCACGCTCATTTTTATCCGAACACTTCAGAAGCGTGTTTTGGGCATGGCGTCTGCCTCGCCGGTGGCGGATGCAGAAGTGTTACCGAGTTTTGGGTCTGTGAAGCAGTTGGTGAGCGGTGCATGTACGGACGGCCGTCTGGAGCGGCAGCTGGCGCGGCCACCGGCCGCCGTCGGCGACGAGTCGGCCGCCGTGGCCGACTGGCTGCGCTGGTGCCGCGCCCGGCCCGACGTGCAGCTCGTGGAGTCGGCCGTGCCCGACTCGGTGCCGTCCAGTGCCTCGCTCGTCGACGTCAAGGTGGGCTGTCGCGGTCGGGAGTCGGACGACCGTATCTACGAGAGCAGTGCCGAGGTGTGACGTCGCGTGGTGCGCGGGAACTGCGCCCTGCAGCTGACAGGTGCGGCCGGTGTGCCGCGCCAGCTGGGCCTCGTCCGGGGGCTGCGCAAGTTCAGCGGCGGCATGGGTGACGACTGCGGCGACTGCAATCGACAGGCCGACTTGTGGCGGCGCTACTTCCTGCATCCCCCCGAGACGGGACCCGCCGATTGCTGCTCACGCGCAAATCCGACGGCCAGATGGCGCACCTGAGCGCCCGCTGGCTCGGCGGCGCCTTCCTCGTGTGTGTTGGATCCAAGAGCGTGAGTCTGGTGACGCGGCGCTCGGCGGACGTGGCGCTGTACAGGGCGCCACGCTACGTGTTGGCCCGTCAGGCGGCGGCCACCGTCTGGCGCCAGCTGGAAGCGCTGACGGCCGCGCGCCGCGCCGCCTTGCTGGCGTTCCTGCACCACACGCGCTTCACGGCCGTGCAGGAGCTGCTGCAGCCCAACCACCAGTTCGTGGAGAACCTGTCGGCGCTGGCTGTCTCCCAGCTGCGCTTCATCGCTTGGACGCCGCCGCTGGCCGTCGACGACGCCGACGACACGGCGGCGTCGCTGTGCGCCTGCCCGCCGGAGCTGGAACTGCGGCTGGCGGAGTCGTTCGGCCTCAGCCCGGTCGAGTACTCGGTGGTGGTGGGTGACGTGCAGGAGCGGCTACCGCAGCTGATGACCGACGTCAGAACGGCCCACGGCTACGAGGGCCAGGTTATGGTCTTCGTCGACGAAGACGGCATCGTCATCGGCCTGCTAAAGAAGAAGACGGCCTGGTACATCCTGCTCCGGGCGTTGAGCGGCCAGGTCATCTGGGGACTTAGACATCGCTCCTTTGCCGACATGATGCCAATATTACGCCAGCGGTTTGAGGAGATTCAGACGTGGCTGAGCCTGGAGGACGATTTTGTTGATTATTGGCATGAGCTGGCCATGGCGTTTGCCTCATGGTGTCGGTATCATGGTTTCAAAGGTGTCACCTGGAGCACCCTGCTGCCGCCACTGTGGGACACGTTCTTTCGGCAAAGCGGGCGTACGGACCGGTTTGATGTGGTACTAACTCAGTAGCTGCTGCCTGCCTGATCATGGGCACTAAGTGATCATTACGGGCGGTGCGCCCTCCAGCACAAACAACTAACTACTCTCCGGCCAACGTGAATCACGGACGGCGTCCCAGTACAGAACAGCAGTGGGGTGTTGCAGCACCAACACGGGCTGATGACGCTGGTTGGTCTCAGCACGGACTGGCGTTGTTTGTCGCCTTCAACGCGGGCTTGCATCCACCAATTATTGCCGTTAGTGGGAGACATTAATGGCGGTTGAGTGCCTCACTATTACATAGTCATAGGTGGTGGTTGTCGGCCTCACTATTGCGATATCGTCAGTGACTGTCGAGCTCACTATTTTGTGGCACTGGCAGTGGTTATCGGCATGGGTGTAACCACGGATTCGAAATTGGTGAGGGGGACAAACTCGAGACGTGGTAAGATTGAACAGGATGGAGGGACCTAGCCCCGTCTTCCCTCCCCTCCCCTCCCCCGAAAAAAAACTTGGATTTCGGCCATTTCTTTTTCAGTGCCACTTTCAGACACTTCAGTTCAATGTTAAGTGCATTTCAATGTTTCAGATGCTCAAAACATCACAAAAATGATGTTTTGGGGACTAAATGTTCCACGATAATTAGCAAATTCTACTACTTATCACTACCTATGAATGTTTTGTTTTATGTCGTACGTGCCGGACCAGATTTGACGATCACCATAGAGCAATGCTGTATGTTAAACGTTGCCCTCTTGTAGCAGGAAAAACAAAATATCTGACAATGGTTTTATGGTAGCAAATATGAACATACACACAACATGCAACATGAACAGCACCAGAAGGGGCGGAGCGCCTCTGGTTGAAAAATTATAGGGGGCGGGATGCACCCGGCCCTTCCGCAAAGGGCGCCTTTCCTGCCAAGGGGGTGCCTTTTTATTTCATATGTACCCCCACCTTCCATGTGGGGGTACATTCCCTTGTGGAGGTACATTCCCTCAGTTTCAGACCCTCTAACCCCTCTGCATGCCATTGCATCGAAATGTGTCGCCTTAAAACAGGAAAGCATGGGAAAGGAAATTTCCTTTCCCATGCTTTCCTGTTTTAAGGAGACCTATGTAGTTCCTTCCAGCGCGTTCAGTACAGGCAGAAGCATTTGTGGTAATTGATTCGAACTATCATAAACCCGCCGCTAAATGCCGATGCCAATGCAAATACGGCTCTGATAAACTCGCCGCTGAACACGAATACGATGACTGCCCATGACTTCCCTCAATAGTCTCCACGTTGCCCAAGGAAACTCAGAGTCACATTTGTTCAAGATATATAAATATATGAGCATGGGAATGCAACCTGAGGCTTGTAAAGCCCTGCGATGATGCAAATTTGTTGCCCAGCAGAGCACAATTTTCCACCCAAGTGAAAACAGAAGATGGTCAAGGTTCATGTAATTCAAGAATTGGCTGAAAACATACATTTTCACGTTTGCTGATTTGCCATTCGGATATTTTGTGGCGACAGATAGCTTGTGAAGCCCGTTGATTGGCGCGCTATTAGCCGTGAATGTGCATGAAGTGCGTCGTGAACCCCGTTGATTGGCTAGATCGGCTTCGAGTATTTTGGGTGATCCTCTTGCATATATATTTTCACTTTATAAGTTATTCAGTCGAATTTTGCGGCGGTGATACTCAGGTAGCCTAGGCTTGGGGGCGAATGGAAACAAATTAAGGGGGCAAATCAGCACTTTTCAGAAATTGGGGGGACATGTCATGACCGACACCGATATGACGCCGACAACCATGGGCAAAACCCATGGTTGTCGGCTTCACTATTATGTGGCACTGGCAGTGGTTGTCGGCCTCATTATTATGTGGCACTGGCAGTGGTTGTCGGCCTCATTATTATGTGGGACTGGCGGTGGTTGTCGGTCGTGTGACGTGCCACACAGAGTAGTCGTGTCATGTGGGCGCGCCCTTCTACGAAGCCACCGGCGAGATCCAGCCAAAAGGAATGTGCACGCCTGGTGGCGTCCCTGCGCAGGTGCACTAGAGGCGGTTCGTGTGCTTCGGCAACAAACTCGACTCACTCCTGGCTCACCACGACCGTGAGTCCTCAGGCGGCTTCGTCGACACGCCTTTTTTTATTCTTCCACGGCCTGTCCCATCCGAATGTTCGCGCCTCACAGGAGCTGGTGGCAAACCGGTTCGTGTGACCCAGCATATGACACGACATCAGACGGTGCAGGCAAGCATGCTCGCCATGTCAGCAGACCAAAATGCACCGCCACACCAAGACGCCGGCAGTTGACTTCCAGCCCCTTGACAGCAGGCTTGACGTCACGTCGTTCAGGTCGACATCGTCGGGCCGCTATCGGCCCCGGACGGCCGCACATCTGACGTGCGTGGATCGCTTCACCCGCTGGGTGGAGGCCGTCCCTCTTGGCGACACACGCACGCCAGCCATTGCCCATGCCTTCCTCAGTGGCTGGGTGGCTCGTCTCGAGGCACCGACCGAACTCGTCACCGATCGCGGATCACAGTTTACGTCCGGTCTGTGGGCGGAGCTGTCACAACTGCTCGGATGTGATCATCTCCGGACGACCAGCTACCACCAGCAAAACAATGGAATGGCCGAACGTGTCCATTGCCGACCGAAGACGGCGCAGATAGCGGCGGACCATGCAAGCTGGACCACCACGCTGGTGCTGCTCGGGATTCGCTCAATCTGCAGGGCGGACATCGGGTGCAACGCTGCCGAGCTCGTCTGGGGCACAACGTTTCGCCTGCCTGACTAGCTCTGTGAGCAACGTCCGGCGTCTGCCATCGCTGGACTTGGCTTGCCACACCGAGACGCTGCGCGCATTTCGGCGCACGGCGCCACGGCCACCTCCGACCGCACGAGGAACCATCCGCGATGTGAGGTCGGACGGACAGAGCGGTGACATTCGAGCGTCGGAGGAGACCTGATTGTCCCTCAACCGAGTGAAAGCAACGCGTACGGACCCGGCTGCGATCCCAGTGTCTTCCATGCCAAATCGCCGCACCACGGACGGCATTATCTGTGACTTCGAGCCGGAGGACGTGCCGCTGATCCCGCTACCCTCCCGGTCAGCCATCGAGTCTGCGAGCTGACGCACATCCTCGACAGTGCCACTAGCACCGGGACCGACGCAACCGCCGCACACCATTTCGCGCACTCGCTCCGGACGCGCCGTAACCCCCGGTATTCAAATAATGGCTTTTCGTTAGGTGTGAGAGGTCGAAACGAGCACAGTAGGATGTCCAAGTTTGCCTTGAAATTAATGTCACTTGAAAATTGAAATGCTTTCCGAGTCATTCAAACTAATTTTCAGCCGGTAGCATGTTTATGACCACCTCCTGCATTTGTATTGAGATGCCTAATATGGGAATACCAGCTATATTTGAGAAAACGCTGAAGAGGCATACTATACGCTGGTATGCATAACATACCACATAAGTAATCCATTTACCATGAATTGTGTTGCGAGATCCTCGTGTATCTCTGTCCCCTATGGTGAGGATAGGCATGCAAGTTCTCAATGAGATATTGTTAGAAACGAGGCATGGATGCTTAAGAAGCACGCATCAAGAAACAGATGTCGATTCAGTGCTTAGGAAGGGTGAGGCTCATACTATCTACCTTCAGAAGATCTACGTTCAGAAGATCTATTTTCAGAAAATCGACTTTCAGGAGATATATGTTCACAATGTCTACATGGAGGAGAAAATGTTCACAAGATCTACTCCCAGGTCTGAATGGTCAAAATATCTACAAATAGGCCTGAAGTGTTCAGAAGATCTACCACTGGAAATGTTCAGAAGATCTACTCGGAGGATGAAAGTGTTCACAAGATCTACTCTCTGGACTGAATGTTCAGAAGATCTACTCTTGGGCCGGAATGTTCTAATCTAGCCTAACCTAACCTAACCTAACCTAACCCAGGGAGTAGATCTTCTGAACATTCCAGGCCAAGAAGCGATTTTCTAAACATCCAGTCCCGAGAGTAGATTTTGTGAACACTTTCATCCTCCGAGTAGGTTTTCTGCACATTTCCATCCTCAGAGTAAATCTTCGGAACATTTCCAGTAGTAGATCTTCCGAACATTTCTAGCAGTAGATCTTCTGAACGACTGATGCTTATTTGTAGATTTTCTGAAAATTCCGACCTGGGGGTAGATCTTCCGAGCAATCCAGTCCCGATAGTAGATTTTCTGAACATTTCCCTCCTCGGAGTAGATTTTCTGAGCATTTGTATTGGGAGTAGATCTTGTAGATCTCAACATTTGAGGCTTATTTGTAGATCTTCTGAACATTAAGAATTGGTAGTAGATCTAAGCATTCAGACCCGAGAGTGTGAATGTTTAGATCTATATCTTGTGAAAGTAGATTTTCTGAAACCAGATTTTGTGAAAATAGATCTGGAAGCGGATCTTCTTATCGGAGATTTGATATCTTAACTTCCCCCTACAGGAAGTGTTATATTGCACCCTATTTCACAAATAATTTATCACTGCGTCATCCGGCCGGTCTGTTTTCGCCGCGTCACCTTCACCGCCAATGGAACTGGGGAGGGGCTCTACAGCGTGTCACGCAGAGCAATCGTGTTTCACGGGCGCATCCTCTGGCCGGAGCCGCCGGCCAGGTCCAGCCGAACTGAAAGCGCACGCCGCCTGGTATCCTTGCGCGGGTGCACTGGTGCCCGTGCACGAGGCGGCGCCTGGGTCTCTGAGAATAAAGCACAGGCATTCCAGAGTGTGACGTTATCGCCATTGCCAATCTAATATGTGCATGCCTATTTATGATATTGTTGAACGTCTCTGTCTCTATCTCTCGCCCCGATAAATGCAAGTTACGTCTCGGCAGCAAAATCTGCGGCAACGCGCGACAGCGAAGTGGCCATACACCAGTCGCCACAGCCTTGGTAGTGTGTGGCACTTGCAATGGTTGTCGGCCTCATTATTTTGTGTCACTGACTGTCCATTATGTGGCAGTTGTGTGGTTGTTCCACTCAGAAGCTGTCAGCAGGGGCGCTAGTCGGTCGTTCGAGTGCCCGGTATGCAGCTGAGGTGGATACGCCAGCGACTGTTAGCCTGTAAACACACGCGTTTTGCAATGTGATCTCGATGACCTTTGATAGTGGTTTCTGTGTGGCGTAGCTTAATTTCCCGGGGATCATAAGTGTCGCCACGCTGAAGAGCGGAGGACACGTCCCTCTCAGGCTTCGTGGAATTGAACATTGCACATATGGCATTGCATTAAGAAAATCGACCTTCTCGTGACTAGTACTCAATCCCACTTATCCAAAGTCCGGGGCGATGCACACGACGTGGATTGCCAGTTAAATATACACATATTTTTATGTATTCAGAGTGGTGGCATTGAAGGTCTCGCGTAGTTTATACTTTCATCAAATTAATTATCCATATATTCTAGTGTATGTTTTCGGGAGTTGACCTCCCATCACCCATCATGTGAAGGTGCACAGGAATAATTCGTACCAACTAATGATCGGGAACTCAGCTTGCAAATTCGCCTATTTCTGTTTCAATTTGTGAGCGGTACTCACTTAGGCCCTGCAGACTGTTGTGCATGAATTGCGCTATTTTGTTTACATGTGTGCACCGCTTCCAATGTGATTACGTTATCCTGCGTGCGAGCTGCGCTGTTGCGTAGTTAATTTATTTTCACGCGGGTGGCTCTGTGATTGGCACGCTGACGTCTCTTTTTGGTGGATAACATGTTTTCGAGACTGCTTTTGTTTTGTAGGTGAGCACAGGCGGACCCTAGCCGCCTACAGTGGAGGATTTCTGGCGGCGCTGGCGTGCCGGTGCTGAGTCGCCTCCTTCCTGACACTCCGAGCTGACGATGCACCGCCTGCTGACGAAGCTGGTGGCGTGCTGGGCCGCACTGGCGGTCGTCTCGGCCGATAACAGTACGTTACAGCTGGTACAGGTGCTGTTCCGCCACGGTGCGCGCACGCCGGTGCTCGTCTGCCCCTCGGACCCCAACTCGTCTCAGTTCCTCACTGAAGGCCTGGGCCAGCTCACCAACGACGGCAAGCGCATGCAGTACGAGCTGGGTCAGTTCCTGCGCAAGCGGTACGGCTTGTTCCTGCCCGACCGCTACAACCGCAACTTCACGTGCGTGCGCTCGTCGGACGTGGATCGCACGCTGATGTCGGCGCAGGCCAACCTGGCTGGCCTGTACCCGCCGCACGACGACGACGTCTGGAACCCCGGTCTTGCCTGGCAGCCGATACCCGTGCACACCGTACCGCAGCAGGAGGACGTTGTACTGAACTTCCTGGGTGCGTGCGCGCGCTACCAGCGCGAGCTGCAGCGGGTGCTGAAGACCGACACGTTCCGTCAGATGGACGCCGAGAACGGTCCGCTGTACGACTACGTCAGCAGCCAGTGCGGCGTGCAGATCCGCAGCCTCGAAGGGCTCTCGCTGCTGTACGACATGCTGCTGGTGGAGAGAGAGCTGAACATGACGCTGCCCGCCTGGGCCACCGCCCGGCTGCAGCCATACAACACCACCGTGTTCCCGGGCGTGCTGCAGCCGATCAACACGCTGGCGTTCCGCGTGCTCAGCTGGGACGCGTCGCTGCGCCGGCTCGGCGGCGGCGCGCTGCTTTCCCAGCTCACCAGCAACATGCTGCGTAAGGTGGCCGGCAGCCTGGAGCCGCCGTCGCGCCGCCTCTTCGTGTACTCGGGCCACGACGCCGACATCGCCGCCGTGCTGGGCGCGCTCGACGCCTACTCGGGCGTGCCGCCGCCGCTGGCCGCGTGCCTCATCTTCGAGCTGCACCGCGACCCGGACGGTGCCTTCTCTGTGCAGCTGTTCTACCGCAACGACACGACGTCGCCGCCGCACCAGCTGCAGCTGCCCGACTGCACGCCCGACTGTCCGTGGGAGGCGTTCCTGGACATGACTGCCGCCGTGCGGCCGGCCGACGCGGCCGCCGAGTGCGCCACCCCGCCGGGCGTGCCCAGCCACCTGCAGACGGTGGTGATCGCGCTGGCCACCGTGCTGGCGCTGCTGCTGGTCGTCTGCGTGCTCGCCGTGCTCGTGTACGGCCGCATGCGCCGTCGCAATGCACGCGCCTACTCGCACTTCGGCGCTGTCAACGGGTAGGCGGCGGTGCTGCCGTGCGGTGGTGCCTCCTGGGGCGGTGCGGCCTGTGCAGTCGTGAACACTTCGCTCTGCACTGCTCGTCGACAATTGAGCACCTCCGCAGCGGCAGTACCTGATAGAGTGGAACTCTGCCAGTGGCGGCGGATCCGCATCACATGCAGAAACCTTTACATGCGTGAAAGTATATCACGGGCTATATCTTAACGCATCTTCACGCTATATAGTCTGCGGAAATGCTCGGTGCTCCGCATCGTATACTTTTGATGCCATATACTTGGGTTTGCTACGTGTAACGGCAGTGTGACTCACCGTAAGCGGTGAATGACAGTGTAGGGTGTCCCGGGAAGCTGATCGGCACGACGCCTCGTTAGGTTGTGCACGACCTCTGTCGTGTGTCTCATCGTATTACCTGCAACTAGTCGCCCTGCACCAGACAGTAGCTTTGTAGTATCTTAGACACCAGACTGCGTTATGCACTTCATGTCCTCTCGCGAACTGTTACATACGCCAAGTTTTACCCACGGTCGCGAACATGTATTTCAATCGTTTGACCCTGATGAGCGGGTTGTGTACACTACATCCACAAGAGTATTTTTATGCTTTTGCGTGGCTCTTATCCGTGGGAAGTGTGTACCATTTGGTTGTGAGATGTGTACCATGTAACATCTACGAGGGGTGTGTGTCCTATATTTGACCCTAATCTGCAAAATGTGTGTACCGCATGTTTGACTTAAGCCGGGAGCTTGTGTACCACACGTGCTGCTCAAGACGAAAGCTACCTCGTTGAGTGCATGCAGTTTTAGCCTGAAGACACACCACGCCACTCGCATACGGGTGGTATGACAGAACGGACGAGCTGTGAAGCCAATCAGTTGGCTGTATCATGTGCATTGGTTTGTATTATATTTGTTAGCGAAGCTACACAATGGTCCTACTTACAAAGCTATAATGCGCTGCGCCCTTTGAAACGTTACGTGGTATTTCATTTTAAAGCTTCATCTTATGATCATCGGCATTACGATGACTCACCGCAATGCCAATGCCAATCAAATATCGATCTTATAATCATAGGCATTCCGGGAACTAACCGCATTGCTGGTAAATTCAAGTACTACGCAACGCATCGAAAGACTCAACACATTATAGCAATGCATACTTCTTGCGACGCTGATGCAGGTTAGCGATACTTAAATAGCACCTTCGTATTTCACTTATTCATGGAATCTGTGTGTGTGAAGTCAGTACAATAAATGCTTGGCACCGAATCGTTTTTGTTTTTGCTATGCAAATAAGTAAGCATCCGCAGTGCATGCATATCTTGACAGCTGACCACGTACATTTTGCACTATATATACTCACTCCTCTGTCGTGCCTTCAAGGATATTGCTACATCAGACTGGCAGGTGGGCAAGGGAATAAGTCGCTTTGAAACTGCTTTTAGATGTAGGTGCAGCACTCGTCGGAGGTGTTCCGGTTGGGGAGTAACTAGCCTGCCATTGCACAGACGGCGATGCTGAGCGATCCCTGGCGGCAGTTTGGTCCTATAGCTTGGAAGCAGGGCAAGAAACCATCGGCGTCCTCGCGGAATCTGCTCGAGCAGACTCCGCGAAGGCGCCGATGAGGTCCGATGAGGATCCTCATTGGACCGCCTGGTCACCGTGAATCTTTCGGCTCTCGTTTGTTTTGTTAAAGCCTGCTTACACGAAAAAGAACGCCCGTAAAGTTGGCGCTGTATGACCGAAGCAGTCTATGCGCCCCTAAGCCCAAATAACCAAATAACCCCGTAAAGTTGGCATACTTTTTCATATTCGTATTCAGCACACACCACCGATTGTACCCAAATCATCGTCCGTGGTCAAACCGGCCTCGCTGTTTACGGATCTGAACTTCGTCAATAAAGGTCAATAGAGGTCAACCAGAAGGACAGCTCTAACTTTCGAATAAAGGTGATAACATACATGCCATCAGTATTTCCAGATAGCCCATTATAATATGCAACTTCTAATCGTAACGCTCCTTCGGTCAGGGTCAAGTGTCAAGGTCAGAAATCACCTAAAATGACGGGGACAACCCTAGCTCATGGACGATGGTATGCACACTACTAAATTGTTCCTACCAGAAGAGGTGATCACCGTCTACAAATTTAAGTTGCATGCTTCATTTGGTCAAGGTTAGTTACAAAAGTCAGAATGCATTTAAAACAAAGGGAGTGGTTGCGCCTCCCAGCGTATGGAACCGATGCGCGCAAAAAGGGCATTGACGGACACATCTGGCGGTGTGCATCTTTTCATCGCACATTGCTGCAGGTCAAGGCCAATCATGAAGGCCAAAAATGTCCTAAAATGATGGGGACAGTCATAGCTCCCCAACTAAGACACATCAATCCTTGTAATCATCATTATCAGGAAGCTGACCACGGTGCGCAAATTTTAGTCATATTTTAGACCGCTCAAGGTCAAGTTGAAAGTCATAGTACAATTGAAATGACCGGGACAGCTCTAGCTCATGAGCGATAGTATGCACAGCACCAAATTGTTACTTCCAGAATAGGTGATCACCGTGCACAATATTGTTTTGTTGCACAAGTTCCACACTTCATTGGGTCAAGGTCAGAAATGTCAGAGGTCACAAAGGTCAGAATGCATTAACAACAATGGAAACGGTGGCGCCTCCTGACATATGTGACCGATGCGCACAAAAACGATGCTGACGGCAGCACCTAGCGGTGTGCATCTCTTCACCACACATTGCGGGAGGTCAGGGTCAATCATGAAGGTTCAAAATGTCCTAGAATGATAGGGACAGTCATAGCTCTCCAGCCAAGGCACAGCAATCCTTGTAATCGTCACTGTCAGGGAGCTGACCACTGTGCGCAACTTTTAGTCATATTTGTTCATCGCTCAATGTCAAGTTGAAGGTCACAGTGCACTTGACATGATCGGGACAGCTCTAGCACATGAGCGATAGTATGCACACTACTAAATTGTTGCTACCAGAAGAGGTGATCACCGTCTACAACATTCAGTTGCATGCGTCATCAAACCATGGTCAATTACTAAGGTCAGAATGCATTAAAAGCTACGGGAACGGTTGCACCTCCAGATATATGGGACTGATGCGCACAAAAAGAGTATTGACGGACAGCACCTGGCAGTGTGCATCTTTTAGTCGCACGTTCCAGCAGGTCAAGGTCAATCATGAAGGTCAAAAGTGTCCTAGAATGTTTGGGACAGTCCTTGCTCCCGAGCTAAGGCACAACAATCCTTGTAATCGTCATTGTCAAGAAGCTGACAAGTTCCCAAAGAGAAACACAGTTATCCCTGCAAGAACCCAGACCGTATTTATGTGGCAATGGTCCATTCCATGCATACATTTGCATCCGTTTGATGCAAGACACATGCGGTTTTCGGAACGTACAAGCAGGTTTGCAGTATAACAGTCGCGTTACTGGTTAATCCAGCAAAAACAATTTTAGCAAAATGTGCTCTGGATGTTCATTTGAAGGTGCCGAAAATTTCACCTCATTGTCCATAAACTTTTGAGAACTGTCGCGGCAAAACCTGAGAGGGCAACCTACTCCTCCTCCCCTCGGAAGCGACTTCTGGGTTAAGGTCCGACCAAGCATTCTAAGATTGTGTGAACTAGCATTAGTAGAGCTACCTAGTATTTTGTTCACGCCATATTCACGGGTCAGGATGTCGGCTACATCGAATCTGCAATCTACCACATGGAACCTGTTTCAACTAAGTGAGTGCTACTGATGACAAAAAGGAAGAAAGTAAGGAACAAAACCTGAGAGGGCAATCCACTCCAGTAAGTGAGTGTTACTGATGATAGCTACACACTTTCAGAACGTTTGGTCGCATCTTAACCCTGAAGTCGCTTCCAGGGGGAAGGGGAGTGGGTTTCTCTCTCAGGTTTTGTTGTCCCAGTTCTTAAAAGTGTATGGATAATGAGGTGAAATTTTCGGCACTTTCAAATGAACACCCATAGGCACATTTTGCTAAAATTGTTTTTGCTGGATTAACTAGTGACGCTGATGTCATGTTGCAAACCTGCTCGTACGTTCCGAGCTGGACAAACAAATGTCTTGCATCAAATTGATGCAAATTTAGGCATGAAATCGGACGGTGCGTACGCAGTTGATTATTGTTATCGAGGATAGCGATTATTGTTATCGATAAGCTTTTGTTCAGAAAATCAGAACGATTAGCATTTAATTTTGCCGTCACCTAAATCCCCATTATCCACGAATGCTCCTGGTAGTCGTGTGATCTATGTTCACAAAATAGCGTTGTAAATTCTAGAATTACCCTAATATACCGATATCAAATGTGTTTGGAAAAATATATCATCCACATCCGAGAAGTGGTGTATAGATCTGATCGCAGAGACGGCGCAGGATCGCGGAGTCCCAAGTCTAAGTAGCAATATGTTAATGAAGGTGATGCTACGGTTTAAGTGACACCAATTGTCAGTAAGACATAACTAGTTCTGTGTAATTGAGGTTCGCTATTTGATTTTGATTTGGTCTAACGGCGCAGCAGATGCTCGCACTCGTTACCATGACAACCAGCACTGGAGCGGACGGCCCCTTGACGCCGTAGCCGATATACGCGCGGAGAGAGGCAGGCAGTGATAGATGGATGCCGGCGTCATGGGCTTCCATGATGCAATAAGTATGATAGATGCTGCATTTGACCTCGGATCACTTATATATCAGCACTTTATAGAGGTCATGGTATGCATTTTCATGCACTTGATGCATTTGAGGGAACATTACGCTTTGGGACTGTCCTGCCGCGAACACGAGCGAGACAGAATCTACGCGATGTGGACTGCGAAAACACCTAAAGTCAGTCTGTCTCAGGTGCGCCGTGATTGACATCGTCTTTTGAACACACAAGGCTAGCGCTCCTAATGTGAAAATCATTGCCAGATTGGCAAAACGGAAAAACCTTCAGATGTACGAAACCATCAAAATTGGCAGCACTTATCGCACTACACAAAAACGCATGAACTAACGTGTTGGTCTGTAACCTTTGCATGGCGTAAACAAAGCAATGCATCATGCCTTGAGTCATCATTTATTCGGAAACCTCTTTGACAATCAATGAACTACAAAACTGGACACACACACACAATACTCTTCTGATTTAGTACGGGCCAAAATCGCACGCCACATTTCTTCATCGTGAGCTGATATTATGGGCTATGACACATTAGAGGTTATGCACTTTAGAGGTTATGATACATTTGATGTTATGATAAATTTGAAGTTACAATATATTTGAGGTTATGATGCATTAGAGGTTGCGGCACATTAGAGGTTATGGTGCATATGAGGTTATGACATATTAGAGGTTATGATACATTAGGAGTTACTATACAAACCCATCCCGAAGCATAACACTCCATGTAAATTATGTGAATGGTGGGTGTTTCGGATTGCGTTGTTTTCATTTTTTAGACTTAAAGCAAATTTTTATTGGTGGGCAGTTTCTGAATCGTAGCTTCCATTGTTACTTACAAAACTTATTAGCGACCTTAGCGACTGTAACGCATATCCAGAATGTCTGCTATTGCTACGACATTGATACAAGTACCGACGCATTAGGAAGAAGCAAAACGTGCCGCGCGTGTGCGCTTGGAGGGGTTTGCGTTAATTAACAGCTTTCGAGTCGGAGCTATGGAGGTGTGTAGTTATTTTTTATGTTCATGCTTGTCTAGTGAATGTATCTGCAATTCCATGTGTTGAACTCATACCATGAAGGTGGACTAGTGTATTATAATTGTGACCTGTTTTGTACCTCACGCCTCCGCATCCTGGGATCATGAGATAGTTTGTCTAATATCTTCAAGGGGACAGTGTCTATTGGTTTAAATACTTTATGGGTAAATATATAGAAGACCCTAAGTCAGTGTTTGGTAAATAATTTTTTTATGATGTTTTCTGATGTGATTTGAGTGAATTTGACTTTGTTTGGGCTGGGATTATAGCTGATTGAGGTATAAGCAATTCAAGTTGGAGTGCCTGTATCATAATATCATAAATTGTATCAGCTGCTGTTGACTGCAAATGAATCATATGCAGAGAAAATGACTGGTCACATTATCTTAATCACGTTAAAAAGTATTGTATTAAAAAATCCCAAAATTAAGTTACCTTGATCTGAAAATTTATCACAAAACCTAACCAATCTGTTTGCTACATAGACAAAATGTTTGTAAAGCTTGTCCTAAACTGCAATAATATTGGAATATGTGGCTACATTGTCAAAAATGTGTGCTGCCCTTGGATGCTATTTCCATGGAGTTGATGCTCTTGGGAAATTGACAACTGACCTGAGATACAGGCACTCCAACTTGAATTGCACATACCTCAATCAGTTATAATCCCAACCAAAGAAAGAACATCAAATTCATTCAAATCACATCAGAAAGGACAGTGGCTATGGCTATTTGTATTTGATGAGACATCCTCCTGAGTCACTGAGGCCACTGACCATATTTTGCTTCATTAATATTTTCCATCCTGAAATCTTACTGTGAACAAGTTGATGCAAGGTATTTTTGTATGACTTCATAATTATTAGCAACGTTAAACACATGGTTATTAGTGTTATACTGCAAACACAAGACCTTGGCTGATCCTTTGCTTTGCTCACTGTTGTCACATCTGAATGTGGCATGTGCTGTAGCAGAGTTGGGTTTGTATTATGTAGGGAATTGGCTGTGTAGGTAAGTATGCACTCTGAGCTGAGGATGAAGTATGAAGTATTTTTGTTTGTTTTTCATATGGATAGCCTTGTACTGAGACCAGCATTGAAAGGAAAGGACATTGCTCCTGTGAGTTATGAGAGATGAAGCTGTGCTGATTATCAACAAGTTTCTGCCTTGTGGTGGTATCCATTGTTCACTTCTTTGTATCTATGCTTTGACATTTGATTTGACCAAAAATGACAAGGTATATTACTTATGCATATTATGTAGATACTGGCTACATATGCTTTTCCAATCACTTAAGGTAACTAGATTCCATGCATAAAAAATAATATGTCCATGAAAATGTACTCCAGAAGAAGTATGCTTGCACTCAAAATCCCAACCCAGAAAATATGCTTCCCACTCTGCTGGCAGACCCTGGAATAATTTGTGCAAATATCCTTACTAGGAATGACACAGTGTGATCAGAAACATTCTAAACTTCCTTCATTGGCCTCAAAAGAAAGCTGAATAATTTTGTGATATACTGGAGTGCAACCTGTGCACAGCAAACTCATCCTTACACATACATGTGGCCGAGTAGCTTGCTAGCTGACTTCTTATTAAATCAAGAATTCAAAAATTACTTATGAATAGATAAACCATGGACAAATATAACCTAACCCAGACTAAGGTAGCATAGCATAATAAATATAGTGTATTATAATATAGCATAAATAATGTAACCTAACCTAACCCAACCAGAACAACCAGAATCACCACAAAGAAACCCTTCTGCTGCTATGCCTTCAAATCTTGCAAGCATTGTTCGCACTGCCATTAATGCTAACAGTATTGCAAGGAACTTCTAGCCTTGATCAATGGTTCCAGATGCATGTGGTTACAAATGTTGCATGTATAGAATAAATGTGGAATGAAGCCAGAAACATGTTTTTATGTGAATGAGTATTGAATTGAGTAAAAATACATCACTATGTGAGCCAAGCAGTAGGGACATGTGCATTGGGAGATCCTACTTAGCTAGACTGGCATTCATGGAGTATATAACTATGGAAGTTCACAATAGGAGCTGGATGGATGTAGTGTACTTGGACTTCAAGAAATCTTTCCATCAAGTTCTGCACAAGCATCTAGTTTATCAGCTGGAGCAGCATGGCATTTGTGAAAACTTATAAGATGGATTGAAGTATGGCTAAGGCGAAGGAAGCAAAGGGTAGTATTGCTTGCATGCAAATATGCATGGAAGGATGTGCTGAGCAGAGTACCACAGAACTCCATTCCAGGTCCACTTCTTGTTATCTGTGTGAACAACATTTACTTAGGACTGAGGAAAAGGACTGAGTCATCAGTATCATAGCTACTGATAACCCAAACAAAAAAAATATGTGTGTGTGTTCATAGCAGAGTAAATATGTTGATATGGATGAAGGCAATGGTTGACTCCCTATGCATTAATGTACAAAGTCAACAAGCCATACATTTATTGGAAGAAAGTTGATGGCATTGTGGTAATAGAGCTCAGCTATTATGTCAACCATTATGTTTGTTTGGGAAGGGTGCTTATACCATTTGAAAATAAGGCCAAGCACTTCTTTTTATATTAATCAGGGACTCATCTAAGAGAATATGATGGGTAAAGTCCTCAAGACCCTGCAAAATTACTGGGACCAACTTTGAACAAGATGTTGTGCATGGTGGGGGTGAGTAGGGTTGCAGCAAATGCAACAAGATCTATGTTGACATCTATTCAAAAAGCCAACAAAATGTCTTCAAAGGGATGCACAAGCAAGCAGTCTATAATTTTGTACTTTTTGATCATGTGCAGAAGAGTAAGCATGTTCAAAACAATACCTTGCACACCTGAAGTCCTTATTTACACCAGATTTTTTAGGTATGCCACTGGCCAGTTGAGGTGGAGAGGAAGGCTGCACTATGAACTGAGTTTACTGAAAACTATGCTAGCAGTATACTGACCTTATATTTCTGCATTGTATTGTTCATCAGTTTAGCCTACATCTAGGGTCTATCTTGGACTTGACTGTTTTCAGGATGTTCAGAAGCATTCAGTGCACACGTTGGTGTTCCGGTCACTGAAGCGAACTCATGACATGTTCCTGTCGGACCATGGCCATCTACCTGCTCAAGACGAGACCAGGTAGGTGGGGCACTGTCTGCTCATCACGAGACCAGTAGGTTCACTGTCGGTCGAGGATGATGTTAGTGGGGTCACTACCGACCAAAGGCGATTTCAGGCTAGCAGGTTTAGTGCCTTTTAAGAATAAGGTCAGATGAGCTGGTTCACTACCAAGGACGAGGTCAGTGTAGTACGATCCATTTCCCAGGACAAGGTCAGGGTAGTGGAAGTCACTTCCCAGTTTGAGGTCAGGACAGTGGGGGTCAGTTCCTGGGATAAGGTAGCTTCAGTAGCATGGTAGCATCAGCATGTGCGACCTGATGACTGCCCGTTTCTGATGGAATGTATTTGACTGTATGTGACATGTATCCAAGAGTGGCTGTTAGATCAGGTTTATTCTCTTCTTTGTGACTTGTTGTGGCAGTATCAGTTTCATGTGGAATATTTGCAGACAGCTGTAGGATACTGGAGCTTTGTTTAATCCAGAACAGCTGTATACGATTTCAGTTCTGTCGACCAGTCCGGAAATTTCTTCAAAAGTGTGACATTTCCTACCCTGTTGACCTGTCTTGACCTGGTGACACGCCGCTAACACTGGTGTGGTGTCGGCGTTGTCGCAGCCACAGGGTGAAGATGCAGGTGAAGAGGTGTGACCTGTATGGCCCTGTGATGGGGCTTGGACGGGGGCCGCGACCGCCGCCCACTCAGACCACCGACAAGAAGGAGCCACACGCGCCAGCAGTCGGCGGCGGATCGGCACTGGCAGGTGGGTAGTGTGCCGTCGGCTCGCCGGTGTTGGTGCTGAATACCGCTGACGGTTGGCCGAGCCACATGTGGAAATCCCTGGCAGCCAGCAGCGGCTCGAATCCCTGCAATGTTTCGCGCGCCTCCAATACTCGCGCGTTTTGACATTTGACCCTACTTGGTGAATCCCTCCAAATTGTTTTCAGCTCACCATCTCTAGCATTGTTGAGTCCTATCAGTAATATTCTTGCCGTTTTACTGCTAGTTGCTGGTAGTCGTGACTGAGATCAAAATAGGCTCTTCCTGAATTCCGAACAAATTAATGATCTTCAGGAATTTACCACCTCCTTTTCTCACTGAAAGGTTGAATTGCTTGAAATAACTGGAAGCTAACTGCTTGTTGTTGAACTGTCAAGGATCTGCTGCTATTTACACCTAGATATTTAATTATCCTTCGAATTACATGACACACATTTTCCTTTACACATACAGAACCTTTACACATACAGAACCACATATTATGAATTCAGCCCAACTCACGACTGCGTAGCGTCTGGTGTCGTGTCAGCGTTGTGTAGCTGTTATGTTAACGTGGTGTCATCGCAGTGCTAGCATGGTGTCATTGCAGTGTTTCATGTGGTGTCATAGCAGTGTTTGCACGGTTTGAGCATGGTGTTAGCATGGTGATGGTTGGGTGTTGGTGCAAGCTAAACATCCGTGTCCACAGGCAGGCTGCACTCATTCCCATTATTTCCATTCCCAGTGATACATTTTCTGTCGTGACCTTTCATTCAGAGGTGGCTGTGGGGGCCTGCCGTGCGGACCGTCGCCGTATTTATTGGGTTTGCGACCCGTCGACCGCCTTTGGTCACATAGCGTCGCCCATCTCTCACATCCATTGATTTGGAGCGGAGAGTAGCGACAGGTGGGACTCGAACAGGCAACCTTTCGGCTGACAGACCTTGCCCGTACCCTGCCTCTGTACCGACCGCCGTCACGTGGTGACGGCCGCCCTGTTGTGCAGTGACGCCGTTCCGGCCGGATCCCATCTCGGAGTCGGCGCGCGCACCGCCGGCGTCTCAGGCGCTCCTGTCGGCGGAGCAGGTGGCCGGCGGCGTGGCCGGCGGCGCGCCTGGTCAGAGTCTGGTGCCGCGCCGGCCGGCCGCCATGCCCAAGCCCACCTGGCACCCGCCCTGGAAACTGTACCGGGTCATCTCGGGCCACCAGGGCTGGGTGCGGTGCCTCGCCTTCGAGCCAGGCAACGAGTGGTTCTGCACCGGCGCCGGCGACCGCATCATCAAGGTGATTGGAGCGTTTGCGGGAGTGGGGGTCATCGATGTTGCTGTGGCCATTCCGAATATCATTGATGGGGTATGTCGGTGAACAATTATGAAGATGTCGCTGTTCGGAACGGGCGAGCATCGTGCTGACGGGGATGTCTGTTTTATCACCATTGTTACCCGTCTTAATGATCCCAGGTGAATGGGACATTTTAAAGTATTTAATCTCGGATGGTGGCTTTAGCGCTTTCCATACCAGTCGAATATCATAGTAGGAAGTTGAAATCATTCATCAGTCTACTATTGCCGGTAATAACGCTCTAACTACTGATAGTAGGTAACAAGTAATAATGTCACTACTCAGTTTGTCCAGCTACAATTTGCCTTCGGATGGACGTTAAGAAGACGTTAGAAAGACTGGTGAGTAAATATTTTGGAGTGGGTTTTCAGTTTTAAATTCTGGTGTCTGGCATCGACTGAGATAAAAATGCAGAACAAAACAACAGCTATGCGACACATGTTCCATAGGCTACATGCTTTGCAGTCAGTCTTGGATTTGTGTTCCACAATTCTGTATGTGGAAAATAAAAATTTTGGGTAATATATGGGCACTTTGTACTTTCTAATGTACCTTGAGGACCTTGTCGCATAGCAGTTAATTGTCAAACAACATCACTTAATTTTCAAGTGAGAAAAATTAGAATTTCCTGGGGAGGATGGTACACCAAACATCCAGGAGCACATGGTTTTCCAACCCGGTCCACGATTCATAGGTCACTAGCCAATTCCACTGACTTGTTTATTGTGACCCTGACCGTGCTGGCGCGTTTGTGCGCGTGTGTCGTCAGATCTGGGACCTAGCCAGCGGAAAGCTGAAGCTGTCGCTGACGGGCCACGTGAGCACCGTGCGAGGACTGGCCGTCAGCAAACGGCAGCCGTATCTCTTCTCCTGTGGCGAGGACAAGCAGGTCAAGTGCTGGGACCTCGAGTACAACAAGGTCAGTTGTGGTGACGCACGCTCACACAGCCGAGGCGTGGCTGGGCGGGCTCTGAACCCGTCGCCCGCCTAGTCACGTTTGGGAAATATACTACATAAGCATAGTAAGTTCAGGAGGTGAAAACATGACATCGGAAAAATTGAACACAACATTGTCGAACGCGGCTGGACGAAAACGTTTTTCGAAACAAACTGGCACATCTGGACGTACCCAACTTGGAAGCGGAAAGTCCCTCTTGCGATTTTCTATTTCTACACCTGGTAGTACAGTATAGCAAGGCTAATGCCGGGATTTAAGCCATTATGTCACTGGGTTTTGCCGCCGACTAGGCTAACAAGCTAAGCTTAGCGCTTGAGCTTGCCGTACAGCGTTACCAGCGCGGAGGCCTGCAGGGTAGTAGAGCGGTACGAGGCCAGCACAGCTGCGCAAACCTCAACATGAAGCCGTGGGTGGTGGTTGTTGGTTTTGCAACACATCGACCGTTCAGCCATGAAGCGTCGCCATTATCTCACGCCGATTGGTCGCGGGTGAAGAGTACCGACAGGTGAGACTCGAACCCATAATCTTCCGATTGTGAGACGGGCAGCTTACCCCTACACTATTCGTTCCCATAACATGCGGCCGTCATCAAAAGTATGTTAGCCATGCGAAACACCGAGTGCTTACAGCTGCATGCTGAACACAGGCTGCAGGCAGTCGCCTATTGCCGCCGCCACGAACGCGGGCCGGACGTCATGCCACTGCTGGCTGGTGACCGGAGCCGACGGGACCCGGTGCGGGCATGCCTGCCGCGAGCCGGTGTGTCGTGGACGTGGCGTAAAATCGCCTCTGCAGTTGTTGGTGGACCGCCGACGATCACCGCACTGACCGACGCCAGTTGGATAACGCGGCCGTGCGGGAGCGGGCACTGGAACGTGTTTTGGAGAGCGGACTCGCAGTACCCCCTGGCTGGCGCCGGTGGGCGATACGGTAGCTGACAACTAGCGTACTTCTTGTCTCAGATAATCCACAGCATATATCTGGTGTGTACTCTCACGACTGTCCTCACTCCGCAGGTGTCAGGCTACCTGTTCGCAGGTCGCCTGACACTATCACAGGTCAGTTGACCACGCCCTGTCCGCAGGTGATCCGACACTACCACGGGTCAGTTGACCACGCCCTGTCCGCAGCCCCCACCCCTCCCGATGAGGCACCACCTTTTCGTGGTGGTGGGGATTGAGTGCCCCAATGATCCGACGACCATCTACCGGAGAGGGGTGAGACCAATAGTGCCTCACTCGTCCTTCCATCCATACGCTCCCATTCCAATCCAAATCTTATCCCAACATCCACGTCCTTCATCTGGCCCTACAACTATCCCTACTATGAGCAGGCAGGGCAACTTCCCTGGTCCTGCCCACCAGCTCAGTTTTATCGGGGTAGCCGCGCCCCCTTGACCCGCCCCCGGGGTTGACAGAGTCCTGGAGGTTGAGGTCCCCCGTCACACGGTGCTAGTTGTGACGGGGGACCAACACACCTCTTTGGTCCCGTTATCCCGGAGGGGCGGGCGGGCCCGTGGGGCCTCACGCGGGCCAAGTGGCTGGTCGCCTCGGTCCGGGGGCCTGGGGCTCTTTCCGGTGCCCGCCGGCCTGACCGGCCGGGGTCAAGGGATGGGCGGTGCTGGGTCCCGGTCGGGGTAGTGAGCCTCTCCCGGCCGGACGAAGGCGCCGCCTGCCCCGTATGACTCCGCGGGCGTCTGATGACCTCCCGCTTGCGGGGCTCAGGCATCCCCCCAGTCGGGCCACACTGTGGTGGGACGTCCGCGGGGCCGAACACAAAAAAACACACATGGCAAGCCAAAACACTAAAAACCCTCCCTGGTCCACGTGACAGTGGCCAGAACGCTGAACAAATACACCGATCTGCGGACAGTGGAGCCACTAGGGCTTCTTCCCCTCGTATCCCCATCTTTCAAGCCGCTTTACGGTCAAAGCAACTGGCTTCTCTTCCCCCATTTCAGCGACGAGACGGCTGTGACCGCTTCGGACGTATCGGGCGATGCGGAAAACTTAGAGATGGTGGTTTGGAAGTAGAATTCGAACGCACAGAAGAGGCGAAAAACACGCTGATGGCAAATGAATTTGTATACCTAGCCAGAGACCAATAGGGTAGACGAATGGTAACAATACCGATAACCGTGAAAACACACACGAAAAAAAAAACTACTCGAAGGGTGTAATTGCACTCAGCATATAAATGGATATTTTCAAGGCCATCGCCGCCACTCCGTCCACTCAGTAATCAGCGTGTCCTACCTTTTTCTGTACGCATGGCCCCGACATTTCGTAAGTGCAACATCAAATCAGGTTCTGTGGCACGCGCTGTCACCCCGAATATCCCCCCTTGGCAGGTTGTCCCAGTCCAGACAGACCTTGCTCTGTCATGCTCAAAGAAGGGGAGCTTCAACTCCGAAGAATTCCGCATGTTGGCGTTGGAGAAAATACACCAGTACCGTGAATTATCTCGCATATACACAGACGGCTCCAGGTCCTCGTCGGGAGTGGGATGCGCGTGCGTCGGTCGACGCGATATTGGATATTTCCGCTTACCGAAGCAATCGTCGATTTTTTACTGCTGAACTATATGCCATTTTGCAAGCTCTTTACTATATACAGGATGACCAGTCCACAAATCACGTGGTTTTTACTGACTCCTTAAGCAGTCTGCTGGCAATGAAGTCTTTCAACCCAGATAACAGGCTTGTCCAAAGGATTCTTCGCGTCGTCAAATCCCTAACTGTTCTCGACAAAAATATCGTATTCTGCTGGATCCCTAGTCATGTTGGACTCGCTGGAAATGAAGCTGCCGATATGACCGCCAAGCACGCTATCGGTAATGGCCGTGAAATTCGCCTACCTCTTCCACCAAGAGATATGTATTCCTCCATTTTATCATATATACGATCTGAATGGCAACGAACCTGGAATTCCAAGCCAAGTAAACTAGAGTTATAAAACCAGAACTAGGATTATGGCAGTCCTCATACCGGACCTCGCGACGAGAAGAAGTGACTCTTTGTCGACTGAGGATATGGCATGCTTTCGCGACACACAGCTATATACTGACCGGTGATGACCGACCTTTGTGCCCACGATGTTCTGACCCGCTTGCCGTTTATCATGTTTTAATAGGCTGTTTATCATTAGAACCTCCACGACACCAGATTTTAGGACGTGTAAACAGCGACACTTTGCGTATGTTGCTAAAGGATGACTCTGAGGTTGTGTCGTCTGGGGACATTTTTATCTCCCTTCTACAAGCAAATTTTGATGTTATCTATCACCGTCCCTGAATATTTTGTGTTACTGCCTACTGTAGGAGCATGGCAGATAGCCTGTACACACAGTTATGGGCACAAAATGACCATGGCAGTCGACGCGCCCCTAAACCCAATTCATCATCATCACCTGCCGGCAGGTGATCCGACACTACCACGGGCACCTGTCGGCGTGCTACACGCTGGCGCTGCACCCGACCATCGACGTGCTGGTGACGGCGGGCCGCGACTCGGTGGCGCGCGTGTGGGACATCCGTACCAAGGCGGCCGTACACACCCTGGCTGGGCACACCAACACAGTGGCGTCCGTCATCTGCCAGTCGACCGATCCTCAGGTGAGGGTCGAGCGGTACATCCACCGACACACAGGTGAGGACCGAGTGGTACACCCACCGACACAGGTGAGGACAGAGTGATACACCCACCGACACGTAGGCGAGGCCCGAGTGATTACCCGGGAGACCACTAGACGACGTCGCAGAGATTGTTGATGTACCATGCTTCGGAGAGTTGGACGCTGGATGGAGGAGAGGGTGGGCACCGTAGGCCTCTCACGAGAGCCAGGGGTCCTGTATCAGTGGAACCAGCCGTGGCTGGCCGGCCCAGGTGCCGCTGTCATCAGCATCAATCTGCCGACACTAATCAGGTGTACGGACCTTCCGGGAGAGGAAGGGGGCAGACGACAGGCAACGGACGCTTCGCGCTATCGCTCTAATGTCCCTGTGGAGTCGCATTCTGTTCCGGTGGCTTCGCTAAGGGCGGCACCTCCGACAGTAGCGCTAGTGCGTTGGTACGCCAGAAAAGCAACGGCGCAGACGAGGCTGACGTGATCTGCCGCGACTGCCCTGACGGCCTCGGCGATGTACCTCGTCAACCATATCACCGTGTTTACGGACTCCAGATCCGGCCTCTCCAGCTCCCGGAGCGAGGAGCGGACGAACATCAGGCGGCCCTGGCGGTTGATGTATGGGGCCTCGCACGTCGACTCACCACCAACATATCCGTCGCCATGCAGTGGGTGCAGGACCACGTTGACGACGGCGTCTGGACATCCCACCGGCTCGCCGACGAAGCGGTGGCCGACCAGCAGGCTCATGTCCCCATCGACCATAGCAGTTCCAGACGCACTATCAGCCGCAGGCGCGCCAGGGAGCGCACTAGCCCCTGCCAGCGACGCTCTGCGACACCCAGCTAGAGCGATGGGGGGGGGAGATCATGGTGTCGCAGCTGCGAACCGGCTACCTCCCCTCACCCGGCACACGCTGTGCCATCCAACCTCAGCGAATGACTAGTGGTGCCCGGCGTGCAGGGAACCGGCCCTGCGGAGAACCCACCTGTTCTGCGACTGCCCGGTCTGCCAGAGCCGCCGGGGACGGCTCCGGGGACCGCCGCTCCAGTGGGGCGTGCCGGACCACCGACCGATGCTCCGACGCATGAGCCCTCCGTGACACCCCGCGTGCCATGCAGAAGAAGAGACGCATGGCCAGAGACCATACCGCGGTCAAATCCCAAGCACGGCTGTATTAGCGTATCAGGGCTGGTTATCGCTGTGCATCATATCCTGGTGTGTTACCGCCATCGATGACGAATGGGCAGCTGCGACTGCTGTGCACCGTCGTCTGTTCTATATATCGTAGATGTCTTACCCGATCGATTCCGCTGTGCTGTTGTTCCCGGCAGGTATATTGAAGCTTGTGCCGCCCCGAACGCCACTGTCCGACGAATTCTGGGACACGATGACGTATGGACGTATTAAGAGACAATCCTGACCCGAGTTTTCAAGCACAGTTGGGTGGTGCTGACAGACCTTCGGCTAGCTTTCCCGGATGGGTTGCGGCGGTGTTGCGACACAGGTGCAGCGGGCGGTGGTGCTGACAGACCTTCGGCTAGCTTTCCCGGATGGGTTGCGGCGGTGTTGCGACACAGGTGCAGCGGGCTGGTGGCTCCGGCGCTACCGGCGGTGTGACTGGTGACGCGTGCGACTCGCCGTCCGATGACCGTGGCTACTCTGTTCCGGCAGATTCTGACGGGCAGCCACGACTCGACGATCCGGCTATGGGACCTGGCCGCCGGCAAGTCGATGGCCACGCTCACGAACCACAAAAAGTCCGTGCGCGCCGTGGCACTCCACCCGAAGTTGTGAGTACTCACACCCCGACTTGTGCAATTGCAACAGTTAACTTCGAACTGTGAGCAGTCACACCCCGACCTGTACCGTTACAACAGTCCGCCCCAAACTGTGAAACTCGCTTAGCCCGACTCGCTTCAGCAGTGATAGCGTACCCCAACCTGCCTCTCTGTTAAATTAACATGGTCTTACCGATCGCGCCGTTCGATATGTACTCGATTAGTCTGCATTACCATCTGCTCGGGCACGTCAATCTGATAATGTGTTGTATGGGACACTGCTACGTTTACTAAATGCACTGATAAGTGAATATCGAAAACCATGCAACATTTTCGATGGACTTATGCTTTCCACAAAATAACATTATGCAACACGTACCTTTCTGGACTGACCGAATCCTTAAAATGGCAGTTTTCCAACAACTGTTTATGGCGAGTGATTACAACGCTGTTTGAACTGAGCCCATGTCCCGTTGGGTTATGTGTTGTTGTCCACTCTGACGTGTAGACTGTAGAGGTAGCAACTAAGTGGAATTTGGTGCGTCTCCAGGTACATGTTCGCGTCGGCCTCGCCAGACCACATCAAACAGTGGCGCTGCCCCGAGGGCAAGTTCATCCAGAACCTCACCGGTCACAACTCCATCCTCAACTGCCTGGCCATCAACAGTGAGTATGGTCCGGGCTGTGAGTCGTGTGACGGGCCGCAGAAATGGTTTGGTCGGTAGCCGATACCTCCCGTGGGCAAGATGAGGGCAGTGAGTTGTGGTCGATCGCAGTAACGGCGCGGTTAGTAGCTCTCGTGAGTGGGGCCTGGCGGCGAATCTTGTGGTTGGCATCTCGTGAGTGGGGCCTGGCGGCGAATCTTGTGGTTGGCATCTCGTGAGTGGGGCCTGGCGGCGAATCTTGTGGTTGGCATCTCGTGAGTGGGGCCTGGCGGCGAATCTTGTGGTTGGCATCTCGTGAGTGGGGCCTGGCGGCGAATCTTGTGGTTGGCATCTCGTGAGTGGGGCCTGGCGGCGAATCTTGTGGTTGGCATCTCATCGTGAGTGGGGCCTGGCGGCGAATCTTGTGGTTGGCATCTCGTGAGTGGGGCCTGGCGGCGAATCTTGTGGTTGGCATCTCGTGAGTGGGGCCTGGCGGCGAATCTTGTGGTTGGCATCTCGTGAGTGGGGCCTGGCGGCGAATCTTGTGGTTGGCATCTCGTGAGTGGGGTGAAGGTGAATCTTTGTTGGCATCGGGTGTTGAGTGGGGCTGGCGGCGAATCTTGTGGTGGCGAATGTTGATTTGTGGTCGGCAATCTCGTGAGTGGGTCAGGGCTGCTGGTTGCCTGTAGTGGGGGCGGAATCTTGTGGTTGGCATCTCGTGAGTGGGGCCTGGCGGCGAATCTTGTGGTTGGCATCTCGTGAGTGGGGTGAAGGTGACAAGTCTTGTGGTCGGCCGCAATAATGATGTGGTCGGCAATTCTCGTGAGTGGGTCAGGGCTGCTAGTCCTGTAATAGACAGGCCGGTCACAGTAATTGTGTGGTCAGCACCCCTCGTGAGTGGGTGCTGCCTTGTCGCTAGTCTTGTGGCCGGCCACAGTAATTGTGTAGTCGGCACCTCTCGTGAGTTGGTCCCTGACCCTGACCCACTCTCGTGAGTGGGTCAGGGCTGCTAGTCTTGTGGCCGGTCACCGTAATTGTGTGGTCGGCGCCTCTCGTGAGTGGGTCAGGTCTGCTAGTCCTGTGGCCGGTCACCGTAATTGTGTGGTCGGCACCCCTCGTGAGCAGGGTCAGGTCTGCTAGTCTTGTGGCCGGTCACCGTAATTGTGTGGTCGGCACCCCTCGTGAGCAGGGTCAGGTCTGCTAGTCTTGTGGCCGGTCACCGTAATTGTGTAGTCGGCACTCCTCGTGAGTGGGGGTCAGGGCTGCTAGTCTTGTGGCCGGTGACAGTAATTGTGTGGTCGGCACTCCTCGTGAGTGGGGGTCAGGGCTGGTAGTCCTGTGGCCGGCCGCAGAGACAGTGGTCGGCACCTTCCGTGCTGCGCCGCCCGGGCGCGATGCTCCTGTATGGTCGGTGGCGGCGCCGCCCGGGCGCGATGCTCCTGTATGGTCGGTAGCGGCGCCGCCCGGGCGCGATGCTCCTGTATGGTCGGTGGCGGTGCCGCCCGGGCGCGATGCTCCTGTATGGTCGGTGGCGGCGCCGCCCGGGCGCGATGCTCCTGTATGGTCGGTAGCGGCGCCGCCCGGGCGCGATGCTCCTGTATGGTCGGTGGCGGTGCCGCCCGGGCGCGATGCTCCTGTATGGTCGGTGGCGGTGCCGCCCGGGCGTGATGCTCCTGTATGGTCGGTAGCGGCGACAGACCATTTGAAGAGGGTGCGCAACTAGCTGCGGCAAAGGTATGGTGGGCCTCTGCGGTATTCTCGCCAGCCGTCTTAGCCTGTTGGCGAATGGGAGCTGGAGTCCTGTGGCAGCGGTTTTCCAGCTAGCTTCGTTTATAAGTTGCATTCAAGTATCAACTATTCAAGGATCAGGTATTCAAGTATATTTCATTATAAGTATCCAGCAGTTGAAGACTGTGCCACGCCCGTTGTGTTGTGAAGTTCGGGAACTGAAGTAGTTGGCTTAGACCATTCTGGCCGGGCGTCGTCAACTGCCGTTTGCCTGTTAGTTTCGCCCGCCTTCAGGTGGGCCACTTTCATATTGACAATCGCTTGCGCTGTGCTCATCTGTACATGTCTCATTTCAGCATAGTGATATCCGTCAGCTCTCGTTATGGCTCTAAGCTGTGTATTACCGCGGCATGTGACGAGTTGTATTGCGAGCATCGAATCCACCTCCCAAGTGCACCTGCTCACCGCGCTTTCTCTGCCTTCACCTGCGCACCTTCTATAACACACTGGCGATGGGTAGCACCGCAACAGTCCACTCCGCGTCCTCGGTCCGCAGCACTCCATCAGGTCTCAGAGAGCCGTACTCTGCTGAGGTGAAAAGCCGGCAGGTCCGGATGGGGATCAACTCTTGACGTCCCTCCGTAAACCGGACGGCAGTGATACCAGGCCATATGTATATATGCATTGCATTTAAAATCCTTTCATGGTGCTGGGCTCCGGGTACCAAAGGTCCCGGGCTCGACACTAGCGCCATCCGGTACAGTTCCCAATCCCGCGGCCCACCGGCGAAACAGTGCGGGCGGCGCCATTAGCCGTGAATGTGCATAAAGTGCGTCGTGAACCACCAATACAAAATCCTTCCATGGGATGACTATTGTGGATGTACGTCATTTTTATTCATCAGAATATCGACTAGGCTGGAGCAGTGATCGAGCATATTCACTAAAAGTGCACACTTCATACGGTGCTCATAATATCCACAGTAGACCACCTATGCAGTGTCACCACACGAATGAAAATAATGGTAATACAAGATATGTACGTTAAAACGCAATACATACCATTTCTAAAACTCTTCCATCACAAGACACATAGTGCGTACATTATGCTCCTGAACTCTCGGCAGTTCTTCAAAGTTGGCAACGATGCAGTTCCAGTGACCAGTTATTTGACAGTTCCACGCAATCGCAGCACGATAGCAGAAAGTTCGCTGTATGGACGCGAGCCTGCATTGTCAGCTCCAGATGTCTGGCGTCATAGGCACAAGTGGTGTGGCTGGGGACCACTGACGATGCCACAACGATGTCGCGCACTGCCAGAGGCATTCTTGTTCCTTGTTCATTGTCTGACGTGTGATGGCTAGTATCACAGTCTCCAGATTTGGGTAGAATATGACATCCAGCTGGGATTAATTTGCCGCCCCTACTTCCAAATATTGCCAATAATTTATTTCCCACTCCCTCTTCTTGTTCTTCATGCGAATGCAACTGAAAGCATCTCAGGATCCGTGGACGGAACGTTTTGCTTCCACCATTGATTTTTAACGCACACTAGATTTTGATAAAATCTTGCAGTTCACTTTTTTTCTGTAACTTAACTATGTCAGGAGGGGCTTTTGAAGCCACATTAAGTTTTTTTTGGCTCGTCGCTTGTTTTCACGTTATGATATACTTTTTTCTCTTACTGTCTTGCATTTTTCTAGTTCTTTTGGACGTGTTATTTCAGATGAAATTGACGTACGTAACGTATTAGTATTAGTTCATCTTTTTTTGCCTGTTCAGAGGCGGCTCCAGACATATATTCTGCAGGACATGTTCGGTCAATTTTTGCAGTTCAATGAGCTTTCAAATCCAGTAAGATGTTTACCCGTAATGCTCCCAAGAGCTGGCTTCTAACCAACACCATTGATGCAGAACACATGGGTTGCTCATTTTGCGCTCTAAGTATGCACATAAATGGGAATTTCCTCCAATTTCGGTGAACCTGATTGCGCATATTTTTGAACTTCGATTCATTAGCCCATAACTAAAAGTACTTCATTGGAATCGATTGGCAGTAATTGGACCGGAAAACGATGCTAAATCTAAGAGTAAAACAAACAAGGGCATTATTTGCGTTTTTGCTTCCCCCATCCGCCGCTTTCAAATTTTAGACCTTCTCCCAGGTAAAATATAACTAACGGTATGAGCCTTCGGACAGCTTAAGAGTAAAGCAAACAATGACATTATTTGCGTTTTTGCTTCTGCCATCCGACGCTTTCAAATTTTAGACTTTCGCCCTGATAAAATATTCTTAACCATGTGAGCTTTCGAACAATTAAAAAAATTGGTTTATAGGCTATCAAACCCTCAAGAAAGGGGGATAAGCACGCCGAATAATCAAATAACTTCTCCTGCTTTACACATTAGGGTCAAGCCTCCACATTTTTCCTCCATTTTCAAACGTAATTTTCTGACACCAAATCTCAGCATATATTTGGGTCATGGTGACAGGATCGCGCGTGTTGCAGGCGACGGAGTCATGGTGTCGGGCGGCGACAACGGCACGCTGCACTTCTGGGATTGGCGCACTGGCTACAACTTCCAGCGCATGCAGCCGCCCGTGCAGCCGGGCTCGCTCGACTCGGAGGCGGGCGTGTTCGCGCTCGGCTACGACCTGTCTGGCACTCGGCTCATCTCGTGCGACGGCGACAAGACCATCAAACTGTACCGCGAGGACGACACTGCCGTGAGTCGGCCGGGCCGCACGAGTAGGGCCGGAGTGGAGCGGTGGGAGCGAAGTTGATGGGAGAGTAGGGCGGAGGCGTGGTGGGGTGGCGGGAGAAGGGGCGGGGTTGGGCGGTGGGAGTGAGGTGGTGGGAAGAGAAGGGCGGAGGCGTGGTGGGGTGGCGGGAGAAGGGGCGGGGTGGGGCGGTGGGAGTGAGGTGGTGGGAAGAGAAGGGCGGAGGCGTAGAGCCATCTGGCTCTATGAAGGGGTATTATACGGGTGGATAGGTAGGTGTGAGGTGATGGCCGTCGTGACACAAGAGAGCCGCCACCTATCGCCGCGCTCAGTAGTACACAACTGGGCCGCCACCGCCAGGGCGGACAAGGTGGAGATGACTTGCCCAGTGAAGACGAACGGCGAGACAAACCTGGCTCAGTGACCATCCCACTCCTAGCCATTTTACAGAGCCTGGGGTTATAGACCATCCGTGGTCGTACACCATCGTGAAACCATAGATTCAACTGTGCAAGCGCTAATTACAACGATCTATGTTTATGGTCGTCTTCTGCATTTTATATTTGCATGGAACATGTTTTGGAAATAGAATCATGGAGTTTTCGCGCAAAAGCAGGAGCATGTTTAGTGCTCTTTTTCTGGCAGGGTTCTGTATGATATTCTGCGATATTGCCGTTGCCCGTATCACAAACCGATTCGTGGACACGCCATCTTTGAGTTATGAGCATAATTCACGAAGTCAAGTGTGTGAGTTGTGTTTAACTTCCACCCATCATGGCACCTGAAGAGGTAACCACTTCACAAAGCTTCCCAAGACACTTGCAAATGGACCGTCGCCGGTGGTTATATGGAGTTATGCTCGGCGATCACGGCGTCGTCCATATTCAGTCCATCACCTGCAGCCCACCAGCTGCACGCACGTGGTCCGGCAGCTCCGCCCGCTGCCAAGGGTCGACAGGATACACGTACCCGCCGGCCTGGGCACGCTCTTATCAGTTGTGAGCCGTGTGTACGCTGGCGGCGCGGAAGCGCCGGTCGCCGATCTGACCGCAGGCCGACTGTTGCAGACGGAGGAGTCGCACCCCATCAACTGGCGACCCAACATCCTGAAGCGAGCGCGCTACTGATGCACCACCGTCACAGCGCATCTCGGAGGGTCGGCGGCGAGTGTGCTGCTGGGCATCGGACAGCGCACCGGGCATTGCATCGGGTCAGCGTAGTGAGAGCTGCATGGGACAGCGCACCAACTGTACCGGGCAACGTGTGGTGCGCTGGGCGTGACAATGTGCCCGACAACGTTCAGGACTGTGCACCACACAGAGGACTGGACAGTGTACCGGACAGTGTCCGACAGTCGCCGGCCGGCTCACTGCAGCGGCAAAGGAGCGGCCCGGCCCGCTGATGGAGTATGCACCACCCGCATCCGGTTCGCCGTCGGCCGTCGCGTCGCAGCCGACCCGCACCATACGGGCCGCGACATCCCGGGACTCATGTCGACTGCTCGGTTGTCGGCGCGGCCGCGTGTGTGACCCGATCGATCTCGCTGCCCCATGTGCACCGGATCTCAGCGTTGTCTGCCGACGTCGGCCCCGCGCCATGTTGACCACCTGCCCGCTTGTGTTTGATAAATGGCTGGACGCATTCGGGTGGCAGTGACGGCCGCTCGATGGACGTGGTCGCACGGCACTCAGGTCAACTACAAGCCCAACTGCGCACCTGCGGGCCGAAACCTGGTGCATCCCGCTCGGACTGAGGCGCTCCCCGTCTGTACTTCACACGCCTCGCATAGTCTAAACGGAAATAAGTTGCGGTGATCGAGAGGCTTGCGCAGCTGCACTGACGTGACACATGCCGTTTTGCGTGGAATTGTACGGGCTAGTTAACAAGTGCTCGAACAGCGGACAGATCAATCAGCTTTTATATCTTGGTGTACTTGGCGCTGTGCCTGTGGCTTCGAATTAAAGTTATGAAGGTGCAGAGTGGTATAGCAACCAGGTAACTGGAGGGAACGCTGAGCGGAAGTCGCTGGACAAATCAACCCTATTGAAACGGAAATTATGTGTCCGCATTTTGCAGTTACGGAAATTGCAGTGTGGGTGTGCGACCCCTTGTATGCTTTTCCTTTGTCGGATCCGCTAGTTAGTGTCCACGACTACCGAGCATCCCAATGTGCGCGAAATATGGGGCTAGTTTGGGCTGGCGTATTATAAGCCCAATGGATTCCTTCACGTGCTAAGCTAAGCTAAGACTTCATGCAGGGAGGGGCCTCCGTGATCACTTCCTGCGCAACGAAAGGTCAATTCGGCTCTTAAACGTGTGGAGGCGAATTTCAAAGCTTTCAAACTGCGTTCTCGTTCCGAGTTCGGTCGGATGTGTAGTGCTGTGGAGTTCGAAGTCGCTTGCGCATGAGCCACATGGTGAAAACTAGCCGTAATCCACGTGGAAGAGTCGAGCTCGTGTCTGTATCAGCATAGGTACCGTTGTTCGGCATCGCCCAACGCTCCACAGCACGTAATTACGACTGCAAATGATGTGCCTTCGCACCAAGCGGCATCAGCGTTGCAGTTTGCCGGGTCGTTTCTGGCAGTTCCCGGTCCCCCGGTCGTGGTTGTGTTTGCTGGGACAGGGAAGACCGAGTCTGCGGCGGCTTCGTCGCCAGCCGGGATGACCGCTCGCCGGAGTGGCGAGTCCGCGACCTGGTGCGACCTGGTCCGCGACCTGGTGCGACCCCAAACCTAAATGTGTGGCAGTGTATTGTACGGGCCTGGACATATCCGCCCACAACCGTCGCGGATGTCTATAGCTAATCCGCCAAACAATGGTGGACTGTCACATGCAGGCGTCGGCCAGCGTTGAGGGACTGTCACAGATGCCCACCAGCATCGGCGGAGTCACATGCGGACGTCGGCCAGCGTTGACGGACTGTCACATGCAGTCGTCTACCAGCATTGACGGACTGTCACATAAAGATGCCGGCCAGCGCTGACTGCCCGTCGCAGTGCAGATGCCGATCATCGTTGACGGACTGTCACATACGAATTCCGGCCAGCGTTGACGGACCGTCACATGCAGGCGTTGGCCAGCGTTGACGGACTGTCAGTGCCGATGCCGGCCAGGGTTGACGGACCGTCACATACAGATGCCGGCCAGCGTTGACGGACTGTCGCATACAGATTCCGGCCAGGGTTGACCGGCTAACCCGTAAACATGTTCGACGTTGTTGATGTCACGGGCCAGGCCATAATGGCGTCGACGCTTTCACAGGGAGGTGTGATGTCACCGCAGATTTCAGTGTGGCGTCACAATAGACAGTGGGAGGCGTGGCGTTACCGCCGACGTTCAGTGGATACACAGGGTCCTCAGTCTCACACCGTGGACACCCAAGGCAGCGGGCGATGGACCGTCTGAGGCACGCAGTAGATCGCGTCTCCCATGCTCTGGCTATGCAACTTCGGCGAAGCATGCAGTTATCTCGCACACGACGCGCGCAGGCATCCATCGGCTTCTCAACCCACCCGTCGTTTGTCATGACCCACAGCGGAATCGCACACGGCCGCGAAGGTCAAGTCCGGCGGTTATAGCAGGCGAGCTTTTAATAAGCATGGCTAGTGGTTCTGACAACGCGGATACCACTCTTCACCTTGTTCTCTCTCACATAATCGCAGGAAATCTTACAATCCTCATGCGATCATCCTCAATTTGCTGCCCGAAACGCCATCCATCCGCCGCATCCGATACATCAAACCGACGGCAGCCAGTCGGTGACGTGTCGCCTGTCAGTCAGTCAATGACGTGTAGGTTTCCAGCCGGCGATCGGCCAGCGCCCGACCTGTGACCAGACAACGACCAGTCAGTGATCGGCCAGTGACGGTCAGTGACCAGTCAGTGATCGGCCAGCGCCCGACCTGTGACCAGACAACGACCAGTCAGTGATCGGCCAGTGACCGGTCAGTGGCCGTCGGGTGCAGTAGATAACTGGTAACGAGCCACTGGACACTCGCACTCCTCCGGAACAGTCCATAAACCTATGTTAGATTACATCACACATGGCGCACTAGTCGCACTGACCAGCGGCTGGTGTCGCCTGGCGGCCGAACGTGAAGCTGGGCTAAGTGCGAGGTTCGCCGTGGGGCGACGCTTCGGTCAGCGGCTGCCGAAGGTCACTGCGTCTCGAGTTGACAGTCGGACCGACACCGTCTCGGCTGATGGACCGCGGCCATACTGGCCGACGGACCGACACTGCCTCGACAACGAACCGACACAGTCTTGATCGACGAACCGACACAGTCTTGACCGTCGGGCCGACGTCCACCGGGCGTAATATCACACGGCGTGCTCCGGATCCGCTTCCGGCTCGGTTTCTGGCGACATCCAGAGCGGTGACGTCGCCGACCCCCGGTCGGCCGGAATCGGAGCGGCACGAGCGCGCCGGTCGGGCCCGGACAGCAGTTGTCGCACCGAACCAGACCGTCATCGACAGTTTTCTCAGACTATCATCGGAGAGGCAGCCCCGCTCAGAGGAGAGTGCACTTGCTCCTCCGCTTGCGCGCCGCAGGAGGCATGGGTGGCCGCTCAGAAGCCTGGAACTTGCGTATTAGCCGCACCAGCTCGTAGAAAGAGAGATCCACGTTCATGCGCAGCTTGGCAGAGCACTCCACGTAGGGTACCTTGAGGTTGCGCGCCACGTGCTGTGCCTCCTCGGCTGCCACCTGCGGCACATACCACTTTGTCAGTCGGCAGCTCGCTGGGTTAGACAGATAGTCACCAAGTCTGTTAGCGGCTCAATGGATCACAGATGGTCACCAGGTCAGTATGCGGCTCACTGGGTCACCAGGTATTGCGACGGCTCATTGGATCAGACAGGTGGTTATCAGGTCAGTCGACAGCTCGCTGGATCAGACAGGTGGTCACTAGGTCAGTCGACGACTCACTGGATCAGACAGGTGGTCACCAGGTCAGTCGACGACTCACTGCGGTTCGCTGTATCAGTTTCAGTTAATCACCAGGCCAGTTGGCGAATCCACGGGACAACCTGTAGGTCACCACGCAATATGCAGGTCACTGAGCATTTGGTGGATCACCAGAGTCCCACCGGAACGGCTGGGACACAGACGTCAAACGTCCGCGTGGCCCTCCAGACAATTGATAGAGCCGAAACGGGCTAGGTACAGACACGATGCTGAGCTATGCCACGGGTGGTAAGTGGTCTGGTCTAAGCCCGCAGGGGCTGAAGGAAACAAGCGTGCGGACAACCCAAGGAATTTTAGTTCGACTGGAACCTGCACTTTCTTTGGCATTCAGCATGTGATTTTATGTTCGGGTGCTCGCTTTGACCGTCGAGATGAAAGGCTCAGGGCTGGATCAACAGCGCCCAGTCACTTCCGGTCTGCGCTGAGAAAACAGAAGAATGTTATTGAAGCCGGCTGTGGACCGGATCGTGGCCAGCAAAGGTTGCTGCAAGGTAAAGCGAGAAGACCTGGCCGCATAAACGAATTTCTGAACTGAACGAAGACGAGAAGACCTGACGACGTGACGTGACCCCGAGAAACGGTATACAAACAGGAGGTGGAGTTACACGGCATGTGAGCCATAATGCGAGCGGAGCTTCAGGACGTGGATGAGCACTGGTGGGAGGTAAAAGGCACGGTGTATGGGGAAGAGTTCTGTAGGAGGCATCACCAACTGTTTGATTATATACGTATTGGTGCCGAATCAGATGAACTATGGTGGTGGAAGCAATTTAACAACATAGAACCTCCAGGAGACATACGGTACTGCAAACAGAATTATCTGTAGCAGACGAGTATAAATATGGCAAATAAACAGGTCCACATGTGGTGTGACCATGGGTCATGTTAAGCCTCAAAACTAATGAATGGATCTATCATCAACCTAAAAAGTGGTGGAGCTCATGGCTGCGACAGGTGGCGCGGGATAAAATGACACAGAAGAGTACAGAAGCTATAATAGGAGGCAGCTGTTGTGGTAGGTCTATTGAGAAGGTGCAGCTGCTATATCAGGAGCACGTGGCACTGAGAAGGTTACAGCTGCCGCAGCACTTAAACACTTCACTGAAAAAGAACAACAGTTTATGCAGGAGGCGGACAGGAGCTTTGAGATATTCCGGCGTCGTAATGAGGTACTCAGGCGTCGTAATGAGGTGGACGTCGAACAGCAGAACAACGTCATCATTTAGGTCCAACACGGTGACCCGGTGACCTGAAACAGTCTTTCCGGTCAGCCTCTCCCGTCGTGACGCATTCACTCACGGAAGGACGTCACAGGGGGGAGGAGGATGGGGGCTGGCGGCGCAGCCAGGATTTTCTTAAGTGGGTGACCAGACCAAGAAAAATGTCATGATACTGAGAGCTTTCAATGCGCGAGGCGAACCGAAAATTCCGAATCTTGCTTGGTGAGAATCTCTAAATCCCATATTTAATCTAGTGTACTTTTCGTTGCTAGGGGGAGGTGCTTCGCTGCTCCCCTGGTGGGGGTATGCGAGGATATGACAGGACATGAGATTGGTGTGCAGGACGTGGCGGTGTAGACGCCGGGCGCGCTGCTGAACCAACAGCGATCTTGACCGAGTTTTAATTTTAGTGCGTGAGTCATGGTGGCCGCCCACAGACGTCGGTCTACGCCCTGCTCCAACCACCACAGCCGGCAGCGACAGAGAGCCTGCACACTACACTGATCCAGCCACCACAGCCGGCAGCGACAGAGAGCCTGCACACTACCCGGCTCCAGCCACCACAGCCGGCAGCGACAGAGAGCCTGCACACTACCCGGCTCCAGCCACCACAGCCGGCAGCGACAGAGAGCCTGCACACTACACTGCTCCAGCCACCACAGCCGGCAGCAACAGAGCCTGCACACTGCCCGGCTCCAGCCACAGCCGGCAGCTGCACACTACCCGGTCAGCCACCACAGCCGGAGAGCCTGCCACTACGTCCAGCCACCACAGCCGGCAGCGACAGAGAGCCTGACACTACACTGCTCCAGCCACCCAGCGGCAGTCTGCACACTACCGGTCCACCACCACAGCCGGCGACAAGCCCACACGACATGAGAGCCTGCACACTGCCCGGCTCCAGCCACCACAGCCGGCAGCGACAGAGAGCCTGCACACTACACTGCTCCAGCCACCACAGCCGGCAGCGACAGAGAGCCTGCACACTACACTGCTCCAGCACCACAGCCGGCAAGTCTGCACACTACCCGCTCCAGCCACCACAGCCGGCAGCGACAGAGAGCCTGCACACTACACTGCTCCAGCCACCACAGCCGGCAGCGACAGAGAGCCTGCACACTACACTGCTCCAGCCACCACAGCCGGCAGTCTGCACACTACCCGGCTCCAGCCACCACAGCCGGCAGCGACAGAGAGCCTGCACACTACACTGCTCCAGCCACCACAGCCGGCAGCGACAGAGAGCCTGCACACTACACTGCTCCAGCCACCACAGCCGGCAGCGACAGAGAGCCTGCACACTACCCGGCTCCAGCCACCACAGCCGGCAGCGACAGAGAGCCTGCACACTACACTGCTCAAGCCACCACAGCCGGCAGCGACAGAGAGCCTGCACACTACCCGGCTCCAGCCACCACAGCCGGCAGCGACAGAGAGCCTGCACACTACACTGCTCAGCCACCACAGCCGGCAGTGAACCCGGCTCCAGCCACCACAGCCGGCATATTCTGCACACCACCCGGCTCCAGCCACCACAGCCGGCAGCGACAGAGAGCCTGCACACTACACTGCTCCAGCCACCACAGCCGGCAGCGACAGAGAGCCTGCACACTACACTGCTCCAGCCACCACAGCCGGCAGCGACAGAGAGCCTACACACTACCCTGCTCCAGCCACCACAGCCGGCATAGTCTGCACACTACCCGGCTCCAGCCACCACAGCCGGCAAAGATCCTGCACACTACTCGGCTCCAGCCACCACAGCCGCAGAGTCTGCACACTACTGCTCCAGCCACCACAGAGCCTGCACACTACCCGGCTCCAGCCACCACAGCCGCAGAGTCTGCACACTACTCGGCTCCAGCCACCACAGCCACGTCAGAGTCTGCACACTACTCGGCTCCAGCCACCACAGCCGGCAGTCTGCACACTACTCGGCTCCAGCCACCACAGCCGGCAGAGTCTGCACACTACTCGGCTCCAGCCACCACAGCCGTCAGAGTCTGCCCACTACTCGGCTCCAGCCACCACAGCCGTCAGAGTCTGCACACTACTCGGCTCCAGCCACCACAGCCGTCAGAGTCTGCACACTACTCGGCTCCAGCCACCACAGCCGTCAGAGTCTGCACACTACTCGGCTCCAGCCACCACAGCCGTCAGAGTCTGCACACTACTCGGCTCCAGCCACCACAGCCGTCAGAGTCTGCACACTACTCGGCTCCAGCCACCACAGCCGGCAGAGTCTGCACACTACTCGGCTCCAGCCACCGCAGCCGGCAGAGTCTGCACACTACTCGGCTCCAGCCACCACGGCCGTCAGAGTCTGCACACTACTCGGCTCCAGCCACCACAGCCGTCAGAGTCTGCACACTACTCGGCTCCAGCCACCACAGCCGTCAGAGTCTGCACACTACTCGGCTCCAGCCACCACAGCCGTCAGAGTCTGCACACTACTCGGCTCCAGCCACCACAGCCGTCAGAGTCTGCACACTACTCGGCTCCAGCCACCACAGCCGTCAGAGTCTGCACACCCGGCTCCAGCCACCACAGCCGTCAGAGTCTGCACACTACCCGGCTCCAGCCACCACAGCCGTCAGAGTCTGCACACTACTCGGCTCCAAGCAACACAGCCGGGAGAGACGGAGCGCACCCGGTCTGAATTGCGCCGGCTTTTTGGTACCATCTTATTCTGTCGGTCGCGTGCTAGATAATGCATATAAATGCGAGGTTAAAGCGAGACTACACAGCGATTGAACTTTAAGCACTGGCGAAGCCAGGGTGGGTAGCGGCACCTGGCAGCCGGACCTGGACTGGCAGCCGGACCTGGACAGACAGCCGGGCCAGGCCAGACAGCCGGGCCAGGCCAGACAGCCGGGCCAGGCCAGACAGCCGGGCCAGGCCAGACAGCCGGGCCAGGCCAGACAGCCGGGCCAGGCCAGACAGCCGGGCCAGGCCAGGCCAGGCCAGGCCAGGCCAGGCCAGGCCAGGCCAGGCCAGGCCAGGCCAGGCCAGGCCAGGCCAGGCCAGGCCAGGCCAGACAGCCAGGCCAGGCCAGGCCAGGCCGGGCCAGGCCAGGCCAGGCCAGGCCAGGCCAGGCCAGGCCAGGCCAGGCCAGGCCAGGCCAGGCCAGGCCAGGCCAGGCCAGGCCAGGCCAGGCCAGGCCAGGCCAGGGCAGGCCAGGGCAGGCCGGGGCAGGCCGGGGCAGGCGAGGCCAGGCCAGGCCAGGCCAGGCCAGACAGCCGGGCCAGGCCAGACAGCCGGGCCAGGCCAGACAGCCGGGCCAGGCCAGACAGCCGGGCCAGGCCAGACAGCCAGGCCTGGTCAGACAGCCGGGCCAGGCCAGACAGCCGGGCCAGGCCAGGCCAGGCGGCCAGGCCAGGCCAGACAGCCGGGCCAGGCCAGACAGCCGGGCCAGGCCAGGCCAGACAGTCGGGCCAGGTCAGAGAGCCAGGCCTGGTCAGACATCCGGATTTGGCCAGACAGCCGGACCTGACCAGACAGCCAGGCCTGGTCAGACAGCCGGATTTGGCCAGACAGCCGGACCTGACCAGACAGCCAGGTCTGGTCAGATAGCCGGATTTGGCCAGACAGCCTGACAGAGCCGCAGCGGACGCCCTTCAACCCGCGTGTCACGTGGCGGCCAACCCGCCAACAGCCGGCCGGCAGTCGGTGACCCTAACCGGCATCGCCGCCGACGATCCGCCACCGGCCGCGCCTGCAGACACCGGGGGGGTGGGGGGGGGGAGAGAGTCGGGTGCTGGGGAGCCAGCAGAACTTTGGCCACGTACCAGCCAACCCAACCGTTGTCAGCGCAGCCAACACACCAATCAGGGCAATCTAGCGGGCCACCAGTTGCATCGACAGACACCGAGCTGACCAGGGGCTGGGAAGTATGTGCAGGGGCTGACAACGATCTGTCCAGCGGCTGCATAGAGGCTGACATCGAACTGTCCAGGAGCTGACACCGGATTGTGCAAGGGTCGACACCGGACCGTGCAGGTGCTGACACCAAATTGTGCAGGAGCTGACATAGAACCGCACAGGGTCTGACATCGGGCTGCACAGGGGCTGACACCGGGCTGACACAGGGCTGTACAGGGGCTGACGCCGGGCTGTCCAGGGGCTGACACCTGGTTGTACAGGGGCTAACATCAAACTGTGCAGGAGCTTTCACCGGGCTGTTCAGGGGCTGTCACCGGACCTTGCTGGAGCTGTCAACGGGCTGTCCAGGGACTGGCACCTTGCTGCACAGGGGCTAACATCAAACTGTGCAGGAGCTGACGGCGGAGTGTGCAGGGGCTGCCATCGGGCTGCACGGGTGCTGACGTCGAACTGTACGGGGGCCAACACTGGAGTGTGCAGGGACGGACCGACGATAGCATATTCATGAAATAGAGTGGAACATACCACGCACAACAGTGAATGGACATCCTTTCCAAACATGTATTTATCATCGTGCTTCTTCATGTGCGTTTGTGAGGTCTTCATTCGTCACTTAGAGCAGTATCTTGCTCATGCTCACGATTATGGGCCGTGATAAACGAACATCTCGAAACACAGTTTCAGGTAGATAACCCATGATCATTTCTGTTTTACAATGCTAGTATATAGCATGAAACTGTTTTTTGTTCTAGTTTAAAAGTCCCTCAATTAGCTATGTGCCAATACAAACAAAGAAGGCACACTTGTACGTGAGTCATGGGACTCAAAATTGATCCTCAATGACAAATGTATTTTAAACGACACCATTTCATGGCGAATTTCGAAATCCTACTGTACTCGTTTCGACATCTCACACCTAACGAAACGAAACGAAACGCATCATTTTAACCCAGGGGCTGACGCCGGGCTGTCCAGGGGCTGACGCCGGGCTGTACAGGGGCTGACGCTGAGCTGTGTGTATGCATTGGTTCCGACGCCGGGCTGTCCAGGGGCTGACGCTGGGCTGTACAGGGGCTGACGTTGGGCTGTACAGGGGGTGACGTTGGGCTGTACGGGGGGTGACACCGAGCTGTGTGTATGCATTGGTTCCGACGCCGGGCTGTCCAGGGGCTGACGCTGGGCTGTACAGGGGGTGACGTTGGGCTGTACAGGGGTGACGTTGGGCTGTACAGGGGGTGACGTTGGGCTGTACGGGGGGTGACACCGAGCTGTGTGTATGCATTGGTTCCGACGGCGGACTGTCCAGGGGCTGACGTTGGGCTGTAGAGGGGCTGGCGTTGGGCTGTCCAGGGGCTGACGCCGAGCTGTGTGTACGCATTGGTTCCGACGCCGGGCTGTCCAGGGGCTGGCGTTGGGCTGTCCAGGGGCTGACGCTGGGCTGTACAGGGGCTGACGTTGGGCTGTACAGGGGCTGACGCTGAGCTGTGTGTACGCATTGGTTCCGACGCCGGGCTGTCCAGGGGCTGACGCTGGGCTGTCCAGGGGCTGACGCTGGGCTGTCCAGGGGCTGACGCTGGGCTGTACAGGGGCTGACGTTGGGCTGTACAGGGGCTGACGCCGAGCTGTGTGTACGCATTGGTTCCGACGGCGGACTGACGGGGCGAGTACGAGGCGGGGTCCACACGCCTGCGGAGCGTGGACCTCCCGACATGACAAAGGGGATGGAATGGATACAACGCTACTTTGGACATTAAGAGAACTCTTACTGGTGCTCAATGGAGGATCAGACCAAAATTCCTCGCCTCATTATTTCTCCGTGCGAGAGCCCCTGCTTCTCAGTTGCCATACCTACGGAGCCGGGCGGCCGAGCCGGGCGGCCGGGCCGGGCCGGGCGGCCGAGCCGGGCGGCCGAGCCGGGCGGCCGAGCCGGGCGGCCGAGCCGGTCGGCCGAGCCGGGCGGCCGAGCCGGGCGGCCGAGCCGGGCGGCGGGCCGGGCCGGGCGGCCGGGCCGGGCGGCCGGGCCGGGCGGCCGGAGCCGGGCGGCCGAGCCGGGCGGCCGAGCCGGGCGGCCGGGCCGGGCGGCCGGGCCGGGCGGCCGGGCCGGGCGGCCGGGCCGGGCGGCCGGGCCGGGCGGCCGGGCCGGGCGGCCGGGCCGGGCGGCCGGGCCGGGCGGCCGGGCCGGGCGGCCGGGCCGGGCGGCCGGGCCGGGCGGCCGGGCCGGGCGGCCGAGCCGGGCGGCCGGGCCGGGCGGCCGAGCCGGGCGGCCGAGCCGGGCGGCCGAGCCGGGCGGCCGGGCCGGGCGGCCGGGCCGGGCGGCCGGGCCGGGCCGGGCGGGCCGAGCCGGGCGGCCGAGCCAGACCCGGTGACCTATTGCCCAGCTGTCGGCAGACTGGCCGGTACAGCCAGACCATGGCCGTGTGATGGCCAGCAGCCACCGAGGGGGGCGACTCACCCACTGCCCACCTCCTGCCTGGTCCCCCTCCCACATTCAACAGGTGCCGCCAGATCATCTGGAAAATCGCCAACAGAACGTCTGATGCCAACCGCAACGATGGTGCTGCCAAACGAAGAAGTTGGTGCTGGAAATGAGCTCTATGCATTATGCAGTGAACATACTAAGTTTAGAGAAAGTCGATATCGCGGCTGCAACGCCTCCAATCATAGGATCGCCTCCCACGAGCGTCATCTCGCCCTCTGACAGGTGTCGACCCTGACCTTCGCAAGCCAGCCCCGTCGGCACGCCCTGTCAGTCGATCAATGGCTGGGTGTCCCGCTGGTCGATACTTCCGGCAGCCTCGCTTCAGTTGAGAGATCCACCCCCGCAAACCTGTGCGGAGCGACCATCGAGGCCGGCAGCGTGCCGCCACGCTGAGAGGAACGCGACGGAGAGCATGGTGCTAGGTCAAGATCTTTGGCAAGCGAGGATCGTAAAGCACGAAATTTTTACTCAAGGGTGGCTACCACAGATCTTCCCCACCATATCCTGACACCACATACCTCCCTAGCCCCCTCGTACGCTGACACCACGGACCTCCCCACCCGCCGTACCCTGATGCCACGAGCCTCCCAGCCTTTCACCGTACTCTGACACCACCGACCTCTCCAGCATCTTCCCTCTCTCAGACTTCACGGACCTACCCCCCTCCCCCACCGTATCCCGATATGGACCTTCACAGCGTCTCACCATATCCTGACACCACGAGCCTCCCCAGCGCCTCACCACATCCTGACACCACAGGCCTCCTTAGCATCTCACCACACCCTGACACCACAGGCCTTCCCAGCGTCTCACCACACCCTGACACCACAGGCCTCCCCAGCGTCTCACCGCACCCTGACACCACAGGTATCCCCAGCATCTCACCACACCCGACACCACAGGCCTCCCCAGCGTCTCACCACACCCTGACACCACAGGCCTCCCCAGCGTCTCACCACACCCTGACACCATAGGCCTCCCCAGCGTCTCACCGTTCTTTGATGTTCCAAATCACACTTGTTGCCGACTATCAGCATGGGGAACTCGTCCCGGTCCTTGACGCGAAGAATTTGCCGGTGGTACTTGTAGATCTCGTCGAAGCTGGACCGGTTGTCGACAGAGAACACCAGCAGGAAGCCCTCGCCGGAGCGCATATACTGTTCGCGCATGGCGCTGAACTCCTCCTGGCCGGCCGTGTCCAGGACTGCGGGTCAGGGTCACACCCAGGTCACACGTGGGGTGGCGAACTGTTGCTCAGAAATGCTGGTCACAGTCACACTGACTCCAAGTGCTTCTCAAACTGCTGAACTACAGTTGCGGTACAGCACTAGACGCTTGTCAGGATGCGACATTGGACAAGAGGCCGACTTGCCTAAACAATACTATAATGGCCGTGTCGGTGCATTGGCGGCACGTTAAACTTTCGGTCTAAACTCTGCCGTTGAACTGGACTTCATGGATCGCGTGGTGGAGCCAGGGTTCACGCAACAAGCTCTGCTTAGCAATAGAACCCTGGTTCCTCAAGCCACCCCAGCAACAACTCGGATTAAATTTTTCTTTAAAAATGTGTGCGTGGGGGGGGGGGAGTCGGACAGCAGCCAATACCGAGCACTTAGCTTTCTATGGTAAGGGCCAAAAAGACACGAACAAAATAATACCTTTAAAAGCGGCAGTATTGGTTGATCATTTCCTTCGTCGGGAACACTGCAGATTACAATGTAGTCATTTTTTACTTGATAAATGACACATTCTTGACTTTCAATGCCGCAGGCAGCAGATGCAACGTAAGCCATTTTCTAATCATCAATTTTCGTCGTATACCAACTTAGGTTAAGTAAAACATGTTGCTTATGTTAGCCATGTATCGCCTGACCACAAACCGATAATTTCGTCACTTCCAGCGTTTAGCTGATATGGGACACCCATCATAATCAAGCATGGAGGTCGATATTGTCGATATCAATGAATTAGATGACCACCAATGTAAATGCCATGAATAGATATTGGACTTCAAGAGATATGCCAGAAAATTTTACAATACGGTCTGAGAGATTGGTAGATCAACTCCGCTCGGGACATGTGCCGTTTTACAATACGGTCTGAGAGATTGGTAGGTGGGCTCCGCTTGGGACATGTGCCGTTTTACAATACGGTCTGAGAGATTGGTAGGAGGGCTCCGCTCGGGACATGTGCCGTTTTACAATACGGTCTGAGAGATTGGTAGGTGGGCTCCGCTTGGGACATGTGCCGTTTTACAATACGGTCTGAGAGATTGGTGGGACAGTGCGTAAAAGGGCTCCGCTCGGGACATGTGCCGTTTTACAATACGGTCTGAGAGATTGGTAGGTGGGCTCCGCTTGGGACATGTGCCGTTTTACAATACGGTCTGAGAGATTGGTAGGAGGGCTCCGCTCGGGACATGTGCCGTTTTACAATACGGTCTGAGAGATGGTAGGTGGGCTCTCGGGACATGTGCCGTTTTACAATACGGTCTGAGAGATTGGTAGGTGGGCTCCGCTCGGGACATGTGCCGTTTTACAATACGGTCTGAGAGATTGGTAGGTGGGCTCCGCTCGGGACATGTGCCGTTTTACAATACGGTCTGAGAGATTGGTAGGTGGGCTCCGCTCGGGACATGTGCCACCCTCCCACGATTTGAAAACAATGCTGCGCCACGACCTAGTACTTCATCAGGAAGGCTCGACTGCGTCCTCGCTCCAATTTCTTTTTCAGCCAGCAGCTCCCTTCACCGAAAGCTTGGGAGGCCCGGGTGCATCCCCAAAAATTTTTTGATCGAGGTCATCACTACGTCAAGCGATTCGGAGATCCGGGTGCAGCGCTTCACTTTTTTAGACACGCGAAGATACTTCGGGCGGAGCCTTAGCATCTTCTTGAATGAGTGGCACCTCCTCCCCTCCGATCGATGAACATTTTGATATTCGCTTTCGAGATAACAGCTATGTCTGTGATAATGATAGTTCCATAGAAATCCAGTGTTTTCTTTTTTGTGCTTCTGACAAATGCGATTTTTGATCAGCTCTAGAGACGGATGTCCGGGACGAACGGTGAGGTTGCCTCCTTGGTCCTCAAGGGGAACGAAGATCCTCTCTGACGTTTTCTCTTTGGTTGTAACGGTGCGCCCGAGGGACACTAACAGTCGGCTTATATTAGGATAGCGAAGATACCATTGGCGGCAGAGACATAGATTCGTGTACCTTGGAGATCATACTCCTACTCAATAAGTCTCAATGCTAACCTTTACGCCTGTGATGTAACAGGTCAAAGATAATTTTAACTGCATCACACATCGCTTTCCTGAGACGTCTTTGAAGAGCGTTCCAGTGCAAATAACTCGGTGCACGTGCCAGCGCCACTCGACGCCACCCAGACGTGCCACTTACGCCTTTTTTTGGCGCCTCTAGGCCGCCTCTAAGGCACATTGACCGCCGGCAGAGCTTCCGCCAGTCCGGCACCTTGGAATATACGACCAAACCGAACACGGCTTTCCAGATTGAAGTGACTTTAAAGCAGTATTTGGAGAAAAAGCGGGCCACGACAGTGATATGTATGCGCCTGTGTGGGGTATATTTAGATATGTAGGATAAGTGATCTGAATCGCAGTCGCAACGAAGCACGACGGCGAGCGGATGACGAGTGTGGAACCTCCCTCCAGGGCGATACTGGCTCTCCACAAAATATCCAAGTTTCGTCGACTCGTGGCGCGTTCACCTAGTGGGAGAGGCGCAGCGGGGGGGGGGACGTTCACCCCACCCACAAGAAATTCTGATCTTTATACCACCAAAAATGGCAAAATATCGGTGCGTGAAGCACGCCTACCACATTCCTCTTTTCCCGAGATTCAACTTTTGCTTCGGCTCCCTTAAGAAAAATCCTGGCTGCGCCATTGCTTGGTGGCATTAAGGTAGATGCAGTTTTGTTTTAGAGCGAAGGAGCGCTGTGTGTGTGTGTGTGGTGTTGGCGACATTTTGGTGCTACAGTGAAACGATGGGACCGATTAGCGCGCGAGTATCCTTCTCTTTATTGATACGTTTTGTTTGCGTTTCTACTTGCTATCTTTCGTTAAAATATACACCCCGCACCTTCCCATCATTTCTTCAAAGAGACGGCTGAGCTCCGGAATGGTTCCGATGTTAACATAGTTACCATCATGCCGCGACTACCTACCTGTACGGCAGACGGAGCAATATGACTGAACCAAATCATGATTCCGATGTGAGAGAGCGCTATTTTGCACGGATTGTGATATCATTCAGCAGCTTTGTTTTCCTTCGAACCTTTGGCGGGTGGTACATTTGGTACTGTTCAGCCCGGTACTGTCGCAGCTATTATGGCTGTTCTGTTGGAACAAAAGGTGGCTGGGAAGCTCAGCACCTGCATGACGGGAGTTTCGCTGCAGTGGCGGCAAGCTGTTGCGCTTATCCCACACAGCAGCTGGTAATATCCCGCTGAGAAACTGAACGAGTGGCTTTTTCATCAGTCTAGTGCTGATGTCAGGAAAAGGGAGAGGAATACTGGTCAGCGTTCGCGCGGCGGTGGTCACAAGCTAGTCCTGTCGTCGACAGCGTTGGCAGTTCAGAAGCCCTACGCGTACCTTCCCCAGTCGTGGGTCGTGCCAGCCGCATTGCAGGGGACCGGTGTCCAGCAGATATTACTATGCTTCGTTGCGGTGCGCGAGAAGGCGGTGGTAAATTTAATTTCTCCGTGATTAGGACCGGAGTGACGCTGGGCGCCACTCAGTAGCAGGCCTGGAGCGATACTTGGCGCCACTTAGTAGCAGGGCTGGAGCGATAATGGGCGCCACTCAGTAGCAGGGCTGGAGCGATATTGGGCGCCACTCAGTAGCAGGGCTGGAGCTATACTGGGCGCTACTCAGTAGCAGGGCTGGAGCGATACTGGGCGCCACTCAGTAGCAGGGCTGGAGCGATACTGGGCGCCACTCAGTAGCAGGGCTGGAGCGATACTGGGCGCCACTCAGTAGCAGGAACGGAGCGATACTGGGCGCCACTCAGTAGCAGGGCTGGAACGATACTGGGCGCCACTCAGTAGCAGGGCTGGAGCGATACTGGGCGCCACTCAGTAGCAGGGCTGGAGAGATAATGGGCGCCACTCAGTAGCAGGGCTGGAGAGATAATGGGCACCACTAGCAGCAGCAGCACTAGCAGGACCGGAGTGACACTAGTTATTTGGTTAGTTATTTGTGCTTAAGAGTGCATCGACCAGAGTTCATCATTCGCACCCATAACGTTTATCCTGGTACTTCACGGTAGATGAAAAGTATTACCTTGGTGTGTATATAATTTGGAAGTTAATCGCTGCTAAGTAGCGGAACAAGTTTCCAGAATGTACAAGTTTTGAAGAATTTCTCAGGATATCTTCGTATGACCGGAGTGACACTGGGCGCCACTCAGTTGCAGGGCTGGAGCGATGCTGGGCGGCACATATATATATATATATATATATATATATATATATATATATATATATATATATATATATATATATATATGTATATATAAATGTAATGTTCCCGCTGGTGGACGGCGAGTCGGCGGATGCCCCAAATCGCCACTTGACATTAGTGAGGCTGAGATTGCTGCTTGGCAGGAAGGTGTAGGGAGGGGGATGATGGCTAGCCTACAGCCAGGGGTGAGGTTCGCGCTCACTTGCGCGCTCTCTCTCTCTCTCTCTCTCTCTCTCTCACTCACTCACTCACTCACTCACTCACTCACTCACTCACTCACTCACTCACTCACTCACTCACTCACTCACTCACTCACTCACTCACTCACTCACTCACTCACTCACTCACTCACTCACTCACTCACTCACTCACTCTCACTCACTCACTCTCACTTTTTTTTCGGGCTTCGAACCTCCTCCAAAGCTACTGAGATTCAACATGGGTCCACATGGGCTATATATGCTATATGTATGGACATTCACCGCAAAGAATGACGAGAAAAGCACTGTAGCCACCATTCACGAACATCTTGGCGCGCCACCACCTGAATCAACAGGCATGCCCATTACTCCATCCAAACCCCTCACTGGAGACGCCCCTGATGTGGCCACCCATACGTGTTGGACAGACCTGGTGGAACAAGGGTGGTAGCTGTGTGGTCTGGCTGATTACCCGCATCCCATCCCCCACAACAGTCGCACATTCTCACCAGTACCATACGGTCGTGTTCAGAATACGAGTAGACCACTCATCAAAAACTTTCCGCAACATCACTTCAAACTCCGAAGATAATCCAAGTGCTATGCCCTAAGAAAGAAACAAATATATGATTTAATCGAAGAACTTGTGCAAACAAGGAATACTTCTGCAGCGAGTTGATGAATTGCTACAAGCTACGGTGATCAACATACCCGCTTCGGTCACCGATTTACTCGTTTTCGATGACAGAACTCGAATTCTATACCTTAGTTTTCAAATACCCGTTTCGCTTATTCAAATGTTCGTCATAGTAGTCAACTACACCGTTTGTTACCAAGTGTCCGTTAGGGTTATGCCATACCCGCCTTGGACATGAAATATCCGTTGGTTGGTTATTTTGGCTCAGGGGCGCATAGACTGCTTCGGTCATACAGCGCCCATATGACACATCCGTTCTGGTCATGAAACCTTCATTCGTTTTGGTCATCGCATACAACCTAGCCAGAACAAATTACATCGCAATTGGAGTTCGATTTTAGATTACCAATCAGCAGCTGATTATCCCCGGGTAGACAATCAGTCTATTCCACTCAGTGTTGAAATATTGGTTTTTCGTTAGGTGGGAGATGTCGAAAGGAGTCCACGAAGATGTCGAACTTCCCCATGGAAGTGACGTCGTTTACAATATCGCTTAAGTCCTTCAAACTCAATTTTGAGCCAATAACCTGTATCTGATTCGTTATTTTTGGAGACACCTATTATAGGGATACTTGTGTTAATGACAATGCTAAGAATGACATACTATCAGCAAATTCTCTTGAACAGTAACCATATCATGAGTAATCTCTTTACTTGAAATCGCGTTCAGCACAAGACATATTTCAGTATATAATGTTGAGCATAAGCATGATACTTACACACAAACCACGACTAGAAACGAGCCATGGAGACTTCACAAACACATCAAGAAGCAAGATGTCGATAGTTCTTTGGGAAGGATGTCTTCTCATTGTTCAACAGGTGGTACATTCCACACTACTTCACGAATAATTTATCACTGATTCCACTCATGACACACCCAGCGAGGAGACGAATCTCAAGTATGCACAAGTGTGGCCGGTTCGGCAGTAGCGTGGCCCTAGAGGGGCGGGGGACAGGTTAAATCGGTGGCAGCTGACTGCAACAACTTCCACCATATACCAAGGAATCAGGCGCATTAGTGCTCAACATCACGTGCTGAAGGTGAGTGTCCCGCGCAGGGTCCTCAATCGGCCTGTCTGGGATCGGCGTCACGGAACCTACAGTGGCCCCTTCGCATCTTCCAATCGGGACGTGGGATTGGCACGACATTTGTACTATACTGACACGACATTGGCACTATATTCGCATTACACTGGCACTGGCACAGTGTGGCCAATGACCGGTCATGAACGATCCCAACAGAACTGTCCGGTGTTTTGTGGGAACGTCGCGCTCGTCGCGAACCAGCCGGCGGTCGAGGGGGGGGGAGGGTAAACGGCCGCCTCGTGCTCCTCCGACGGCCGAACGTGAGGGCCGTATTCTCAGTCTTAATTGGAGCTGTCGAGCTGAATTTCTGGGATGGCAGAAGCTTGCCGGTGTCCAGAAAGCGCGACTTTCCGGAAAGCACGAGTTCCGGATGACATTGATGACACCGTTTCACTGATGTTTGCTCGCACTTGCTCTTTCCGTTTCACTGCTTCACTGATGTTTACTCGCGCTTGCTCTTTTTGTTTCACTGTTTCACTGATGTTACTCCCGTTTCATTGTTTCACTGATGTTACTCCCGTTTCACTGTTTCACTGATGTTTGCTTGCCCTTGCTCTTTCTCTTTCACTGTTTCACTGATGGTATCTGCCCGTATTCTGAATGTTCGTGTACTACTGTTGGCACCAATCATCCTAAGCTGTCATTCTAGCATTGTTACGGGCGCTATATGACCGAGGCAGTCGAAGCGCCCCTAAGCCCAAATAGCCAACCAACCAACACTGATGACAGACGAACGACCCGCGTGCCGAGGGCCATCCCTGACACAGGTAAAATTACGGCTGTCCTTTAGTTGTTTCCGAAAATAGCTCCCGTTCCACGTCCTCCTAATACTGGGAATTTGCTAATTTCTGTTCAATGGAGGATTTACGAACAAGTCTGAAAAGATGTCATTCTATCCTCATTCTAAACCTGTTCACATAGGATGTGGCAAAAAAAACATGCGGATCTAAAAAATAATATTTACACTTGTACAATTACACCGCTGTCGTAAATTAAGTTCATTTGTACGGATGTCATTTGTACGCATGTGAAACGTCGTTGAAAAATCATGTGCTGAATCGAGATTTAATCGAGCTTTGCGACGATGTCAAGACTAGTTCTTGGAACCGCCAGGGATGCGGTTCGTGTACCTTCGAGAGCTGTCTCAACAACAGTCCTCGTCACACCAGCACCAGCACACCACCCACACGTCCTCCCACACACGTGCACCAGCTCACCAGACGTACTCCCAGACACCGGCACGAACCTACCACATACCATCCCATACCTCAACACCAGCTGACTACACGTCCAACCATACCCCGACACCAGCTGACTACACGTCCAACCATACCCCGACACCAGCTGACTACACGTCCACCCATACAGCGGCACCAGCTCACCACACGTCCTCCCACACAGCGGCACCAGCTCACCACACGTCCTCCCACACAGCGGCACCAGCTCACCACACGTCCTCCCACACAGCGGCACCAGCTCACCACACGTCCTCCCACACAGCGGCACCAGCTCACCACACGTCCTCCCACACAGCGGCACCAGCTCACCACACGCCCTCCCACACAGCGGCACGAGCTCACCACACGTCCTCCCACACAGCGGCACCAGCTCACCACACGTCCTCCCACACAGCGGCACCAGCTCACCACACGTCCTCCCACACAGCGGCACCAGCTCACCACACACTGGCACGAACCCACCACACATCCGCCCACACCTTCGTGCACATGCAAAGTGAGCACAGTGTGGGTAGTCAAGGCTGCGGAATCAGCATCCGGGCTTCCTGCATGTCGATAGCGCCTGGGTGGGTCCGCAGGTCGGTGGTAATCGTACGCGGCTGGGCAGGAGAGCTTAGGTCCGTGCAATGAGCGGAGCATCACGAAAAGTTGGAACAACAATGCGACCAAAACGATAGTACCACAAAGTGAACATATTGAACATCTGTTGCAAAGGTCAATCTGGCGTCTGTCTCACATTGTAATCACCTACGCGCCTACTATGTTACTGAGCCTGCTGAACTTACAGTTCAAACAGGCCGACATAATTTCTGTCATTGTGGCATAGTTTTAACTGACTGACAGTCGCGATCACAAGCTTGGAATGTACGATACATGGCATAATGCAATCCTACTTTTTGTTGTGTACAATGAGAAGGCGAGAAAAACGAGAACAAACGTAATCACATCATCGCTGTCACTCGCCCTACCACTTGATGGTGAGTTGTAGACCATCATATAACAGCAACATGCCTCGTGCATTGTTCTGGCGGTTGATGGTTTGGTCAATCTCTCCGATAAAAACCGCCTGCAAGATTTGGAGGTGGCGCTTATCAAAGGCTGTGGCTAGGACTTTGGTGTTCAGGGTGTTGTCGGAGCGTGTGAGGTGGTTGAAATGGTCGCGTTCGGTGTGGGTCTAGGGTCCGAACGGTCCCTGTTGTAAGTGCATTGTTATGCGGCGGCTTCGTGTGCCTAGCATAGCCACTGTTCTGTAGGAGCGCGCACTCTCTTTTTATGCACTTGTAAAAGGAGACTACGTTGGACATTTTCATAGATGTTTTGTTGCGGTGTGGGCTTTTACTCATGACCAGGTTAGATGGTTTATATATATACATACAATTCGTATGACGCCATCTTCGACCGTAGTGTGGGGGCAGTGGAAAGCGGAACCTTTTTCAGACAGAAACGGCCCATGTGGTGATGACGATGCCAGCACACACTGCAGTCCATGATATGAACTGCAATGGGAATGGGAAACGGTAGCCGGTGCATCGGCTCAGGTGGTGAAAGTGACGGCAAGTCGCCAAGTTGAGCCGTTCCCGAGAACCAGACTCAATCGTGAAAAAAAAAACGCTGAAAAACTTTGCTGGCGCTTTTCACACTCCCCTCGCGTGCGCGTGACGCGTGACCCAGAAACGGTTGCCATGACAATGTTGGCAATTGTGCCAATAATAAGTTTGGTGTCGATCGGTCCACTAGTTGTCAAGATATAATTATATGAGATATATTATATCCATTGGTTGTCGAAATATAATTTCCCTTCTCTTTATGGCATCAGACATTTCTTTATTGTACTTCTTAATAGCTTCAGTATTTTATCATCACACGATAATTAAAGCCATTGCCAAGCAGCAGCATTGAACCACTGAATAAGACAAAGATGATAATTATCCGGTGAATGATGTTCTGGATGACGAAAATCAAGGAACAGTCCATTTTCGGAGGCCTGGGTCAGTTTGTATTCCCTTGTTCGTGCTCAATTATATTGCTTGTGAACTCGGCTTGCAGCGTTGACTTTGATTTGGTTGGTTGGGTATTGGTTTTACGACACATTGACCGTTGAGTCATGAAGCATCGCCAATTTCTCGCGCCGATTGGCCGCGGGCGAAGAGTAGCGACAGGTGAGACTCGAGCCCACCTTTCGATTGTGAGACGAGCAACTTACCCCTAGACTACTGGTCCCCATTTTGGCTTCGATTTCGTGTCGACAAGGAAATGTGGACATGTTTATATAGCCTGCTCGTGATGCGAGTCAACGCGGCGTCCAGGAACTTCGTGATGACCCAGAGATTAACATGCCCCCGGTAAAAACTAGCATAGATATGCACAGCCATTAGTTGACAGGGAGGAAACGATGTTATCAACACACTCTGAGCCCAACATTGTTCATATCTGAAACATACACTCTCAACGACATGGCGTGGCATGGAAGTCATGTGCCCTTCACCACCAGCTGTATCAACCGAAGTGGACCAGAACACCCGGGTAACTCAGCCGAAGCCGAACTAGCTTGGTTATTCGGACCGACGCGCCGATCACCAGTATCATCAGTTGCCACGTCATTCCGCCCCTGCCACCAGTCTAAACGCCACCTACCCCGCTGGCCGAGTCCGGTCACGAGAAGCAGTGCGTTACACATTCATGTCCACTTTCAGGAAGAAGCCGACGGTGCAAACCGGGCCATACAAGGCGGTCGGCTGGACGACGGCTGGATGTCGACCGGTGTAAGAACGCGAGCGGCGGCTGGCGCGCCGGCCAGAAGGCCACCGCTCCGGCGCCATATTTGGCCGCGCCACAGCACGCGCCGATAGCCGACATGCGAACGGCTCGAGCGACCTGACCACGCCGGTCCGACCAGCCGCCGGCCCGGCCCACCCGATCGGCCACACTGGTGCTGGTCAGAGGAACTGTCCGAGAGAAGTCGGTGGTTAGTGAAGAAATGAAGTGGTACGTTACCGCGGAACAACGACCGTGCAATGCGACTCACTGCCTGCCTGCCTGCCTGCCTGCCTGCCTGCCTGCCTGCCTGCCTGCCTGCCTGCCTGCCTGCCTGCCTGCCTGCCTGCCTGCCTGCCTGCCTGCCTGCCTGCCCTGCCTGCCTGCCTGCCTGCCTGCCTGCCTGCCTGCCTGCCTGCCTGCCTGCCTGCCTGCCTGCCTGCCTGCCTGCCTGCCTGCCTGCCTGCCTGCCTGCCTGCCTGCCTGCCTGCCTGCCTGCCTGCCTGCCTGCCTGCCTGCCTGCCTGCCTGCCTGCCTGCCTGCCTGCCTGCCTGCCTGCCTGCCTGCCTGCCTGCCTGCCTGCCTGCCTGCCTCCGTCATCTCCTTGTGGAAAATGGAAAATAACGAAAAACTGTGAACGAGAGTGAAGTTTGTGTCGTGTTTCGGTGCTAGCAGTTGCGGACGACTTGCGCGTTGTCACCGAAGCGGCAGCAGTTTCCCCAGAGTTATCTGGCTGCCATAGCAATAACGTGATCAGCACGCCGACCAATTGTCTCGGGGAGGCATGACCCCGGGCCGGTGACATTGTTTCCCCAGAGCGATCGAGCTGCCATAACAGTAACGTGATCAGCACGCCGACCAACAGACTCGAGAACGCATGACCTCGAACCGGTGACATTGGCATAGCTTGGCACGGCCGGGACAGGCGAGGTTGGCATACGTCTGCCGACGTGATCCATACATATATATAGACATGTGTATGTGTTTGTGACAAGCAAGATATTTATTGTCTTAGTCCGAAGGTCGTGTGATGCGGCCCGGAGTACGATCAAATGGAATGTTTACCACTTCTCAGATCCATTGAATGTTGGCCAGAATCTCACGACATGGGCCGGCAGTGTCTATTTCTCGCGTGTGAAATGGGTGAGGAGTGCATGCGACTCTGTACCCCATAGTGTGCCTCTGTACGCGCCTGTACCCAATGCTTACGAAAAGTAAGAGAATACTGCATTCGGCTTACATTGGAAACAAATGCGTCCCGTCTCGCACGAGCAGCACGAACAGCCTGCAACTGCTCTCACCGAACAGTGGAGCGGTCTGTGATTCCTGCAACTGAACGGTGGATCGGTCTGTGATTCCTGCCACTGAACGGTGGATCGGTCTATGATTCCTCCCACTGAACGGTGGAAAAGTTTATGATTGCTCCCATCGAGGTGGATCGGTCTGAGATCGTTTCCACCAGAGGTTGATCTGTCTGTGATTTTTCCCAAAGGAGAGGGAGCGGCCTGTGGTTGTTCATACCGAAGGTGGACCTTTCTGATTGTTCCCACCGGACGTTGGAGATGTCTAATTCCTCACATTTGTTGGTTATTTGGGCTTAGGGGCGCATCGACTGCTTCGGTCATACAGCGCCCATAATTCCTCCCATTGGATGTGATGCGATCTGATCGGTGATCGGTGGGAGTAATCACACCGTTCAATGGAACGGTCTGTGATTGGAGGACAGCATGTCGAGATTCACCACGGAAATGTCATTTGGCTTACTTTCTACTTCCTTCATTCTCAATTTTGAACCACACCGTGGTAATATTCCACCGTAATTCAAACATAATTTATAAATGCGGTGGAGCGATCCGTATCCGTAGCGATCGACTGCTCCTGCGCGGCCGAGAGGTGTGTGATTCCCCTCACCACTGGTCGGTGGAGTGGTCTGTGGTTGCTCACAGCACTGGTCGGTGGGACGGTATGTGACTGCTCCCACTGGTCGGTGGGACGGTATGTGACTGCTCCCACTGGTCGGTGGGACGGTATGTGACTGCTCCCACTGGTCGGTGGGACGGTATGTGACTGCTCCCACTGGTCGGTGGGACGGTATGTGACTGCTCCCACTGGTCGGTGGGACGGTATGTGACTGCTCCCACTGGTCGGTGGGACGGTATGTGACTGCTCCCACTGGTCGGTGGAGTGGTCTGTGATTCCCCTCACCACTGGTCGGTGGGACGGTATGTGACTGCTCCCACTGGTCAGTGGGACGGTATGTGACTGCTCCCACTGGTCGGTGGGACGGTATGTGACTGCTCCCACTGGTCGGTGGAGTGGTCTGTGGTTGCTCACAGCACTGGTTGATGGGGCGGTCTGTGATTCCCCTCACCACTGGTCGGTGGGACGGTATGTGACTGCTCCCACTGGTCGGTGGGACGGTATGTGACTGCTCCCACTGGTCGGTGGGACGGTATGTGACTGCTCCCACTGGTCGGTGGGACGGTATGTGACTGCTCCCACTGGTCGGTGGGACGGTATGTGACTGTTCGCACTGGTCGATGGGGCGGTCTGTAATCGCTCCCACTGGTCGGTGGGACGGTATGTGACTGCTCCCACTGGTCGGTGGGACGGTATGTGACTGCTCCCACTGGTCGGTGGGGCGGTATGTGACTGCTCCCACTGGTCGGTGGGGCGGTCTGTGATCGCTCCTACTGGTCGGTGGGACGGTATGTGACTGCTCCCACTGGTCGGTGGGGCGGTATGTGACTGCTCCCACTGGTCGGTGGGACGGTATGTGACTGCTCCCACTGGTCGGCGGGGCGGTATGTGACTGCTCCCACTGGTCGATGGGGCGGTCTGTAATCGCTCCCACTGGTCGGTGGGACGGTATGTGACTGCTCCCACTGGTCGGTGGGGCGGTATGTGACTGCTCCCACTGGTCGGTGGGACGGTATGTGACTGCTCCCACTGGTCGGTGGGACGGTATGTGACTGCTCCCACTGGTCGGTGGGACGGTATGTGACTGCTCCCACTGGTCGGTGGGACGGTATGTGACTGTTCGCACTGGTCGATGGGGCGGTCTGTAATCGCTCCCACTGGTCGGTGGGACGGTATGTGACTGCTCCCACTGGTCGGTGGGACGGTATGTGACTGTTCCCACTGGTCGGTGGGGCGGTATGTGACTGTTCGCACTGGTCGATGGGACGGTATGTGACTGCTCCCACTGGTCGGTGGAGTGGTCTGTGATTCCCCTCACCACTGGTCGGTGGGACGGTATGTGACTGCTCCCACTGGTCGGTGGGACGGTATGTGACTGCTCCCACTGGTCGGTGGAGTGGTCTGTGATTCCCTCACCACTGGTCGGTGGGACGGTATGTGACTGCTCCCACTGGTCGGTGGGACGGTATGTGACTGCTCCCACTGGTCGGTGGAGTGGTCTGTGATTCCCCTCACCACTGGTCGGTGGGACGGTATGTGACTGCTCCCACTGGTCGGTGGGACGGTATGTGACTGTTCGCACTGGTCGATGGGGCGGTCTGTAATCGCTCCCACTGGTCGGTGGGACGGTATGTGACTGCTTCGCACTGGTCGGTGGGGCGGTATGTGACTGCTCCCACTGGTCGGTGGGACGGTATGTGACTGCTCCCACTGGTCGGTGGGACGGTATGTGACTGCTCCCACTGGTCGGTGGGACGGTATGTGACTGCTCCCACTGGTCGGTGGGACGGTATGTGACTGCTCCCACTGGTCGGTGGGACGGTATGTGACTGCTCCCACTGGTCGGTGGGACGGTATGTGACTGCTCCCACTGGTCGGTGGGACGGTATGTGACTGCTCCCACTGGTCGGTGGGGCGGTATGTGACTGCTCCCACTGGTCGGTGGGGCGGTATGTGACTGCTCCCACTGGTCGGTGGGGCGGTATGTGACTGCTCCCACTGGTCGGTGGGGCGGTATGTGACTGCTCCCACTGGTCGGTGGGACGGTATGTGACTGCTCCCACTGGTCGGTGGGACGGTATGTGACTGCTCCCACTGGTCGGTGGAGTGGTATGTGACTGCTCCCACTGGTCGGTGGGACGGTATGTGACTGCTCCCACTGGTCGGTGGGACGGTATGTGACTGCTCCCACTGGTCGGTGGGGCGGTATGTGACTGCTCCCACTGGTCGGTGGGACGGTATGTGACTGCTCCCACTGGTCGGTGGGACGGTATGTGACTGCTCCCACTGGTCGGTGGGGCGGTATGTGACTGTTCGCCACTGGTCGGTGGGGCGGTATGTGACTGTTCGCACTGGTCGGTGGGACGGTATGTGACTGCTCCCACTGGTCGGTGGGGCGGTATGTGACTGTTCGCACTGGTCGGTGGGGCGGTATGTGACTGTTCGCACTGGTCGGTGGGACGGTATGTGACTGCTCCCACTGGTCGGTGGGACGGTATGTGACTGTTCGCACTGGTCGGTGGGGCGGTATGTGACTGCTCCCACTGGTCGGTGGGACGGTATGTGACTGCTCCCACTGGTCGGTGGGGCGGTATGTGACTGCTCCCACTGGTCGGTGGGACGGTATGTGACTGCTCCCACTGGTCGGTGGGACGGTATGTGACTGCTCCCACTGGTCGGTGGGACGGTATGTGACTGTTCGCACCAGACGACAGAGATCGGACGCGTGTGTTGGGTCAGCTTTCCATTAGCGTTGACAAGCGCCGATGTCAAGACCAGTTGTGAGCAAGACGACATGCCATTCCGTGGCACTGGCCGGGCGTGATGACGTCACCAATCGACTGTGATGACGGCACCAGTCGACTGTGCTGACGTCACTACAGAACCATCTAACAATCGCCACGGCTGAGACGGCTAATCGGGGACATGAGGCGACGCCGAGAACAGAGCGCCCGGCAGATAGAGGTGAACGGATCAAAGCTGCACTGCACGTCACCCTCTCGGGATTAAGACGTGTTTGCAAGCCGTACGTCATCCTTGAAACTGCGCTTGAAAATCATGATCGGGTTAAAAGTAGTTGATGGGTCAGATCTCGCACATCGGTATCCCGTCCACTCACGCTATCCGAAACAAACCAGTTTTAGAACAAATAGAAGAATGTTTCATTCAACAGCAGCTCTTGTTCAGTTTGGTTTTTAGATAAGCGATTTGCCTTTAAGGTGTAGTGTTTTACGCCTCTGAAGCAGGACATATTTTGCAAACTTTTACCAGGGATAAGGAGACAGCGACAAAATATACACGAAATGAAGATCTTTGTCTAGAAGGACGAATTGGCCCCTGGGAAATGAAGAATTTTCCGCATCACGTGGAATATTTACACCTCCGCCAGCTAACATGCTAAAATAGGCCCTGCTCTGGAACGAAGAGAAAGTTGCCGCTTTTCTGTATCTGGACACCGACATTTCCCTGCAATTTTGCATTGTATATCACTTCACTATATTGTGTGGTATTTCATAGTATTGTGTTAAAAAGCATTGGAGCCAGAGGAAGCATACACCGATATTCAGCTGGATAATTAAAGTCAAATAGAGCATATTGATAGCACCAGACGCATCCAGATGGGCCACTGATCGTTCCTCTCACATGGTGCGATGGCATGACTCAATAAGATTGGACCCTGATGATGGTCGGTCCCATATCACCAGCCCGGTAACATAACTAGCCACCGCAGCATCTTCCCGGGATTTGTAGTTGGAACTAAAGATGACATGATGAGCTTTCACATGCACGTACATTTTGTGCTGTGGGTTCATAGACGCATCTCTTTACAATAAGCCAAAATTAGCATGCATAGTAAGTCTAAAACTTACTCCGCCGGTATGCGTTAGACGTTCACTTATATGGCTATAACCTCAGCTCCGAAAATGTCTGATATAAATCAGCATATTTGATATATTTTGTTCCCGTTGCAGATACACAAGGTCCTTTCACTATGCACAATTTAATGTCATCCAATTGGAATCTTGCATACCTTGCTTTTACATAAGTGCAGTTTGCACATACAATGTGGATCATGCTTGGCACTTGGCACCTGGGTTGTGGCAAGCTATTCTACTGACTGGAATATTGTGTAACTGGACTATTGTATGTAAATTACTACGACCGCTTTGTGAGCAGTTCGATGGTGCGTGCTAATATTGTTCACGACTAACAATCGTAATTCGATTGTTGCCCAGGGGGTCCTTCCTGGTAAGGTGTTATCTACGATTACCAAAAAAAATCATAAATTCATTATGGAATGAAGTGAGCCGTGCATGTCTGATTTTCGTAGATATGGTCAAGAACATAGATATCATCAACGGCAATTGACATGGGCATAACTATTGATGCATTGCTGTGCTATGTGGCCAACAAGCTGGAAGGCTTGCCACCTGAGACTATTGTTCAGCTATGCATACCAGCACCAGACGCTTACAAGAGCGCCGGACAAGCCAGGGGAAGTGCAAGCCAGCAGACTAGACGAATCTCCGTGCGTATCAGTCACAAACGTACTGCCTTCAGTGTCCATCCAGCAACGCGCCTTCAAAAACGTATGCATACTTATGTGTTTTCGGATATGAACGTTCATCAAGTTGCATTACTGAGAGCAGAAATAAAAACTCATCCCTTTCCGGGACTAACCCGGGTACCGGGAACGGAATACCGTCGAGCTACGTGGGCGGACGGCGACCGCCGGCCGCAGGCCAAGTCTATAGTTAGCTGCCGCTGCGTGGTGCCGCTGCGTGGTGTCGCTGCGTGGTGTCGCTGCGTGGTGCCGCTGCGTGGTGCCGCTGCGTGGTGCCGCTGCGTGGTGCCGCTGCGTGGTGCCGCTGCGTGGTGCCGCTGCGTGGTGTCCCTGCGTGGTATCCCTGCGTGGTGCCGCTGCGTGGTGCCGCTGCGTGGTGCCGCTGCGTGGTGTCCCTGCGTGGTGCCGCTGCGTGGTGCCGCTGCGTGGTGCCGCTGCGTGGTGTCCCTGCGTGGTGCCGCTGCGTGGTGCCGCTGCGTGGTGCCGCTGCGTGGTGCCGCTGCGTGGTGCCGCTGCGTGGTGCCGCTGCGTGGTGCCGCTGCGTGGTGCCGCTGCGTGGTGCCGCTGCGTGGTGCCGCTGCGTGGTGTCCCTGCGTGGTGCCGCTGCGTGGTGCCGCTGCGTGGTGCCGCTGCGTGGTGCCGCTGCGTGGTGTCGCTGCGTGGTGTCCCTGCGTGGTGCCGCTGCGTGGTGTCCCTGCGTGGTGCCGCTGCGTGGTGTCGCTGCGTGGTGCCGCCGCAAGACCATTTCTTCGGCCAAATTTTTAGAGTGGGTACTCCACAGGACATGTAACGAAAGCTGGGAAATATCTAAATGGAGAGGTAAGCTGGCTCTTCGTGGACAGGTTGGAACATAAAATGTTGCATCAGACCGTCAAAGGTTGCTGAAAGCTGGCCACCAGCGGAAAGCCGCCGCAAACCTCTCTGCTTAAGTAAAGATCAAATGCACTTTGCAAAAACTTCTGGGATACAAATTTGTAAAAATAAAATTCAAAGAACATATCTGACTCAGAGTGAAAAACTAGACCTCAAGCCACTGCAAAAAAGAGATTACAATTTCAAAACGTTGGCGGTCGGACCGGTCCCGTAGAGCCGTTCAAATGAGCTTTCGTGCCATATACACAAGGTTAGACCCGCTCGGGTGACGTCTTCGCTCGCAATTGATCACCCCATAGTGAGCCTGTGATTGAATGCTCAAAGAGTCATGTTTGGCCTGTGTGGTAGTGAGTGTCTCATTAAACAATGTGGGCAGAATACAGTTAATCCGAAACCTAGATCACATTTTCGACTGCTGGAAGAGATGGGTGCAGACCTTACATTGGCTGCCCACAATTTGAGCAGACTGGCCCTTGTTAGTCAAGAGCATATATGCATCATGTCTTCTCAGCGCCATGAAGAAGACTCATGAGATAGACATCAGAAATGTGCACGGCTGAGCATAGTGTTGTTGCAGAGCATCATGCCGCCGGCGCCGTCGGCGGATAACTCCACGGCCCGTGCCCTACACAGGACAGCTCGGCTGGAAACTCCAGCCGGCACGGCGGCAGCCCTACACAGCACGGCAGCTGCCCTACACCGGACAGCTCGGCTGTAAACTCCAGCCAGCACGGCGGCAGATAACTCCACGGCCCGTGCCCTACACCGGACAGCTCGGCTGGAAACTCCAGCCGGCACGGCGGCAGATAACTACACGGCCCGTGCCCTACACAGGACAGCTCGGCTGGAAACTCCAGCCAGCACGGCGGCGGATAACCACGGCCCGTGCCCTACACAGGACAGCTCGGCTGGAAACTCCAGTCGGCACGGCGGCAGCTCTACACAGCACGGCCCGTGCCCTACACCGGACAGCTCGGCTGGAAACTCCAGCCGGCACGGCGGCAGCCCTACACAGCACGGCCCGTGCCCTACACCGGACAGCTCGGCTGGAAACTCCAGCCGGCACGGCGGCAGCCCTACACAGCACGGCCCGTGCCCTACACCGGACAGCTCGGCTGGAAACTCCAGCCGGCACGGCGGCAGCTGCGGAGCGCCACGCTCGCAGTGGCGCGGCTGACGTGACGGAACCGGCGACCGGGGCACGAACATGGAACGCACCTGGACGAAGCCGGTTTCGGAGTGCAAGGCTTTGAATAATTGAATGCAATCTTTTCGCCTAATTAGCTGTTGCATGCTGAGCCATCTTAGGGGTTTCAGGGCAAGTGGCAGGTGGGCACAGAGCAGGTGGGACCTTCGTGTCCGGGCGACTACACGGGCGGCAGTTGATTGCTCTCTGTGCACGGCTGGTGCCGTGTCGCGCCGGCCCAGATGAGCGCACGATAGGCTGCATGGGTGTGCTACACGTGCGCCCGGATGATCAGATGGAGTGCCTCGAGAGTAGAGTGGCGACGAAATCCTTTTTTTCGGGAGTGAAGTGGTGACGAAATCTTCTAAGTGCAATAGTCTCCCTCTGCATCTGGACTCACCAAAATGTGAAGCATGTGATCAGCTTGAAATTAGGCATATAATGTCCAATGTAAAGATGGGTGCACTGATAATATTCAGATCTCAAAACCGAAACACATGCTATTCTTCATATGCTTGGGTCTCAGTTGAACCCCCTATATCCTAAATGAGTCTCCATTGTAGGTTTTATCTACTAAGTATTTGGGACAAATCATATCCAGTGACGTTTGTGATGAAGTAAATATCATAATCATCAGAGAGCATAATCAGATATAAGCTTGATGTAGCAATTTAATCCGCCAATTTAATATATGTTCAGTCGACATGAAGCTGAAGCTGTTTCTGACATTACGTGCTCCTGTGCGCTGCACACACACGTGCAGTGGCGGATCCAGAAGTCTGATTGTCAATCGATTTGAAGAAGAGGGGACTTCAAACAATTTTCTCCGATTAAAAAACTGTTCAGATATGACCCGCTAACACAAGTCGGATCCCTTCCGGACAATATTTATCTACCAAATGCTTTTATATTTCGAAAAATCCAGATTAGTGCAAACTTTCCGGAAAATCTACCTGGGGGAATGGCCCCTGTCCCTCCCTAGAATCGCCCCAGTGCACCTATGGGGGACGTACACAAAGACGACCATGAACAGATTACGTGCAGCCTACCACGGTCACTTAGTGTTTGTTAAGGTTGGCCCAGTAGGACAGCATCAGTGTGATCTGTCTGTATGTTGATGTCAACAACTGTGCAACTATCACTCACAAAGTATTGTTTTTATCTCGTGCGATTGCATTCATCAATAAATAGGATGTTCCAAGCATTGAATGCATCCAGTGTTGTGAATTCATCCAAGCTGAAGAAGCACTGGGCTTCTCAGTTGTAAGTAATGCACATTCAGTATGCATCCGTAGGGTAGAAAAGATGTCGGATTCAAGTTTTTTTTTGCAAGGTGTGGCTGATATGCAGCTGTACGTGTGCCTAGAAGAAAGAATATCGACATCAGCACCAACACCAACACCAAAACCAATATATATATATATATATATATATATATATATATATATATATATATATATATATATATATATATATATATATATATATATATATATATATATATATATATATATATATATATATATATATCTTTGGATATGATCAATCGTATAATTGCAATTGTATTCCACGGACCACCTTTAACTGAGCTGAAGGTAAAAATTTCGTCGCTGTAGTCTGCCAAAAATACAACTTATGGTACCAAGACGGAGTATCGCATGGCCATCAAAAGGTCGCACAGACCCCAGCTCCACACCACACCCCGTGGTGTTGTATTGCAATAGTTTGGCTGGGCCCGCCCCGTCTCGACCCGGCCAGGCTCTGCCCGGCCACGCCCGAATTAGCCGTTCAGGGCCAGGTTCCCAGAAAAGGCAGCGCTGTTTCACCCACCCCGGATCCACGAGTGCGGACAAACTTTCCCTCAACGGAGCGCTGTCACCCCCGCCCCTCCTCCCTTCCTCGTGCCATATGGCTGACCGTAAGCCGGTCGTTTGCACGCAATACGCCGCGCGAGGGCGTCTGCCGTACTGGCCCAGTCAGACCACATGCAGGTATGACCATACCCAAGCTCGCACAGATATGACTCGCACACACAGAATGGTCACGCCCGATCCAACCTAATCAACTGCCTCCACCCCCACCCCACCCTACTGGACCTTACTCGCGTTTGACCTGGCCAACTACAAACACTAGCAGTACATCCAGGGCATATCGAGGACGGACCGACTTGAGAACACCCATATCTGACCCAATCCGACCGTATGGGGGCCTGATTTAGGGGCATTCTCTTGGATGCCAGGCTCACCTTTTCTGATCACATCGATCGACGTCAGTTGCAAAAGCGTCAGCGGTCTGCGTGCCTTCAATGCTCAGGTCTGTTCCGTAATGGAACGTGTCAACTCTATTTGTAGTCGTGCTGCAATTACGCGCATTGCTCCATTTCCCCGCCTGCACCATTGCTTTTCTACATGGCTCGACTCCCGTGTCCAGAGTTAAACCAGTCCTGTGGATTGCAAATGTATTTTGAACCACTCCAAAACAACGTCCATCAAGGGACTGTTAACGACAGCAGATGTCTTTTCATTTCCAAGTTGCCTCACCAACAGATTGGCAGTGTCCGCTTGCACCCTGACTGGTTCTCACGCTCTAATCAGATGCTCTGGGCATACGAGCACATTTCAGACGCATCCCATTACGGTAAATGCCACGACAAAATGGATTCTCGAAGCGCCTTCGACGAACCTGGAATCACTTCCTGCAATCCTCTCCTTCCAGTTTTTTTTTGGTCTCGCCATGTAATCACTTTCCGTCAGATATCTGGAGGTTTGCTCGCAATGAGGGAATATTTAATCGCAAGTTCAACATTAATATCATTTGTGAATTGAATGTGCCGACAGAAGTGCCAGCTGCGTAAGTAACCATTACCCATTGTACACTACGAATTGTGATTTTCCGTCATAGATCATGTTGACGTTGTGTAGTGTACTCCGCAGGAATGTTTGCAGTGCACCTTTGTACATGCTCATGTGTGCGTATGTCAAGGTGGATATATCCGTGAATGGAATGATATCTGTCGATGTTAGTTTAAACGAAATAAACAACTTTATCACACACTACACTCATGATGCATTTGCTGCTATCAAACGTATCGTAACAGCACCGTCCTCACCACCAAAAGTAACGTAACGGCACCGTTCAAACGGCCGAGCGTAACGCAACGGCACCATCCATACAACCAAAAGTAGCGTAACGGCATCGTCCGCACAACTACAAACGCAACGGCATGGTCCACACAACATATCAAAATCAGAGCGCATCCACCAAACTTATCTGATACCAAAATCAGTGAAAGTGCCTAACAGATCCAGAAATGATCATAAACCGGTGATGGTCATCAGATATCAACGGCCATATAACGCTGTAATTGATACCTTTGTGACGCAATATAGCAGACCAACATTCCGACAAAACGGGGGACGAAGTACGGATTGGTTTTGTACCATCAAGGTCCCAAATATTGACCCAACAGCGACTGTCATCTGCCTGTGCTTGCCACCAGCTCTGGGAACTATGCTAATAGAGTAAATACTTTGGAGAAAAAGATATTGCAAAGTTTCTCCATCACATTATTGTCGAGAGATGACACATGACAAAAATGTGGCAGTTAAATTTCAATTCGCCAGCGCAAATTGCGATGCGCGTTGCGTCAATGTAGATGACGCGAATAGACAAGTGACAGGGTACATTAATAATGCTTGCAATAAAATTAGCGACAGGACTGATGATGGCACAAGCATGGCTGGACTTAAGAATGACAGAAAGCGCGGCCAAAGAACGCTCATGAATGACGAAGAAATTGATATCAACACATACTGTAGTGTACGGTGGTGTATCACCTCATTGTTCGGAATAGCAGTCTTTCATTTTGAGATGCATCTTACACGCTAACAGCCCGTGCATGTATGTTGGCACTTGCTAGCGCAACCAACTGTCCTCTCATTTCCACTTACAATTATATTCACTTAATGCGATGCAAATTAGACAAACGTTTGAAGCACTTGAGGATTTCAACTACGCAGCAAACAGCACCCACAACAGCACCATCAGCAGCAGTAGCAGTGGATACTTACTGTCCAACTTGGCGACGACATCATCGATGACACACTGCTTAGTGTAAGAGTCCTCAATTGTCGGGTCGTAATCGGTCACAAAATAGCTCTGAAACCAGAAGCCACCAATTAACACTTGGTCACATCGTGACACGGCCCTCGGTACGGTCACAGCACGGCACGGTCCTCGGTACGGTCACAACACGGCACGGTCCTCGGTACGGTCACAACACGGCACGGTCCTCGGTACGGTCCTCGGTACGGTCACAACACGACACGGTCCTCGGTACGGTCACAACACGGCACGGTCCTCGGTACAATCACGACATGGCACAATCCTCGGTACGATCACAACACGGCACGGTCCTCGGTACGGTCACAACACGGCACGGTCCTCGGTACAGTCACAACATAGCACAGTCCTCGATACAGTCACGTGGTGGTAGGACCTCAGTGCGGTCACAACATGGCACGGTCCTCGGTACAGTCACATCATGGCGCGGTCCTCGGTACGGTCACACCATGGCACGGCCCTCGGTACTATCACACCATGACACGGACTGGGCACAGTTGCAACATGGCACAGCCCTCGATACCGTCACAATATGACACGGCCCTCGGTGCGATCACAACATGGCATGACCCTCGGCACTGTCACACAGACACCGACCCCAGTGTGCAGACTCCTCTTCAGCACGCGACAACAGCTGCTCGGTGAGGAGGCAGCCCCTGCGACGGGAAAGAGTGGTGCTGAGGGAGCCTCGACACCGCTCGACACCGGGTAACTGATGCTTCCAACACACCAGTCTTCCGCACCAGCGGAAGCAACGGCAGACATCCTGTGTGAGCGCGCTCACTACGTGTCCAGGCGGCGTCGGCGCGCGCTTTCAAGAGCGATTGTTGCGCATAGTTGTGGAGATAACGCGTCTCGGCTAATCTACCGAAGTCATCTCGACCGCTACCACCAATGCAACCGACACATATATCAATATTTGCATTTGAGCGGAAATATCCGAGGATCGACAGCTTGGAGCAGGCTTGGGTGGCTGCGGAAGCGGCTGAACGAGCCCTAGGTGTGTGTGGTGTGTGTGTGTGTGTGTGTGTGTGTGGTGTGTGTGTGTGTGTGTGTGTGTGTGTGTGTGTGTGTGTGTGTGTGTGTGTGTGTGTGTGTGTGTGTGTGTGGTGTGGTGTGGTGGTGTGTGTGTGTGTGTGGTGTGTGTGTGTGTGGGTGTGTGTGTGGTTGTGTGTGTTGTGGTGTGGTGTTTGGGTGGTTGGTGTGTGTGTGTGTGTGTGTGTGTGTGTGTGTGTGTGTGTGTGTGTGTGTGTGTGTGTGTGTGTGTGTGTGTGTGTGTGTGTGTGTGTGTGTGTGTGTGTGTGTGCGTGCGTGCGTGCGTGCGTGCGTGCGTGCGTGCGTGCGTGCGTGCGTGCGTGCGTGCGTGCGTGCGTGCGTGCGTGCGTGCGTGCGTGCGTGCGTGCGTGCGTGCGTGCGTGCGTGCGTGCGTGCGTGCGTGCGTGCCTGCGCTAGTTGGCCAGTTTACTATTTTGATTTAAAGCGCACATAACAGGTGCCACAGGAGAGGGACTACAAAAGAGGCACCCGCTACTCTCACCCGCTGTAAAACGGGTGTTTACGAAAAGGTTCTTACGCCCGACAAAAGCCACATGGTATTGTCTGGAGGCCCAGATCAGGAGGGCCATTCGTATTAACAGAAGCGATATATTCATGTCGCTGGCAGGAGCTCAATAGGTACAATGTGGCTGAATCCAGTCGACACATACCAACATTTTAATAATCAACCAATATTGCCAGACATCAGACCGACCACAGGCCCCTTACGTTGCCTTGCGGCCCCAGGCCAGGGTGCTCCGAAGGGCACAAAAGGACCGGACACCCATCAGCGGGCTCAACGATGTTGTCGGGAGGATAAAACAGGAGGCCCATTAGTATTGATAGGAGGCCCCCCGAGTCAACACACATTTCCTAAAGTACGACAGGGATCCGCGTGATGTCAATGTGCCGTTCAGTACTGATAGGAGGTTCCTGAAGCTCGAGGGAACACCTCAATGTCAAGCGGGATCCCCTCATGCTGTCAAGAAGCTAATTAGTGATGGCAGAAGGACCACACAGCTCATTAGAAGTTCCCAACGTCCAACAGAATGCACCACTCATACTGTTTGAAGACGTCGCATCAGGAGTTTTAACGAGAGGCCCTGAAGGGCCGTAGAGAGTGAGCAAGAGAGGAGGTTCGCGAGCTTGAACCCCGCAGGGAATCAGAATACCCACACAGAGAACTGTTCAGCTCCCAGAAAACACTAGGCGGCGTCACCTCTGGCAGCGCGTTGACAGCCGATTCCAGGTCGTGTAGAGTAGCATGTGTGCAGAGCCTTGAGCCTAGATACAGATATCCTAGATAGCCTTGGTCCGCATCCAATATACCATGTATGCATTCGGGACCGCCGGGATGAAAAGAGTGCCCACAGAACGTCAAATCCCCGCAGTGGGGTCAGCATCGTTACTCGGCTGGCCAGGGAACTGGCGCTCTCTCGGGGTAACACAGCCGCCCCGATAAGGGGTGTGGAAACGCGGAGGTGTTTTCTGGGACTCGTGTAGTCTCCATCATCCATCCCTCTCTTCAAATTCCGCTATCCACCCCGTGCCAGCGACCTTTGTATGTCTTTCATCGAACCCTGCAACACCAACCCCTCCCTTGTCACGAGCAGGTAGGTCAGCTTCCCTTGGTCTACCCGTCCGGTCAGTTTTATCGGGGTAGTCGGGCCCCCTCGGCCCGCCCCCGGGGTTGACGGAGTCCTGGAGGCTGAGGTCTCCCGTCACACGGTGCTAGCTGTGGCAGGGGAGCAACACGCCTCTTTGGTCCTAATGTCCCGAAGGGGCTGACGGGCCCGTAGGGCCCCATACGGGCCAAGCGACATGTCGCCTCAGGCCGAAGGTCTGGGCCCAGGCTCAGCGCCTGCTGGCCTGGCCGGCATGGGTCAAGGGGTGGGCGGCGCTGGATTCCCATCGGGTGGTGAGTCTCTTTCCCGGCTGGATGATGGCGTCGCCCGTCCCGTATAGCTCCTCTGGCGCCTGGCGACCTCCCGTCCGCGGGATTCAGGCGTCCCCCCGGTAGGGCCCCTTTGCGGAGGGGCGCCTCGAGGAGCGGAAAAAAACACACATTGCATGGCTTCTCCAACAAACAAAAACACTCCTGGTCCCTCTCGTAGGGGCCAGACAAACATACACCCACGCGGAGATAGAAACCTCCCATGCAACATGCTCCCGGTCCTCGGATACTAGTGTTTAGAGGAAAAAATAGGAGCCTCGCATCTCCGTCCCCCTTCTATAGGAGAGACGGTTGCGACAGATTTGGTAAAATTGTGAGATGCCAGAAGCTGAATGACGGAGCACTAGAGGTAGAATTCGCGGATGCAGAACAGGCTGGTAAGGCACTTACACTTTTGGAGTTTGTATACTGTGTGCGGAAGAACGGTACAAAGGAAAATATAATCGTCGAAATCACTGTGGAACCACACAAGACAAAGAATACATCGCGGGGGATTAACAATTGTTTTGGCCTAAAGGACGTATCTGGAGACGAAATCGTCGATGGGCTTTCAATTTACGGAGTCATTGGTGCAATGAAAATGAAGGTAAAAAGAGGGACCGAGTTTATTCCGACGAACATTACCTTAACATTTAACAGAACCTATATACTATAGCCAATATATACCTCCAGAAATACGAGAAGGTTATGTGAGGGTCAAGGTGCGAGGATTCCAACAAAGTCCCACGCGCTGTTACAGATGTCACATATTTGGACACACAACGCAGTACTGTCGCAACCGCCCGGCGTGCAACAGGTGTGCCTCGCGTGAACACTGCTGAGACATGCACCTCTCAGAATTCGTTCTGTGTGAACTGCGGTGAAGGGCAGGAGCCTCACACCTCATATGATCGTGCGTGCCCAACCTACACCAAGGAAAAGGAGATCATCGCAATAAAGCATACGAACAAGATAACGTTTAGAGAGGCTAGGGACCTCTACGAAAAGTCCCACCCCAAAAGATGTACGCTTCAGTAACCAAAACTAGCTTTAAAACGTCACAAAACGTACAACCAGACAAGGCTTCAGAACTGATAGCACAACTGACTGCCCTTCTTCAAGCTTTCGGAGTACCTGCGACGTCGCCTACAAGCAAGGGGAGGGAAGCCCGAAAAGTCGCCGAAGCGACCGAAGCCCCGCCCACCACGCATAGACGCCCTGATGAGCAACCGGAGATCTCCCGATCAGCACTTCAAGGGGAGGAATGGACTCAGGCCAACCGGTCAAAGAGGTCTGCTCGACCTTCCCTACCAGAGTCCATCCCCTCCCCATCTACCACGCTACCTACTTTGAAATTCCCGCCTCCCGCAACCCGCCCGTCCTCCAACCTCCCCCTTCCTCCCCATACACCCCTCCTACCACCTTGAAATCCCTCACATCCACTTCTTCCCTTCCTGAATCCTGCCCCATCCCCGTGAGCCAACCCTCGCCCCCACCCTCAACCTCTACTTCCGCACCTCCCTCGCCGTCCCACCGACAAATCAAAATTTCCGATGAGTGCCTAAATTACCAGGCAGCCGAGAGGCGTGCCAGGGAGGCAAAACGGGCACGGCTCGCCCAGATGGAGAGGGCCCGGGCGAAAAATCACCCAGGAGTTGACAGGGCTCCATCTGGAAGGCCTGCCACCCCATCGCCGCGACGGCGAGTGGAGGGACCGGCCCAGTCAGCAAGTGAGATGGGCCTTCCGCCGCCTCCACCCCGGCTGGGGCCCCAGAAAAGAGGGTACCCACTAGCAAGCCCTCCACCGAGCGGGGAGTCGCCATGCTCCCGCCCCAGAACCCAATCCCTAGGACTGAATAGGGATAACCCCTCGGGGTTAACAGCGTCGCCATCTTTCGGACGGACGACGGACTCAGAGCTTTAAAACGCTAAGTTTTTTTCATTACCACTCCTAGTTTCTTCTTTCTAGCCAAGTGTAGTTTTATCTCATTTATGTTTTTTTTGTTGTTGATTATTTGGGCTCAAGGGCGCGCCGACTACAAGGTCATTTAGCGCCCATAATATCTCATAATATCGCCTCAAAGCGACGCTCTCACCGTATATCTTTCAACCAATTTCTAACAAGCTGCTATGCAAGCTTTTCTACAATGGAATTGCAGAGGTTTTAGAAACAATACCCAGAAAATACAGGTAGTTATAAATCAGCACTGCCGTATCCCTATGTGCCTGCAAGAGACGAAACTCCGACCAGATTCACGATCTGACATACAGGGGTATCCCAACTTCCGAAAGGATGTGGTGACCGACACTGTTGCGCACGGCGGAGTTATGGTAGCCATCCACCATAGTATAGGAGCAAGGGAGATTGCGCTAAACACCGATCTCCAAGCAGTGGCAGCTCGAATCGACCTAGATCGCAGCTCGTTAACAGTTTGCTCCACCTACTTGCCTCCTGGGACTGCTTTTACCCGTGATGAGCTAGTACGGTTAGTTTTAGAACTGCCCCCCACCTTTTTTAGTCTCAGGGGATTTTAACGCCCATCACACGATGTGGGGCTGTGGTGATGTGAACACAAGAGGTCGCATATTACAGTCTTTTATCGTGGAGGAATCCCTTTGCGTTTTAAACACTGGCAATCGAACCAGTGTTTAAAACGGCTAACAGGATATAATCATTCGGACGATGCATATATTCTTGAACATTCTTTGCAATCTAGGTGCCTTCGAACGCACGCTATGTAAGACCCAAAGGACTGAGCCATCCCAAACTTCCAGGAGCTCATGTGTCCGACCCTTAAGTTGGCGTGTAATCTGCAATTAGCTTAGCTTGACTTCCGTTTTTACGAGACAGGACTGGGATAAGATTTCGAACATGGTCGGACTTGTAAATCACAATAATTGACCCCTAACTGGACATACATGCTGGTGCAAATCAATGGAAAATCCCCATACGGTGTTGATGCTGCGCTTGTTCATATGATGCTCATGTGGGCACCACGAAACATGCGAACCTTACCTTAAGCTAATATAATGCATATTTCTCATTTCCCACGAATGCTTAAACATCATACACTCGTTTACTTTGAAACATTTTAATTGTGCACCCGACCTCGGCTGAGTGCCACAGCGCTGAAAGAACCAGGGGAAGACCGACACTAGCAGAGTCGCTGCACACAGTTTTGCAGCGAAATGATGGCGCCGCCCCGGAACTCCGCCACACGTGACTGCACCCTTCCGGGACCTCACCGATACCGAACAGCGCCAGTCCTGGACCTCACCGATGCTGGACAGCGCCATTCCGGGACCCCACCTTTATTGGACGGTGGCACTCAGGGACCTCACCGCTCCTGAACGGCGCCATTCCGGGACCCACCTTTGCTGGACGGTGGCACTCCGGGACCTCACCGTTACTGGACAGCGCCACGCCGGGGCCTCACCGTTACTGGACGGTGCCACCCCAGGGTCCGTGATATAACCTGACGGTGCAATGAATGGCACCTCACACATAGCGGGCACTACTGCGGATCCCCGGGGCATCAGACGACCAGATAGTATCCGCTACAGGGCCCAGTCAAACACACCGCGCGACTCCCACTCCTCTAGCACCGTGCGTCACCCGCAACAGGACGACACCACGGCAAGAGCTCCGGCGATAACGGGACGGCACCAGGACGCCCTGCAATAGGACGACACCACGGCCCAGAGTCCCAGCGACAGCAGGGCGACATCACGGCCAGAGTCCCGGCGACAACGGGACGACACCACGGCCAGAGTCCCGGCGACAGCGGGACGACACCACGGCCAGAGTCCCGGCGACAACGGGATGACACCACGGCCAGAATCCCGGCGAGAACGGGATGACACCACGGCCAGAATCCCGGCGAGAACGGGATGACACCACGGCCAGAATCCCGGCGAGAACGGGATGACACCACGGCCAGAATCCCGGCGACAACGGGACGACACCACGGCCAGAGTCCCGGCGACAACGGGACGACACCACGGCCAGAGTCCCGGCGACAGCAGGGCGACATCACGGCCAGAGTCCCGGCGACAGCGGGACGACACCACGGCCAGAGTCCCGGCGACAGCGGGACGACACCACGGCCAGAGTCCCGGCGACAACGGGACGACACCACGGCCAGAGTCCCGGCGACAACGGGACGACATCACGCCCAGAGTCCCGGCGACAACGGGACGGCACCACGGCAACAGCCCCGGCGCGCCTGCACAGCAGCCGTGTCTGTGCGGACCCGCCGCATATCGGGCAGGGGTGCGCTTCAGCCGACACAGAGGCCGGTGCGGGGTGTGTTTCAGCCGACACAGAGGTCTGGCCACGCATCGGGCGCCGCCCCGGCCGGCCGCCAACTTTCACGGGCCACGGGTATGACACGCGCGCGCGGCGACAAGTGACTGGGACAGGTCACGTGATCTGGCGCGCGCGCGGCGGCGCCCACTTTCCAGGGGCGTCCGTGTCGGCGCGGCGCGGCGTATGTCAAAGGCAGACGGCGCGCAGTGAAAGTGATACCGAATGCGGCGAGTCATCCGTCCGAAACGTCCGGCCGGACACCGGGCCGAGACTGGGCCTGGTCGGGCCAGGTCGTGAGTAGGGACGGGAGCGTCGGAGACGGCTGGGACCGGCAGTAAACAGGACCAGAATAAGAGAGGGAACAGGGATAGGGCTAAGCACACGGACAGGACAACAGGGACCGGGCGGGGACGAGGGGATGGGATGGGGACAGGCACGGAAGAAAGCAGGGACTGGACCGTGGCGTGACAACCGCAAAAGTCTGCATCAGACAGAGTTCTGACGGCGCTGGGTCAACTCAGGTTCAGTTTTCCAGCTCTGCTCGCGGACAGTGGTGTCGCTGGAGCCTGTCAGCGACACCACTGCTCGCACCAGTTTGGAGCGCCCATGTGTAGATCAATTTGCCACCCGGGCCATCCCACTTTGTCCCCACTTCACTACTCGTCCAGGTTTCCGATCCACAGGTTGACGGACACGACGCAATCACACACTTCATTATAGACGAACAATGGCTGTAAATCGCGGAAACCGAAATACGCACGCATCTAAGATTCTATCTAACAAGTTAGGTATAACATCTAACAAGCATCTAACAAGCTCATCCTTCAAAGTAGGAGCAGTCAATCACCATTTCAATCACCAAGGGGAGACCAAGAAGCCGAGCAGCGGATGAATGGCGAAGATTTTGCACGTGGAGCGGAAATTTCTCGGCATTGCAGCCGCCGACCACCAGCACCAAACAATCGACAACTGCTCTGCAAACACTTCGCAGCTCAGGGGCTCTTGAAGCGCTGATTGTGCGGGATCATGCTACCGGTCGAGAGCGCTCGGCCGGCTTTTGTTAATTCAAGGGGATCGATCAATAATGGTGCAGTCTAAATGCATGTTCGGTTCAATACACCGAACCAGCTTGTGACAAACACACAGCGACACATCATAGACGGAGCTTGTCGCCTTTCAGCGCATTCACGCGTCGATAGCGACGACGGTCTCGACGTTTCCGCCGCGTCACCAGTCAGACAGGAAAGTTCGCCATGACGGTGCATAATATTTCGCTCACCGGTCTGCCGCCTCAGACTATGTAAATGCATGTACCGAGAGCGTGCAGGACGAACATCCGCGTGCACTGGAACACCACTGGAGCCATACAGTGAAACACCACCGGAACCATACAGTGGGACACTACCAGAGCCATACAGTGGAACACCACCCGAGCCATACAGTGGAATACCAACAGAGACATACAGTGGAATACCAAAAGAGACATACAGTGGAACACCACCGGAACCATACAGTGGGACACTACCGGAGCCATACAGTGGAACACCACAGTTTATATCAGGTCAGGTTAGGTTAGGTTATGTTATGTTAGGTTTGGTTAGGTTGGGTGAAATTCCTACCAGGGCTGTTCTGGAAGTTGATTTATAATTTTTGGAAGTTTACTTCTAAGTTGGAAGATATGAACTGTGGAAGATATGAACTGTGGTAGATATTAACGCACCCCAGGGGCACGACCGCAGATCAGAGGCATTATCATCACGGCTGATGCCCTCCCCCAGTCTGGTCATACGTGAACAGTGATTAGTGCGGACTCAGGCGCCCGCTGGAGCTGTTCATGTTTCAGCATACCACACCCCAGCCGGACACCAAGCCAACACCCCGACACGGCGGTCTCCAGCTTAAGGATGTGGCCAAAGATGGGTAATCACAGTCTTTCGGATAATTCGGGAAAACCTTGAGCACAGCTTCAAAGATGCAAAAAAGAGCAAACATGGTGATGAGAGCAATACAATTATTTTTCTTTGTTCGCAACAAAAGCACGCACAAGTGACAACATTGATATCTGGATGGCAGCCAGAACGTATGGATACTCCGCCAAACTACCAATGAACTGATAAACAATTACCTGGTCAACAGCATTGCTTAACACAGCTTGGATAGCGAGTTGACTATAGAACGCAATTACACCGTACACACAAAAAAAGTTGACGATCGTCTAATCCAAGTAAATTACCAGGGATGTGGGTACCCGAGCTGGTTGCTAGGCGACACGCTGTCACCATCTTGCAGCTGGTGAGCGACACATGGTCCTCAACACAAAAACCGGTAAAAGAAATGGAGCAACAGACAGCGACAGGGAGCGTGCGAGCGCGCGGAGCGAGAAGTGCAACCGGAGACAGATAAACCGACGGACCGGGAGACACACGAGACGACAGGCAGGGCGAATACGCGGACGTGGAAAAAGAGAACGGCGGGCGGGAACCGAGAAAACACGAAGGCGAAAGGGAAGCAAGGATCGTCCATATGTGCCCAAAACACAGATACTGCTGATGCGTGTCGGCCTCTGGGCGCTTCGGTCAGGCAGGGCGGCGGTTGGGTGCAGACGGAGCCAGGCAGTGTGCCGGGTCCCGTGCCTGGCAAGTGGTGCGGCGGAGCGTCTGTGAAGCCGCCGCCGCCGCCGCCGCCGCCGCCGCCGCCGCCGCCGCCGCCGCCGGCGCTGCCGCTCGGGGCGTACCCCGCGGCGGCCTCAGTTGCACCGGCAGGCGGCCGCCCGGCGCCGGCCGGCACGCCAAATAAGGAGTGTCGGTGCAGAGGACGAATGGTCGCCATTGGTGGTCGCGCAGAACAGACGACCTACAGCTGTACCCCTGCGCCGGCGCGGCGGCTACCACCCCCACCAGCCCTCCACCGCGCTCACACGCCCCTGCATTTGCCGCTGGGGGAGCGAGCTGTGGGACATACGGAGGGGCCAGGGCCAAGCTTGCATCCACCACTTCTGCTGGCCTCGCCTTCACGCTGCTTTGCTTCGGCGACCCTGCCGAGGTGTTCAGGAGCTTTATGGATAACATTTGTGGCGTTTCCACGTTTACTCTTAGCCCTTCACAAAGCTCAACCATTCCAAACATTTCCTGTTGATTTTTCACGTTCGGTTTGTTTTATTTCTCCTCTGATTTCAGCGTCCAACCGAAGAAAAAAAACATAAAATTTTCCCTCCACGAGAAGCGTCCGGTTGTATTTATGCTCCGGCCACCAGCATGCCCGGAATAACATCATGGCGTAGTGCAGGGTTAAAATAATGGTTTTCGTTAGGTGTGAGATGTCGAAGCGACCACACTAGGATGTCGAAATTTGTCATGGAATTAGTGTCATTTATAATGTTTTTGATGCCTCAGACTCAGATTCCAGTTGATGGTGTGGGCATTTCGAGCTGATGGTGTAGGTTCCAAGGAGCATGATGTCGATACTTCTTGGGGAAGGATGTCGATGGAGCGTTCAGAAAGTGGTATATTCCACCCTATTTCACGAATAATTTATCACTGGCGTAGTGTCGTAGGCGAGAACGTCTCCAGAATTTCCCCAGATACCTATATCCCCCTGATGTGTATATTGTTAGCAGGATAACATTGAGCTGCCGACGAACGCCATTTTCCACTCCCAAACACCAGATTTGTTTATGGCTCTAGGATTGTAAACGCAATCCAGTGTAGCACCGATAAACAAGGGCTTGTTGAAAACCCGATCAACGGAGCAAGATGCACCCGAACGAGCGGTGCAACCTTAAAATATAGGGTTCTTAGTCGCGCTGCTAGCCATTGGGTATACATTGTGAGAGGCAATCCGCATCTTCCGCGGCATGCAAACTAATCAATCATGCAGCATACTTTTACATAGACCTGGATCGCCAAACAACACTGCCCGTTGTTCAGCTACCTGGACACCACCTTGTGCGGGGCCCCACAGATATTCTGAGTCGAGTCATACCTCTTACCAGTCTCCTATTCCGCCTCAGACAGACAAGACTAGAAGCAAGATTAATACTACACGAGCAACCCAATGCGACTCTGCAAATGATGTTAAACCCACGCTTTACACCCGCCCGGGTAAGGCTGCACGTGACCGTCCAGGGACAGTTGAGGCAGACTCATTTCCCGGCGGCGTCTCCGTCGACGGCGCCGGGTCACGACCCCGCCAACATATCGGTCACCCGGAAGCCTTGGCGCCAACCCACGGGCGAGATGGCGTGAAGTGAGTGTGATGCACGAGTGAGGTCGGCGGGCCGGGCCGGCCCGGTTGCCAAGCTGCGGCCCCCGCCCGCCCGGCAGCCGCCTGTTTCCAGGCGGTCAGCGCGTGACAACGCGGGGCAGCCGCGGCGGCTGGCAGACGGGCCCATCCGCCGCTTCCAGCACCCGCATGAGTCACGCATCCGCGGGGCGTCGAGCCGCCGGGCGGGCGCGGTTCACTCGCCAGCTCGAGCGCGCAGCTGCTCCCCATTCAAACATTCAAGCGCACTGTCCGCGTGCAGGCGGACATGGCCGTGCACTCGTGCGAGACGCGAGTGCACGCCGCGCGAGCGGACAGGAACGCCGCGACGTGCGGCCAGCTCGCTTGTCCGCCGTCCGTCGGTACGTCGCCACCGCATTTCGGTTTTTGCGTGACACTATCGACTCATCCATAATGCAGCTGCCATCGCCGTCCGCAATGGCCAAACCAGACGCGGCCGGCCGACGGCCGACGCTGGACGTCGCCTCACCTCGGCCGCCGTCACCTCACATTGGCCGCAGTCACCTCACATTGGCCGCAGTCACCTCACATTGGCCGCAGTCACCTCACATTGGCCGCCATCACTTCACCTCGGCCGCCGTCACCTCACATTGGCTGCAGTCACCTCACATTGGCCGCAGTCACCTCACATTGGCCGCAGTCACCTTACATTGGCCGCAGTCACCTCACATTGGCCGCCATCACTTCACCTCGGCCGCCGTCACCTCACATTGGCCGCAGTCACCTCACATTGGCCGAATTCTACATTGGCCGCAGTACCTCCATGGGGTACATTGGCCGCAGTCACCTCACATTGGCCGCAGTCACCTCACATTGGCAGCAGTCACCTACATTGGATACTGGCCGCGTCACCTCACATTGCGTCACCTCACATTGGCCGCAGTCACCTCACATTGGCCGCAGTCACCTTACATTGGCAGCAGTCACCTCACATTGGCCGCAGTCACCTTACATTGGCAGCAGTCACCTCACATTGGCCGCAGTCACCTCACATTGGCCGCCGTCACCTCACATTGGCCGCAGTCACCTCACATTGGCCGCAGTCACCTCACATTGGCCGCAGTCACCTCACATTGGCCGCCGTCACCTCACATTGGCCGCAGTCACCTCACATTGGCCGCAGTCACTTCACATTGGCCGCAGTCACCTCACATTGGCCGCCGTCACCTCACATTGGCCGCAGTCACCTCACATTGGCCGCAGTCACCTCACATTGGCCGGAGTCACCTTACATTGGCCGCCGTCACCTCACATTGGCCGCAGTCACCTCACATTGGCCGCAGTCACCTTACATTGGCCGCCGTCACCTCACATTGGCCGCCGTCACCTCACATTGGCCGCCGTCACCTCACATTGGCCGCAGTCACCTCCCATTGGCCACCTCACCGTCAGTCTGATCCTTTTGGTGGTCGACAGCAGCATACGAGATCGAGATGGAGTGGTAGTAAGGTGGAGACGGGATGACGGCAAGATGTAAAGAGTGATGAGGTGGCGAGGAGGCATGCCAGAGTCGGATCGGCGATGCTGCAGAACATCTGGTGCGCAAATTGCGTGCTACATCAGCCTCAGGCAGTGCGGCTTCGTTCATTCACTTAAAGCAGGCGCGCACCCAGAACTTCTCGATGGGGTCTGAAGACTCGTCGGTTCCGTGGCACGATTAGTTAAGTTGCGGGATAAGGAGGAAAGTTTAAACGATTATAAAGTTAACATTGAATTGAAACTTAGACTAAGTTATAACGCAAAGCTTGCATGAAATACACAGGTGAGCATACATTCTGAAAGAAGAAACTTCCCGATTGGTTGGAGTGGGGTAGGTTTCGGTATTTCGGTATCGAAGTCAGTCCCTTTGCACACGAATGTGCCAAGTTAGATTGGCTGGTTGAAATTGTCCTCTCTTGTCTAGAAATATTCATACCACTTCCCACTATGCGAGGATTTCCCATCCAACGTGACTCCATAGCCGTTATAAACAAGGCGGTTCTCGTTCCCAATTTTTTTCAGTTCTACATTCGGGCAACATGGTATATGTATCTTCTACCAAAAGTTCAGTTCAGAGCAAGAACATTACCAGATGGAAAAGAAAGAGCGCGACAACAGCCTTTCTCGCGATCGACTGCAAATTTATTACCGTGGCCTTACATCCGACCGTGTAATGTGCAGCGCGTGTACCTCGTGCAGTACTGAACGTGAAGCTCTTCGCTACGAACAGGACCTTGGATCTAGCGCACATGAATCATGTCCAATGGGAGGTGTATTTGCATATCACGCGCAATAGTTACTATTATACTTTTATTATACTTCCTATTAGGTACTTACTATTAGGTCAAGATCAGGCAAGGCCAACGGCCTAGATCAGGTCAGAGGTCGAGCTGAAAAGTTCATCCTTTGCGTTCCGAAAAAAAACAGATTTGTTTCAAGCATACAGGACTTGTATGTGTTCAAAGTAGCGATTTTAAAACTGATAAAAGCTTGAAAATGAAAGGTCACTGACCAGATCTCGGATGAAATTTTGTCCCCTTTTGGCAATTGAGCTAATTATGTGCATATGTTCTGGTATTTCTTAACCTTCGATATGTTCCATGATCTGACCAATGCCAAATTATATCATACTCTGACCAGAGAACTGATCAAAGTACCCATGCCATTGCATTAGGTCACAACCCAGCCATAGGGATTCATATTGACAACATGCACGAGTGCTGTCAAATTATTTATTGAGATGAACGTAATTTGTTGGTTCCGAAGCTGAAATCAGGCGCCGATCGCGAATTAACTCGTTGGACTCGTTCCCAGGTTAGAAAAGGGCATCTTTTTTCAGTTCAGTCAGTCAATACCATTTCGTGGCTTCTTCCCCCGATGCTGGTGCCTACTTTGTGCTTGGACTATTGTGATGCCTACATGCCTCAATAAACACGATTTACAAAGGAACTTCCACAAAGCCGTGTGCTGGGAGACCTGTGTGCTCAGTCCAAGATTATGTGTGGCCATCGGTCGGGCCAGCCGAAATTCAGGCGCGGTGTTGAATTATAGGTTCTTGGTTGTCGATAGGGAAATGTCTGGCCCATGCATTTCCGAGACGATAACTATATTCCGAAGGAACATCAGAAGTTCCATTTTGTACTGTCCACTGGGCTTTGAACTCTTTATTGAAGAACAGTAGGCTCGCAATTTTTGCCAGACAGACCATTGAACCTCCCGGCGAGAAAATAGAGTGTAGTTGTTGTGTATAGGATCAGCCTGTTTTTCAACTCTGCTGAGGTGGCTCTCTCGTGGCAGAGGTGGGGTGACTCAGGGAGCTGGCCGGATGTAGCCGTGATAGTGCATCAGGAATGAGCAGCTCAAAGGCGACGAGTCTACCGACACTGGCCTGCTGATATTTGGCACACATCTTCGCCTTCGTATCTTCACCTTCATCTTTGTGGCGTCTTGTTCAATTTTCAGGGATTATGGACGCTTGTGCTGTTGTCCTGATATCAAAAGCAGCCCAAGCAGCCGCCCCGGTAGCTCAGTTGGTTGGAGCGCTGGCCTGCACTGGTCTCCCCTGTACTGGCAACACAGGGTTCGAGTCGCTTCTCGCGCTCCCATTTAGCCGGGAGGCCGGGAGTGTCAGTTGGCAGCTGGCCCAATAAGGCCGGGGACTAGCTACCAGGCGGCCGTGTCTGTGCATTGGCGGCACGTTAAACTTTCGGTCTAAATTCTGCCGTTGAACTGGAGTTCATGGATCCGGTGATGGGGCCAGGGTCCACGCAACAAGCTCTGCTTAGCAATAGAACCTTGTTCCTCAAGCCACCCCAACAATTCGAATAATTTTTTTTTTAATGTGTGGCGCCCAAGACTAAAAATGTATGTGAAAGTAGAAATCTGCGAAAATCAATCAGTGATGTTACGTGACCTTGAAAAGGGCAGTGCCATATTCGTTTGTTGACACAGCAACTTCATACTCAACAAGGAAACAGGTTCCTACGAATATTCAGTCAGTCATTTTACGTAACATAGTATACGAGAAAACAAGACTTTTTCGTCGATAGTGTCATGTCGTTGCGTGATTTTAGCCTGTCTTGAATTTTTTCTCATCTAAATACTTCGCATTGCGACGATTAAGGACTAAAGGTCAGCAATTACTGCTGAGTCTACGGTCAACACTGATATAATGGGATTAAAAACAAATGATCCCTGGTGACTTTGACATTAATATAAGTAAAAAGAAGACAGAAACATGCGTGCGTTGTTCTCGTTTCGTTATGATCAAGATCTATCTGATGGTACATTTGCTTTTCCTGCAGGTCCGTTCCCCGGATCACGAGGGGTGTCGTCATCCTCCACCGGCTCAGTTAAGTCGACGCCACAGGTCGGCCCGGAGCGGGTGAAATGCACCGAGTAGCTGGATCAACAGATAAACAAGCTGCAGTAGTATTCGGCTGGATGGTAGTCGACTCACGTCCAGCTTGATATGATTACTTTTTGTTCAGAATCTGCAACCAGTTCGAACGCGTTGGATCAGAGCAGATAGCCTGAACGGAGCAAAGCATTGCAAGCCCGTAAGGTTCATGTGTGACCAGGGAAGTATAAGCCAAAAAGGATTTTCCCCCATCATTTTGCGCATGTGAGCCACCTCTTCACCGATTCCCACGATGTTCAGCCAGCAGTCGAAAAAAATCCATGCCGGCGCGCGCTTTGGCGGCAGCGACACCCTCGCAGGAGAGACATTTTTAACTAAAATGTTACGGAAAAGGGAAATGTACCAGCGTTACATTAAACTTGGCATAGCGGCCGAACCATGAGACCGATTCACATGAAACCAACATCAAATTTTTCGCTTAGCGCAGCGGAGCGAGTGCCGAAGGCAATTGTATATTTATATATTTTTGCAGGTGTAACACATGATTGCAGCTCCTATAGCGAAATTTGGTAAAACTGAAGGATGGACGGCCATGAAGTTCCTTTTCCTGCAAGGCAGTGGAGCGGCAGAAATCCACGACGAGATGAAGGAAATCTTGGAGGATGGCTTCCAGTCATACTCCGTTCTGAAAATATGGGTGCCAAGGTTCCGGACTGGTCAATTCGAGGTCACGGATGAACCCCGGCCGGAATGGCCAACTTCAGCGACCACGGAGGACAAAACAGATGCTGTGCACGTCATGATTCTCGAGGACCGCCGGGTTTCAGCTAGTCATAGCCGAAAGTCTGTGGATTTCCTGCGAAAGAGTTGACCACATCATCCACAACATTCTGGACATGAGAAAGCTTTCCGCAAAGTGGGTACCAAAATGCTACAGAAGCGTGGTTGGAGGTCCGATCTTCCGAGCTTTTCTTACAGGGCTTAGAAAAAATGAAGGGCCTCTGGAATAAGTGTGTGAATCTGAGAGGGGAGTATGTTGAATAAAACCATGATAAATTGGCTCTCCTGCATTTTATTCCTCCCAAAGCCAGGACATTTTCAGCACCCCCTCGTATGTATATATGCGTGCGCGTATATTTATGCGCGTATGTACGTGTGCATAAGCATGTGTGCGTGCGTGCATGTGCATGTCTGTGTGGATGTGCTTATGTGTGGATATGTGGGTACGTGAGGGTGTACGTACATGCATATGATTTGCATATGGATTTGCACGTGCGTGTATGCCCATTTGTATGCATGCATGATTCCACTTGTGGCTAGACTTCACTTGTTCATGGGTTTTTGCTTATTCGTCAGAAACAAACAATCCAACCCCAATTCAAATTAAACTGACTTGCATTGTAGTACTTACTTCATCGATATCTCAAATAAATCGTGAGTATGGTTTGAATGTCATTGATAGTAGGTTTCTGGAAACTTGTCCCTTGTCCTGCCCTGTAGCTATTGGTTAACCGACTTGGAACATATCGAATACTTCTTCGTGGCACACCAAGTACTGCGTTTTTTGCCACGACTACATCTAAATAAGCTGGCATAATGACGACGACATGCGATTCGCCTTGAACTACCCACACAACCAGCCAACCAATCAGGAAAGCTGTCGCCGATCATTTTCCACGTGGAAACAGCATGGGGGCGTTTTGGTAGTGCAGCAGCAGAGCAGCACCAGTTGCGTTCCCTGCCGTCGCTCCCACTGGGCGGTTTTTGGCGCCGCTGTCTGCTTGGCGGTTTTTGCGCCTGGGCGGCTGTGCAGGGTGCTGGTGGCGGCGACCCCCGTTCCGCGCGCGGCCGACCCCCACGACGTGTCTCCCGCCTACTGCGCATAGTGAGAGGTCCCGGGAGGTGCAGTGAGGAGCGGGGGCGACAATGGGGCGGGGGAGCCTGCCGCGGCTCAGCGGCAACCGCACGGCACGCCGCAAACGGGTCAGTGCATCCAGTCGCAAGGTCACGGCGGTGGCGGCTAGTCGGCCGCACCGATGGACGCCAGTCGGCTTCAGCGGCCCTGGTCGTCTGTGCCCCTCCCCCCCCACACACACACGGGCGCCCGTCGGCCCCAGCGGGCAGCCGGTCATCTGTTCCCCCCCCCCCCACACACACACGGGCGCCCGTCGGCCCCAGCGGGCAGCCGGTCATCTGTCCCCCCCCACACACACACGGGCGCCAGTCTGCCGGCACCAGCGGGATCCTCCGCACGGCGGCAGGTCGGCGTCGACGGTGCGCCGACTGTAGTACACGGCGCACGTGCCGATGTCAGCCACTGACACGGCACCAGACACAGACCACACGCCGTACACATCAGACACAGACCACACGCCGTACACATCAGACACAGACCGCACGCCGTACATACCAGACACAGACCACACGCCGTACACATCAGACACAGACCGCACGCCGTACACATCAGACACAGACCACACGCCGTACACACCAGACACAGACCACACGCCGTACACACCAGAAACAGACCACACGCCGTACACTGACACGACATCAGACACAGACCACACGCCGTACACATCAGACACAGACCACACGCCGTACACATCAGACACAGACCGCACGCCGTACATACCAGACACAGACCACACGCCGTACACATCAGACACAGACCGCACGCCGTACATACCAGACACAGACCACACGCCGTACACATCAGACACAGACCACACGCCGTACACACCAGACACAGACCACACGCCGTACACACCAGACACAGACCACACGCCGTAGACTGACACGACACCAGACACAGACCACACGCCGTACACATCAGACACAGACCACACGCCGTACACACCAGACACAGACCACACGCCGTACACATCAGACACAGACCACACGCCGTACACACCAGACACAGACCACACGCCGTACACACCAGACACAGACCACACGCCGTACACACGTCACACCAGACACAGACCACACGCCGTACACACCAGACACGGACCACACGCCGTACACTACACCAGACACGGACCACACGACACAACAGACACGACACACCGCCGCACGCCGTGACACGACACCAGACACGGACCCACACGCCGTACAACCAGACACAGACCACACGCCGTACACACCAGACACTGACCACACGCCGTACACACCAGACACGGACCACACCCGTGACGACATCAGACACGGACCGCACGCCGTACACACCAGACACGGACCACACGCCGTACACTGACACGACACCAGACACGGCACCACACCCGTGACGACACCAGATAGACACACGCCGTGCACGACACCAGACACAGACACACCGTACACGACATCAGACACGGACCACACGCCGTACACGCCAGACACGGACCACACGCCGTGCACGACATCAGACACGGACCACACCCCGTACACGACACCAGACACGGACCGCACGCCGTACACGACACCAGACACAGACCACACGCCGTACACGACATCAGACACGGACCGCACGCCGTACACGACACCAGACACGGACCGCACACCGTACACGACACCAGACACGGACCACACACCGTGCACGACACCAGACACGGACCACACGCCGTACACTGACACAGACCACACGCCGTACACTGACACAGACCACCGCCGTACGAATCAGACACGGACCGCACACCGTATACGACACCAGACACGGACCACACGCCGTGCACGACACCAGACACTGACCACACCCCGTACACGACACCAGACACGGACCACACGCCGTACACGACACCAGACACGGACCACACGCCGTACACGACACCAGACACGGACCACACGCCGTACACGACACCAGACACGGACCACACGCCGTACACGACACCAGACACGGACCACACGCCGTACACGACACCAGACACGGACCACACGCCGTACACGACACCAGACACAGACCACACGCCGTACACGACACCAGACACGGACCACACCCCGTACACGACACCAGACACGGACCACACGCCGTACACACCAGACACGGACCACACGCCGTATACCACACCAGACACGGACCACACGCCGTGTACGACACCAGACACGGACCACCGTCACGACACCAGACACGGACCACACCTACAACGACACGGTACCACACGCCGTACAGACACCAGACACGGACCACACACCGTATACGACACCAGACACGGACCACACGCCGTACACGACACCAGACACGGACCACACGCCGTGCACGACACCAGACACGGACCACACGCCGTGCACGACACCAGACACAGACCACACACGCCGTATACACCAGACACGGACACTGACGCACACGCCGTACAAGCAGACACCAGACACTGACCACACGCCGTGCACGACACCAGACACGACCACACGCCGTGCACGACACCAGACACTGACCACACGCCGTACACGACACCAGACACGGACCACACGCCGACACGACACCAGACACGGACCACACGCCGTAACGACACAAAGGGATGGACGGGACGACACCGTGGGGTGGGATGGGATGGGTGGGATGGGATGGGATGGGATGGATGGGATGGGATGGGATGGGATGGGATGGGATGGGATGGGATGGGATGGGATGTGAGGGATGGGATGGGATGGGATGGGGGATGGGATGGGATGGGTGGGATGGGGATGGGGTGGGGATGGGGATGGGATGGGGGGGAGTGGGGTGGGGTGGGGGGGTGGTGGGGGGGGGGGGTCTGGTGGTGTGGGGTCGCACTTCCCCCAATGATGCCGAGGCTTAACATGGAGCCTGTAGGCATTAAAAGGAAATAATGCCATGGTATTCCTCCCTCCTCGATCATTTGGTAAAAGCTCTAACCCTAGCCATGACTCAACCGGATCCTTGATTTCCACATTCAACTGTCGATGACATCGACATTGACAGGTTTTGACAGCTTGCAACCTTTCGCCAGGGAACGACCAAGGGCATATCCGACATCGCTCCGTGACGGATAGTTTTTGTCCGGAGCCGCGACGCGTGCCACTACAATGTCATGGGCGATCCAAAGTCCTGGCTCGAGACATGGGTGTGGGACAGCACGAGGTGGGCTGGGCTGTGTCAATCGGCCCTCATGCTGGCTGACCTTGACCGCCTTCGATAATGGATCAAGTATCGCAGTCCCACCGCATGCAACAGGCGCCGGTCTTCAGCTCCGGCCTGAGGCAGCAGAAGCAGCAGCGATAGCCAGCCCGGCCGGCGCCGCAGTCCCACGCTTATCTAGCTGGAGTGCCCGCGGGCCTGGAGACTACGCAAACGCCCGCCGGCGTCTCTACAGTGCCCCTGCGGTCACCCTCACACCTCACGCACAGCGTCAGCACTCACCTGTATGAACTGGATGGTGATGGCGGACTTGCCGACGCCGCCGCCGCCCACGATGACGATCTTGTACGTCTGTCCGTAGGTGTTACGGGCGCTGTTGTACTTGGACATGTTTGCTGTCGGTGGCACCACTCACATTCGCACTGCATGCACAGAGCGCCTGCCGGGTGACGCCAACGCCCGCACACACACACCCTGCACCGTCGCAGCAAGCCGATAAACACGCGCGCCAACCACAACCAACAAACCCGGCAGCGGCTCACGACTGGCCGGCGGCCGCTCCACAATTCGGGGCACGGCCCTGAGAATGACTGTACGACGCGTGGAAGCCGGCCACCTTGTACAGTCTCTAGTAGTGTACTTGGGCGCGGGAGGTATTTAGTATTTGTGCTGCCACCTAGTGATCATGATACAAATCAGAAGTAAGCGAGATTGACGTTCAAGGAAGACGACGATGTTCCACCGAAGCGGTGAACGGTGGTCAGAAGGGATTTTATGTCCAATCGAAAGTTGGTATTATGTCAGGGCCTCCTCTAACATTTCACCTAAATGGGATGCGTCCCACTTAACGTCGTGAAATCCTACCTGATTGAGTGAAAATCCCACCTAGTCAAAGGTAGCTTCAAGGGAGGAGAATGCAACCCAAAAAAACCTTCGTATAGTTCCGGTAGCCGAAGTGGAAAGGGGATTTTTTTTTAACAAAGAAAAATTGCATGCACTTGGCAGCACTTATACTGCTCAGCAACGAAGAAGGATCAAATGTGCATTGTTTCTGTTAAAAATGCTTGCTACACAGCCAGTAATTCGACCTAGTAACAGTGATATTCAAAATACCGGACGCCATATATATTTACGCACACCACAGAGGTGGGGGACGACGCGAGCCATGCCGAATGACGTGAGTGACGAAAGCTAGATGTTAATTTCCGGTCTTTTCTTCGATGTTGCTAAAATTAAGAGACAGATGAAGCTACATGCCTTTGCAAAAAGATATTGTGTGTAACGTGATGGAATGTTGATCGACTTTTCCTCCCCCAGACGACACTACCCCCTTTCCCCCGATGAAAACTGCCCCGCCCACAGTCTGAGAGGTTGTGGCACCCCAAGAACCGCACCATGGTTCGAAGAAAAAAATCAGGACTCCCTAAAAATCCCGCTAGGGCCACCAAAATTCGCACCGGGTCCCTGAAAGGCAAATTGGAGGAACTACAAAGTCGTGCAGGAGTCACTGTAAATGCTACTGGGTGTCCTAAATCACAACGAGAATGAGGCAAATGAGAATCACATTGGGGGAGGCCCCGAAAATCGTTCAGTGACCTCTAAGAATACCCTATGGACCCAAAATGTGGGAACGGGGTCCCAAAAAAGTCGCGCAGTGGCCCCTGAAAATCACGCTGGGGCCCCAAAAGGTGATGCCGTGGCCAATCAAAATCGTGCTTGATCCCCAAAAGTTGGACCGGGGTCCCCGAAAATCGTGCTGGGAGTGGCCAAAAGGAATCTTGTCGATATTATTGAAAATCGCGCTGGATCCCCCTGTCCCCTCCCACCCAAAAGAAACAAGTCGAGGCCCGGGATATTGCGCTGGTGCCCTAAAAATGTTGAACCTGGTCCCTGAAAGACACACGACGGACCTGACAGGCCGCATCGGGGCCAAAAAGTATCATCGGGACCCAAACAAACTATGCTTGCATTTGTCTTGGTAGCTAGGTCATTTTTGGAGGTCGGTGGATATCCCTGAGAAGCGAAAATGTTCGTTTTGAAAATATCCACTATTCTTGCGAGTTTTCATTCATTTTTTATCAATCCCCGAAAGTAGTGGCTAAATTATAAGGCTTTATGGTCATGAGGTCCTAGGTTTCCTATAGCGGGCAAGCTTGTTATATTCACAATTTTTGTCAAAAATATTTCCTGTCTTTAGGAGAAGGGCGAAGCGTGGTGAACTCAATCAGATGTCCACAGGTCAGGGCGTTTGCACTCGAATGGGTGCCTACGACCTGAGGTCCTTGGACCCTCGTCATCACACTGTTCCGAAGCAATCGCTATCCATGGTTCTATCAGATAGCAGCCGAAAGCAGATTCGCCTTCAAAGGAACCGAACGAATTTTGAAAACGGCAAGTGTGAGGAAGCGGTGAAATAAGAAAAAATACTCACTTTTCTAAGAACGTAATGCTCTCCCAGAGCGTTGTTGGGAGGCATATGACCACAAGCAATAATCCTGGGCCGATTATATAAGATATAGATATAGATATTATATAGCTAACCACGGCGTTCCGCTTCTATCGAGCCGTGCGACACTGGGATTTTCATAGGATTCTGAGGCTACTGCAATATATCTTCCTTTTTCTTGCAAGATGCAGGGAATGTTTCGGGACACGGGTAATGTTTGCCACATAATACATTGAGTAATATGTTACTCCAGTTCACAAAGTTCATATATATGTTTGCCAGTTCATATATGCTGTTCTGAATTGGGACTGTTATGAGTAAATGTACAGCGCCGATAGAAACAGAAGAGAAAGCAAACAAGGTCGCAGCCGGCAACAGTGTGTGTCTGGATACAAAACTACAGGCTCCTTGACTCTCAAGTTCCCATCGATTTGAGACCAATGAGCGATGTGATTGTTTGAATGCACTCTCGGGCATTCAAAATTAAGCGTGGCGGATTGTGATGCTTGTAGCAATCCGTTAAGGGGGCCCGGTCCCCGGTCTCCCCCTTAGCTGTGCCTCTGCACTGGCCGCTTACGTAGCCGTTCAGCAAGTATTGTTGCGAGCTTTCCCAAAGCAGTTACTAAATGTTGCCGTGAAGCATAAGGCTGTTTGACTGTACCTGTGAAAATTATCACAGCACACAAAAACAGCATGTTTCACGCATCATGCGAAATGCATACACTCACCATAGATACTGACTGATGAGTTCCGTCGCGGCAGCCGACCACCGCCAGCACAAGTGGCATTGGTTGGACGAAAATTGCGGAGAATCAACAAGTCCACATCCTAACATCCTACCTATCCTGCGTCGAATAGCGCCGACAGCGCTCAAATCTGTGGCACATACAGATACTCCGGTTGCAGGCCATGTCAGTGTATCGCCCGCTAACTTTGTGACGCCATCATGCATCAAATCGCTTTCCAGACACCAATATCGACCATATTATATCGTATGCACCTATATAAGCTCGACGGAATTGTCCTATGGAGGGTCGCCGAATGCGTTCCTCGGAGGAAATGTGCTCCCCATACATTTTTATGGATCCGTCCATGATTTGTATGTTTTGGAGGTGGGCTCGTCGCCACTGACCATGGCGGATGCAGCTATCGGGGCGGTGGCTTCAGTGGCCGCGGCTGCCACCGGAGCGGCCGGGTCGGCGGTGGTGGCGCCTGTGCCGTCAGCGCCCAGTGGATTTACACTGCGGCGTATTAGCATCAGAAAGCTGAGAAATATGAGACTGGATTTCGCTTCCGTTAGCATACGGCTATGGAAACATCCTGCACCGCCTCGCACCAGCTTGAAGAGCTCCTCAGGGGGGTCTTAGATTAGATGACGCGTTAGGAGAAACGTGTCATATTCGTACTTCCGCCGTACGTCCTGAAAGATGACTCACACCAACCGCACAGTCACTAAGAGGCCTTTCTGAAGGGAGTACAAAGTTGCACGAGTCCCCTGCACGTAGCCCCTGCGTCTCTTTCCACCAAGGCTGTCGGCGTCGCCTCTTGTGCTGCCTGTCCTGAGCACCCTGGACGCAGCACCTCGATATCTGCCTGTTGGCCACTGTTGAGCACGTCGAAGTCTTCGTCGATGATGCGCAGGAAGGTGACTTCCAGCACATGATCGGTGTAGCGCTCGAGAAGGGCGCTGGACGAGCTGAACAGTTGGAACATTTGATATGGGAGACCATTTGTTGTCTTCAAGTGTCTCACGTTACGGGGAAGACATCGCCCTTTGCTAAAATATTAACTGCCTTTTTCCCTATCTCCAAATGATACTGATCTACCATTTGCTTTGTTTGAAATGACGCAGTGTTCGCCGAAGGTAAGGTTACTGGTCGGCTATATCACGAGACCCCTAATTTAGGGTGCATTTCGAAACAGTGATTCACTTGATGGGTTCAAGCAAGTTTCTTCTAAGTGTACTACAACACGTGATCACTTTTTTTCAAATTTGAACTTTGGTACTGGATATACGAGTTCTTAACTTTCAATAGTTACCAGTGTGTGAGTGAATCATCCAGGACAATGTGTGATCCCGCTTTGAAATCCGCTGTTCCACGACTGAGGTTGGTGAACAACCTCATGCTATTAGTAAGTATAACATTGTCGTGTCACATTACTGATGAGTGACGTGAAGGACTTTTCGGATCGGCTTACGCAGCGATTAATCTTTCGCAGATCATCCTGGGTAACTGTCTCAAGTTGTCTTCGGACAACATTTTTCCGACATGCATGCAGTGGTCATGCATATTTGATTCGGTACCACTGGAGAGTAGAGGACTGGAGTAAATTGCGTAGACAGGTCCAGGGGAGGCTATCGTAGGATGAAGTGCATGCCAGGACTGAACGTGGAAGAGCGTAACACTGGCTTACGAGCAAGATACCAGTGGTGGGGGTGTGGTAGGGGTATTAGTGCCACTTTATCCAACATGAATTCAAACATGTCATGGACACTGGTATGGTGAGGGATGGATGTTAGTGTCACATTACACCAGAAGAATATATGCATGTAAATGATGGCTGACTGAATGAGGAAGGTGAAGATGTTACAGAAAGAGTCTTGGAATGATCTAAGGGGGGGGGGGGGCTCAGCATAGATTGACCGAAAGTATACTGTGTGAGTGTGCATCCATGGCTAAGTAGCTCAGCTTAACACAATTTAACCTATCATATCCTAATGTAGCCAAACCTAGCATAGCCTACCCCTGCCTTATTCTACCACTACCTACCTTGCCCTGCTCAGGCTCACCCTACCCTACCATGACCTACATTTCTCTATGCTAGCCCACCCTATCCCTACAACACCACACCCATTTTTATGGTTGAGAATCAAGCAGGGAACATTTCCATGTGTGTCAGCCTAGATAAACATGGTAGATTAACTGCTGATGTTGGGGAAGAAAAGTAAGGGAGGATGCACTCATACCTCACTGAACGGCTGTATGGAATGTTCAAAACTGGAGCAGCTCTCTGGTCTGAGAAGTGCGGGATGAATCTTACAGGGTAAAGAAGTGAATGCTTCAGATTTATTTTAAAACATCACTCCGGGAAATGGATTGAACAGACAAGAGGGTTGGCCATGGTCGGAAAAGGGGTTGTTCATTTATTGTTGGCATTCGGAACATCATCTTCTTCAAGAAATTATACTCTCTTCTTTCTCATTTGGAAGCTGAATTGTGCTATTGACAATGAACTGCTTTGCATCAAGTGTTCAAGATTCACGCGAGAAGTGCAACAGGGTCAATCATGTGTTGACCATGCACTCGACCAGCTTACTGGCGCAGCTAGTAAGCGAGGCCTATTACCTTTTGTGGTGGTGTGATCTTTGTGTGGTTTTGGTAATATAATGATTATGCTTTCCTGCGAGGAGGCAGGAAATGTTTTGCTTTGGTGCAGGTCGTCAATGGCCGCCAGTAGGGACGCAAGTGAATTTTTGTTAAGATGTTTGGAAGAACTGGTAATGAATGCCGTGCGGTCTAACCGACGTGTTTCCACACTTGCTGAGGGCAAGGTGTAATCCGTGCACAGTCAGTGATTGGTTGTAGACCTCTGCGTTGTTAGAGTTAAAATTTGCTTTGGCCGGCAAGGGCGTTTAGAGCGCTTACCGTAGTGGTGTCGTAGTTGTTGCCAGAAACGCTGGCATAGTGTAGCTTGAAGTGGTCTACACCTTGTTGTGGATCAGTACTATGCTGTTCTTTAAACGTCACCTGGTGAAAAGGACCTGCTGGTGGGCGTTTCAGGTTGAAACGCTTCATCAGGCCTCACATTCTGCAGGTATATGTCAACCTATTGCATTGAGACATAAAGGCCTGCCAATAGTTTTATCCAAGAATGGAAAGCGAGCGTTGCTGCTTTCCGAGTGTTCGTAGAACTAGTACTGTCATCATCGCTCAAAAGCAGCGACCGATAATGACACGGCACTTGGAGCGATATTGGCGAGCACACCAGAGGAGGACGTAGTCGGGGCCGCATCAAAACGATACGGTATTTACGGGGACTGGAGTTCGCGGTCATTCCGCCTCAGCTACAGCCTATCGATCGCAGATCTGACGTGTCAGCGACACATGCCCTGAGCTCAGGACACTTGTCACAGCAGCTCTAGCGCTGTTGTGGGACGGAAGAACGGACTCCGGTGTCCGTTGTGCCTAATGGTGAAGTATGCTCAATAAACCAGAAATCATACTCCCCACGTGCGTGGACATTTTCGGGAGGTGCAAAGCTTATCAGGAAGAGTTGTACAAGGTAGCCAGAAGTTCAGTGCGAAAGTTGATGACCACGCGATAAGAAAGGCCAACTTGTATATCAACTGCATGACTTGTGTACCAACTGCACCATTCTCATTGATAAAAATCCAAGCTTGCTGCCGCCGATGGAGCCGGAAAGCGACCGGAAGCGGCCAGACAGTATTGCCAACGGATTGGACAGAAGCGGCACAGCTCTTTCAGAAGATGATACTAGCCTTCGAAAAGATGCAAGGCGAGTGCTACCGATCTTTAGTTGGCTTAGCACAGTTTGTTGAAATGAGATCGAATAACTTTGTCTTCGCTGACGGTAACGGCACACGTTCAGTACACACGTATTTTATATTTTCTTTGCTCTGAAACATAAGCTTAGGTTGTGAAACTCTAGGCTCCCTTCGGACGCTTGTGCAGTCAGAACACCAAATGACTATTGATTTTCCACGGGCGCGGGAGGGAGTAGGGTTCCATAACCAATTAACGACTCCTAAGGGAGGACGGGAGAGGTGCTCCCCCGACCGTGCTGTGGTGTGAGTGGTGTGGTGACCGTGTGCTGCTCACCCAAAGAGTGTGGCGCCGCTGACGCTATGACCCCTCGGATACGCCACTCACCAGTTCAATTGGAAGTTTTACGGTTAACATAGTGGTCTTATATGAGTGCAACAGGAGACCCCTACGTTGGATGATGAGCCATCGCAACATGGAGTCTATGACTAAATAGGCGGGCGTCTATGGAGGAGTGAGTGATCTCCGGGTCTCAGACAAAAACCAGTATGCGTATTCAGTGCAATAGTCCCATAATACACTTAAGAGACCCTTTAATTCAAATGATTCAATTAACTGATGCAACAAGCCGCCTGTCTACGTCATCTGTGTAGGGGCATAGTATCGGCTCTCCGAAAGCAGCATCGGTTCCCGCGCCTTTCCGCTTAGATGCTTAACAAAACTTTGATCAACAGTCCTGATTAGGCAAACCTGCAAATGGCAGGCTCTCACTGAAACACTCTAAACAAATTCGATCCCAACAGCTCCAGCCAACTTTTCACGAACGATAGTTGTGAATGGTAGCTCTGCCACCTGAAATTCTAGCGGAAATTAAAAGTTTTGCATCCACTCCCAACTGTGGACGGCTTATTGGTGACAAGTGGTTTCCATTACGCAGCACTAACAAGAGAACACTTGCAGCGCCTAAAGTATTGGCGGTATCAGGTCAGTGTTGATAGTCATCCGTAGCTGGATCTATCGGCACGGAGGGGCGGTCCATGACACCCAAGTGAGGTGAGGCAGAAAAACCGCCGGATTTCGACCAGTATTTTTCATAAGTGCCCATTCTTATTTTATGTTAAGATGATTATGAACAACTTAATTTGTCGCTGCAATGTGCCAAACCTGTGAACATCATTCCGAAATCAGTGGATTTCTACCCTCTCCCTCGTGCTCAAATGCTTCTGAAATTACCAGGAAGTTTCCATATATAAAATATCATTGAGGTTTTCATATATTTCCATTTCATAACCCGAAGTGGCTGGTATACACACACATATATTTTATATATTATATGTTATATATGCATATATATAATTATTATTATTGTTGTTATTCTTATTATTCATTATTCCAGTGCAAAATACATGAAGTTAATGGGAAGCCCCACATCGATGGAGCGCATGCTTCATGGTACCCGATGTTAAAAGTATAAATTATTAGTGGACAGAGCCAACATTGAGGGGGCACTTGCCCTCCAAAAATATACAAAAAGAATACGCCTGGTCTAGGCGTGCATAAATGAAAAGTGGAAAACAATCCTGACAACCAGCTGCAGGTTCCGTATGTGCACATGGGTGATAGGGGCGTGCTATTCCAACCAGTATAGGTGCCTCCGCCGGTAGCCTAAATATAATGTTGTCGCCTTTTCCCAGCCAGATAGGTGCCACCTCTCCATGGGGGCACATGCCCCCAGTAACCCCACCCTTGTTTACGCCTCTGCACCGAGTGGGGAGGAATTATGTTGCAACAGTTATCTCTTACTTGCTCCTACCCCTCCTACCCGGTCGTGATCTTCAGCTGGCCTGTCTCATCATACTGCTACTACCCGTGGTATCACGCGATTCCTGCGGCTCTTGACATGAATGCACTCAGTGTGGGTCCAGGCGAAAAATCATAGTGTTATGGAAAATACGGCTCATATTCATGGGCAAGATTCTTCAAGCTTTCAAATGAATCCCACTTTGTCCAATTTCGCTGGTATTAAGATCGGAAATATTGTGTGGGAAACACGGAAGTATCGCTGGAGCGCCTACGGGTCTGAGAAATTGTGCAGCCCATGTGACGTCACCGATTGCCAAACAATGTTGGAGGGCCCGGCCTACCCTGCGCTTGTTATGAAACGAAAACTTACTATATGGCGATGTGTGCGAGAGGCTAGCCTCTGCCGACCGGTGAGCTGTTTGGAAGGTAAGATATAAATGGTGTAAACGCAAATGAACTTCAACTTTCACCATAATTATGAGTCACCAATGCATATTTGTTTGCAGTTTTTCAAGTTTACTATTCTCCAGTGGATAAAAGCATCATTTTATGAATATAACATACAAAAATACTTCCCAGCTCTACTCAGGTGAGGCACTGCCTTAGTGCCTTACATGGGCCGACCGCCCCTGCTAATGTATAAAGACATAAAGACATAAAATATTTGTGCAACTATGAGCCACAAGGGCCCTTCTTGGTTGCACTCTGTACACTGAACCAGTTGCCCACCAAATCTGTCAATCAGCCCTCCCTGTAATACTGAAAAGCGAGCCCTCTATTCTTATAATGATTGTCTATGCTGTTTTTAAAGGTGTTCAATGTGCTGCTACTGACAATGTTTTCTGGCAGCTGGTTCCAGTGTTCTACTACCCTGTTGGTGAAGAAAGTCTGCCTTAACCTTGTTCTGCTGTGGTGAACTTTACTTTTGAATTTATGACCTCTAATTGCATCATTTCTGTTCAATTCAAACATTTCCCCAAGATATACCGTCTCCAGACCGTGGACAAATTTAAAGACCTCGATGAGATCTCCTCTCAGCCTTCTATATCTAAGTGAAAACATATTCAATTTCTTCAATCTTTCCTCATATGCCAGGTTGCTTATACCATTAACCATTTTTGTAGCCCTCTTTTGTAATGTTTTCAGCTGCTGTACGTTGTTATGTATTTAGTTGCTATATCTTAGAGCACATTTAGTAAATTCAAATTATCACACAATGGGAACACTAGGGGAAACGAAATACAAAATTAGGATGAGTTGTTCATAGCACTACAACATGAGAACCTGAACTGGAAGCCAAAAGACTGCCGGTCACGTGTGTCCGTGCCTTTTACGGAACATTGCAGTCTACTCGTTCTCCAGCTGACAGTGCTACACGCATGCGTCCTGTTCGTGACGAAGGTCGGCAGTGGAGCTGACCTGACTTGAGGCGACGTTGGTACATACATGGAACACAAGCCCAATCTTTGCCCACTCAGCGAAGATTGGGCTCACACTCTTGCATCCAATCCCCACATGCCAGAAAATGACTTGGTGCAACAGCGGATACAGACGTCAGCACTATACTTGCTCCCACAGGTCTGCTCTCTAGCCTGACAAATATGCTGTTCCACTTGCTTCCCTGAGCCATTTTTATATGATTTCTCCGTAATCCAAAGTAGTGAACTATTTCTTAAGAAATATGTTGGCTATTATTCGCAATAGTTGCCTATAGCTTTCAAAGTGTTCATGCTACCTTAACTTTCCAGGTGTTTAAGGTCCAGGTTTCCAGGTGTTTGAAGACATTTGCCCGTTTCTTCTTCAGAGAGGATCGAAGGCGAGTCTAAAAGCCACGTATTTACGACGATGTGACATGACTGCCTGTCATATACGTACCATTGTCTGGCCTAGTTTGGTACAGCATTTTCATGACAGGTGTGTTAATACATTTTTCTAACCTACACCATGCGTCAAGGGGTAACTCAAATTATTCAGGGGTTTTCCTGAAAGAAAACTTAGGTGTATGCAAACACCTTCGGCAATTACAGTTGCTATCTGTGCATACTAGAAGAAGATCGCCGTGCCTTTTAACCATTTAGTGTTCTAAAACTCAGCAAAGAAGTTGTTTTAGTTATAAAACAGCTCAGCACCGCGCGGTAATCCTGCAATGTGGTCCCCCACATATAACTGACTGTCTTCTTAGTCTTCGACATTTCCGATACCTTCGTTTAAGCCTAGTTCGGCGCTGAATTGCCTGTCTGCCACTTGGCCATCCACTCGTCCACTTGGTATTCCGATGGGCTCGTGCGTGTCTGATTGCATCAAGTGTATTCGTTGAGGGGAGTAGCAGAGAGCTGGTTGTTTATCTGCGCGTCTGTTTGTCATGCCGTCGATGCGCAGTGTATCAACATGTCGATGTATTGTGAACCGTGGAGTTGCATCCACACATAAGGTAGCGGATATCATAGCACATGCCCTAAAACTCAAATAACCAACCAACTAACCAACCAGACCCTCTGCAATAGAACCTAGAACCAGCACAGTTATTAGCTCCAAACCATATGTTTTTATCTATTGAGTAACGCAGAGGGAATTATTTGAATCTTTCGAGGAAGCTGAAATATTTGTTTGCCAAAGCAGCGTAGTGAATATGCTTCACCGCCCAATGGCATAAGCAGCTACGTAAATATCATAGGCAGCTGGGAGACAAGAGAGCCAGTTACGGAGATGCTGTAAGCGGCTGCTACATATATGTGGAGACGGCGACACAAATAAAGCTATGTGAGCGGCGTGGGCAGCGACAGAGACGCATGGAGGGCTACGGGACACAGCAGAACAACGAAGACAGGATGGCAACCAGCTGTGGGGACGGCGCAGACAACTGCAAATATAACAAATGCAACTGCGGAGACAGCACGGCAGAAGTGGGAAGATGGCGCAAGCAACTTCTGAGATAGCAGAGACAACTTAAGAAACGACTCCAGGTACAGCAGAGAAAGAAAGAAAGAAAGAGAGAGAGAGAGAGAGGGGGGGGGAGAGAGAGGGTGAGAGAGGGAGAAGGACAGAGAACTCTTGGAACAGAGCGGATAAAACGACCGGAATAGCAGAAAGAACTGCGAAGCAGCAGAGACAACAAAAAAAGCTACGGTGCAGCAGAGCTAGCTACAAGGACAGCAGAATTGTCACCTGCGGAAGCGTCACAATGTCAGAACGATTTACACACAGGTAGTGATATTTCCAGTATGGGTAGGGATATCCACACCATTGTATAACAATGAACTCCTCTATATGCAAAAGAACGGCAGCAATTGTTAGATGCTAATTTTGAAGCTCTGCGATTCGCAGGTAGATAATTATATTTTATTGGCGCTTGCCCCCAAGGCACTCCTAAGGTTTGTAAATTATTCCCTTTAGTTGAGAGGGAACTTAGTGGGAATTGCGAGACACCTCAATCCTCCCCAATCTTAATATGCAAAGGTGTCGGATTACTCACATTATCGACTACTTGAGATGTCTTGGTCAGTTGGTTCATGTGCGGGCAATTTTTTTGCATGATTTGAATATCACAGGCGATATATGCCAAGAGTGAAAGAACATGGTTTCGGTCGGCAAAAGGCCGGACCATTCCATCACATTTTGTCCCAACCCCTGGATTAGATCCTCCCCACAATCCGCGAGAGGTTGACTCTAACCTCACGCGGATTGTGGGGAGTGGGGTAGAGTGCGGTGGAGTGACGACACACCCCAGGCGGTTCCGGCGCAGGTCAGCCACACTCCACACTGAACACGGCCGCTAATGGGTCGCAGGTGATCGATGCATCAGTAATCAGTGCTGCCTAACGGCTCGCCACGCGCCGCACCACTCGACGCCGGCCGGCGCAGCTTTGCGGTGCACTCGGCCCGGTAATGGCGCCGTGTGCCGAGCTCTTCACAGGTGCCGCAGCCGGCCGGCCGGGGAAAACTCGACACCGTAATCAGCTGATTGGTGCCAGACATGGCGTCCCTCCCCTCCCCCACCCCGCCGGCGTCAGGAGGGCGTGCATGTGCGTATGCTCTCGTTGCGTCCCGGAGTACGTGCGCAGTGAGAGAGAGAACATGACGAATGCATAATATACATGCGTAATATGTCACATGGTATGTGGAAAATGGCAATTGCGGAAGAATGGTTCTAAGTTTGACGAAGTGTGAGCCTTCTCGTGAATGTGCCAACACCGCATGGTGAGTTCTGCTAGATGACTGACGAGGAGAAAATCTAGACTCAGTGTTTTGCATTTTAAATCTTTCTCCCTTCTCTCAGAGAGCGAGAGAGAGAAAAACGGAAGAGTCTTTCTCTCTCTCTCTTCCACTTTCAATCCAGTTCCCTGTGTTTTTCTCGCATGCCTCCCAGGCATCCGCTGGTGTTAGTGGTAGGATTTTTGCTTTCGGCGGGCAGCTATTTGTGTAACTGGTGATTTTTGTATTGGCCTTGGTTTCTCACGTAGCCAGTCTAAATATGTCCAGTATCCATGTGTAGTTTTTGTTTGTTTGTTTCTGCGCCATGTTTTTATCGTCCGTCTCGCCCTACCGGGTGTTGAGCGAATTCTGTTCCGTTCTCCTGTTGGCCTGTTGACGCTCTGGATGGATGTGTTCACGGCCGCTTTGCTGCACGAATGACCGAATGTTCTGCTGATGTACGGCCTCAGAGGTGTAGTTTGTTGTCTGACATTGGTGCCCGAGCACCCATTGCGCTGATTGGAATGTCCGCCGGCAGGTTCTGAAAAGTACTCAAATTAGGTGGAAAGTAACACCAACAGGGAATATTTTCTACTCTTACTTCCCATTTGCATCAATAATTTTGAGCTCTTCCAAAAATGGCACTGCATGTGGGCTGATTTCAAACCACCACGAATTCCCTTGCTGATCCGCATAATCCTTCCTCAGGTTATATTAACTGTCGTGAAAATGAGCACAGCACGAACCCTCAGTAGTTAAAGCTGTCAGGTCTGGTGTTCTTCGCAAAATTAAGGCAGCTGGGTCTTGATGCTATTTCATCCTTTATGTCAATATTAAATGTGCTTATCGACGAGTCAGTGTAATTAGAATGATCTGTAGTTGTGTGCATACAGCATTCTTGTGTGCAAAGTTGAAGTGTAACCTATATGGCATGCTCAGTGAACACATCTACTGTTATGAAAACGCACAGCCCTGTGTTACATCCAATCGTATACTTGTACATAAACAGGAGACAGACACATGCAAAGGAGAGACTGTGACCTGCTGACCAACAGTTGCATAAACCGCAGCGCCAGAACATCGCACAAGGCTTCTTTTCACTATGATATGTCTAGTTCCATTGGAATACTATGGAGAAGAAATAGATACGATCCATTTCCACCAACGAAAAGATTCTGACATTTTCTTCAGAGGCAGTTGAGAGTAGATATAGGGGCGTTGCCACCTGTTTCGGACGGGGAGGGAAGGTCGATTATCTGCATGCAGCGTCATGGACGTGATGTCAAACTTCACTAAGTCTTGGTGAAAGTGTCCCGCCGTCCCTCGCGGTGGATATTCCCATGGGCACCACTATATACAGGGGGACGTCCAGGAAGTGAAAGGAGGCCACCAGGAGAGAAGAGGAAGCCTGCAGGACACGACGAGGAAAACCCAAGACTCGCAAGGAGGCCCCAGGATAAACGAGGGCGCTTCGAAGGCATGGAAGGATCCCCATAGTAGAGAGGACCCCGACGATACAAGAGGAGTCCCACTCAAAGGCGGGTAATGCTCAAATGCTCTCCTGCCTCCGAACACCTTCTGGGGGAGGGGTGTTAATAGTGACGAGATGTGTCACTGAAGGTGGATATCGATATTTTGAGAGCATATGCACTAAAATGAGCACTAAATAGAGAAGTTTCCACTACACTACCTAATTTGGGTGCTCCCTTAGGGCCAAAGGAGACTCACCACCTCTTAGCTCCAGGATAACCGTTTAAGGCTTTGTTCTCATCGGAAAGAATTTGGTGCTGACATCCCTGGCGAAGCACAATTTTTCCACCTGACTTCACTTACGTCATCATCCGCTGCTACCCGTTATCATCGGTGTGGTAATTGGTGTACGATGAAGTAACTGTTACGTTGCCACTATTACGCGCCATGTTTCACTCTTCATTTCAAACGAGGGAAAAATTGGACCTTCAGAAAGTTTTGGCTCGTTCCAAAATTTAAGTTAGTTTTCATCCACAGGATTCATCATTTTGAATGATCATCTGTTTCCTGTCATATCGATTTATGATATGCAGTTTGCAGTGTGATTAAACCTAACTTATAAACATGCTTACGGCATAACCCAGTTTATGGTCAAATTCACAGGATTGCTTACCAATTGAAATGGTATGCTCCAATTTATAGCACATACAATGTAGCCAGGGTTTTCATAAGTGATGCCAGCCAAAAGCAAATATCCTGAAATAGAAACCGCGTTCGGCGCTCTTCGTGTGCTACCCATTTATAGTTGCACGCAGAGAAATTACAACATTTATTTTTCATCCAATGTATTTATGGATGCTAAGGGGCCCGGTCCAGCCTTGGCTGCAACTTTTAGAAGAGCATTTACAAAATGTTTGTGTATGTATATTTCTAACACACAGCAACAATGGGGCACAAGTTTTTGAGCCACTGGCGAATTTCCTGGACCATCGCCCAAAGACGGGCGATGGCGACGAAAAACTCAACGAAAGCAAATGTCTGACAGGTCTTTGGATGTGACGTATGCGAATATGTAGGAATAATTGAAGTGAATAATTGCATCAGCTAAATGTGATAACCTGAGGATGTAGAACATATATACCTGAGAACATCTGGGATACATGTACAGGTACATTGCTCACATACCACCTATATTTCATTATATCATTTGCTTACCTGAAGACCGGATATTGATTTCAAGCATGCAAGGCATGGGCGGTCCATTCTCATGCCGGATGAGATGTGTGGCTGCAGGTGAATTGACAACAGGGTCCTAATGTTTGTTAAATTGCTATCATGATATGCTATATTTATTACATTTGCACCATAATGTCCAACTCCTTCGCAGCCTACTCAGGCATAATTTTCCGCTACCCTGGCATGTACGTGTGTGCATGTGTGAATGTGTGCGTGTGTGCGTATGTGCATGCGTGGATGTGTGTATGTGTGCATGCGTAGGTACAGAACTGGAGTTGACTTTAAATATAAAACCACACGTCTGAACACGTAAATCAACAGATCATTCGGTCAGCTACGCGACTAATCATTTGGGAGCACATGTGCTCAGAAGCCCAGGAGTCAACACGGTGTCAGGAAAAGGACAAACACAGAAAATCAACACGGTGTCAGGAAAAGGACAGACCCGGTAAGTCAACACGGTGTCAGGAAAAGGACAAACACAGAAAATCAACACGGTGTCAGGAACAGGACAAACACAGAAAATCAACACGGTGTCAGGAAAAGGACAAACACAGAAAATCAACACGATGTCAGGAAAAGGACAGACCCAGTAAGTCAACACGGTGTCAGGAAAAGGACAACCACAGAAAATCAACACGATGTCAGGAAAAGGACAGACCCAGTAAGTCAACACGGTGTCAGGAAAAGGACAAACACAGAAAATCAACACGATGTCAGGAAAAGGACAGACCCAGTAAGTCAACACGGTGTCAGGAAAAGGACAAGCAATCGTTTCATGGCCAGCTACGATAAGCATGCCCAATGCACGCAATGATATGCCTGCTCGTGTTTCTGCAAAACAATCGCCCTGTTAACCCAGACGGTGCAGACGAATAACAAATGTTAACTTTCATGCATGGGGAAAGAAGATGACCGTCCAGTGTTTCTCTAGGACTCGACCGATTTCAGATATAGGTACTAGCCGTACAAACTACTGATGCAATTAAAAAAAAATTTTTTTTAAGGAAAACAAGTTTCAATCCCCTCTCGGGATCGTCATCAGTTCATTGACCACAACGAACCAATGACAATCCTGAGACGGGATTGAAACCTGTTTTCTTATTAAAAAACTTCGTTTTTTATACTACGCGCTTCAACAAACCGTTAACGCAAGTGATGTATACATCGTAGTCACAGACATTAATATGCACTAATGCAATTCATGCATGCAGTGGACTCATTGCGCACTCATTTTGCACATTGCGCACTCCCGAATAACGCAACACCTCAAGCCATGCATTGGCCCTTCATGACATTACCTAAAGTAGTGTTACTATAAAAAACAGAAACTAGTCATAAGCAACTGTCAAGATTCCGGAGAGCATAGTGATTTCGAGAAATCAATGTGCGGTTTATTAGTAGAGATACCACCGACAAGTTTGGAGAAAGTTACAGAACAAATACCGTTAGCACCCAGAGAGTGGCACATCATGCACCAATTCCAGCAGGGAAGGGCAAAATGGCAGCGAATGTTTGCTGACAAAACAAACGCTACTTAAAAGTTATTGCGAAGCTGCTTATGCATTAATGGTGTTCCGGTTTAACAATCTATCCACACGATTTTAAGGTATTCTAGGAATTGCTGGCAACACTTACATTATTCATCTCACTAATTATAGCATGGCAAATGCTTTTGCAAGGTAACTTCACTCATGGTTATTCGGTGGCTTTATTCGTGCATGCGGACGAACTGGATGGCAAGGTGTAGCATTAAATGATGTGGAACTAAATACCACTTTGCACAGGTGAATCAATAAAGGCTGGAAACATGGATGAAGTGTTAAAGCATGGATAGGCTTATCTGATTTGTGGATCCAGATGGACGGCAATAATGACTGAGACGGGCACGATCAAGGAGTGGGCGTGGATTTTTGTTTGGTGGTCACAAATACTCCGGATTTTAACCTGAAATTGATGAGACATACCGAAATCCGACGATTATTTTAATCTCATCGACTTTGAGTTGAGAGGAAAAACCCAGAAGTGAAGATGCAGGCATCCAAGTTGAGTGGGTAGACGTCAGAGGTGTAGACTATATTTTCAAGTTTGGGGAAAAGCTGTCGCAGTCGTTAAAGCACCCTTCCAATCAGGGCTAAAAAAATGGTTTCGTGGTTGTCGTCCAAATCCGGAATAGGCTTGGTGGTTGTCACCTTTTGTGCAAACGATAACATTATGCTACATGGCCCGGAACAGGGGTTCCCAACCTGGGGTAATGCGCTGGCTTGTGGAGGGGTGGGGGTGGGGTTATAGCGGAGTTTCGTCAAACCTCGAGTATGGAGAGTACCGTGTACATTTGCCAAAAACCTGTGCACGTATATCGGCAGGAAATACTACATGTTCTCAACCTTGAAAATGAACTTTGGTTATGAGGCATTCTGAATTTGATACGGGGTAATCACGAGGTTGGCCTAACCCAAAGGGGATAATGATAGCTCGAAAAGGTTGTGATTTCTGGACCTATAACAAATTGCGTCGATTACCTTTATACAGAATATCTTGCCGCCAATTTCCTTTTCGGCAATTCGGCGTCGTCAGTGCACCCATGGTTTGCAACACTGTCAATGCACCCATGGTTTGTGAGCCTTAATAATGCAAGGGCTTAGAAGTGTCGTGAATTTAAGCTGGCTTAAATAATACAAGCCAGTTTAAACTGGCTTAAATTAATAAAAGCCACTGGCTGGCATAAATTAAATTTAAGCCAGCTTTTTTCCATCCCTAAATATAGGTAGGTAGGTACCTACATACACATATGGATGGCAAATTTAAGCCACCTGGTGGTTAAAACCGGTTTAAACCAGCCGGCATAAATTAATTTAAACCACCCTGACTAAAATTATGTTTCGGATATGGCTGGAGTGCAGTGACAAACAAAAGTTAGGGAAGCATCAATTATTCCAAAATGTGCTACACTCCATTTTATTTATAAACAAACACTCCCTAGAATTTCCCAAAACTCTGGCTGGGTTCTAGGTATTCTCTACATAATTCAGATTTTTACCCATTGGGTACCTAGCCATTGTATAGCTAGGTACCTATTTTATGTTGGCTTAAAAGTAACTATATGAGCCAGACAAATTTGTGATGTTTTTGACATAGCTTTCCCATTGTCTTATTGATAATAGTATATGTAAGTAGGTACCTACCTACCCATATTCATAGATAACAATAAGCAATCTGTTTGCTACAGTAAGCAATCTGTCTACCTATTGCACATTTTGCACACATTGTCAACTATTGCACACCTTTCATGACATTGCATGGTAGCACATTATTTCCTGTTAGCACTAACACTTGTGGAAGTGGAGCATTAGATCCATTAGATGAGCATTAGATGAGCTTCAAAGCATTAGATGATAGGTCAATCAATCTAGTGTCTTTGGCCTAGATACTGTCACTACCCATCTGGTCATGCACAGTAGGTCTTCATTGTACTCTCTCTAGGTATGGTATTTTACACTTGTATTGTGCTGAATACCAACACTGTCAATGCACCCATGGTTTGTGAGCCTTAGAAGTGTGGGACTTAGAAGTGTCGTGAATTTAAGCTGGCTTAAATAATAAAAGCCAGTTTAAACTGGCTTAAATTAATAAAAGCCACTGGCTGCCATAAATTGAATTTAAGCCAGCTTTTTTCCATCCCTACCTACATATACATACTATTATCAGTAAGACAATGGGAAAACTATGCCAAAAACAGCACAAATTGATGTGGCTCAAATAGTCACTTTTCATCTCACATAAAATAGGTACCTAGCTATCAAATGGCTATGAACAGTCAGTCTAATATGTATCTTGCTACATATTATCTGCAGAATCTTGCTGCAGAAAGACTTAGACAAGCTTGTGAAGTGGTCCGAAAAATGGCAAATGAAATTTAATTTTGATAAGTGCAAAATCATGCGTGTAGGTAGGTAGCATATCAAGGCTCCATACTTGATGGGTGGGCAAGTACTATCTGTGACTCAGCAGAAGGACTTAGGTGTTATTTTGAACACAAAATTGGGGGCATCAGAACAGACCAAAGAAGCCAGGAAGAAGGCACTAAGAATGCTTGGGGCAATAAATAGGAATGTATCATACAAAAGTGAGGAAGTCATCAGGAAGCTTTATTGTGCATATGTCAGGCCACATCTGGAATATTGTGTCCAAGCTTGGTCCCCTAGTTATGAAAAAGATTATTGGCTTTTAGAGAGAGTACAAAAGAGGGCAACAAAAATGGTGAATGGTATGGGGAACCTGGCAAATGAGGAAAGATTGAAGAAATTGAATATGTTTTCACTTAGATATAGAAGGCTGAGAGATCTCATCAAGGTCTTTCAATTTGTACATGGTCAGGAACAGGGTTATCTCAGGGAACTGTTTGAATTTAACAGAAATGATGGAATTAGAGGTCATCAATTCAAAATTAAAGTTAATCACAGCAGGACAAGGTTAAGACAGTCCTTCTTCACCAACAGGGTAGTAGAACACTGGAACCAGCTGCCAGAAACCATTGTCAGTAGCAACACACTGAACATCTTTAAGAACAGCATAGACAATCATTACAAGAATAGTGGGCTTGTTTTTCTGTATTCCAGGGAGAGTTGATCAACACATTTGGTGGACAACTGGTTCAGTGTACAGAGTGCAACCAAGAAGGGCCCTTGTGGCTCATAGTTGCACTGATCTTTTATGTCTTTATGTCTTTTATCTCCCTCAATGCCAGTAGTCGGATGTCAAAATCCTGGTATTTACAAATACCATTTCTAACTACCAGCACCCAGGGAGCTACATGTTAGACCGACTGTACCTAATGGGTAAACATCTGGCCTGTGGAGTGCATACCCAGAACCCAGACATAGTTTTGGGGAATTCTAGGGAGTGCTTTTTGCAAATAAAATGGAATGTAGCAAATTTTGGAATTATAATTAATGCTTCCCTAACTAATGTCCATCACTGCCCTCCAGCCATACCAGAAATATAATTTAAGCCAGAGTGGCCTAAATTAATGTATGCCAGCCAGTTTAAACCATGGTTTAAACCACCAGGTGGCTAAAATTCGCCATCCCTATATTGTATGCATTGCCACCAACTGCAGTGCAATGCCTGCTGAGTAGGTACCTACACACCAACAAATATTTTCTAATTACATTTAGGTGACTATATTTTACTCAAATGTAATTCATATACGAAGATTTTCACCTGAGCTTGATGGTTGATGATCCAGTGCTGGCTTGCAAGTCCAGTCAAATCGCCTGCCAGGGCCAAAATGGCTATCTTGCAGTACTCTTAACACTGGTAGACCTGGGTGCTTTACTTTTGAATGTTTGTAAATGCTCTGTGCAGTACCTTTCCAATCGCAATGTCTACATCTACAGGATGACCTTACTATCTTTGTCACCCTTACGCCCTGGCCCCGAATAGTCTGTTTCTGGAGTCTGTTTAAGACCGAACCACTTCATTTGGTCTCATATAAGTCAGAAAATGAGAGAAAAAATCGTTTGATTAACACTCCAGATAATTCGAACTTGGTAGTTTTATCTTGCCGCACTCATTCACCACTCATCAATTATAAAGAACCGTGATCAACTCCCTATTTCACTCTTCGACGCACATCGTCGCGTTTAAAATGGAAATGGAAAGCGAGGTAATGCGCGTAAAAGAATGATATTCTTCTAGATTCTTTCCAACGATTTGAATGAAATTAAAAATATTATCGTACATCCTACATGAAAAAGGGATTCAAATTGAAATTGTTTAAAAAAATCAGCTAATGTTATAAATTACTCATTGCTTAACGTAGGTCTACTGTTGTTTTAGTACCTGTGGTCTAGTCGCTTGCCTCCAAAGCCGCTGAGTATACCATAGTTGGGTACTTCCGTACCGCTGCCATCGAGCATAAAGTTGTACCGGGACGAGGACAACCACCGGCGACCAGAAGGCATGCCATTGGCTCTGTGCTAAACGGGAGACAATTTTATCGTCGGCGGTCGTCTGAACGATGGAATGGTTGTCTCGACGATACTTTGTTGCCGTTGAGTCATTTTTTTGCCGCTGAGCGTACTAGATGAAACCCGAAAGCGTACGCTGGGAATGAAGAAATGGTAGCGTGGCGGTGGATGGTAGAGGTCTGCACGGTGTGACATTTCTAGAGGTCTGCACGGAGTGATATTTCCAGTCCCGGTACAATCCGGTTCGTTTCAATCCTGCGTACCTTGACACGGATATCGTGACGTAGTCAATTTTATGTATAGTAGGTACCATTTATATGATTTCACATATAATATTTCTAATTATATGGAAATGTGGTCGCCAAAAGTCCCCGTTCGTGGTTGTCGTCCACGACGACAGAACGATACGATTTTTAGCCCTGCTTCCAACCCACTACACCATCCCGATGTGAGTGAGATCTCGTTCCTTTTAACATATTTGGTTCCGTCATATGTCCGGCCATTCCCAGGATAACGGACTGGCTCGTCTTGCGTCCAAGCAGGGGCCTTTACTGCTGAATCATTTTTTTTGCAAGCAAGAGGAAAACGAATTGCCAAGATAATTGCTTTACAATTAGTTTGTATTGCTTATCGTTTAGTTAGATCCTCTTTGCTTTGCATATAATTTGTATATTTGTAGAAAAAATGCATCGCAGAACACTTTGTGCCATCAACCTCTTCAATGCTGCATGGCAAGGGATGAATAACTTAATCAGGACACATCGACACTTCGACGTAACTGGCGAATACCCGAATACGGACTTCTAATATCGCATCCATATTATGCTTTTGTCCTCACTTTTTCATCATTATCACGATATGTCGTAATTACATTGTATGCAACGTATGTTGAATTAACTTTCACTTAATTACGTTTAAGAAATTGGTTATTGGGACGTAATGTACGGCAGTGTTAATGGTCTGAGAAAGGCATAAAGTCATAACGTACCGTCATAGGCATGGAGGCCAAAATGAGCACAGCATTTGAATTACGGGTCGTGCGTCATTTAATTTTCACTTTGAGCAACTTCATTCATCGAGACGGTTCAGGAAAGGTGATGGTTGATATGGTTGTCTTGATTAATTACCAAGATGCGAAGCAACATAAAGCATAACAACTGAAGTGCTTAGGCTTTGTGCTCAGCCCCCTATAACAAATTCCAACTTTTACATGCTTGTGCCAATGGACGCCATATGGCTTACATTATGAGATAAGCCGATTTGTACAACGTACAAAACATTTAACGTTTTGGCAACATAAACATGCTTAATGGGCACCCATGTGTGCCGTATCTACATTGGGGCTTTACATAGGCATTGGACTGGGAAGACCATTGAGATGAAAGTAGTCAGTGAAGCATGCTCACTTGGCATGCAAAGGTTTTTGTCTGACGCTCCTGGTCAGTTGTACTCGGGACTCGGGGTGGATCTGGATGAAGGCTGCGGAAATAATGGCATGCATGAGGAAGAAGTAATGTTGATAATGAATGTACACCCTTGAACAATAAACAGGAACTGTGAACTCGAGATAAATGCATCTCTGTTTGTGTCTGAAATGAAAAGGTATGACTTCTCTGGACAAAAATGCATGAAGACACCGCACCTCCATCGTGCAATATCCATCCCTGGAAGGGTAGCACACGTTCTAATATTTTCTTCCTCCCTTCTCCCAGATTCTTCTACCATTAACCTCACGCTGCTCAGTCACCGATTTGGAAAGGGAGTGTAGTGTAGACCGGCATTTTGGGTTCGGGCAATAGCAACAACCCGTGATCGAGCGTGATGTGGTTCAGAAATGTCACGATTTTGTATCGATCGGAGTTGTTAGGTATTCACTGCGGCCCGTAGCGGAACACCATCGAATGGGGGGATGGAGGGGGGGAGTTAGAGTTAAGCCTTCCCTCCTAACTATTTAAGAGAATGCGATAGCTACACAAACAATAACACAGATACCAAAAGAAAGTACTCGGCAGCCAATTACAGTGAGAACGAAATATGTAATGTGAGATCAAAACTAGTGTCACAAGAGGTCACCACAGGTCATTTTGAAGGCAATTTCTACTTTAAAGCGACATCGGGTTATATATTCGAGGGCAACCAATCCAATACCAGTGCACATTTTAATGAATCATGATTTACTCAGTGTACTTAGTCAATTATGAATTGATGCGCGCTCAGGATAACCCCATGCTACTCGTGTATTTGCGGTCAGGACAGGTCATACCACTGGGTATTCGAAGCGAAGCTGAGATTTCTAGGTTCGAAAAGCCAACTTTCGTGACGTTACATCACCATGTGTCGTCATGTCGTCATGTGACATCATTTAGTCACGTGGTGTAGCATCAGCATGTGACGTCACATCGTCATCTGATGCCATATCGTTATGTAAAGTGAAATCATGCGGTGTCATATCGTCGTACGGTGTGTTAACCCGCGCCGTCTCGGAGGGTCTTTATCTGCCCCCTAAAGTATTCCACGGATAGTGAAAGAACGGCGCTCGGCAGCGCACCTAAATTTGGCATACCTTTTCCCACATCAATTTGGCATGTGAAATCGGGTTAAAGTAAGGTAAAAGAGGATTCATTCCGGCATCCTTATTCGTTGAGCTATCGCAAACATTTTCCATGGCGGGATAAATTTCCGCCACCAGTCAACGGTGGGTTAATATGCAACTGCAAACGGCCTTCCCAGGTCGAGATGCCCCCGATGCATGCCCCACGGGAACGATATCACGATACCACAGCTTTTGCTCAAGATCCGGCGTTGTAAAGCAAAATGTAGGCATCATGTATCATATGACAAAGAAATAGTTCCAGCTCTGAAGCTGCGTATTCCACATTTGAGAACAACTCACTCCTCTTCGGACGGATGAGTGGCACTACATATATCCAAACCGATTCAACTTCGTGAGTATTTTCATTCACCACCAGAACTTCGTATTCAGCCGTGATTGGCAAGTCGTTGGGAAGTCGCATCAGCAGAATACTTGTGAGAGAATTTGGGGGACGTGGAGGGTCGGATGGCTACGGCTAATTGCAAAGGTTTGCATAAGTTTTTATTCGTATACACAAATGATAGTACACACAAAGTATACAGGTGCAACCGCTGCACAACAGTTCACATAAGAAAATCCTTTTCGCTGTGTCTAATATAGAGAACAAAAAAACTGCTTCCACTGTCATTATTTTAATGTAATGTCACCTTATTCAAGGTCACAATGGCACCGGATCAAAATTCGAAGCACAAATGCAAGCCAGCTAACATACTCTGTAATTCAATCTGAACTCGACAATGTATACTTTTCTACTTCCTTAATTAACTTGCTTCGGGATATAAGTCGCTAAGCATAGCTATGTCCAGCGATAACACAAAAGTTGTGGGGGCTGTAGCTTGGTGATTGTTGATTTGATTGCGTGGAGAGTTGCATACCGCACGGCTCGAATCGGAGCGTTAGATAACCATATAGACACAGTTGGACACAACGCTTGGTGATGAGGTATACACATGGGGTATGTGCATTACTCCCCGTGCCGATGAGTCGTGGAGCTTCTAAGTTGACAGATGGACATAGTCCATAAATACAACGTTTTGTTGACATGGCGTGGATGTCGTCCATTATCGAGAAATTCACACGGTTCAACTTTTGCACTTTTTGTAGCGTTTCTGTGCAACCGTGCGCCAGCGGTTCTTCACAACTGTTGGGTTGTCATAGCGACCGTATCTGAACACAAATTAAAAGCGCACGCATGGCAGAATTATCATGCAGCCCTGGAGTATGCGCAAGGTGGTTGCTATGATCCAAATGAGACAAGTACACGTTGCGTCTCAATATATACGCAGGCATCTAAATTCGCATGACTGGACATATTGCTGAAATAACCTGCCATCGCCGCACAGACTGAATAAATAGTCTCCCATAACTGTAAGCTTCGGCGCAGATATAACGCGGCGGGTGGAAATGTGGCTGGTGGCTGGTAGGAGGGAGTTCGAGGCGCGGTGTTTCTGAAGGCCAACTGATGTTCAGCATCGGCCAGTTTGACGTGTGAGAGAGGCGGTGAAGCGATCTAACACAATCCGATCCTAATATACTTGATTTAGTCTGATTCAGAGGCCTGCATTCGGCCTCTAGTATCAGGGAAATGTGGCACAGTTTGAAAATTCCACATTGCCCATTTTCTTGTAGCTGGACTCAAAGTGGTGCAGCGCCGCAGAGTATCAAGGTTTCGAGAGCATAACGGTCGGTTCGGGTCTACATCTACACCAAAGAAGACTGCTCTCTACTCGGCCATCGCTGCAATTATTTAACAACTTGTTCCTTTGTCAGTATCGAAAGGGGCTGGAGCCAGAGGTCAATGGCGAATGAGAACGAAATTCAGTGGTGTATTTAAGTCAGATATCAGAGGCGAGAGGGGAGCGGCTCGGGTCAAATATTCGTCGCTGACGTAAAATGTGAGTGGTTAGGAGTACCTCAGCTTATAGGTGAGTAGTAAAGGCGGATGGGGGAGAGGCACGAGGTTCATTCCAAGGGAGGCAGCTCAGGTTAGACAACGTCGCCCACGTAGACGCCCTGAGCAGCTACTCTCCGGTCAACACACGATTCGCTGCCACCATTAATCGCGCATTTACCCCCTGACCGAAGCAGCGGAGGCAGCCTCTCCATCCGGAGGCGACCCTTCTGCAAAATTTACCCGCGGTGGCGCCTCCTGAACGTGACCAGTCGTGGTAAGCGGGGCGGTTCGGGGGGAGGAAATTTATAGCACGATAGCAGGAACTCGCCGGATGTAGTAGTTGATCGGGCTGTGCGGTGGAAGCTCAACTCGCACGCATATTGGCTAACGTTCGGACCATGCGGATTAAATCTGACGCATCAATCATAATTACTAACGAATGGAAACTTTTGCTTTGCTCATATTTTCCTTCTATCATTTTTAGTTTGCTTTCAATCAGAGAGCGGAGAGGCAGACAACGATGGTCAGCAATAAGTAACTTAAGAATGCATGCAACTATGCCACCTCTTAAATACGCAGACAAAAGGTTATTTCGCCGCAAAAGCAATGCCCGCTTCTACACATATTTGTGGCACGTTGTGTACCTGAACCACTACTCTGTACAAAGAAAGTAAACACATCTGATCGTTTGATGAGCGGAAGGAATTATTGTAACTTAATTCGCCGTTATGTTACGGTCGATATTCCTGGGATGTGTTTTTATTGGTAGTGACAGGATGGGTGAATAATGTGCTGTTGCTAGTAGATAATCTGTTCACCAGCTTCTGTCTAGGTAGCATATTGCACAACGTTTCGCACAATCAACATTATTGCATGACATACATGTAACAACACATCGCGAAATAAAATGTATCTATATTTGCAAAGAAATGTGTAGTATGCAACACTAAACTACGTACAATCATATAGTCACGATGGCATAGACAGAGGCTAAATCTCAATTATTTGAGATATCAAATATAACATCAACTATGCCAATTATTTCTTTCTTTCTTTTCTATTTCGCAGTGCCAAGGCGGCATCTCCTAGATATAATTTCAGTAAAGGAAAAGTCACGTTTAGCCGGGCTACGTGCCATCTGGTGTCAGGAAAGCAAGGTAGAAAAGGTGAGAGACGCCATGTGCTCCACGACAGTGAAATATGATTTGTTCCCGAAAGAAGCAGAAATTGAACGACTCTGGAAATTATGCAGAGGACATGGAAGTAACCAAGTACAACGTTGGGTGTTTCCGGACAAAATTATCCAATATTGAGCAATAGTGCAGTAGGTTGTGAGCTTCCTGACATGTAGGTTCTCCCGAGAAAAAAATCATGGTTCAATATTCGGGCACGCGTGGAGCACCTGTTTTCATGCATAGCGACACGCTTAGATACGGTTGTAGGACATTCGACGTATATGAGAGAGTCATGTGGTTTTCCTTAGGCCAAGATACATCAGCTTGCATACCTCAAGCTATATGAGATCGGAGGCGATTGAGAGATTAGCATTAATTTTTTCATGAGGTTCAAAGAATCCCCTCACCCCATTGCTTGAATCCGCATTTGATTCCCCGCAACATCTTATGGCATGAAACGGGCATATCATTCAGAACCAGGACTAACCTCGGATATTGCGTATTCATGCAATGATATGGCCAACATAGGAATTGACAAAGGAAAATGAATGACGAGAAATGCTTCCATTTAATCCTTGGCATGGGAGTACATGCAACTATCGCACCAATCCCCCACAGGTTGCTCCTCAATTTCGAAACGGGTTGGTAGTAATACGCACATTTCGAGCTAAAAGCAAAAACACAAAGTTCCGAATATACGGCTGAAAACGTCGATTGTTTATATGCATTGTCCAGACAAATCGTGGGCAATGTCAATATTCAATGGAGGAAAAAACAAGATATATATATATATATATATATATATATATATATATATATATATATATATATATATATCCTGGACAGTCCCTTAAAATGTTTCACGAATATTGGTCTTTTTTGCAATATAGGTAGGAGCGATATCAGGCAATTAAAATCACTGGCCGAACCAATATAAGTAGGCATCCCTTGGCCATGGCATACTGCCCACCATCCCTTTGGATTGGCTGATTACCGACAGGGGCTCATTTGGTACAATACAATCCCTAAAATCTCCCCTTGTTTGCCGACGAAAAAAAAACACCATCACCTCCCCGGGGTGATGGTTGTTCTTTCCAGGCCGAAGATCTGTTCTGTTCAGATTTGCCGGCCGTACGGGCAGCAGGATTTATCGTCCGTCTGCCGGCCGCCCTGTGTGGGCAGTGTGACGGCCACGTCGGGGGAGGTGAGTGCGCAGGCGGGCCGGCCGGCCGCGGGGGCGGTCAACACCTGAGCGGTCCCTACCGCGCTCAGTCGCTTGATAGGCGGCCGGATCGGCGGCGGCGCCACAGTCACCAGCATGCAGTGGTCGTCGCCGCTGCCGCTCTGTCTCGGCCTGGCCGCACTCGTGTGGAGCCTGCAGCACGTGCACGCCCAGCCCTACAGGTGAGCGCCGCCGGCCCTTGCCCACCTCCAGCGGCCCTCTCTGGCCTCCGGCGCGCCGGCGAACTCTGGCCGGGCGGCGGCTGCAGCAGCAGCACTGCTGGAGCTGCCTCTGCGGCACAGTCTGTCGCTGACTGGATTGCAAACGTAGGGTGGAGCAAAAGCAATTTTGGATAAGATCGGAGTCAGTTTGGATTACCTTCGGCCTATCAGCCCTCATGAAACGTCGTGAGGCTAACGTCAAAATAGGCAAAATTTCGCAGAATAGCCAACTTGATAATGCAATCATCATATGAATCTTCTTAGCTTATACGTACATAGGCCCAATATATTATATAAACGATGCTTGTGTGATTTTCTGTACAAGTGCCGAACTGATCTGGCCATTCGGGGATCGAGATGTCCATCACGTCGGCTCGTTCAGCTATTTCGAAGAGACCATGCTTCGATCCCCTGACCTTCCCGTTCACATACGAAGGCGATATCATCGAACCAACACGGTTCCATGAACACCTATTCGTTAAACTAAGGTTGCAGGAGACATAATGGGCGGGTATCTACATCTGCATGCGCATGGGAATATTCATCATAATAATTTGTCGGTGTAAGTATCCCATTTAGCAGTGTCTAATGCCTTTAACATGCCATTTCCGCAGATGACGTCTAAATCCGACCATCTCCAAGCCGACTCCATGTTGATTTAAAGGTGGAACTAGCCATAAAATACAACCTAATGAGCTAGGAGCACTATTCAACGAAAGTAAATTAGTCGCACGAGATATGCCTGGCTGCGCACCGCGTTGTCATCAACTTTGCCCTGAATTTATTGGGTCACGGCTAGTTTTAAACTCAAATAAGCTTGAGGTGTTATGAAAATCTGATGCTGATTCACCATGGCAGGCAACTCAACGGGAATGTATCCGAAAGAGCAACGGACAGGCACTGGTGCGCTTTCAAGGGTTTCAGCTTTCAATGGCCACGTGACGGAGTGGGAAAGCCCTATGTTTTAACCCGCTTGATGATTCAAGATACTTTTGCACTGAAGACGATAGCTATTATTTTCGAAGGATCTAACAAATGGATCATAATGCTGAAGGTAATGCAGCAATGCAATGAGCACCATTTAGCATATTGTTGGTAGTTCTTCTCACCTGATGTTCATTATTACCGAAATAGGTAGATTATGCGAAGGATAAGCTGCGTACTTCGCCGGGTTGCCTTCGTCAGCGGGTAACAAGGAAAATGACCCGCCATCAAAATCTACAGCTTAAAATTGGCCTAATCTATCTCTTTCGGCTATCATTAGCATAAGATCAAGAGTTCTCCTAACAGGATGACAATGCGATGCTAGGTGTGCATAATTTCCTTCCAACTAAAACACTGCATTACCTATTTTCACAGCAAATGCATCAGTCAGTATCAGGCCTATGGTGAATCAAGGTCTATTTATTTCCTGCTGGTTGGGAAGAAATGAACAGCACACTTCGAGACAAAGTAAAAAATTCTTCCATTTTGATGAAAAATACTTGCTTTTCAATATTATGCTCTCCCAACCATTCCTGTCTTTTTCATCTGATGGGGATACTGCGCAGTTTTTTTCTTTAGTTTCGACATCACACTTGGCTGTTCAATCTCCCATCACAAATGGTTTTATCATATACCCGGATAGCGCATATAGGTGGAATTACCACGCAACAAGTGGTCACTTAGAATATGAGGCGAACGAGCGAATATGAGCGAAGGCCATCACATAAAAAACGCCATCTTACGAACATCAAATGGGACCGGAACGACTGGATTTTCAGCATTTCGAATTATAAATTCAACCCAGAAATGTGTTTTGAACAGACTGATAATGTTAATGCTAGCAGTATTATGATGATGGCGTAATTTCAACTGGTGTGAACAGCATGCTGTACATCTTAAATATGACACTAAGGAAATTGATTAACTTCTGTGTAATGCTAAGCGAGACTGTTACTATGTCAAGAAAAAAAATTGATGATGCAATAATAGTTGTTCATAGCATAGCATGCCATAATTACACCAGAGTGAGTGACCTTGCTTCGTCATACGGCTTCTAAAAGATCAAAATCTGTCTATGAAAAATGCGTGCACGCATGCCGGCTCAAGAGGAACACGTTGACCTCCTTGGCACCAGATACGGAAACGAGTACCTCAGTGGCAGCAAACACTCCCTGTTCGGAAAGCAACAGTAAACGAACCGCTCAAGGCGGCATGCAGAGTAGAGCAGCGGAATACGATTCACAAGAAGTGGCGGTCCAGTTTTGGCGATTAAATACTTTAAAAAGCCAAAACTGATATCTCACTCTTCTCCTCAAACTATGAAAGTGACTTTGAAACTGTGTATGCCAATAATACGTATGTGCGCATTAATAATACGTACATAATAATAACGTGATAATACGTAGGTATTACGACGATGCAGCAGATGCTCAAACACCAGCAGTCAGAGGTGTAAAATAGTATTCAAATAATAAGTTTATGTGTTGCCAGATTGGTTCGTTCAGTGTGGCACCAGACCTCCACATCCTGCTCCGCGCCGGTACTATGTTGCAGCGTCCTATGCATTAACGAAATTATGAACCTTCTTTTAAGATCTTATGGACCAAAATAGGGCACTTACGATCTTATGGACCAAAATATTCCGTTCTATCTTCCAGACCAGGAGACCTCAAGCTTGGTCACATCCCAGTAAAGGGGATGTGACCAAAGTTTGCCTCTGCACTCTGCATGCCATTTGAGTAACTACAACAAAATGTTCTGTATATTTTAATTGATTCAGTGCTAAGTCATGCCATGATATGATGGCAGCTGTGCCGGAATCATTCTACAAGAGACATTTTACACGGCAAAATGTCTTTCATGTCTTTATTTCTCGTCAATTTATGATTACACATTACATTCATTACTTGAACAACTTTTGAAGTTATTCATATATTCGATTTTGAATTAGTTTATGATTTTGGAGCATGAAAAATTGAAATGCTTTTGAAGGCCGTGGTGTAAAGGTCCCGAGTTTTTATTTTATTTAATAGAAGTGCACGCTTATAACTAGTTTGCGATGATGCTTAGCAACTACAATGATCGCATATATCGGAAAGCTCATGCAAATTACGCGTAATCTTATTTAACGTCCACAGTCGCAGTAGTTCTCGTGAAACTGAAACTGCATCCAATCTCAATCTCATTGAATGACATTAGCTTCAATTATCTTAAATGTTTAACATTTTATACTAGGAAGAGGAGAACTGCAAGCCGTCAATGATTATTGCTTTGCATCAATGATGCTGGGACAGAGGATTAAAGAAATGAAATGGAATGTGGAAAAGCAGGTGCCTCCCCAAATTTTGCATGACTTGGATATTTAGAGATGGAATAAAGAACAAAATCAAGCCAAAATCCTTGCTGGGGTGACTGCATAAATTACGGTCGCGTGCTAATCAGATTGTTGCTTGAGCTCTGGCCGCACCATCCGATCCGAAATTCCAGTTCAGCGGCCGCATTTGAACCAAGAGTTTACTGTGCCGCCAGTGCACCGACACGGCCGCCCAGTTGCTGCGTCCCTGGCCTTATCGGGCCAGTTGCCAGCTGACCCCTTTGCGAGCGCGTGAAACGACACGAACCCTATATTGCTTGGACAGTGGAGAGCAATGCAGGCTGTGCTCTGGCATTGCTAATGTGTAAAAGGAAACGACTTGACCCTGGACAATACAATACCCTGTAGCCTATCAACACCTCAGTTCCGGAACCTGGAAGATCATCACTTGGCTGGCAGCCTGAGATATCGCATCTTGAACGCTACCCCGGCAAGCTACACCTTGAATCCTTAGCTTTGGAAACTGTTCCGATTACGCTTTCATCTACATGAACTGTTCAGCACAAATGTGACTTAGGTACCCAATGTGTGTGTATGTATAAGCTCACCTGATAATGCAACATTGTTCTGGAATCTCTCTTTGAGCCAGTTTCCTGTAGCTTGAACTCGTGGAACGTTTGTGGAAGGTGAGTGAGCCTTGACCCTGAATCTTGCAAGTCCATCCCAGTAAAAGAACTTCAGTTCCTGGGTTTTGCACACTCTATGAGGCGGGATAATGCCGAATCACCTGGTTTTCTTAGGTTACTCGGTCACCACCGACAACACAATCCTGGATCACCCGCGATCCTTCGATAAATTGTCAGCCAGGGTGCCGAAGCATCTGGGATCAGAACATCAGACACTTGGGATTAGATCCAGAGCCCCGAAATCGGCATCGATTCCTGGGATCTGAGGACACATATGCTGACAACTGATGGGGATGTCGTAAACTCAAATGTCCAAATACAGCATAAAACATCACTGGGCACTAAATCCAACAATTCAACTTTTGTTGTCCATAATATTATGTACCACACCCGACGTCACGCGTACGCCATCGGGTACAGCAACACAGACGTCGGGTACCGCAACACAGACGTCGGGTACCGCAACACAGACGTCGGGTGCGCTATGGAGGAGAGCCTTGTAAGCGGCTCCTCCTCATATTTGGATGTATGCGGAAATGCCTCTTGATATAAATAGTCTTGCGGTATTTCACAACCAACTGAAGTAGCTGCCATAATTCAGGCATTGTGCTGAAGCATGGTCAGGCCAAGACATGGCGTTGTGTAGGTCTTGAGCATATTCAATCGCCGATCCTGTTCTATCGCTTGATGTCGGATCACAGAGGGATTCAGAATAAAACACCACGCGCAACACCGCGCCTATCAATAGCATTTGGTAGCTCTACGTCATATGGGCACATCTCAGAGCATTTCGGTAACGCGGCCGTACAATGTTCTATGATTTCCCCACAAATCCCTACCATGAAATGGAAAATGTTTATATACTGGAGCTCATCGAAAGGTTGAAACAATTGTGTATGTGTACATTTTTGTTTTGCATCGTTGGTTCTGTACGCTCTGCATAGTTAAAGCTAGGCTCTGGATGAGACTTCTCTCTCATTTTCGAGTCGGTTCCACCGCGTCTGGACGTATGGAGGGAAGAAGCGTAAACAAAATCATTAAGTTCCCCGTGCATAGGGTCCAATATTAAACAAGAAAACATTGTGGGAAGCAACTTTTGAGATCCGCAACTCACAAATACATATAACGCAAAATCGGTGGTGTAGCCAACATATTTATAGGGGAAGGTTCGTATACTAGCGGGATTAGTGTGTCCTTTCGGGTCATGTGTCACTGAAGTGGTTGATAAAAATGCACAACGTATCTATGCAACATCATACCCATGCTGGGCACCCACCTGCATTACCTACTCAGAGGTGCTCGGGCAACCATTTATTAAGTTGCTCAACTTATGTAGCTTATGTATCCATTTGGCTCATATGCCAAATGGATCAATCCATGATTTCAGGCAATGGCGAATTGCTTTGTTAGATACAAGGAATTAGTGCTTAAAGACCAAGGCCTTCTTTCTTGAAAACAAATAAGAACATACCATTCAAAATGTGTGTTGTCGGCCCAGCACCGATAAGTAGCAAGCTAATGCAACGATGCATCGTAAAGCAGGTCCTTCATTTGTCTACTTCCTACTTGGTGGGCAGCTGGTTGAGTGTAGAGTGCAACCAAGAAGGGCCCTTGTGGCTCATAGTCGCACTAATATTTTAGGTCTTTATGTCTACTTGGATGAATGTTGCAGATTACTTCTAAATTGCTAAATGATGCTATGATCATCATATTTTCTGGAGGAGTCCAGCATCGATGTATTGGAGGTATCACAGAGAGCTGTTGCTATAAAATATACTACGCTTCGTTGCACCCATCAACTACGCTACCTGGACTCAACGTCCTCCGTCGCAAACCAGCATGTTGTTGAACAGCATCACTGGATAAAAGTATCAAAACCAGAAAACATGATCCCCATATAGTGTATGGGAAAATGTAGATGAAATAAATAGCCATAAAAAAGATATGCTACTCGGATATTAACCACATTTTCTCGCTTTTTTCGCAATTATAGGTTACGCTGCTGTAAAGTTATAAGCGTCCCAAAACATCGTTGTTGGACCTGGGCGCTTGTGGTGATTTTTATCTTGTGGATGAAGGAGGCTCTCTCGGCATTCAGCGTCTCTGATAATTAGGGAAATGAAAGCAATCATCAGATGTCGGAGGGTATTAAGACGCCATTTTGTCTATGCTACTTTTTCAGAGGCCAATGAATCTCAATAAATCAGGGTAACTAAAACGTGTTTTTTTTTCGGTGCTGGCTTGAAAAATAAGCGCGACTACACATCAAGTTTAACATTTACTGGATAAGATTTTATACCACATAACTCATGAAACAGTGACAATTCGCTTCGTGCTACCATCTCTTCTTTTTCCACTGACAATCGTCACATCTAAATTATATTTCATGACAACAAACTGAAGGACTCAACACATTTGCCAGCCCGGATGACGTTTGGCTGTTTCACTATGCGTGCACATCTTTGCGCTTTATCTTTTCCGAATAATTTTTTCATTTCAGTGCACCCTTTACCAACCCCCTGAGTAATTGCCAATGGCAAATGTTCTTTGTGCAAGTTATTAGATCAGATCATAAATACAATTTAAGGTCCTTTGGTGTACCGAGAGAAGTAAGACGCCAATCGTCTCACATTACTGGCCGATTCAGGCAGACATTGTATTTATCGTCTAGTATTACACTTTTAGAGTAGCGAATGCCTTCATGTGGATCGTGACTTGCACCTTGAAGCAATCCAAGCTCTAAATAATTGAAGCACCAAGAAAAAATCATTCGAATTGGAGAAGTGGGGACATCAGCTAGCAAACATAGCTGTATCTGACTATGAAAGCCGACTGAGACAGAAGTTATTCATCGCACCATGATATAGCAATGTTGCATTTGCTGCTTCAAGTCTTTACTTGACTCGGTAGGTAAGAGTTGCCTATTACCCGTCTTTGTGAGCAGCCTAATGGTGACAAACAGGGTGATGTCCTCCTTCCCCCTGCTGAGTACCGACTCTGAATGGCCCAGTCTTAATTGTTAGTGAAAACTTCAAAGGCATACAAACAGAACACCAATGTACGTTGTACATCTTTTCATTTCAAACGAGGTCCGAGGACGGATCCGTCAGGGTGCGGAGACGGATCCGGCCCGCTGCGGCCCGAGGACAGATCCAGCTGGCTGCAGCCCGAGGACGGATCCGGCTGGCTGCGGCCCGATGACGGATCCGGCTGGCTGTGGCCCGATGACGGATCCGGCTGGCTGCTGCTCGAGGACGGATCCGGCTGGCTGCGGCTCGAGGACGGATCCGGCTGGCTGCGATCCGAGGACGGATCCGGCTGGCTGCGGCTCGAGGACGGATCCGGCTGGCTGCTGCCCAGGGACGGATCCGGCTGGCTGCTGCCCAGGGACGGATCCGGCTGGTCGGAGTCGGAGGGATCCGTCCGAGGGCTGGTTCCGGCCCGAAGACGTGCTCCGTTTCTTCTTGCATGGTCACACCACATCAACTCCAGAAGCATTGTGATTTGTAAAGGAAATTTGACTTTCACTTACGGCCAACACCACATTGGTGCCCATAAAGCGCAACAGCCGCGTGAAATCGTACATAAGTAGTCGCTGGCTAAGGGAGGAGGGGAGCTGTGTTTCCGGATGGCATGAAAACTAAGCGACGCAGAGCCTTCTAACGTTGACGAATTCCTTCACTGTTGGTTCAACATTTCGGGCCAAAAATATTCACCCGTGGTTATCCTAGGTCACTGGGTATGCCATTATCATGGGGAACATTGACTTCCGTTTCGCCACTCTACTAAATTATGCTTCCTTTCCCCATGCTGGTGCCTGTGCAACCGGGACACGTGTTCTGGATGTAGTTTACCATGCAGCTATTAGGATAGTGACTGGTTCATTCCAGACTTCGCCAAGCGCGACCCTTCTGGCGGAAGCTAACGAGCCGCCACATTCCCTGAGGAGACAGATACTTGGCATGCGCCATGCGTGCAAATCACGCCGTTTTCCGGGGCACTCAGCTTACCAAAGTGTTTTTGCGTCACGCCCTATCATTTTTTAATTCATACAATACTGTCCGTATGTACCGACCTCTGTGCACTAGAATTCGTTATCTTTTTTATGAAAGTCGATTAGATATTCGTAATGTGAAACGAGCCCGGCTGGTCTCCATACCCCCGTGGAGACTACTCTGACTAGAGTCGAGAATAGACCTGGTATTGGCTGACATCCGTAAAGAGGATATTCTCCCGGACGAGTTTCGGGCACGGGCTTCGGAACACATATCCACATTTTATAACAGCTACGTTAAAAAGAAATTAATGGATGAATCGAAGACCGACGCTGCGGCTGGAAGCGCCCTCGTAAGCGACCCGGCCACCAGATCGTTCACACTACTGATACTTGCATTCGTTTAAACGTCCGAGCTGGTGAAGTCGCCTACTTCTGCTGGATTCCTAACCAATTAGGTATCGCAGGAAACGAACAAGCCGACTGCGTTGCCAGGCGAGCAGCACAGTTTCCCTTGTGCAACGTATTCCCAATCCCGGCCAGGGACTACTAACCAAAGTTCCTTGTATTTTTTCTGACAAGCAAGTGGCAAGCGAGCTACGACGAACTTGCGTCGAACAAATCACGGACAATAAAGCCATCTATCGGCCAGTGGACCTCGTATTCACATAGCACAAGGTCAGACGAGGTAACGATATGCCGTCTACGCATGGACCATTCTTATGTCACCCATGCTTACCTACTTAATGGTGAAAATAAGCCACTGTGTCCTAGATGCGGTACAGTGCTAACAGTTCGCCACGTTTTAATGTCATACCCGAGGCTTTGCCTGGAGCGTTGACGTCACTTCGGGAGTGACCAGGCTCACTCCCTCCTAGCGATTTGAGATGATCAATCACAGGTCGTTAAATCCGAATGTTTTTTCACTTCCCATCTGCTGTGATTTTTTGCTCCGTTTGCTCGGTGCCCTAACATCAAAACACACCAGGAAGGATACCTGCAGCACAAGGAACGTCGTGCAACAACGGTTTAAACAATTAACTGTTGTGGGCGCCAAATGACCGTTTAGTCGGTGCACCCTTAAGCACAAATAATCAGTCAAAGAATTGAAGATTTCAGGTGCGGTTCGCAGGTCAGAGCTGCAGCATCTTTGGATGCCGAAGTATTGATGAGCATGACACGAAATGGCGATGTAGACCGAAGCATGACCAATGCAAACCGGTGCTCAATGCTCCACCTTCCATGAATACCGAGTGTTTCTGAAAGCTCACCGTTGCCATGTCGCATTTAATTCTTCACCATCTTGCAGTTGCAATGCTATCTTGTACATCAGGCGCATGTTCGGTCGGACAATAAAAACTTTCCAAATTATATGCTTGCTGTCAGAAAAACAGCAAGTACAGGTGATGAAGATTTGGCATTACACCCTGATACTAGAGGAGGGCTATCAATACGAATGGAACAATCGGGGGTGGCAGGGCAAAAATGGCACATCAGCTGAGTGGGAAAGCCAACGGGCTGAGCGGAGCATTCCTACCCAGTTAGCATGCTAAAACATCCTGAGGTGGACAACACCCTCAAGCGGTTTGTTCCGAACTCCGGAAAACATTGCGCTACCGTTTGGATATTCGTATGTCACGATATATATCCTTGGTAGATCACGTATACATATATCGTGCCATACGACATATATGTATATATATATATATATATATATATATATATATATATATATATATATATGTATATATAATATATATATACATATATGTATATATAATTGGATATATATAAATATATAAACAGATATAAAGACATAGAAGACATAAAGACATAAAAGATTAGTGCAACTATGAGCCACAAGGGCCCTTCTTGGTTGCACTCTGTACACTCAACCAGTTGCCCACGAAATCCGTCGAACAGCCCTCCCTGTAATACTGAAAAGCAAGCCTTCTATTCTTATAATGATTGTCTATGCTGTTTTTAAATATGTTCAATGTGCTGCTACTGACAATGGTTTCTGGCAGCTGGTTCCAATGTTCTACTACCCTGTTGGTGAAGAAAGACTGTCTTAACCTTGTTCTGCTGTGGTTATCTTTAATTTTCAATTGATGACCTCTAATTGCATCATTTCTGTTGAACTTAAACATTTCCCCAAGATATCCCTTCTCCAGGCCATGGATAAACTTAAAGACCTCGATGAAATCTCCTCTCAGCCTTCTAAATCTAAGTGAAAACGTATTCAATCTCTTCAATCTTTCCTCATATAATGGTCGCTTATGCCATTAACCATTTTTGTAACCCTCTTTTGTACTCTCTCTAAAAGCCAACAATCATTTTCATAGCTAGGAGACCATGCTTGCATGCAGTATTCCAAATGTGGCCTGACATATGCACAGTGAAGCTTCCTGATGACTTCCTCACTTCTGTATGATACATTCCTATTTATTTCCCCAAGCATTCTCGGTACCTTCTTCCTGGCTTCCTTGGTATGTTCTGATGCCCCCAAATTTTTTGTTTCGAATAGCACCTAAATCCTTCTCCTGTTGAGTCACTGATAGCACTTGGCCATCCATCAAGTATGGAGCCTTTATATGCTGTTTACCTACATGCATGATTTTGCACTTATTGAAATTAAATTTCATGTGCCACTCTTCGGACCACTTCAGAAGTTCGTCTAAGTTTTTTTTTTTGCAGCGAGATATCTTGCAATCGAAGTCATTTTGACCTGTTATTGCCATAAAGACCTTCAAATCATCCGGAAGTGTCAAAACCTTACTGCTTAGGCCACATTCAATGTTGAAATGTGTTGAACACTTTCAACGTTCAACATTTTGCCATGATGACTTTGCACCATTTAGCATCACACTTTGCTGTCTATCTGAAAGCCACAACTCTATCAATTTTAAGATGCTACCTGCATTACCATGGACCTGAAGCTGCATCATTAACTGTTTACGGGGTACCTTGCCAAAGGCTTTACTAAAGTCAAGATATGCTACATCAACCTGATTTCCCTGATCAAATTGTTGTGTGGCCAAGTTAAAAAGTCCAAGAGATTTGTGAGACACGATCGCCATTTTCTAAACCCATATTGAGCATCTTTACTCAATCTGTTTCCTTCCAGATAACTAACTATTTTATCCTTGATAATTGATTCGAGTACCTTGCAAACTAGGGACGTGAGACTTACTGGCCTATAGTTTTCAACTTTCCCTCTTTCTCCTTTCTTCAAAATAGGAAGTACATTTGCCGTTTTCCAATCTGTTGGAATTTCATTTTGTGAAACTGATCTACGAAGTATTATACTAAGTGTAAATTCCAGTTCCCTTTCAGCTTCCTGCAATACCCTGCATACATTTCATCAGGTCCTGCTGCCTTATTTGGCTTTATTTTCTTGGTATGATTGAAAACAACATCACTTTCAATGAAATCAACATCATTTATCCGATCACATGTCACTGAACTATGGTGTACGGTCGGCAGATTGATGATATCTTCCAATGTAAACACTGATTTAAACTGCTTGCTCAGCTCCTCAACCATCTCACTATCCTCACCCAATATAGTTCCATTTACTTCCAGTGGACAAATTGTGCTATTACTCAGCCTGTAGAAACTAAAGAACTTTTTGCAGTTCCCATTACAGTTCCTAGCGAAATCCAGTCATTTTACTCGCTTTGCTGCTCTGGTGTTTTGCTTCACAGTGTCTCTAGCTTTTCGATAGCCTTTAGATTTACGAAATTTGAAGCTTCCTGAAGCACTCTAAGTGCAGCCTTCTTAGCCTTATTTCTTAGCCTTAATATATATATATGCATGTATGCATACATACATGTATACATATTTATATTTATGCGACATGTTCTGCAGCTTCCATCCCCGACCTGACGTCTTCCACACCATGAAAATTTTTCGTCCGTGACGTGAAATAATTGACTTACTCTTGATTCGTCGCTACGCTGGCAATCTTCTAAGAGGCTGCCAGTCCTGGTTCCAACACGATAAATCGGACTGCCATGTCGGGAGACATAAAGTGGCTGTGTTTTGGACATTGAGGAGGCGAGGCACTGGGGAAAACTAGGCCGCTGCAGTCCCTTTCGCGCACCTCAGTCAATCGGATGAAAATGGGCGGGGCGCCTCCCATGTATAGGCGCAGGGATTCCGATTTCCAACTTCCATGTACGTGGTCTGGCGCCTGCTCCGAGAGTTAGATCAGATAAAGTATTAAGCATTACGTTGGCTCTGCCGCTGAAGCCTTGTGTTGAGCGTGACAAGTCTAATTACACCTGGCAATTCTAATTACACCTGGGAAATAGCAGGCGACGGCACTATCGTAGGTGCACAGATAATCGTAGGTGCCTGACGCGCCCTGACTGTAAAACAATTGCCTGACCGACCTTTACTTCCCCTGATTGCCAGCATCAAAATGCCACCAGGGGCGCCATCTCAGATCACTTGCCTGGATCAGGCTTATAAAAAAACGTGTTAGCTTCACGGGCGATCCGAGGCACCGAAATCGGGTGGGGCAGTCACCACTGCACCCCCCCCATCCCCCACAAAAAAAATCGTCGGATTACCAAAATTCGGAAGTTGTTTGTCCCCCAAAAAATCATCTTCGGATGCTAGGAACACTTTCAAGACATTTCGGTTGTGCATATGACCATTCGGGTGCGGCCCGAGGTACCGAAATAGAGTGAGGTAGAGTAACAACTGTGCACACACCCTCGCAAAAAAAAACAAACAAAAAAACACCGGATTTCGGTCACCATATTTTTTCCGTTTCACGGGACTCACCTGGGGTTTTCGAAGCAGCACTGGCCTACTTAGTTGTTTCTCGGTGGTAAATAGTTTTTCCTGATATGACGGGAAAGAAAATGAAGTTTGAAGGACTTCATCAGTAGAATTTGTCATGATTGATGATGGTCTTAATTTCAAGGCTGTTCTACGAAGGCCACCAAATGAATGGTGCAAGGCACACAAATGGATGCACATGGAATTGGAACTTTATTTAGTACCAAGAACTGACAAGATAGGTTAAGCTTAACTCCCCAGATTATACCATACCATCCAGTCACTAATTGAAGATAACTAAGTGCAAATAAAGTGCACTGAATAGCAGGACAGCACAGTCAAGGGAGAGAATGAGGGAGAGAGCAGAGCAGAATGACAGAACTGAGTCACCTCTTCTACCAATCTATGCAGGTAGGAAACTTGCTCCAACCCCACAATGTCGCACAATTCCTTAATTTCCTGAATAAATGGAAACTTTTGTGTGAAGCATGTTTCGATTTAGCCCGAAGGTCAACTTGCACACAATTTCCTTTGACGGTACAATGGACTCCACAGAAACATTTTTGTTCATCTTGCGAAGGCTGCATACCTTGCGCTTCATATGACACGAAAGTGCATAATACGCAATATTTGGATTAACGCTTTCCTCACTCATGCGTGTTTCAGATTAATGACAGAGCTGTTCCAAATTCAATTTGTAAATCTGAACTTAAATTTTCACGATAATTACGAATTACCAATGAACCATTCATGTGAAATTTTTAATTTTGTGATTTTCCGATGGATAAGGGCAACGCTGTGTACGAAAAAAACATAAGAAAGATCTTTCAGCTCTAATGAGGTGAGGCACCGCCTTAAGTGCCTTAGTGGGCGGACCGCTCCTGGTTAGCTTGTGGTTCTACTCGAACAATTACATAGCTTATCAAAGCCAATTCGCACGTTAGCGGTGCATTGCTCGCAGTTACTCACCAAAGATCTCGGTAGCCACAGTGGCGTGACGGCTGATGATAGCCGATCATCGCCGGCGGCATTTGACCCGCGAGTGTGACCTGTGCTCGCCGACAGCTGGCAGCCGGCTGGGACACTCCGAGGGCACGACTGCGCTGTGCATCGTCGGGGGTGTTCGTCTTTGGGGAGCGAGACATCGGGCACGCCTGGATAATGTGCACGTGCTATGTCGGGCAGCCTGAACAGGTGCATGGCAGCCAAAAATGGTTTCAAGAAACGCAATGTGTACTGCGTTTATAAATAGAACCACGCCATTATTTGACATGCATTTGGGAGCGTGGTAGGTTCATTTTTCTAAGCAGGTCACGGGCTGAGACGGGGTGTTAATTAATCATATATTTTATGTTTACCTCACCAGCAATTTTGCATATTACCTCAAGGACAATACCTCGACTTACTTCGACAGGCAAGGTATTAACAGTTGCATTCATCTAAAGTGCGCACAATACTTCGTCATTAATTACATATTGTTTTTTTAACCGTCCAGTTGGTTCCAGAAGCAATGAGGAAGGAATGCGAAAAGTGGTGGTACAGCCTGCCGCGGGTAGCTATACAAGTGTGTCTCACAGCCAATACCAGCGCAGTCCTCACCTACCTGAGCTGTGCGATATTTCCCAGGGCCAAACGGGTTTCCGACCAGCGCCTGGCTGAGCTGGAGACTCTCCTCTTCCTCGCAAGACTGAACAGAGAAATGCAGCTGCATCAGCCGGTGGGCTATGGAGTGGCCGACCCATCCAAGCTGTGAGTGACGTCAGAGCACCATCGCGCCTGTTAGTGTATATTTATATATATATATATATATATATATATATATATATATATGTGTGTGTGTGTGTGTGTGTGTGTGTGTGTGTGTGTGTGTGTGTGTGTGTGTGTGTGTGTGTGTGTGTGTGTGTGTGTGTGTGTGTGTGTGTGTGTGTGTGTGTGTGTGTGTGTGTGCGTGTGTGCGTGCGTGCGTGTTTTGCGTGCGTGCGTGCGTGTGTTTGTGCGTGCGGGCGTGCGTGCGTGCGTGCGTGCGTGCGTGCGTGCGTGCGTGCGTGCGTGCGTGCGTGCGTGCGTGCGTGCGTGCGTATGAACACTGTAATACGAACACCGTATCATTTAACGAAATGCGGCGTGGGTGCGCGATGCTCATAAAGCCGTAAGTCTCTAGGGTACTGTTGCGTTGTCTCAGAGCATGTGTCACAATATTAGTCTTGTGCCATATGTTTGGAATTTTAGCTTTGTTCCGGTAGTATTCTGTGGCATAACATCGGGTAAGACTAAGTTTTTGCTATATTACAGTTCCTGCCCTTGCCTTTGAACATTGCATATTTGACACATGAGCATTTGAACATGCCGGTGGTAACACATCCCAAACGCAAAAACGCAGCTGACATTTGCATTGTCAAGCTACTGCTCACACGACCTTCGAGGTCATCAACTGCGTGTTTTTGTTCATTAAGATTGGCGCTGTACAGCACATCGTAATTAGAAATGTTCCAGCTTCCTAGAATATGATCCCAGGAAGCTCGACAACAAGGAGCCGATAGTCCCAAGAAATCATTCAGAATCTGGCAGGTCTGCCACCTAGCTGAGCCGAGCTCGGCGACACTGCTTTTAGACGAATTGCGGCGACACAGTTTTTAGCAGCTTCTCTGTGTAAAAAGAAATACGGTATATATAATGCATGTAGAGATATGCGGTAAGTAACATGATGTAGCTTGATCCTTGAGGATTAATTTTACACGAAACACTTTGCTATCTCTGTTTTGGTAGACCTCCAGATAAGGTCACACAAATCAATGTCAGTGTGCGTCAATCAGAGGTCTTGGCCACATTTTGCTAACCCTGGTCGTAAGACTAATATGGTTTCGTACTTCAATGTCCATGAGAAGTAAGCCAGGGACGTAGCTAACATTAAGTGGCACGTGTAGAGGTCAAGTTGACTGATTTCGTCAAGGATAACTGGAAATATGTGACTAAGCATTCTAATGTTGTCAAAGTGTTACAATTATAGCTTCAATAGGTTTGTCCCATTAACAAAGCCACATGGAGTCTATTGGCACCAAAATGTAAACATTTTGGTTTGCAAATTTAGGAATTTGTATCGGGGACACGTACGGAGCCGAAAGAAATCGGGTATGTCGGGTTATTTCGCATCTTAACGAGTTAATCGTACATCAATCTGCACCTTTTCTGAACTTCTCGATGGGTGAAGTCGCTTAAAGTCGAAATTGCACAACGTGTAAGCCGTAGCTTAAAATATGTGTCCATATTTAACCTTCGCAATGTTGGCCTTTCTCAGACCATTGAGATACATAACAGCTCTTTAATCAGGTTCATAAAGATGCTCACTTGAAAACTTTCGCATGCATTGCACACAATGTACGGACACGAAGGTCTATAATATCACATAAAAAATGAAACCAGAGACATGATGTAAACTAAGGGCGGGCACAATGGGCACAATGCACAGACACGAAGGTCTGTAATATCACATAACAATGAAAACAGAGACATGATGTGAACTAAGGGCGGTCCGCCCATTAAGGCACTGTAAACAGTGCCTCATGTGAATAATGATGAAAGGTGCTTTTTTTATACTATTTTCGTACACAACGATGCTGCACTGGAAAATGGCAACGTGAAAAACTGGAAACAAATGACATGGGTGATCCGTGATCATAGTGGAAATTTAAGTTCACAATGAGATCTTACGTTTTAGACAGATCTGTCGCTAGTCTGAAGAGGCAACTCTGACAGATATCGCTATATATTGGGCTTACGTTTCATAATAAGCGTAGGGCACACAGCATTTTCTGAGTGCAGTACATTGTACTCTCAATGGACATCGCTATGAAGATCAAGCTACACCAGGGCTGCACCAGGGCTTGTTCCACACAAAAAGTTCCAATTGATTCGTAAAATTAAGGGAATGTGTGGCATTGTCAGGCAGGAGCAAGGCGGTATATAGAACATAGGATCAAGTTACTTAGGTAGGTACGGGAGGTTGCACGTGTTAGTACCGAAAGCCAAATGAGACCTGCTCAGGACTAGTGATCTCTTACTTGGCCTTGATGTGATGCTTTGTTAGCTCTGTAATTTCCATGAATTCACTGGTGCATCCAGGAGGGAGGGGGACATCTCAGCCCCACCCAAACAACTAGATGTATAGTAAAATTGGTCGTCACTGTCAACTCACTCAAAGTTTAGTAGCATTTTATGGGGCAATGTTGCTTAAAACTCATGCTCACGTCCCTCCTAAGCTTTCAAAATCCAGATAATCTGAAAATGTACGAGAATTAGTTTTCGTTTGGCCATGCCAACGACTTAAGACCAATATTTTCGATATTCACAATTTTGGCAAATATACAGAATAAGCTCCAGGTCACGTTTTGGCTAAAATTTATTTATTTCTGGTGTCTTCTGATATCTTTCGAATGAACTTTATAATTATTTCTTTCGGAAATGAAAACTTTGGTAAAAGACATAAACACTTCAAGTTGTATCATATCATAATTAGTAGGCATGTCACCAGAAAAGAACATCACGATCATTCCATATTTGTGTACACCAAAAAAATATATATTTATGGCAATGCAGGCGCAAGCCATCTCACTCGACCTCAATAAAACATGGGGAAGTGCATAGGAGAATGGTTCATATGTGGACTAGTATATATTGAACAGCAAAGTGCAATTACAACACAAATTTAACCTAATCTACTGATGTTAGATCACCTAAGCCTACTGATGTTGGATCACCTAAACGTACTGAAGTTGGATCACCTAAACCTACTGAAGTTGGATCACCTAAACCTACTGAAGTTGGATCTCCCAAACCTACTGAAGCTGGATTGCCTGATACATTACGCCACTGAAGGAGTCCACATCATCTGCAGTATCAATGCTATGTGGCATGATTTTAAATAATGAAAATATCGCTTATATGTGAATTCCAAATGAAATAGTAGGGGCAGAGGTTCCGAGGTAATCAACTAGTCCAGTCATTGCATTTTCTTCCTTCAGATATGCTCTCAGCAGCTTCTTTATCAATACCACGCATTCATAGTTATTGTTTGGACAAGGCAAACCGATTGGGTTTTACTAAATACCGCTGCATGGTCTGCTCTGCTTGTGTAAAATGCATGCCAGTAGCAGTACCTACATTAGGAAATATTAAGGATGGTTCATGCCTGGGGATGCTTACATGAACAGTATTTAAATAAAGGCTCATTTGATGTAAACGTACCTTGGTTAAGGCTTGCTTCATGTCCACCGAAGTAGATAAAATATAATGTATCATGATTATTTGGATTGTGGCTTTTAAAACAAATGTGGTAAGCAGTTTTGTATTCCTCAACAGCATCGGGGTTGATAAAGGGATGGGGAGGGGCCATATAGGGTCCTATGTAAGAAGTTGAAATTATTTGAGGGGGCAATGACCACCTAAAGCATACAAAGCTACACCTCTGAGAGTGTGTCAAGATCTTCTTCTTATTTTTTTTTCTGGAGGTGTTCCTGAGTTTCCTGTTTCCAAGAGGGGCCATTGGCCCTTAGCTCCTTCGCTGGCTATGCTCTCTTTTTAACCAGTGCACTTCCTTTTCTGATTCAATTATCTCCACTTAGTGACTGGATGTCGTGATTGTATAACTTGTGAAGTTATGCTCCACCAATCATGACAGTTCCTTGCGCTCAATCAACTTCCATGTAAATCTATGTGTGCACCCAATACCTCATTTTTGATGACCTTCACACGCACACACACACACACACACACACACACACACACACACACACACACACACACACACACACACACACACACACACACACACACACACACACACACACACACACACACACACACACACACACACACACACACACACACACACACACACACACACACACACACACACACACACACACACACACACATACACACACACATACATATTTATACATACATACACATATACATATATATGCATACATACATACATATATATATATATATATATATATATATATATATATATATATATATATATATGTATGTATGTATGTATGTATATATGTATATATGTGTGTATGTATAAATATGTATGTGTGTGTGCATGTGTGTGCGAGACTTTGAGCCAAGTGCGCCCTTCACAGTGCAGAAAGCACCCTTTCAGTCTGTTCGAATGCACATCTTTCGGTTTGTTTATTCCGAAGCGCCTCTCTGGGCACTTTCACAGAGGCGCCCCTCTAAACAAAGTTCCCCATGAAGATTCCTGGATCCGTTCCTGAGCCCAGGTGAGCTCCCTGGCTCTGAAGTGCCTGATGTGCCATTCTTGATCTTTCGACTTTGAAATAATTGCATTCCTGTTTGAAAAGCATTTCATGACATATTGTTTAACTACATCTACAAATGGAATTTAAATATAATGGAGCCATTTGATAGGCTTCCCAATTTGATTGATATCAGGAAGGCTGCGTGTAAAAATTTAACATCGCGAATTTCTTCTTTTTTTGCTGCGAATCAAATGCTTTATCTTTCCCGGTGCGTTAGTATTGGCTTTAGGCGACACCAAAATGTCTCGAAAAAGTGAGATAAGTGACTAAGCTTCCAAAAGCGATTAAAACCACAAACAACTGGCGAATTTTCATAACCAAAAAGGGTAATTCCAGGACACTGTTTGGAGCGGTGTGCAGTCGTGACATTTTCTGCATTACCCCATCCCTGATGTCAACGCGTCATTTCAAGTCCTGCTTCAAGTTTGTTTGTTTGTTTATTGGTTGGTTCACGACACACTTTATGCACATTCACGGCTAATGGCGCCGCCCACGCTGTTTCGCCAGTGGGCCGCGTGATTGGGAAATGTCCTGAGTGGCGCTAGAGTCGAACCCGGGACCTTTGGTACCCATAGCCCGACACCTTAACCACTCGGCCATCCCCGCCCCGTCCTGCTTCAAGTTCGGCTCACATGAAGTGCATGTGAGCCACACTTCCAACTGTATTTTCCATTCCAGCTATGTTTCACACGTGTAATGTACATGAGGCATATTTGCTGTGAACTTTTTACTAGTCCGTACATTTTGTCATTCCAATCAAAGTAGCCTTGTCATTGCTCCCTTGGAGATTCATGACTGACCATCCTGGGAAAAATTCGATGTGATGTATCCCTCATGATGCTCTCTTGTATTCAACTCGTACGTCCACCAGCAAAAGGGACAAGACATATGGCCTAGTCGCAAAACATTATGGAGGCCGCTCGGTTCACTTCAATCTCACAGTTGCTCAAACTCACAGTTGCTTAGTCGGCCAATCGCCCAAATTATTAGAGGAAGCAAGCTTGCAACCGCAAGCAAATGATTACAAGACTTGTTTTCATTAACACTAAAACAACAAACAAGAAAGGAGCAGCATAGGGAACTGTACAAAAGTTTTACGTTTCTAGCACATGGCCCATACTTTTATGTTATAGTTAACTTGGCTCTCCATCTTGATCAACAAATGAAACTATGCATGATGATACTTTTACGTTCAAACATTGTCATATCATACATGCAGTGTGTCAAATGACAATACTAATACATTTTGCTTTTTTTGCGCGACCTGACATGGTTATCATAACATCGGATGACTACATAGTTCAGGTAGGATAAACTTCTCATGCGCGCATATTTGTGCACCTTGTTATAGGGTCGCAAGGTGAATCAATGCATATAGGCTGAGAAAGGCTTACTCTCGTAGTTTTAAAACGAACATAGCTTTGAAACTATCGGTCGTACGTAACTCAATTTTGATTGTGAGCGACTTCTTCCCAAGGCGATTAGTAAAATTGCAGGTTGACATAGGCATCGTCATCAATTCCCGATATGCAAAAATAGCCCAATCAATAAAAACCTAAATACCTTAGCTCCGTGTGCGACCGCTAGACACAGGGAAATTTCCAAATGTTTGTGACAATGGACTTCAAATTGCTCAAATAATTGGATGAACCTGTTCGACCTGTTCTTTTCACAGCTTCGACAAAATTAATATTCCTGATGTGCACGGTTGAAGGTATCAATTTTCGAAGCAGATGCTGCTCAGCAAAATATAATGAATGGCATGAAGGCGAAGCCAAATGTTTTTCACCGTCATTTAAATTTTACAACAGTAATGACCAAAACAAAGGTACGGGGTTCGACTCCCCGCGATGTACACCCTTCCCGCCAGGGTGAGATGCAGGAGACATCATATGGGATGAGCCACCGAGTGTATCGTCGCGTAACTTAATGTCACAACCACGAACTTGCTGATGAATGCTGATGTTTTGGAGTCTGTGTCAAGCTGCATACTTCCAATTTCAGGATATCTGATTTCTTTATCTTCTATGTTATAGGATATCTTTTCTTGTGATATTCTGAGTTCGTAAAGGGAGGAAAGAAAGTTATTTTACAACGGCTGTAGTCTGTAACCGAATTTAATATTTTTAAGTCCATAAGACTGGCATCCTTACTTCCCAACACACACGCTTAGCTCCAAGTACGAGCAATTGCTTTGTCATATTTATGATGAGAATTGAACACCACAAGAAGCTTGCGAACTATTTTAACTATTCACAGAAATCATGACAAATTTATTCCCTACCTTTCAAGGGTGGTCAAGTTGTTCCAAAATATTTTACGATGTACGCTTCTCTCACATATTATGATAGGTCAGGAGTAAGTACATGATTTACACTCACACGGTCTGCTTTGGAGTCTCCGAAATAGCCAATGGATAAATTGGTTTGGCATCAAAAGATTTGGGACTTTATTGCGTCTTGAATGGAAGATTATTTTCCTCAGGGCACACTGAAGGGCACGCCATCAAGTAGGAATAAAAGAGCCAATTAATATTCTGATGTGCAACGACGCAGTCTGATACCGAAAATGAAATGCATGTATCGTTCATGGGGTACACTTTTACCACAAGCAGATAAATATATATAGCCGGACAACTTCTGTCTGCATTACACCTCAGGAAAAGGAAAATCAGCTGGTTATTTCCACTTCTAGAGTGACAGATTGCAGCGTTCCTCGCCACAGTGGTGGCGGGCAGACACTGCCCATCCTACAAGGGGCATCGTGACCGGAGGCCAGCGTTACCATGGGTACATCTCACGCACCTCTCGGATGTCTGTGTGTGCAATACAGCATGCACTTTGCCAATTTACCAAGTACATCTTATTGAGAAAGCTAAAAGGAGAACACCATCAGCAACATTTGCTGTCGTGATGAAGTGAGGGGAGGAATTCGGACGGCCCAGTCGCCCGAATGTCAACGACCATATAGGTTAGAGAGATACCGGATTTGGCATAATAGGTGCTAGAATTGCTCAGATGGGTGCAGCATTTGGCTGAACAAATACCGAGTGGTGTTTATAAAAGCTGCAACATAATTTACCACCAGCTACAAAGACGCTCCGTGACATTCCATCAGCTGAGCAAAGAGCAATGACCGTACACTCTGGGGGATGCCGCTGTAAGCAGGAACACATCTGGCTGAACAAACGGCGACGCCGGCTTGGAAGACCGGGCTTGTAATCAATAGAGGGGTCGAGGATTGTTCCAGACGGTGCTGTTTTCACGCACTCCAGATATAATCGAGTTGCTGGTGAGATGTAAGAGCATATTTCCGTATCTCCTACTTCATCAGATGACCAGTATACATTTGAATACAGGACATGCTGCCTGAAAGGCCAAGATCAGGAGTTTTTGAAGAAGGCGCATGCAGAGACCGTAGGGGCAACACAAATCCAGAGAGGTTCCCCCGAGTTTGAGAAACTTCCCTTCCAAGGCTTGATGAGGCCCCCATGGAGAGCCGTTCGCCCCTGGAAGGAATTTGTTAATTCGCCCCTGTCCCGGGACGATGGACCCGGTGGAGTGAATGCGAACAATACTGTTGTATGCGGTAGTTCGATGCTTACCGCTAGCTATGTACAATCAGCCATCGGCACGCGTGATCCACGCACAAAACCGGCATGACATACCAGTCACTTATAACTAACGCTACACGATCGACATATCAGCGGATGTAATCGGCAAGATATGTGCATGTCATGCTGTCTTCGCTGGACTGATCTGTTCTGAGACGGTTGATAGTTTGGTCGGATATCAGTTTGCCGTCCTGCTTGATGGCGGTTGTTCCCTGATATATTTAACGCTTTCAGAAATGATTATGGATAGCTGCTCAGCCTAAGCATTTAGCTTGTGACAGCTTAATTTATTTGGAATTATGTCTCGAGGAGCTCCACAGCAGATTGATTAGTAAAACGTTGCTTAACACACCGTCTCATATTTGTATAAAACGTACGCTAGTAATGCTACGCAGTTTTCCGATTCGAACTATCAACATTCAGCTGAAGCAGACCAACGGTCACGAAATCATGGCGTCCGGCACTTTGTTTAGATTAAGGTACATATCCATGGTTAACGCGTTATATCTCCACCTAAAATTATTTAAATGATGTAAAAGGGAAAGCTGCTGAGCTCGTATTGAACCGACGCATGTCTTTCTGGTTCGGATTTTTGTTCAAATTTTGATCTTGTGACATCGTGATATTAAGCCATGTGACCTGGTAGTACAATTTTTTTCTGAAATTAATTTTGATAAGATGTCTTTATGTGCGCAGATTTTTGGAGATGGGTGTTTTCGATAAACATTTTGTGTTTTGGTTTGTCATCGCTATGTCCGTTCTCTGTCCGCTTCCCGTTTCTGTTTCCAACTGTCAGATTAGAGCCAGCAGCCAATAATTCATCGGCTAAATTGAGTAAAACTGCTTTGGATGCACGTGCCCATAAATCCCAGCGTTCTCCAGGAGAAGCTAATAAGATAGATGCAATTTGTTATTCTGATGAAGGCTGCTGCTACCGAGTTTGCAACACCCACAACTGATTATTTGAACGATAGCCCCGGCGATATTACCACCGGATGCCTTCAAGCATGAACTTAGTTTGATCACCACAGTCGGATAAATTGATTAAACGGAGTGAGTGCCTCACTGAATTAATAATTGCAGGTGCGAAATTCCTTCAACTCAAATCACAAGACTAGCTCGAGCTGCGAGATGGTTTGCTGTATGTATGTCCATATAAATGTATCATATTCAGTTCACCTGTGGTACCTATTGCATTATATGTAAATAATTGAGGAATTCAACTTCATGCGAGTATAGTAATTCCACAATAGATTTAGAGAAACGGATCCTATTCCCCAGAACGCCATGCAAATGTGCCTATTTGTCTCCATGCATCAAATGTTTCCATTCGAACTGCGCAGCTCTCAGCCAGCCCAACCACCTGCCACATAGTTATGGCCTCCGGCACTTTCGCAAGATCGCAGCACGTGGCCGTGTATAGCGGATTATATCTGGAGGGAAAATTACCGACCTAAAATGTAGCCGTATGGCCAAAATTATTTTAAAGGAAGCATACGAAATATAAAATGCCATAATCATAGCATACTTACTGAAGAAGCCCAAAGGGCTTCTTCACCTCCTGACTAAAACTGAAGAAACCCGATGCGCGAAATATGTTCAATTTATGGCATTTCATATTTTGCATGTTTACAGTGGGATCACTTTGAGCATACGGTTACAGTTACGGTTACTGTTGCTGCACACACACGGACATACACCAATGTTGCTCACCTTAGCACTACGCACTATTAATACCTACAACTTAATTGAAACTACCCAAAACAAATAATTAATGTGTGGAACAGTGTGCGCGGTCGATCACAAAGTGAAGTAAAGCATGTTTAGTTGGCGCGAATTTTCCTCCCTCGAATATTGAGCCGTGTTATCTGGACCATAGGTCACGTGATCAGACCTTGGTATGGTGGTAGTATACATGCTCATGTTTTACCTCTCGAGATTATATTTGATATTTGCATGCCAGTTTTTTACATAGATATTTTCCATTGTTCGGCTGTATTTTTTTATATGCCGGTTTTCCCATACTTGGCCTCCAACCTGCTACATCTATTTAACATTTCAGACTAATTTAAAAGGCATACAGCTGAGAACCATGCGGCTCTTCGAGCCTCGTTGAATATGTCTAAATGTATAAATGTTATCTCAATAATTCATAAAGTTTTTCATACACGCATATTTTGCAATTCATAATGCATTCCATAACGTACACTCGCCGCATTACACTGATAATTGTAAATTATATTTACATATCTTGACATACAAATAGTTTCAATGATGTTGACAGTTTTGAGAACGGGGACTGCTTCTCATCCGACCACCTCACGCCAGGACAGGTATCTTCTGCTTTGGACTCGGGTCATATTTTATTTTATGTTATTTCCTTCAATATTTTTGTTTCATAAAGCAAGGTATTCAGTGACTTTCGGCCAGATGGTGCTAGTTGGTTGTTAGTTGGTGCTTAGCCAATGGTATGTGGTACACGGCACCACCTCAGATATAAACAAATTGGCATGTGATTGTACATGCTTTGTTCATGCTGTTATCGTTATCATCATTCGTGGTGACTTCTTGAAGTTAGAATGACTATGTCAGATTAGTCTGGAAAATCGGGCTGATGTTTATGACGTTAGGGTAATCATATGATTACAATGACATTCAGAGCCGGAGAGATAACTCGATCCGATTAAGATTTTTTTCCAGCTGTTCCAGCTCATCAACTCACGAAACAACCACCTCCGCGAGTGACAGTAAAAATATACAATGTGTGCCAATGCTTTAGGTTTGATTTCGATAAGAGTAGTGCACCGAGCTCTCAGCTTTTCAATCCATACTGACCTCATTCATTATCCGGAATTTTGTGGATCACATCGCTACCATGCACTTGTCGGAGGGTGATCTGAGCACCCGAGATTATAGCGACAATTATCAGCCGACCCCACTGACATCAACGTAATATTATGGCCTCACTTTAAAGGACCAACAATAGCTAAACGTTAGCCTGAGCGTGACCTGCAATATCACAGGTCGCCACGGTTATCAGCCGACCAAATAGCCTGATTCAGGAAGCAACAACTAAGCAGAATAATGAGACTAAATGACACCATACCAAGATATATAGCAGCAATCGAAGCTGCCATGTGGAGCAAATATGAAATATTTCCATTCCAGGATCATGCGTGATTAAATACTTTTAGCTCAGGACGCTCATCTCATGTTTACGTTATGGGCCACGATTTGTAGGATTGTATCAGTGATGTGATGTGGACAGTTTTCAGCTTTAAGGAAGCGTTGTGATGTTGTCCAAATGGCTATGTCGTCCGCGAAAAGTGATCATTGAAGTGCAGTGTCCGTGTGGTCAGCAAGTATGTCGTTGATCATGATGATGAAGAGGCGCGGTGAGAGCACGCTCCCCTGCGCCAGGCCCTGCTCCTGAGTTGTGCTGCGTGATGTGACACTGCCGCATCAGACCTTAAGGGTTCTGTCTCTGGGGAAGTTAAGAATGGAGTGTGCCATGTATCCGCGTAGGCCTGTCTTGTGGAGTGTGTGTGCCAGTGCGGACTTGTGTACTCGGTCGAATACGGCAGTGATGTCTAAGTAGGCAGCTATTGTTGTGCGTTTGATGCGTAAACCATTTTTGATGTCATGCACTAATCTGATGAACTTGTCTGTAGTTGATTTTTGACGCTGGAAGCTACATTGAAATTCGTCGAGCAGGTCATTGTTTTCCAGAAATTGCCTCAATCGTATGTTTACCGTGCGCTCGACCAACTTGCTAGCACAGCTAGCAAGTGAGATGGGTCTATAACCTTTTAGAGTGGAGTGATATTTGTGCGACTTTGGCAAAAAAATGACTACGCTATCTCGCCATGAGGTGAGAAAGGTGTCGCTTTGGTACAAGTTTCGGACACTCGACTCAGCTGTTGTGACTGTTTCGGAGCTTCCGGCTGCCAGAAAACATGCTTGCTACATGCGGCATTAGATTTCAACATCTGACATAAATCCTACCGAAAATAACGGCAACTTCCAGCACATGACACTTGATGCATTACCTGATAGGCTAATTAATGTAGCTGCGAATGACATGTTCTCCTGATTTTTAAGTGGGAATACAAAGAATGATAATTAAATTAAGATCATCAGAGATCAGGACAAAAGCAGTTTTTGTAGTCCTGGTTCGCCGGCCAAAGCTCTCCGCCCACCACTGCTGGTTCCACTCGATGCAATCTCTGGGAATAGGCATAGCTACAGCTATTGCTAACAACACCGTCGCACCATCCTTCCTCTCGTCACGGATGCCTTTTCACATCTCAGAATCAAGTCGTCAATGCACCACAAGCAATATACGTAAATGTGAGGAACAAAATCACCACATGCAAAACCAGGAACGCCACAGGAAAAATCAGCATAGGACCAATCAGTAAAGGTCTTCGTATTTCTCTTTTTCAGTATTTCATGAGGGACCAATCGCAAATTAAAGCACCTTGTGCACAGGATCGTATACCCAATCAATCAATCGTCCAATCGTGTCGACTCGGACCGATTAATTGAGGCTCCGCAGCGCCAGTGCTTTGCCAGTCGCCACCTGCAGCGTTCGATGCCGCGCCACCACCACTCGCTCCGACAACCAGATGGTCCCACAAACGTCACCGATGCAGTGCAACACAGAGGTCGCAGCGTCGAGGCCGCGAGCGACGTCGACGCTGGAATCGGATCCGACTTGAGCGACGATGGTGCGGCAGGCACGAAGTACCGGTCCTCAGTGTTTCCCGTGAACGGAGGGGAGAAGCGGGTTTAGAAGCGTGCTGGACCATGGAGGTCGTTTACGCCGCCTTCCCCGTGAACCGGGCTGAACGAACTATGTGCCTGACCTGGCACCACGTGACGGACCAGCTTCAATGGGGCACACTGAAGGGTCATCTTTCAATGCTCCAGGGAGTCAGAGACTGCTGCCCTTCCGAGCTAGTGCCGAAAATGCTATCAACGTTCACTGAGGTAGGTGCAGGCATACGTGGGGCTGATGTCTTGTCTTTTGGAAGACGTTAGCATCTCGTCAGCGCGTAATGAAGCCACGTGCAATCGCGTTTACAATAGTAACAACATCATTAGGTTAATTTATTCGTGGAAGCAAAATCCTTCATCGGCGCATGGACAGCGTGACAGTTACCACGTAATTGTTTTTTTGTTTGTTTTTTTTTTTTTTTTGGGGGGGGGACATTAACTCCATGGCGCTACATGGTGAATAATGGGTCGAAAATGAGTGTCTTCCTCCATGGACAAACGAGACGCCGCCTCCCTTGCGTGGACATTCTGGGGCTTGGGGAGGGGGGGGGGCTGACAGTTCAGGAGCTCTTGCCAACCTCGTGGTTCCAGAACCTCAAGGGGCACTGGCAACGCGGTGGTTCTGCCGAATCATGACCATTGCCATGTAAGGATGTGGTCTGCATGTTGGAAGCTTCTTATTTGACATTAACTATCCTAGTGAGTTAAATCACGTTCAACGAACATGCCTAGCAACTCAACCTCTCCTCCTGTTGACCATCTCGAATAGCAATCACCACAAAACCACAAACTTCAGTATGGCGAAGACATAAAATAAGAATAACCAACTTGACGTCAATCGCCTGGTCCTTCTGGATTACCGGGTCCGTCAGTGGTTGCCCGTCATCCTTTCATCCATCCTGTAACGTCACAACAACATGACCGTCGCTTTGTTGGCGAGCCGTGGTTAAAACCATTCAACGAAAATTGCATTAGATACTCCATGAATAACGAAAGGACCGGTTCTAGGATTACAAAAAGTTGCATAATTAATTTCCTCTCTGAGAGGAAGATCCACAACCAGTCCATTTACCGACATTATTATCGGTCAGCGGGCTAGCATCGAATTCGAAGACCGTTAAGCACATGCCATACTTTTTCCAGAACTCTTGAACGCCAGATATCCTTTGGATTTCAGTCGCGGCCTACGTTGAACAGCACTAGATAACAGTGTTGTTCGAACGGAAACCGACGCTCCATCTGACATCTAATTAAAAAGCGAGCGTATTACCGTTTATTGACATGCCCGGCGGCGCCGGCAGCTGGCGGTGTTGCCATGTCAGGTCAGCTTCAGCTAGTCTCATGACCAGTGAGTGGACCATGACCAAAGTTGGTCCGACAACTGGCGGTGTTGCCATGTCAGGTCAGCTTCAGCTAGTCTCATGACCAGTGAGTGGACCATGACCAAAGTTGGTCCGACAACTGGCGGTGTTGCCATGTCAGGTCAGCTTCAGCTAGTCTCATGACCAGTGAGTGGACCATGACCAAAGTTGGTCCGACAACTGGCGGTGTTGCCATGTCAGGTCAGCTTCAGCTAGTCTCATGACCAGTGAGTGGACCATGACCAAAGTTGGTCCGACAACTGGCGGTGTTGCCATGTCAGGTCAGCTTCAGCTAGTCTCATGACCAGTGAGTGGACCATGGCAAAGTTGGTCCGACAACTGGCGGTGTTTCCATGTCAGGTCAGCTTCAGCTAGTCTCATGATCAGTGAGTGGACCATGACCAAAGTTGGTCCGACAACTGGCGGTGTTGCCATGTCAGGTCAGCTTCAGCTAGTCTCATGACCAGTGAGTGGACCATGACCAAAGTTGGTCCGACAACTGGCGGTGTTGCCATGTCAGGTCAGCTTCAGCTAGTCTCATGACCAGTGAGTGGACCATGACCAAAGTTGGTCCGACAACTGGCGGTGTTGCCATGTCAGGTCAGCTTCAGCTAGTCTCATGACCAGTGAGTGGACCATGACCAAAGTTGGTCCGGCAGCTGGCGGTGTTGCCACGTCAGGTCAGCTTCAGCTAGTCTCATGACCAGTGAGTGGACTATGCCCAAAGTTGGGTTCGGACCTTCTACCAAGGAGACGGAGTCGGCGACATGATGTCGCTGGCGGCATGTCTTCTGAGAGTTGGTATCCACACCGTACCACCAAGGAGGTGGTACGATGCGACGTCGCGCTGTACAATTTTGAGTTAGTTTGATGGGGCGTCGCGCTGTACAATTGGAGGTTGTACGGTGTGGGGGCGCACTGTACAATTTTGAGTTGGTATGATGTGGCGTCGCGCTGTACAATTGGAGGTGGTACGGTGTGGGGAAGCGCTGACCGGCTGATAAGCCACGAGTAACATAAAGCCCCAATTGCAATCACGTGTCCGGTATTGGGGGCGACGGACACAATACACCCGGTGTAAGACGTATCGTCGGGAAATTGTGCCTGTACTAACAGAGGGCAGTCGTGCTGTGAGTGAGGGATGGAATGTTCCAAGGCGTTGTGAATACGAAGAATCACTGCTTTGTTTATCAGTTGACTGGACTTGTGAAAGTTACATCCGAAAGGAGACTCGATTAAACATAGTACATGCATTCACAGCATGTCCTGTCACTGAAGGTAGGACATGAAAAGAGTTACTAGAACAGCTTAAGATTAAATCACTGAACTTCGTGATTTGCACTGCATGGTAAGTTGTGCATGCCGACACCATTGCGATATATATTCCATACCTATTTTGCTGCGTCCTGGAGCCGACAATGGAAAACTGAAACATTATGCTAAGGTTCCAATCGTTAAAAACATGGAACATATGTCGACGGCTTGATAACGGAATGACTTGAAAATTTTGCAGCACAACCGTAAACATTTGTGCTTCAAATCCGATGATAACCGTCAGCATGTACCAGTGCCAGCAAAAGCCTTCATATAGCGGCATCAACTTCTGATAATCATTCGGAGACGAATACATGAAGGCAATGGAAGGACCGAAATATGTTGTGGGATCGCTCATTGGGGCTCATTCTAGACTTGAAATGATTGGGGGAAGGACAAGCCAACATGATGGGAGGGGAAGCTTCCCTCAAAGGTATTTAGATGGACACACATGCTTTCAAAGCATGCTACAAATGGTCGTGCGTGAGGGTTGAACATTTTGTCGGCCTAATTGTTCGTTCTCTATGTCTGGAGATTGGAGAGGTTCTTGGTCGGTCCTCGCATGCTATGGATGGTAACAATAATTCAGACTCGGTCCTCGGTATTCACACCACTTATAGCTGTCAAATGACCAATTCTACACCTCTTGTAAAGCCTACAAGGTCATGATTGGTCAAGTGTGAGTGACATGAAAGTGACGTCATATTTGCAGATTTCAGACAAAAACGCATGGGTGTACATTGACATAAAAGCAAAACGAATGAAGACAGTTGATGGTGATGAACCGTAATCAAGAAACCACTCGTAGGTAAATGCCATGCGATGTGTTTGTTATGTTTTTCATCTTTCACTTTAAATTTTGGCATCCCAAAATGAAGAAAAGTATTGATAACAAGGTGCTCTCAAACGTTTTACCATTAGAAACAACACTTAGAGAAAAATGGAACGAACTGCAAAAGACATGACTATTCAGAATGTCCGTAGCGCATTTGAGGCAGTCATCTATGAAAATGAGTGAGCTATGGTTTGAAATGCACCTCAGTGCAGACCACACCAGGGTTACGGCAGCGGGACGACGGTGTTGCGGTGTGGTGCGGCGGTGGTGGCAGCGGCGCAACAAAACATTCAAAGTCAAAGTCATGCATCTGGGCACTTCCACGTGGTGGCTGTTCTGCACCCAGAAGATGTTCCGTGAGCATACCAGGCAAAGAAAGTTGCGTCAGAAGCACTTCATGAGTATACAGCTTATGCAGACCTATATCGACCTACCGACCTATATCGACCTACCGACCTATATCGACCTACCGACCTATATCGACCTACCGACCTATATCGACCTACCGACCTATATCGACCTACCGACCTATATCGACCTACCGACCTAGATCGACCTACCGACCTATATCGACCTACCGACCTAGATCGTAAAACTAGCGGCTCTGCGGCAGTACACTTATGAATCCGCAGCGACCCGCTGATTGTCTGGTGTCGGGTGATAGCCTGTTCCAAGCGACCGCGGCGTGGTACGAAAACCCTTGCTGGGTTTGCGTGAGTCGGCATCTTGTGAGATGAAGCTCGTCGACTGACTCAGCTCTTGTCCCCCTATGCGAGACTTCCTACCACCAGGTAAACACATGACGAACAGCTTCCGGGCATTATTCAACACTCATGGCTCGGCGTACCTGGACGCAATCGTGCTTTCGGAGCATCGCTGTGGGGAGACTGATTTTTTAGGCGTGACGGACCACACAGGGCATTTGCGCCGCCTTTAAAGCGAGTACGTTACATGTCTGTCGATAAGACCGAGTGCTTGCAATCAAGGTGCAGGCAAGTGGACATTTACGCCAAGGGAATTTTACGTTATAGTTTGGGTGATATTGTGTTTGCTGAAGGCTTGGTGCTTGGATGAGGACGTCTCCCTGATGCGATGGGGGTGTTTTGAGAGTGGTTAGAAGTTCATTTTGGCAGGGTGCCAGCCTTAGCCTACTCTTATCAAAGAGCACCGAGGGATCTTTGCCGTGCGAACAAGGAGGTACACACCACCTATCACGCCGGCTGCCGCGTGTGTTAGTAGCGGGTTAGTCTAAGCATACCATGCAGGATTGTCAGCTGGGTTGATACGGTGTTTTGCAGCTCGGCTCTTTTACGTCCGCTGTAACTCTGGGTAGCCGTTTGCGTTCTGAATTGCAAGGCCATTCGGCTCATCTACTTCCGATAGCTCTTCTGGGAAGTCGTTTTACGTTATGCTACTTTATATTATTTTGTTAGTTGTTGTTTTCCTAAAGCCTGTCGGTTCTTCTACGTCCGACGGCACCGCTAGGTAGCCAATTATTTCTAATTTAGAAGCAAATCGGCTTATGTACGTCCGACGCCATTCGGGGATGGCTTTTTACGTGTTTCATAGGAGTGTTCCGTGGTCATGCATTGCGAGCTGATGTGAGTGTTGGTGGTGTGGTGCCTGCAGTGCTCCTGTTAGTTTTGTGGCATACAAATATTAAAATAGCATTGAAGGAGTTCTGGGTGTTTGTCATCAAGAAACGGTAGAAGCGATAGGGTGATGCCCTCTATCTGGCAGAATGCCTTAAGCGGTTGTCTCTGAGAGCTATAGCTTCTGCAGTCTAGCAGGATATGGCCTATGATTATCGTGGTGTTGCAGGTATCGAAGTGAGGTGTTATGTGTTGGTCATCATCTAATCGAGGCTGTGTTAGTTTTGTGCAACCGGTTCTAAGTCTAGTGAGTATGACCTTTTTTTTGTCGGTGAAATTGATTTGACGTGTTCCATGTGTCTACCGTTGGTTTGATTGTGTGGGTGTGTTTGGATTTGTGTTGTGTTGAGTTGTGTTGTGTCCATGTGTTCTGTTGGTGTTGGTGAAAGTAGTGTTGTAGGAGTGCTTTGCAATCGTCTACCGAATATTCCACGCTAGTGTAAGTGTTTGATGCTAAGGCTTGCTTTGCGCGCCGGTCTGCTTCTTCGTTACCTGGGATGTTGAGATGACCAGAGGAAGGGAAATTTCATGTTTACGTCATGGGCCACGAATCGTTGGATCCCATCAGTGACGTGATGTGGACAGTCTTGGACAGGAATGTCCAAGACTTGGACAGTGTTGCTAATTGACTAAAGGACGGCTTTAGAGTCTGAACAAATTACAACGTTTCTAACTTTACGCGTCATGATAATTGAGATAGGAACCAGAATGGCCATCGCTTCAGCGGAGTAGATGGTGAAGTCATCCGGTAGACGCTTGGGAAATCTGAGACCTGGTCCAGTGATGCCGATACCTACCTTAGCTTCATGTTTCGACCCATTAGTGAATACGAGTGTTTTTTATTGTTGTCGTCGGCGAACTTGTGGAAGATGTCAATATTTTCCGCCGATGTGATACTGGATTTCTTCTCCGAGAGTAAATACTCGATCTTTGGTTAACTGAGAGTTTAGAATGGACTAGGGGGCGGTCGAGCTACAGTAGCTGGTATTGTGAGGTTAAAATCTGAGAGAGCCGTAGCAATTTGAATACTATATGGTGGAAGTTTGCGCCCACATCGGCTTTTTTGTCGTATCTATCAGGCGTAAAGCAGCGCTGTGCCCGATGATTTTGATCTCTGTCTCTGAGGAAGTTAAGAATGAAGTGTGCCATGTGTCCCCGTATGCCTACTTTGTGGAGTGTGTGTGTCAGGGCGGGCTTGTGTACTCGGTCAAATGCGGCGGTGATACCTAAGTAGGCAGCTATTGTTGTGCGTTAGATGCGTAGACCACTTTTAATGTTATGCACTAATCTAGTGAGATTGTCCGAAATTTATTTTTGACGCTGGAAACCGCACTGAAAATCGTCGAGCAGGTCGTTGAGCTCTAGACATTTCCTCAATCGTGTGTTGACCATGCGCTCTGCTAACTTGCTAGTACAGCTAGTAAGTCTACAACCTTTTGGGGGTGGTATGATCTTTGTGCGGCTTTGGCAAAGGAATGACTACGCTCTCCCGCCAGGAGGTGGTAAAGGTGTCGCTATGGTGCAGTTCATTCATGGTCACTAACAGGTACGTTAGGGAATTTTTGTCTCCCATAATGAGAACTGGTGGAGGAGCCTGGAGTAGCAAGTCGCTAAGTGGCTGTGGTGTGGGCTTGCAACTGACGGTGAAATGTATAGTGAGATGACCGTGATTGGGCAATAGGCAATTTTGAGGCTGAGTGCTACGTAACTCATGGGAGTATTTAACGATACTGGACGATGAGGTATGCTGTTTGCAATGGGAATGGCTGCGCCCAATTTCCTATGTGGGTCGTTTACGTTGTCGACGTGCTAAGGATAATCTGGGATTTTGTTCGAAGTGGAGCCAGAATCTCGAAAGTGAGTTTCTTGGAGCACAGCTCGTAATGGTTTTTTGTCGCGAGAATTCAGATTTGAGTTCTTGCTTTCATTATTGCAGATATGAAACTTGTCTGGAAGGTCACCGATGTTTCATTGCAGAAATAGCCACATTGCCGAACACGTTTAGTGGCTTTTGCTGTTCCTATACTGGGGTGGAGTCGGTGTCGCGTTTAGGAGAAAGGTTGAACCGGTGAACGGAGAGAGGGTTTGAAGGTGATCCAGGCAGGGGTGGTAGCCTGGACCTGGTCGCACGACTCCTGAGAGGTGATTGGGTGGAGTGGTGCAGGGATTTGTGCTTGGAAGGCGCGGTAGGTTCGGGCGGGATTCGTTGGTCTGGAATTATGGGTTCGACGGGCTTGGCAGAAATGGTAGGTTCAATTTGAGTGCTGGCCTCAGACGAGGTTTTGGAGTGGGTTTGGGTGGGTGCGCAGGTGTTGGGAATTCGGTCTGGTAGGAGATGGTGGTGACCATGGACTTGCGGGTGGTCTTGGTGGATGTGATGGTGGCCTTCGTGTTAGACCTTGGTTTTCGCCGGCCGGATGGATGTGGCAGGGGCCGAGGCCCTGGAGGAGGTACTGGAGGGAAGGCTTCAGGGTGGCGAGGAAGGTTCTGGACAGTTGGAGGCGATGATGTGAAAGGGTACGACCAGGGGGATGGGTGGGTACCGGTGGGGGATGTGGTGGAGAGCGGGTCTGGCTCTGATGGGTGTTGGAGGAGGGATGATGTGGGGTGGATATGGGAGACCGTGCCTGAGGTGGAATGGTTGGAATTGTGGTGGCATGGGCCGGGTCCGAGGTGGGATGGGAAGGGAAGAAGGCCCGGACCTCGGTGGGGTGGACGTGGGAAGCCGGGCCCGCGGTGGAAAGGGTGTGGGAGGAGCCCGGGTCGAGGGTCGAGCCCGCGGTAGGAGGTGGATAAGGGCCAGGTCTGAAGTAAAGTGGATGTAGGAGGAGGCCAGGTCCGGGGTGGGGAGACGTGGGAAGGAGTGGTGATCGGTGAGGTCGATGGCCGGTGGGGCGGGGAAGTCTGGGGTCGATGGGGCGGTGGAGGCGAGGGTCGGCCGAGCGTTGAGGAAGGTGTGCCGGGCTCCGGGATCCGGCTGCTGGTGGGATGATGGGGAGTGTGGGAGCTGGTGTTGGAGAGGGTGTGGGTTTAGGTGTGGAGAGCGTCGCGGCGTAAATTCGCCCGGCGGTAGGTGCGGTGTGGCAAGGTGCGGTTATGGAGGTGGGAGTGTCAGTAGTGGTGGTGCTGCGTAAGTGCTGTCGTGCTGTTGCATGCGGCACCATGTGAATTGCCGCATACCAGCATACCTTTCTCTCGTGTGTCCACTTGGGGCAATCGGGGTTGGTGATGGGTTGCAGCCCATCACAGCCTGCACACCTCCTTTCGGAGGAGTTACAGTTGGACGCCGTGCGGTGAACTGACTGCATCTTGGAGTTGGCGACGCGCATGCCCGTTCGCCATGTCCATAACGCAAACAGAACCTGCACTGTAGTGGCAAAGTTGCGTAGATGCGTACCTCGTAGGTCTTGTTGTGTATGTGAACGTGTGGTGGCAGGTGTTGTGAGTGGAAAGTCAGAACAAGAAGTTTGTGAGTCGAACGTGCCTCCCGTCTAATCTGTCTGATTGTGACTGTGGCGTCCAGGAGGGCTGAGGCGTCGACCAGTGCGGCGATGTTGTTAAGTAGTTTAGCTGGGAGACAGAGAAGTTGGGGATTTGGTGTAAGAACTTTTCCTTCTAGAGTCACAGGAGTGCTTCTCTATGGTCCCTGGAGCTCTTCGTGTCTTCACTTCTTCTGTTGCTACAGGTTTGTCTTCTGCTCAAACCTTGGTCCTTTCTGCCGCTCTTCTGGTTTTTCTGACTGCGGGCGTCGATCGAGAAGAGCGTGTCTGATCTGAACGTCCGCTGTTGTTGATCATCTCTGCGAACTTCAGCCATCCTAATGACGCGAGTGCAGGGGACATATGTTCGTTGTTGCCCAAACCTGTGACAAGTCCCGCGGCAAGGTTGATGCATTTTGCACGCGGTGCAGACGGCATTGAGCGGCTCTGCCCCAGAGGGATAGACAATGAAGAATAGAAGGAACACCGAGGAGCTAGACTAAGAGTTTGATGCCATCCATGGTGAATTGATGGCGAAATTTGTATACGGATCCTATGATGGCGTTGCATTTGCGCACAACCATCGATATGTGAGAATCCCAGCTGAGGTGCTTGTTGAAAAGGATACGTACTGCTTTAACGGTGGGACGTCGAGTTATGATCGAATCTGAAAGAGTGATGTGGAAGTTCGCTGTCTTTTCTAATGACGTCATATTGCCAAATAGGGTAAATCTAGGTGTGCCAGGGTTCATCCTTAGGCTGTTGGACTGAAACCAGTTTTAAAGATATGGCATGGGCTCCGTGCCTTCAAGTGCATGAGGATAAGTTCGGCAGAGGAGAAGGATAAGCTTCATAAGTGGGTGGGAAATATGCTGGGGGAATAAGTGTTAGCTAAGTAAGGATATGCCGAAGTGACGAATATGGTTGTGATAAAGATTTAAGTGCTACTTTGGTTGAAACGTTGCTCAAATAAATACCACACCATATAATTATGGTGATAATTAGCGGAGCACTTGCGGTCATTTATCCTGTATAAACATATATATATATATATATATATATATATATATATATATATATATATATATATATATATATATATATATATATATATATATATATGTATATATTTTTTTTCTATGAATATATATAGATGTATATATATATATATGTATATGCATATATATAAATGTATATATATATATATATATATATATATATATATATATATATATATATCAAATATAAATACATATATATATTTATATATATATTAATATGCATATCGATCAGACCCTTGTTTCTGGTGCTAATTCCAAGACTACCATTTCATAGGGATGTTGGCAGCTGGCCGGTGGAGGCCGGGGACGAGCTACCGGAACGGCCGTGTCGGCGCATTGCCAGCACGTTAAACTCTCGGCCAAAGTTCTGCCGTTGAACTGGAATTCGTGCATTGGGTGGTCGGACCAGGGTTCACGCAGCAAGCTCTGCTTAGCAGCAGGATCCTGGCTCATAAATCCCCCAGCAAGAATTCTGATAAAATTTCTTTTTAAAAAACGTTGTTCCGCAGAGTTGCGGAAGTGTGCGCATACCTTGATATCATCGCATGTGATAGTTGTTCATATTTGGCTGTCAGAGACAGTTAAACAATTATTTTCTATTGGGTGTAGCTGCACTGGCAAGTGTCGTGGTAATGTTTGTGGAGGTATCAGTCCAGTAATGATAGTAAAAGAACATATAAAGGGTCAATAGCTAAGAGGATTCAAATACAAGTGCACTGCACAGAGGACCCGTAGGCAATAACATAATTATTGTTAGTCATCTCTGGACATGGTTGCAATATGCACAGTTGTTATAGTGATTGTTATTTTCTTCTTCAGAACATTAGGTTGGCTCAAATCTTACTTGGGCTGGCTCAAAGCAAAATTGGAATGGCTTGAGGTATCCCAATGTATGCAAAACGATGTCTTTGCCCAGCCCACACGTACATATGAATTAGCAAGTAAACATTGAACTACTAATAATTGATCCAATTGGGCAAATCGCGTGGATAATTGATGGTGATGAAGGTGACAGTTGACGAAGATGATTGGTAATTCATCACAGTTGGTACCATCAATTATCTGTGGATGCATGCTAGGTTAGGTTGCAACACATGTCGTATCATGTGACAATGATTCAAGGGAATGTGTTGCATTTTGGGAATTAATTACGTGATATGCGTGGTTAAGTGCTTGATGGCAACTGAAGTTGCAATGCGTTGAGAGCTAGTTGGACCCAGTCAGGTTCCGTTAGTGCTGGATTTTGTATGCCTTAATAGCATGCATATGTTGTGTATTCGGTATCCACCGCGGCCAAGTAAAGCGCCTGATATACGATAAGACATAATAACTTCCGTATTCAAGTTCTCAGTGCGCATTTCCAGGTTGCCGTGCACATCCCTCGCACCATATTCCTTTGAACATTTGAGTCTTCCCAATCCTCTTCATAAAACACACGTAAGCATGCTGGCAATTATGCTTGAGTGTGCTTTACTTTGCAAATAATATAGGCCGATCAAAATAACAGAAAACTACCATTGTTTGGTGTTCCGAATCCGAGGTTCCTGTTCACTCGCAATGGTCAAGATAAGCTGGATTCATGAATGCAGAAATATCTCTAAGTGGCCCATCTCATTCTTTCGAACCGGAATACTTATACTTAGTTATGTCGCTAGCCGTCATGATTCAAATTAATGGAGTGCCGCGAAGCACTTGACTCATGTTCTTCATCCCAATCCGTAAATGCGTAACACATCAGTCCATACGATGCGTTTGTCTTTATAGACTTAATACTAGCAATTCTCGCTCATTATGTGCCAACAGTTCGTTCGTATTTTGGTTACGCGGGGTATGTAAATGGGGTTCGTCTAAAGTCGGAGAAGGATCTCGTTCTTCTACTGTGGCGGACGAACCACACATGGAAATGAATGTGTGGGACTCTTTCGCCAAACACCGCTCGGTGGTGGCGCCGTTAAGTTCAGCAAGGAGGATGTGTAATCGGAGTTCATCCAACAAGCTCAGATTGTCGCAGTCTCAAGAAGAGACACGCTGATAATTCCGAAGTAAAGAACAATGCCTTTTTGTTGGTGCTGGGCTTTTGATACCAATAGCATTCATATTTTGCGTGCTCGGTATCTGCCGAGGTCAAGTAATGCGCCTGAAATACGATCAAGACATAATATCTTCCGTAATTATGTGCTCAGTGGGGATTTCCTAAGTTTCGGTGCACCTCCCTTGCACCACATGCCTTCGACCATATCAGCTATCCCAATCATCTTCACAACACGACACCCATGCGGTTAGGTTACATCATCTTATAGCAGCTGTAATATAACTTCAATACGGAGCTGAGGAAATAAGTGCTGCTGCAGGAGAAATAGATGCTAGACAAGTAGGCTCAAGTGCTGGGTGGAATATGAAACAGAAGCAGGTGCTCTATGCGTAATAGCAAGTATCACCTGAAGAAATAAGTGCTGAATACGTAGTACCAAGTGCTCTGGTAAACATCGCCCAATTGCATCATGGATGGTGGTCATTGGTGCAAGTCATTTGCCTGAGGTACGCATCTAGGTAGGTATTTGCACATCATAGTACTTGATTCTGCTCAAGCAGAAACACCGTAATCCAACCCTGTTGTATGCGTCCATATGCAGAGCAATAGTTTTACACACAAGCCACTAACCTGAACTATAGTCTACCTATACGAGGAGCAGGACAATTGGCATGTCCAGAATGTGAAAATGACATTCATTCCATCAAACAACTTAGATTCAAATGAATAAATTGCACGTCAATGTGAAATTAATCGTTGAGTGAATTAACTGTAATGCTACATGTAATGCTCTTGCCGACTAGCTACCAATTTGGAAGAAGTGTCAATATATTGCCAGCCAGGGATGTTGTTTCATATTCTTTTGGGGAGGCAAGTGCCCGAACAATGTTGGCTTCGCCTGCCACAAATAATTTCAACTTTTAACATGGTACTCTATGGAGTGTGCCCCAATCCATTTGAGCCCGGCGATTGCTTTCATTTGAATTGTGTCTCCCTATAGCTTTCAGAAATCAAAACCTGCATTACCAGCACACATTTTTACTGGACGAGGTGTTCATTTAGCATCAGCACATCTCTCTGTCAGTACTTTACTGACCCAGGGGGCACAGCCAGAATATTCCATTTGTAGGGTGTCATACCAATCAAACCGAAGTTCCACTAAAAAGAAACAAACTCGTCCGATTTGATTCAGTGTGTCTCAATAAGCAGCCTAAAACAAGGTTCTATGATTTATTATCCATATAAAAATCACAAAGTGAATTATTCGGAAAATGCATTGCTCGGATGCATTTCAATTACAAGAGCGCCTAACTCAACGTGATAAGTAAGCCTACATGTCGACACTTATTTTGCTGTTCAGTATCTCAGGCACTGCCAGACTGCTTTTATAGCAGGGTAGTGGGGCTGAGCATGGATTGTATACATGCACAAAGCTATGGGATGAATTGTGAGTAAAACAAGGTTTGCTTAATTTATATTGCTTGGTTGATTTATGTGCTTAATAATGCGCAAGTATACGTACAAGCTGTCTCAATAGCCAAGGTAAAATTTTCTTATTGTGGTTTCAAGTGTCTAGTTGAGGTTATGTTAGGTATTTCATTTGAAAGTCTTAAAAACAACTTTCATGCTTCTTGGTTTCCTTAAAAATGAGTTGATGCTCCCTGCTTCCCTACCTTTAAAGGACCATGACCGGAATGGCCCCTAAATATGCCATGCCTGGGAGTGTTTCACGATACATGGAAAATTAATATAAACTAAACGAAATCATACCCAAAGGCCGATGAAGCCCGTAGCTGATTTTCTTCACTCAAGGTTGGTTTTGCCAATATTGTCAGCGAGAGAACATTCTTGGCGCGGGCCCGAGGTACCGAACTTGACCAACATTATTGCGGAAAAATGCATGAAAGAAATTGGAGGACCCAAATCAGTTTGAGGGGCCCTACTTCATGGGGTCCCATGCCAAAAGGTGGTATTATTGAGGGGACATGCCGGTTTCGACAGGCATTCTCAGATGTGTCCAAAGCACAAACATGGCCGGCTCCCTGGGCTGGAATCTGAGGAGTTTCCCACCCATGACTTCAGTGAAGTCATTTCAGATATGCCCTGCTTTAATGCGGATTCATACCGTGCACTGCTATTGGCCTAATGCCAAATTTATGAATAATTGGTGATTCCAATTCTGTCCAACACCAATGCACAGGTCATCCCACGAGCGGATCCTATAGCATAACTTGGGCGCACCAAACTTTGAAAACATGTCGATCTCAATCCGGCAATGCTTTTCTTCTTTATCGTATCTGTATACTTATTATCGCTATCTTTGAAAAAATTGCTTGCCACGAGTTTCCCATACACAGAAGTGAGCACCACCCAAGACAGTATAAAAGATTCACGCACAACTCATTTCCAAATATTCCCCAGGCTGTTGATAGTGCAGCAAGATAGGTTACAATAGCTTGCCTACCAAATGAAAAGTACGGGATTTTACAATTATACAAAGAAGAAATAGTTGTATAATGCACGTAAGTTTTCTTCCAATGCTCAATTACACAGCTTTCAAAAACAGCATGGCTTCGAAGATGCCAACTAAACTACCCATCACTATGGCGCCAGTGCGATAAATTCAATCGGTTTTCTCACGCACGTTAGACGCTCCGATACACTAACACGCCATTACATTTCCAAAACACAAAAACACATTTTCGCAAAAGCTGAAAACAACCATGAAGCTTCATCATGTGATTTGGACGACGCTAAGAATACATTCGGATTGGTCAAACAAGCGAGGAATGGGCATTGGTACTCGGCATCCATCCCTCGTCCTCGGTAGTCCGACTGTAGTCATATTTGTGCGGTGGATTTTCTGCCACTTAGATTGACATGTCACACCGCAAAATTTGGTCCAATATGGCGCGTGCCTTGTCCCAAGCGTACACCCGACATCGCATTGCTCTTATGCTGTTGGTAATTCTTTGGAATATGGAGCTCTGGACAGCTCGTGGCCATAAAACATGTGTTTGTACACAAACATAAATAAACAATCCGGCATTATACATAGAAGGTTATATGTGATCCTACGACATGGTCTCCCTGCCGTGTGATTAGTCAGCTGGGAACGGTCGCTGTGAGATGCCTCTCAGGCAACGAATGTCACCGCAGCGTGGCCTGTGAGTTCGGCTCAAGAAATTCTGTCCTTTGTTGGAAGGCCGCGACTATGGAATGTAGATTCAATTATTAGCTGGTCATTTCCAGCTTCCCCAGAACTAGCAGCATTCTTTACTGCAAGTTTGTATGGCATGAGATGGGAAGGAATGTAGTGAAGGAAACAACACTGATAATACAACATAAGAAATTGCATAGCCAAATAATGTGCCCCACCATGTATTGCACAGCAGCGGCAGATTTGCCGACGACATGTTGTTGGGGCCAAGTAATCATTTTCGTTGGTGCACTCCAATGCCCATAAAACAACACCGAAGATATGTTAAAGGGTCATCGCCAGTGGCCATTGATATCGATTCAATAGACGAAAAAAGTAGCGTGGACAACTTTGGTAGCATTAAATACAAGTGGTATATTGAGTGGTTGGGGTCAACGTGGCGAGGCCAGGTAACACATTTACGCTTCAGCGTTGTCTTTGCTTTCATATATGCAGCACAAAGAGGAAAATATGTTCTTCAAGTGAGCACAATGTATTTGCAATTCGACCTTCACATGCCCCCCCCCCCTGGGAAGAAAACCTGTCACTCATCACTAGCGTCCCCAATGTATCCAACACTAACGTTGAGAATACACTTCTTCTGTCAGATGAGAGTCTTCTCTTTATGCACATAGGTCAGGTCTCGAGCGAACTAACACCGACTTCACAAGTTGCAAATGAAGAACTCAGCGAACATATTTGGTTGCTGGGAGCGCAGCGCGTGCCGATAGAAACTTCGAAGAAAGCGAGACCGCCAGGTCGGCAGTGCAATCAGTGCAATCAGTCCAATCAGCGGTAGCTGGTCGAAACGCTGTGTCCGCCGCGCCACCGCCGACGCGCATTCAGTCTGGCGCCTGACGCCGCACCACCGTCGATGATGGCGGGCTGCCGGCGAGCGGGGTCGGAGCCTGTCGAGGCCGTGACAGGATGACGGGATCAGCGGGGAAGAGCAGACGAGGTGGGATGGTAACAGGTGGAGAGGTGGGTCATGTCAGAGGCAGATTCGAGGGGGGGGGGGCAACATGCACCGATCTTAACAAAACGGTATCGTTTTTGCTACCTTGCTATGCTACCATCAGCCTGAACTACAAACAACGTGTCAAGGAAAGGAATCCAAGTGCTATGAGCAGTGTGTTCTAGGTGAACGGAGGAGCACGAGTCTCCTCCGATACTATTTCGTGCGAGCGGAGTCCTGCGAAGATGACAACTCTTTTCCTGGAAACGGATACCCAGGACATCGGGTACACTCCGCCGCTCGTGCTGTTCACCCTCACAATAGGAGTAGGATAAGTGGGCAACGTCGGCATCGAGCGGGTAGCAATCCCATCTATGTCTACATGAGACTTCCTTTTGTCGATGACCAACTATGTCGACAGGTAAATGCAGCCATCCGTTCGTCTCATCTAAACCATGTTAGGGTAGCCTGGACTAGCGGACCTACGCAGAAATCTTACCTGGTCCGCTCAGCCCTGGAATTGCCACCATGCCCTGCTGGTAGAAGAACGTGCCACACCTGTAGCAACGGGCTCAAAGGTAGATGTACGCGGAAAAACGTAGTTTATAAAATAACGTGCAACCACTGTCTTGGAATATTTTATGTCGGAGAAACCAAGCGTAGCTTCAGGAATAGGTACAATGAGCACTTGGGAGATGCCAGACTTCGGAGAGAATACACACCTTTAGACGAACACATGATCGACAAACATTCTAACATGGAACACAGCGACACTAACACAAACTTCAAAGTAGAAATTCTAGCAACAGCCAGGGACAACTCTGATCTGAAGGTCCTCGAATCTCTACACATACGTAATCTACGGCCGCAACTAAACACGCAAACGACGTCTTGGTATATCCCATAAAATTACATACACATAAATTATACTTTATGTATTACACGTTTTATTGGATATATGTCTATATATGTGAGTGCATGTATGTGTCGATATGTATATGGACCATCGGCTCGGGCTTCCTCAGAGGATTTTATCTTGACCTAGTTGAATTCTGGTTTGGGGTTTCTTGAAGTGTCTGCACCCATGAGGATGCTTTTCTGTGATTCACGTGTATTTTTGCACGCTTTTTTTCCCGCGATTTTTTTTCTTCAATTGTTAACCCTGTCATTTTTATATCACTCCTGACGATGGCCCCTGGCCGAAACGTTGAGTAATATGGCATTATCCCTAACGTTACTTTTGATGTAAACTCAGCACCTCCTGGTATATTGAGGGTCGGACATTTCTTCCCACGCAATGTCCAGTTCATAGTTATTTACCCGGTAGGGGACCCGATGGCCGCTAGTGCATGCCTCAAACTTCTTCACGCCAGGCCACATGCAATTGAACAGACATTTCGTTTTTTTCCAAGATCACTGACTTCAGCAAACGTCGATTCATCTTGAATGACCTTCTTGGTGTTTCGGTCATTTCTTTGTTTGGGAAGGGCTGAATTAGGATCCTAGGTCTATCTTACGCGCAAAACACTGATAGCTTTAAACTTCGGGCTTTCGGGCTCAGTGTACTGAAAGTGGGATCACCATTTTGACCTTACCTCGTGATTGATAGGTACATCAAAATATTACATGTAGGGATTAAAGCGAATCGGAATAGGCTTTAGGATGATTTTAGCCGAATTTAGGGCAGTTCTTAGACTCTGGAATAAAAACTCATCGAAAATCTAACCTTGGACCTCAGTTGGAAGGTAACTATCTGATTCAGCCTTTAAAGCTGCATGCCATTCGAAACGACTCGTCAGCTGCAACACGCTCGTCCACCTGGTTTCTCTAAGACGTCTGGTTCGCGATCTGACAGAGAGGCGGTCAAAGTGACTCTCCCTCTCCGAGCCGGCCGTCTTGTAACTGGCCATCCACCCGGGCCCGTGGTAAAAGAAAACGTAGCCAAGTGAAACGCAATACACCACTCGGAATCCACTTAACTCACAACGAAAGGTGCTGCACCTGGCACTTACTCTCGTCTGATAAGTTTTCACGTGGTATTTCTGGCTCTGTTCAGTCTGTACCGCAGGAGTCAAACGACGCCTATGAGCCGGCACAGTCAGAGAAAAACACGCTGCATACAGCGGCACAGACAGACCCACAACGCTCCTGAAAGCAAACCGACTATTTCAAAAGCATCTGACAAGGCCAATGTGATGTGGGGAATCTAACACCGGATAAGGGAAGTCTGATAAAGACCCTGGAGGAGGTGGCTAGCCTTTTAACTCTCTCACCATTGAGCATACGTCTAAGCTTGCCCTCTTGAAGTTACATTAACTACATGTACTAAGCGCAGTGTGAAATAAATTGACATCACGTTTCCCATGCCAATGAAATTCCCCTGCAAATTTTATACTGCATATCTGCTTGAGGGATCAGTGAAAAAATTTCAATAACATATTGGGACGTGGCATACCAGTAACCAGTTACGGAGAAGTCGTGCCGAAATTGCTTGAGCAGTGCGTTCCGGCGTGCTTTGCATTTTCAGTAGAATTTAGCCATGCAATTGCAACGTGCTGCACACAATTGATGCAATTTAAATCTGGCGCATTGCAACGCACCAGAGGTGCAGTCCTATCGTACTCTACCACATCGCCGAGCACATAGTGCGCTCCAAGCATCGGCTGCCACTGAAGCTCATCGCTGTCCTTTGCAGCGGGAGAAGAAAGCGCACGATCAGCTCCGTATGGGAGTGGCCACCGAGCGCGGCGCTGTTCAACGACGACGACCCGGGCTCGAGGCTGCCGGCAGCCGTGGCGGCTGCGGCCGTCGACCAGCAACGGCTCAGCCTTAGCGACCGCTTCAGCCCCATAATCGCCTGAGGTGAGCGGCCGCACCGCGACTGTCAGCAGGGTCATGCTCGTGAGCGTAAGCTTCAGCTTCACCAGCACTACTGCTGCCGAAGGAAGCTGCGCTCACAGTAGCGACGACGGCATCTCTACGGAAGCCTGAAGCCCGTAGAGGGGTGCAGCCCTACGAAGAGGATTACATGTCTTTGAATCTTCTGTAAATTGAGATCGAGCTCACCGCCCACTCACCAATATGTTTTGGAGCTTAGAAGTACGACGCCACATCTTTGAGTACCGCATGAAAAGTGGAGACATATACACCAACTACGTCCTGAACACCCTTTGAGGATCAATAGGCTCAAATGTAAATATCGTATTGTCGGGGTAATCCCATTCACCGGCTACCTCTTGAACGGGCTACAGTGCGGCGTGGACAGTGCGCATGCAATTTCCATCCCAAGCATTGCCGATCAAGAGATGATCATTTCTGCGAATGACCTGGCTCTGAAATATATGAGACCGAATAGCTTGAAAATACATACAAGATGTATAGAAACCAATAGCCATGTAGCCATCAATGATAGCTCAGCACACGTGACCAACTCCTGAATGCTCTTCTACATCCTTGCTTTGCCATTGTCATTGCTGGGCACATCCGTGCTGCTGATCTTCCGCGCAGACGCCATCGTCATCCATACACCGCAACAGATGTGTTAATTTAACACATCTGTTGGAAACTGGCTGCCATTAGCGTTAATCTTGAGGTGTAGAAAGGGAAGCTTGTTGTTCATAATCAGCTCCAGATTGAAGCCAAGTCCTGATTTGGCCTCAGGGGCTTCTCTTAAGAAAATTAGCTCGTTTATGTATGCATCGTATGCAGCGATACAATCACGTAACGATAATACATGTCAGGATTCACGAAATTCCCTTCAAGGGACTTACTTGGCAATCTTGACTATTCATAGACATGGTTTTTGAACATAATGACAAGTATGTTGTGCATAGTTTCCTTAACCGGACATCTGTGAAAAAGAGGATCACATGAAGTGCAGCCAAAAAAACCTTTCCGCTTATTTGCTTTTAGAATGTGAACGAAATCCTCCAAAAGAGTGGTTGATAGGTGTCCATGGTGATATTTTATAGCTGAGTTTTCTTGCCAAATAGTAGCAAAGCCCATCCATGTGATACCCTAAATAGATGGGAATAATTTAGATTGACATAATCTAACTGTTTTACGATTTTAAATATCGCAATGATATCACCCCTTAATCTCGTACACTTGAGCGAGTTCATGTCCAATGACATAAGCCTTACTTCATGTGCTAAATTTCATAGTCCACTGATGAGTCTATTAGTTTTGCGCTGCATACCTTCCAGCATACCTATATATCCATATTAGGGCTCCATGCTGATACGCAATATCCCATATGGGATCGCACAAATGCTAATTAGACGCTTAAGTGGACCTTCATAAAAGTTTTGCTGATGTCTACCTGCATTATATCTATGCTGTTTCTACTGTTAGCTTACTTAGTTGGATATTCCATAAACTCCAGGAAGTTAGTTAAGCGAGATATCCAAATCCATGGTGAATACCTTTTCTTAAAATATTATACCTATCAAGATAAGTCTAAACATTTTCCTTAACGAGTTTTTTTTCGAACACCTTATAACCCAGTGAAGTCAAGCTGACTGCCGTGTAATTTGTCATACACTTTTCATTGTCTTTGTTGAAGCTTGGTGCTACGTTTGCGGTACGCCAATCTTCTGGTAATTCGGAATACTAAAAAAACGTCCTGAAAATGACACGAAGAAAAACTGCTAAAACCCGATCGCACTCCGTTAAAATCCTAACATGTATTTGGTCAGGTTCTGCAGATCTATTTCCTTTCATCTTTTGCAAGTAATTTTCAACAGCTAATGTTGTTATTGCAATATTTTCTAACGTATACCTTGCCGCAGTCTAGGTCCAAATTCACCAACTATTCTTGGTCTTAGACTAGCTGCGGCCCTGGTGGGCATAAGCAACCCACCGTATTTTCGGGAATATCATATGACCGTAATGGACATATGCATCAAGGATATATTTACATGCCACTGTACTTATGCGTGCATTGAAATCGTACTTACCTTCGTATATTGAAACATGGTCCACATATATGTGAAAACTTTTTAATACACGAGTTTTGATTGGCTAGATTGATGGCTGATCAATTTGTGCATGCATGTGTGTGCAGCTAATCAATAATGTTGTGATCGGGCAGATTTCTCATGGCATCGAGGGTTAGGTCAGGTAACCTCACCTCGTGCCAGTCGTTGTCTTTTGATTACTATGGTGTTACTGCTTTTGTGAAGAATATCAAATTAATTGCAAAACTTACATGAATAAGCTTTGCACGAATGCGGATCTTTTTGCGATTAACGATGTGCAGACGGATCCTGTAGAACACTGTAGAATACAAGGCATGACTGCAATCCCGAAATAAGGCCTCATCAGCTGTCGCAGATACTGATAGGTATCCGTGGTCTTCTCTGGGCTGCAGGACGGACGCCGTGTGACGATTCTCTCCTATGCTGCAGACCGGGCTGCAATGGCCATTGGAAGTCGAGAGGAGAGAAGCACAGGGGAAGGGAAGAGCCAGCACTACGGCAACAGCTTCAGGCTTTGGCTAGTGTGAACGACCGCGACACAACTCGAAGCCGTGCCGTACAAACGAACAAGTGGCCAAACGCTCTCTGGGCCGCCACAGCTTCTGTCCTAGGTTCTTGAAAGTCATGTTGAGCTCTCAGTCATCGGGTGGTCTTCTGTCCCCGGTGCTCCGCTGTCCGTGGGGTCTCTGCGCGAGGCTGGCAGCACGGCTCTGGTGACCGCGCGGCGTAGACGTTGGTCGCGAGCAGGCGATGCTGACAGTCGGTGTTAGAAGCTAGCCTAGCCGTCGCCCGAGTCGGCCGTCGGACCACAACGGGCGCGTCATCGGCGAAATCACCGCTGGATTGTCGACGCCGCCGAGATCGCCAGCGGAGACGCTGGCCGTGGCGCGTGGGCCGGTCACACGACAAAACACATCGTGTCGGCCACATCCACCTCCATCTGGCCAGTCTGAACCGTGCAGCCAGCCGGCGGTGGCACCGCCACGCCCGCCAGCCAGCAGTGGAGCTGGCGACCTTCACGTCCCGTCGGCGCTGTCTGTCACGCTGGCCCGCCAGCACCGTCTCTGCCACGTTCGCCGTGCGGCCACCAACAAAATCAGCGCTCCCGCCTTCTGCTGCCGGCGGGGATCTCCTAGCGGACGGGAACAAAGTCGCCGTGGAAACTCGGAGCGCACACATTCTGTCGGACGCGAACCCAACTGAGTCTTCGTATCGGCCAGCTTGGGCATTTCGCTGCAAGTTTTGAACCGGTTAGTGGCGCGGGCCGACCGCCTGGGGCGGAAAGATGGCTGGAACGTTCGAGCCGGTCGGCTCCGTTGTTCTATTAGCGCAGCTAGGTGGGGGTCGTAGTCGGCTTTGTTTGTGCGATGGCTGGGTGAAGTTTATTTTTGAAATCGGTAGACTTCTCGTCGGTGCTTGATCATGTGTGGTTTCTCCATGTGCTACGGACAATGAAGTAGTCGTTGCAGGGTAGTTCCTGAACGCAAATAAAGCACTATTGTAAAATAAAGGTGTTCCTTTGAACTGGATCTAGTACGTCAGGCACAACGCAGCAGACAACCGCCACGCCATGTATCCATTCACGGACGCAGCTAAATATTTTGCAATCGCATATGCGTTCTTAATAAAGAAGACGGATGGACACCACTCGATACTCAGGAGAGCTCCTCAAGCAAAAACAATTTTCACGAGGCACGATTATACGACATTATAGGCAATGCTAAATCAGCATTACCCAGTCGCCGTATGCCTTCAAGAGAGCGAGCTTCGATCCGACCTTCCATGCACTTTGAAGGAGTACACAGTAGGGTGTGTCGCCTGAACGGTTTTTCTTATGCTTAGTGAAATTATCGTGCAGATCACCTAAAAAAGCCCTGTGGTCGAAACCAAATCGAAATCAAACAATAAACAAAATATGCGACAGGCCGATAAAGAAACAAATTTGCCGGGCGCCCGGCGTTGAAGTCTCCAGACATTTTACCCCACAGACTGGGAAAGCGGAGGACATTTTTCAGGACCTGAACGCCGTGGCATTTGAGTTTGGTGCGGATGTTTCTGTGCTTGGCTGTGACGGCACGAGAGTTAATACTGGCCAAAAAGGTGGTGATATCCGTTTGTTTGAGCTCGGACAAAAACGCCCCGTCCACTGGTTTGTGTGCCAACTTCATGCAAATGAACTTAATCTTCGTGCAGTATTTAGCCAGTTAGATGGAGTCACAACAGGACCTAAGTCGTTTAGTGGGCTGATTGGCCGGGCTGCTGCAGGCGCAGTAGAAACCTTGCCAGTGGTCGATTTTAAGCCAATCGATGGCGGAAATGTTTCAGAAATGACGCAGGAGATTCTCAGTGACCTAAGTTCAGATCAGGCTATTCTGTACAGTCTGGCGCGTAGTGTCCAGACTGTACGACTTAGGTCTCAGATAGAACTGCGAAAATGAAGATCGGTCCACTAAACCACTCCAGGTGGCTGACTCTGGCGGCGCGAATTCTCCGGCTCTACATATCAACCGAACAGCCATCAGACAGTCTGAGAATGCTAGCGGAGTTCATCGTGTGCCACTATACTCCCATGTGGTTCTGCATCAAGAAGAACTGGAAATGTTCTGACGGTCCTGGCAATGCGCTACACAGCGTGCAACTTCTCAAAAGTTTGCGACCTGAGATAGCGACCATGGTGCAGCCGGTAATACAGCGCAACAGCTACTGGTGTCACCCTGAGGCAGTACTGCTAGCAATGGCAGCGGGCCAAGATCAAGCCACACGGGAAAGGGCGGTCACTCAAATCCAGCAGTGTCGCAGCACTCAAGTCGATAGTGATACTGACGAAGTGCGGAAGTTTAAGCTTCCAAAAGTGAATATGAGGGCAAACAGCATCATGGAGCTGATTGATTGATGTAATGAGGCGATAACCGAGCCGCCCTTGACGCAACAACTGTCCGATGATGACTTACTAGACATCATCGCGAGTCCTCTCGAAGTACCGCCATACCCCGTGCACAGTCAGACGGTGGAACGGATGTTGAAAGTGGTGACCAAGGCGTCTTTGAAGGTAATTGGTGAAGAGGCCCGCCACGGTTACATTGTGGCGAAGTTGAAGCACAGGTTAGCAATGCCAGTGCTCAGCAGCAAAAAGGATTTCGTGTCGGGTTTTCTGTCGAGCATGTAGACAAGTAGTACAGTTATAAAATGATAGTTCGTACAAAAAATGTGGCCGCTCGTACAAAAGGTGACGTCGCTGTATGCCCGTCTCCTTCGGTTGTAGTGGAACGGAGCATGATGCCGATTTCGCCTGGTCTATTTGTCATAACAATAAGATATCAAGTGTCTCAGAATGATTTAATTGGTCTTCGATGTAAACAGACGAGGAATTTTGAAGATGTTCAAGCTTTCAAAAGTGAAAATATTAGCATTATACGCTGATAGATCTACTGATTGAAAATGGAACGAACAAGCGACGTACAGTGAACCATTCTTTCATGCGTCAGATATCCAGGCAACTTATTAAGCGACTGGTGCTTATCAAAAGCCTTTTACCCCACTAAACACTTTCATTGAGTTTTATTAATGAGCTTCATCACCAGAATCCATTCATCAGTCATCCACAGCATCGACTGCCGCCTTTTTCGTCACAGCGCTGCGGCGGCGCTCCGACGGTGGCCGGACGCGTGGTGTTAGATGCCAATCGCAACGGAGCGCCATCACTGGAGACTTCAACGCCGGGCGCCCGGCAAATTTGTTTCTTTATCGGCCTGTAGCATACTTTGTTTATTGTTTGATTTAGATTTGGTTTCGACCACAGGTTTTTTTAAGGTTATCTGCACGATAATTTCCCTAAGCAAAGTGTAATTTCCAAAAAAATGTCCTTCGTGACACACCCTAGTACACAGTCTTCCAGAAAGATTAGTGACTGACACTATCACGCGCGGTTGAGTCATGCTGGCTGTTCACCATAGTATCGGAGCTAGCGAGGTCGTATTAATGACATACCTTCAAGCAGTAACAGCTCGCATCCAGTTTGGTCACATTGCTCCAACGGTATGCTCTATAAACCTACCTCTTGGGACTTTTTTAACCCGAGTTGAGCTGGTCGGGATATTTTTAGAACTTTCCTCACAATTTTGTATTCTAAGTGGATTAAACTATCACCACACAATGCGAGGCTGTGCTGATGTGAACACGAGAGGTCGCGTCTTGCAGACTTTTATCATGGATGAATCCTTAAGCGTTTTAAACACTGGCATTCATACCCTCTTTGTGATGTCATCTCGACATACGTCGGGGTTATATTGAAGTCTATGCAGCCCACAGCTGGCACAACATTTAGATTGGTCGGTATCTGAAGACCCATGGGTTGTGACCATTTTCCAATCTGGTTGACATATCGAGGAAACGCAACACTAAGTACCAGACTCCAGCGATGGAGCCTACATAAAACTTATTAGGCCACATTGGAAGATCAACTCAAGGACATATTCTCCAGTCTAACTGGACAACAACTACACTCAATAGACATATTTCAATTGCTACTCTTAGAGGAAACATCGGGGTGCATGCAGAAAACATCCGGATCCCATCATCGAACCCCTTGCCACCACCGAGTGTCGAGATGCCGTTAAACCACACCGCCGCACATTCAAAACATGTAATCGCAATAGTGCCACAACTAATCTTACTTTGTGTCGTAAGGCGAGAGTCGTGGCACGTCGGACCATCTTGGAAAACAAGCATGCATCATTGAGGGTATGTGCCAATACTCTTAGCTGGCCTAGCTCCTCGTCACATGTATGATCTCGAGTGAAAAATATTTCCGGTACTTGCTGTTCAGTTCCCTTCCCTGTGCCCCGAATAGCGGACCAGGACGTTAACCACCCTGCGGAAGTCAGCTATGAGATAGGACGTGCTCTGTCACAAGGAAGTCGAGGCAGGACTGCTCACTCTGAGTTCTTAGGCCAGGAAGCTGTATGTGGGTCGGTGCCAGCTGACTTTATGACCACAGTGGCACCATTCAACAATCTTTGTTTTATCATGGAAAAACTAACTTACGTCATCGGATCACTCCGGACTACGTCAGGGGGCCTGATGGCATCCACAGCGCCACGCGAAACTGTATTTCATCTTGTGCTCTTATCTCCTTTCTTGCATCTTTCAATTCATTGACATAAAGACATCAAGACATAAAAGATTAGTGCAACTCTGAGCCACAAGGGCCCTTCTTGGTTGCACTCTGTACACTGAACCAGTTGCCCAACAAATCTGCCAATCAGCCCTCCCTGTAATACTGAAAAGCAAGCCCTCTATTCTTATAATGATTGTCTGTGCTGTTTTTAAAGATGTTCAATGTGCTGCTACTGACGATGTTTTCTGGCAGCTGGTTCCAGTGTTCCACTACCCTGTTGGTGAAGAAAGTTTGCCTTAACCTTGTTCTGCTGTGGTTAATTTTAATTTTGAATTTATGACCTCTAATTGCATCATTTCTGTTAAATTCAAACATTTCCCCAAGGTATCCCCTCTCCAGACCATTGACAAATTTAAAGACCTCGATGAGATCTCCTCTCAGCCTTCTATATCTAAGTGAAAACATATTCAATTTCTTCAATCTTTCCTCATATGCCAGGTTGCTTATGCCATTAACCATTTTTGTAGCCTCTTTTGTACTCTCTCTAAAAGCCAACAATCTTTTTCATAGCTAGGAGATCAAGCTTGGATGCAGTATTCCAAATGTGGCCTGACGTATGCACAGTAAAGCTTCCTGATCACTTCCTCACTTCTGTATGATACATTCCTATTTATTGCCCCGAGCATTCTCAGTGCCTTCTTCCTGGCTTCCTTGGTCTGTTCTGATGCCCCCAATTTTGTGTTTAGAATAACACCTAAATCCTTCTCCTGTTGAGTCACTGATAGCACTTGGCCACCCATCAAGTATGGAGCCTTCATATGCTGCTTACCTACATGCCTGATTTTGCACTTATCAAAGTTAAATTTCATTTGCCATTCTTCGGACCACTTCACAAGTTCGTCTAAGTCTTTTTGCAGCGAGATATGCTCATCCTGACCTGTTATTGCCCTAAAGACCTTCAAATCATCTGCAAATGTCAAACCTTTACTGCTTAGGCCACTTTCAATGTTATTTACAAATATAATGAACAGTAATGGCCCTAGTACTGACCCCTGGGGGACTCCACTAAGAACATTTTGCCATGATGACTTTGTACCATTTAGCATCACTCTTTGCTGTCTATCTGAAAGCCACAACTCTATCCATTTTAAGATGCTACCTGCAATACCATGGGACTGAAGCTGTATCATTAACCGTTTATGGGGTACCTTGTCAAAGGCCTTACTAAAGTCAAGATATGCTACATCAACCTGATTTCCTGATCAAATTGTTCTGTGGCGAAGTTCAAAAAGTCCAAGAGGTTTGTGAGACACGATCGTCCTTTTCTAAATCCATGTTGAGTATCTTGAATCAATCTGCTACCTTCCAGATAACTAACTATTCTATCCTTGATAATTGATTCGAGTACCTTGCAGACTAGGGATGTGAGACTTATTGGCCTATAGTTTTCAACTTTCCCTCTTTCTCCTTTCTTGAAAATAGGAACTACATTTGCCCTTTTCCAATCGGTTGGAATTTCATTATGTGAAACTGATCTACAAAATATTATACTAAGTGGAAATGCCAGTTCCTTTTCAGTTTCCCGCAACACCCTAGCATAAATATCATCAGGTCCTGCTGCCTTATTTGGCTTTATTTTCCTGATATGATTGTAAACAACATCACTACCAATGAAATCAACATCATTTGTCAGATCCCATGTAACTGAACTATGGTGTACGGTCGGCAGATTGGTCATATCTTCCAATGTAAACACTGATTTGAACTGCTTGCTCAGCTCCTCAACCATCTCACTATCCTCACCCAATGTAGTCCCGTTTACTTCCAGTGGACCAATTGTGCTAGAAACTTTACTCAGCTTGTAGAAACTAAAGAACTTTTTACTGTCCCCATTACAGTTTCTAGCTAAATCCAGTTCCTTTGCTCGCTTTGCTGCTCTGGTTTTTTGCTTCACAGTGTCTCTAGCTTTTCGATACGCCTTTAGATTAATGACATTTAAGGCTTCTTTAAAAACTCTAAATGCAGTTTTCTTAGGCCTAATTGCTTTTATCACGTCTGGTGTAAGCCATGCTGGCTTTCCTACCCTTCTTTTGCGTCTTTGCTTTTGGGGGACATGTCTAATCTGAGTTTCCTTTAAGTAAGATTTGAACTTTTCCCACATTTCACAGGCACTCAAATTGGAGAATTCTTCTTCCCATCTGATGGCACTTAAAGCCGCTCTCATGCCGTTAAAGTCCGCTCTGTTGAAATTTGGAACCTTTACCAAATTATCCCTGATAATTTCCCCTACATGTGCCTTGAATCTAACTATGTTATGGTCACTTTTTCCCAGAGTTTCGCCTACAGTCAAGTCTTGAACCAAGTCACTTAAATCCGAGAATACAAGGTCCAAGAATGAACCATGCCTGGTAGGTTCCGATACAAACTGGTGTAAGAACAGGTCCTCTTCAAAGCATTTCCTGAACATTTTGCATGATGGGGAGCCAACACCAGCATTTTCATAACCTTTTAGATTAAAGTCACCGATAATAAGGCACTTCCTCTTAAAGTTTCTACTGATTTCCTCACAAATCACCTTGTCAAGCTCCAGTTGCTGAGAATGTGGCAGGGTTCCTGATCGGTAGAAAGCTCCTATCCTAAGAGTATTGCTGTTGCCTTTTCCCACAGTGACATCAAGCCAAATGGACTCCACAGACATATTTTTATCCCCACCTGCTACTTTTTGAGAACTGAATAAGCTATTCACATAGAGCATTACACCACCCCCTTTCATTGCTGGACCCCTATTGCACGAAAACATATTGTATCCCTGGATCTCATAGTCCTGTAAGTTATCTCCAAAATATCCTTCACTGACCCATGCCTCCGTAATGCAAACAAAATCCGGTTCCTCCTCAGCAACATAACACTTGAACTCATCAAATTTGGAACGGATACTCTGAGCATTAAACATCATACACTTAACAAATGCTCCATAACCACCTTTGGCTTTTTCATATTGAGGAGTTCTTTTATCACTAGATGAACTATAACTCTGTCCCCTTGAGTTGCTGCTGTCCCTATTTGCAGACTTTGAGGTTCTATTGCCTTGGCTGACACTATTGGAATATTCCTGAGTTGGCAATGCAATTTCATCCCTCCCCACCCCATTTCCTAGTTTCCCTGAAGGACATGCTCATATACTTTGCCTAACACATGGACCCCTTCTCAGAAAAATGCAGGCCATCCCTCTGATAGAGGTCCCACGATGCATAAAACCTGCTCCACTCGTCTACAAATGTAAAACCTAGCTCCTGGCAGAGCTTTCCTACCCTGGTGTTAGCTACCAGTGCCCTAGAGCTCCACTCAGGGAGGCTCTAGCCCTAGGCAAAATTCCTGTTACAAGCACTCTATTGGTACCCTTCAGGTTGGCCAGAAGGGCCCTGTACTCCTGCAGAAGCTCCTCGCTCCTATTATGACCTATGTTATTTACCCATACATGCACTATGACTGTGTTAAACTGGTGATCACTGGTGACTTGTGCCACCGCAGGTACCAGGTCCTTCACCTTGGCACCAGGCCTGGTGATGCACCTCCTGTCCCTCCTACCTTTACAAAATACCCGCTCTGAATGACGCACACGAGAGTCTCCTATGACCAGCACTGACTCCTTACTACTGCTATCCTGGGGGCAGTCATCCAATGCCTGGAACATATTTGTTGTTACTATGCATGCCCGCTGGGCCGGTCGGCTACACTTCCTCCCGCTCCTACCACCTGCCACCTGCCACTCACTGACCCTTTCCTTAGGTTCGCGTCTCCAAATCCTCCACCCCCTGACCTCATGCCACTTCCCCTCCTGTGACCTACCAGAACTACCCCTCCTCTGTTCACTATTAACACTATTAACACTCCCCTCTTGAGAGATCCCAGCCACCTCCACAGTAGGGGAAACCTCAGCTACCTGGTGGCCTGCGACCACCTGGGCATATGATGTCCCTGCTACGGATTGACCCCTTGTTGCTTTATCTTGCCTACCCTGTGCAACAAGGGCAGCCTTGAGGTTGGAAACCTCTGCCTTAAGGGTCCTAATTTCTTCCTCTAGTACCTGCATCCTGGTCGAAACCATCCTAAACGCTGCAGCTTATGCCTAGATTTAGATTCAAATTAACTTGCTAAATTAACTTGCTAAACAACCGACAAAAAAGCTAACTATCATTCACTATAAATCGCTACCTCCTATACTGTCAGTTAAATATCTGAGTGCCTCAAGAAAAGCAGAAACTATTAAACAATTGTTTGTTTTTTGTTTTGTTTTCTTTTTAAATAAATTAAATAACTAAACAAGATGTCTAATCTAATTGTCTTCCACACAAGTAGACAACTATATAAATAGCCCTTTGATATCACTTATGGCTAGACAGAAAAATGAACAGTCACACAGCACTTATGAATACCCCCAACTTACTACTAATTAAACTATCTTAAACTTCAACACCAAACACACTTGCTAAACAACCGACAAAAAAGCTATCTATCATTCACTATAAATCGCTACCTCCTATACTGTCAGTTAAATATCTGAGTGCCTCAAGAAAAGCAGAAACTATTAAACAATTGTTTGTTTTCTTGTTTTGTTTTGTTTTTTAAATACATTAAATAACTAAACAAGATGTCTAATCTAATTGTCTTCCACACAAGTAGACAACTATATAAATATCCCTTTGATATCACTTATGGCTAGACAGAAAAATGAACAGTCACACAGCACTTATGAATACCCCCAACTTACTACTAATTAAACTATCTTAAACTTCAACACCAAACACACTATGCACACCAAAAAATAAATAAAGTATGTTAGGATAGTATGAATGTTGTCTAATGTACTTATCAAATCTACACACTTGTAATATCTCCTACTACAGAAATCGAAGAGTCGAGAACACGCCGAAGCCACGAGGCCTCCCTTTGGCGCATACAAGATGGCGTCCTGCGGCGTCGCTAGGTTAATATAGTATAGTTTGCGTGCTACGAAAATGCTTATAAGATAAAACCTAATGAAATATAATAAGAGAAGTAATTGCTAAGCACCTATCCACAGCTTTGACTAGAGTACTGCCCTGTTCTGCAGCGTCTTATCTGAAAACCTGGAGCTCGGGCGCGCGTCCTTCCACCTTGAGAGCTGGCGGCAAAACTGAGAGCTGGCGGCAAAACATTGAGGCTCGGTGGCCGTTTTCTCTACTCTTGGCGGGGGATGAGTAGCCTAGGGGTAAGTTGCTGGTCTCACAATCGAAAGGTTGTGGGTTCGAGTCTCATCTGTCCTTACTTTTCGCCCGCGACCAGTCGGCGTGAGAGATTGGCGACGCTACATGACTCAACGGTCGATGTGTCGTAAAACCAATAACCAACCAATCTCCTCTTGGCGGGAAGCCAATGTAATTCACATTGTGAATCCAGGTAAGACTGGCCGTGACCCTCTACATTGCTGCCCTATCTCTCTGGCATCATGCCTTTGTAAGCTCATGAAACGAATAATAAATGCTCGCCTGAGTTGATTTCTCGAAAAAGGAGGAATAATCACAAGCTTCCAGTGTGGGTTCAGGAAAAATTGTAGCACTCTCGATCGCGTTTCACGACTACATATATAAATAGGACACAACTTCATGCACAATAGGCACATGGAACCAGACTTCTTGGACATAGAGACTGCCTATGACACCATGCGGCAATACGGAAGAATGAAGAAATTGTGGAACCACGGGAACGCGGATCTATAGGAACGATGAAAACATTTTGTGTGACCCTATCGTCCGTGTCCGAATGGGAAACTATGTGTCTCCACCTATTGTCCAGAAGAACGGAGTTCCACAAGGGAGCGTACTTAGCGTTGCATTTTTGTGTGTGCAATTTTGACTGCTCTGAAAATACTCTTGATTTTGTTCGCATAGCGGCGTTCTTGGCGCAATCATCGCCGCATGACAGAATGTTTACGTTTTCGCCCCATAATGAAGCTTAATGGCATCATATTCAGTTGGTTGTAGACTAGGTGATATTGGAGTAGGTGATATTAGCTGTATCAGGATTTAAAAATAAATGAAAACCATATCATTACATGTACTTTCACAGCAAGGGATGCCTGAATGAAAAATGTACCTGACCAGGTGTTTTTTTAGCATATTTAATTTTCAAACTAGCAAATAATATAGTGATAAATTTCCACAAATACCACAACATCTCAGAATCATTGTAGGAATGTCTGAACATTCAAAATTGACCATACTCATTATCAAACTCTGGACAGGCAGCATTCATCATACAACCCCAATATTTGAATGTTAGTTTGCTGGATAAGCGTACCCTGTCTGGATACCTACATGTTCAAGTTCTGAAGCAGTGCTCAGATTTGTTTGATTTGGTTGCAACATGCAAATGATATGTCCAGGGTTGTCCTTTGTTTTGCAGGATTGTGGCAATATAGGTACCTACACACCATACCTGGTGAAATTTTATATGAAACATTTTCTGCAAGAGTGCATGGCTTGCAGTATTGCTGTGGTTTAAGGTATTCAGGGCACATGTTTTGCATGCATTTTAACTCCATAAAGAAAACAGGAAATACGCTTTGCTACCTTCAGTTACATCAGTTTTTATTCTGCAAAATTTTGGAGATTATTTTTTCATTTTCATTTTTGTATGACCAATACATTCTTCTGTAAATGCTTACATTTCAGGATGCAGGCAATAACGGGCTTTGAGTTGGGTAACATTCCAAGAATAATTACATTAGGAATGAAGATGGAGCATAAATTAACCTAACCCAGCTTAACCTCTTGTCAGAAGAAATCATCTTAAAAGCTAAATTGCTAAATGGCAGCCAAGGTACCCTAAAGCCCAAATCATCTTAAAAATGTTTTTTTAAATGGTATTGTAGTTTAAGGCAACCATGACAAGCTTTACACACATTTCAACTTTATAAAGCACACAAATGGTTAAGCTAATCAAGGTAGCCTGTATGCTGGGTAAATTCTGAATGTTCTGAGCATGAAAAAAATTGAGCTTCCTCTTTAAAATAAAACTGTTCAGGCTAGGTTAGCTAGGTAAAAATGGTTTAATATTTTTCATTTTCTTAATTTGTTTTTCTAAAAGGAAAATTAGGCTTGGATAGGTTACCTTAGGTTGCATTATTAGGCTTGTTAGCTTGTATGCTATTTATGCTTTGTCAGAAAATGTTATGATATTTCATTTTAACATACATTTTTCGCTATATTATCTGAATGAAAGTACATTTTTGGTGTGATTGTGCTTGTGAAATGATGAGTGAAGGTATTGCCAGAGGAAATGATTGGTCACATTGTCTTATTCATGTTGACAAACATTGTATTTGAAAAAATTCAAAAAATAAAAAACTATTTTTAAAAAAAAATTTTACCAACTTTTTTTTTTAAAAAAAAATTTTTAGGGGTGGGAAAACAGTTTGACAGGTAGGTACCTGCAATCATGAGCTGGAAAGTATTTTGTGAAACATGACCATGCGTCTTTGGGCAATAGATCTATCTGTTTTATCCCAAAATGATTGTGTTCAGTGGAAATATAAACCCATTCTGTGAAATGTAGCTGAACACCGAGGTATATGAGCACATGAAAACAAAAATCAAGAACTGTTCGGTATTCTTTGCTACTTTTGTTTGAGATGTTTCCACCAGGTTTTGATCATTCATCTTTATAAAAATATTAGTGTATGTAATGATTTAACTCCATAGCTCATTGGCCCTGCTAATTAATTCACAAGACATAATTCCTAAAAATTGCAAGTCACAATACCTATGGTATGTACAATTATTGTACATGCTTTTTCCCTTCAGGTAATTTTGTAATTTTTTTGTTTTGTTTTTTTCCTCACTGAAATATTTTGAAAGGTAGCTAGTATGATGTGCCCAGTCATTTACTCCGCAATTGTATATTTCTTAGTTGGCAAAAAAGTAACACAAAAAAAGAGCTTTGGGTTGGGCCATATAGCATACCAAATAATGTTAATTAAAAGGAAAATGCAACATGGTCTAGACTAACCCGGACTAACTTCTAATGTAAGATAAAATTTAGGAAGGTGGATAAAAATGGAACAATTTTTCTTCCTAAACTTCAAATTAAAAACAGCTGAGCTAAAAAAAAAACTTAAATACCCTGACCTAACCGCATAAGTTGCTTTTGAAGAACACAAGAAACTTGAGGAATAAAGAGCAATGTTTGCAACTAAAACTATTGATGAAGCCTAACCTAACCCCTTTATTCGCTGACTGCAGGTAACATGTATCTAAAAAGTGTCTTGTAAATATCTCAAAGCCCAATAATACTGCGCATACAGGTTGTGTTAATAAGAGGAAGTATTAATGATGCCAAACACCAAGGTGGAATATTATTCCCCTTGGTTTGCCATTCACCAAATCTGGAAGGCCTCAGGCATTGGTGTTGAATGTGAATATCAGTAAATGTGTTGTTCAAGGCTGTTGCAGAATATGAAGAAAAATCAAAACAAGCTACATTTATTACCATAATCATAACGAGGTGACCACTCATTTTTGTCATGAATCCCATATTTTTAATTGACAACCAAAAGAATACAGAAAATTCAACTTTGTGTGTTGCAATATATACTGAAAATTGCAGTAAAATGTTAGAAAAACATATAAAGCTAACCTACTGATCCCGGATCATTTGCTGCAAGCTGATGTTTGATTCCCTCCACCCTAATAATGTTGGATCCCATGCTGCCTAATCATGATTGATAGTAAAAGTCAACATCATTTCAAAGTTAAAGGTTCAAATACAACTTCCACCACTTGATTGCGCTGGTGTACCCTTTGATCAGAGCTTCAGCTACGCGACAGTTCGGAATGATTTTCTCGGACCACTCGGGTGAATTGAGCGAGGTGTCAACGTTCCATTTACCCAACTATGACTGAACAAACCGTAACAGTTGGCCACTCCCGATGCAGCTCAGCTTCTTCATAAATCCAAAGGCTGTGGAATATCATCAATCTTGAAGTCGTGGCGAGACGACGAGCTTGTAAACGTTCCATTGATGAACAGCACACAAGTGTCCCCACTTTTTAACAGTTGCATGAACTCTTAGTGACATGCGTGGGTGTCATGACGGACTTTGGATGGGGTACAGACGGCACGAGAGGATTTTTAAGTTATTTTTTTATGCAAAGTAATTCTGCAAAATACGCAATCATTCTTATCTTGTTAAATTACATAAAGCTTCGAGCGACCAGGCCCCTATGGCTCAAATATGCTACGTTAGCTGGGATAGGTAGGCGTGCCCGCTTTCAGTCATTTAACACTCCCACTCTTATAATTTATATTGGGTCGGAGTATGATGGGCTTTGATGGTAAGCCTGCATACGTCAAAGGACGTGACCTCTTAGTCAAAGTTCTCGACTAGGCCACGTCCACCAGAGACATAGGGACGTCTCAAAAAGTGTGCATATGTATGTGGGAGGCGGGCAAAATCCTTGAACCATGAAAAGTTGGGGACCATACCACTCCTCCCCTGTTTCCACACCTATGATGTTTACCAGTCCTTCCGATGCCGGTGGATTCAGTAATTGTGGTAATGTCGAGATCAGTGGCATATCCAAGGGGGATAAAAGAAAGTAAAAACTATTCTTGGTTTAGGGTATGTTATAATATCATGTTCAGGCCCTACTGTATCCACATATGAGTATTATAATAATTGGCATTCATTTGTATACCACTCGATCCGCCACAAAACAGGCTGGCTGTGCCCACACTTCGTGGTGAAGGCGGAGACAAACATTTGCCTTCGCATGTGGTGACTTTAGCATTAACTATATGATGCTGGTTGGTAAACAATGCATTTAAGACAAAGTTTGTTTCATATGAAAGAAGAAAAATAAGTAAAGTTCCGTAAACCAGCACCATTATCATCCGCAACAAATGGACATTGTACTCGCAGACATCGTTGCGGTGTTATTTAATCTTTAATCAAACTTGACGATATATAGCGGCAGTGTCAGTTGATCAAGAATGCCTTCATTGAAACGAGCGACCAATTCTGTAGGGGTTCCAGGGGGGAATTTTTAGTTCCTACCATCCTTTGATCAAAATATTCAATTTTACATGCGACCACATCATGCTTCCGGCGATCCCCATGTTTAAGCTATAGGGAAATCCGCTGACATTACAACCTTAGAACAAAATTGACGAATTCTAACGATCATTATACTGGAGTCTAAGTGGTATCAACTGATACAGAAATTATGAATGTATCCATCACAGGTGGGGAAAAATCTCTAGATAGGATATTTTCTTTGTTTTTTTGCAATTATCTTCAAGATTTTGCATCTAGTGGCCGTGGCCACCATTTTTTACATGAATAAATTTAATCCGAATTATTGCTAGGGTGGCTTGAGGAATCAGGGTTCTATTGCTAAGCAGAGCTTGTTGCGTGAACCCTGGCCCCATCACCCGATCCATGAACTCCAGTTCAACGACAGAATTTAGACCGAAAGTTTAACGTGCCGCCAATGCACCGACACGGCCACCCGGTAGCTCGTCCCCGGCCTTATCGGGCCAGCTGCCAACTGACACTCCTGGCCGGGGCTAAATGCGAGCGCGCGAAGCGACTCGAACCCTGTGTTGCCAGTACAGGAGAGACCAGTGCAGGCCAGCGATCTAACCAACTGAGCTACCGGGGCGGTTACCATGCGACCCAATGGCAAGCTTACAGTCCGAACATCCGCCGCTAGGTGCAAATCGAAGCGCCACCAGTAGCGTGGCCGCGCACGTCCCCCCTATATATATATATATATATATATATATATATATATATATATATATATATATATATATATGCATACATATATATATATATATATACATATATATACATATATATATATATATATATATATATATATATATATATATATATATATATATATATATATATATATATACTACAAAATATACAGATTTTAGATAACATATTCCCTGGCTTCTCAATAAGCCAATGGAGAATGTATCCAGAGGTATATATTCCGGTTCCTTGGATTATAGAATAGACGCAATTGCAAAGGAAGTGACATGAAGACTAGACTATGCAACACAGCACGATATAAAGAAAACATATTCAGCAGACATACTATGGGAAAATATAACAGACGTATTGAATGATTTAACGCTGTTTGACCTTGCAACATTGTGAGACAGATGATCAGTTAGGCGACGCGCTGCGACCAGATGGAAGAAGGTGGGTGGTTGGAGGCCAAGAGAAGTCGTCGAGATCGCTAGATCACCAACGTGTCACCACCGACGCGCACTTTCTCTAGTTCAGAGCAGACACTCCGACGAAGTCCCACATATTTACGATTTTGCACGTTAGCGCGTTAACGTTAACGCGTTAGCCTATTTGCGCGTTAGCGACCTTTTCTTCTAATTAGAAGATTAATTGAAGTGGTAGGCTACAGCTCGAGTACATTTCAATGTGGGAATGGAGCATGGCATGCTTTGGGAGGAGGGGCGGGGTTTACTTGTCCAGCCTCAATATTGCTGAGGTTCAACATGAAACCTAATGGGTGATGACGGGAAAGAATGCCACGAAAAAAAAACACATTTGCCGCCTCCCAATTCTAACATTTTGGAACAGCTCTACCCTGGATGTAATGTGCAGTCACTAAATTCATTGGCTGGTCTCCCCATGTCTGTTAAGCTTGAGATCGACCATGACATTTTTCATCACCCCTAAATCTGAAGCTACGCCACTCTCGCCCTCGATGGACTTGATATAAACTTGCTTATGTTATCGAAGGCATGCTATTGTCATCCGTAAATGCACAAACTCAGCGTGAAAGTGGACATCAGGCGACGAGAAGACGTCACGGTAATCTAGATTACTCAACGGTTAAATATTTGTCAGTGAACCTGAATTATTTACGACAATATTGCTGCGAGTCCTTGAAATCTGCAAGCAACTCGAGGGGGAGTAGGCTATGGGTCTGTTCTCGTTCTTCATCCGAAACAAAGCATGGAGACACGGCGAGTTCAGATGAGGGTAAATTGGCCTTGCGAAGGGAACGCTGGGATGAATTCGGATCAGGAATAAGCTGTGCTCGAAAACGCTGTCGCAGAATCTGGCGCGACTGCTTATGATAGCTGAGACGGCTGATGGTTATGTTGATTGTTCAATTATGTTTTATGTTAATGTCCAAGTTCCGTATATTTTGCACTTTTCCGCATTTGAAAACTGTTTTTGCATAATTATCTGTCATGCATACTTTCATACTACCTCGACAAGTTTGTGTGAGGATTGCTAGAGCACATTTACCAACGTGAAAGGGCGGGTTAGTTTGGATAAGCTTGGGTGAAGTAAGAGGAACGGCAAGAATATACCACATTCCTCTTTGAATTGTTTGTAGTTTTCAAAGACGCACCTCGATATTACCGTAGATTGATTCGATTCACTGACAAACCCTTCAACAATGAAGGGTATAAATCTTGAAGCTTCTTTTTCTCGCCTCATGTCCTCTTTAGCATTTAGCTTCCTCCCCAACGGACAACAATAGCATGCCTTCGATGTCATGAGCAAAGCTCTATGAAGTCCGTGACTTTCAACCTGCAATCCATTACTTCAGTAAACTATCCAGTTACAAGCAAGTGGCACCGCAAATGACCTTCGTATATAAAACAGACAATGGGAGTAAATGCACATGCACCTGTTACCACTCAAAACCGTGCACCGGAAGAAGTCTTGGCAACCGCTTCAGGATTTGACATTCCAAGCCACCAATGCAACGTAAGGATTTACAACATGCCCATGAGAATATCAAATTTCCCACCAATGACCATGTCGAGAGTTAGCGATAACCTGCTTGCGAAAAATAAATGTTAAATAAATTAATGGTACTGCAATAGGAAACAATATATGGTTGAAGCATTCAAAATAGTTATAGGAAATGAGCTGATGGTCAGATTGCATTCTAGTTGCATTTAATTCTTCAGGTACGATATTCACAGTCGCAAATGCAACCTATGCGAGCCCCTGCAAATCATCGTGACTAATTGCATTCCATACAGCCCAGTTCTAACCTGAAATTAGATCTGTGAAATACCTACTTGTCTGCACTGTCAAATGCATGGAACGTTTACAGCGAATTTAGCAACCATTTCCAGGCTCTTTGCTTTCATGATAATTGTTAATGAATGGAACCAACTCTTAAATTATAGAGCGCTTTGCTTACTCCATGCATTCGTTTAGTTTGGGGTTAGGCTGCATGAGGTGGTAGCGGGATGGGGCGGGGTGGGGGTTTGGGGACGGGACAATGTACCAGATGCCGTCAGCTGATGGTGTTCATCACCACTCGGGAGACGATACGACAATTCAATAATATAATCTTGTTACGGCCACCTTATACGCGATCATGGCACAGAACACACACGATATTTGGTACCTGATCAGGGGCCTAATGCAGATCTGCAAGTAGGGCAGATACCATTACGAAGCTGCCTTGCATATCTAGTCAATATCTGTTTCGGCTCATCCTGGTGGACGGTTAATACGAACGACTGAACAGGCAGCAGGTCATCCACATTTCCAGCGATGCAAAGGCCAGCTTTTGGGTGATTCACGACCACGTGCTATAATTATCTGTGTTGCGGAAGCTGTCTAAGCCAGATGCACATGAGCTTTGTTCGTAAAATATTGTAATTAAAATATAAACAATGTGTTCCACAGACCCGTTTAGCCGACACAATGCAAATCATTCCCAAGAAAGCAGTCAAAATCGAATTATTCTGGGCTTGACAGTGCCAGAAAGTCCATCTGTCCCCCAGATAAATAGTTGGATAGCAGGGCAATTAAATTGGCCATATTCGTCCACATTTCATGATAGAGAAAATAAATCCATTTCTACTGTTGGTAGCGATCAATGCATTTGCGACTCTGTCTAATTTGGTCCACTCTAGCCTCCTTCATGTCGGAAAGTAGAGCAAATGATGAAAAATCCTCCACCTCGAGTCCACGTGTATGCATCGTACACTTAACCCGCGCCGTCTTTCCAGTCAGATCCTCACACCCCGTCTCGGGGGGTGGGGGATTAGTAACCCACCCTCTAAAATCCAAACTAAGCATCGCACGAAAATGAAAGAGGTGTCATCGGAAAACGCTCGACGAGTAGGGTCCGGGTCCATCCTCAAAACAATTGACCCCCAAAATTGACGTCAACAGGGAGCTAGATTTTTCACGACTTTTCACGACTTAATTGTGTTTTTAGCTCTGGGGAGTTCATTTTGGGGATATATGAAAAAAACAAGGTATATTTGGAATGAGAAAAGGACAGCGAAACCGACCAGGCCTTTCATTTTTTTGCCCCCCCCCACATTTTGTGAAATTTCAAAATTTCGAGTTTTCAAGTTTTCTTTGATTTTCCTTTTTTAATGGGTAGAGCAGACCGAGAAAAGTTATTGCAGGTCAACTTGCCCTACTAAAATGCTTACTTTAGCCAGAATCCTCTATTTGAACTGGAATTTGGCACATACGCAATATTTATGTGGTCAAAAACTAAAACAGACAAAAATACCACTTGTACGTTTTGTTGCATCCCTAAAGATAAGCAAACGCTGAAAGTTTCATTAAATATCTGTATCCTTTAAAGCGTGACGACTGGTTTAACTTTTTTGGAGGTGACCTCGCTTGACCTTGACTAACTCGTTGACCTTAGACTGTGTTTGCATGGAGGGTGGCTTCGTTCATCATGTAGCCAATGGTTATTTGCAGCGTCGCAACTACACCTACTCCACTTGGGAATATTGTAGCAGAGCTTAATGGGGGGGGGGACACTTGGAACACAGAAATCCCACCGTTCGTGTAGCGGCAGGTACCGCAACGGAAGTCGTCGTCGCTGCTTACTCAGACAGTCGCCGCCAGCCGGGCTGTCGAGGCCAGTGGGTGTTGTGACCCATCCCCTACGCTCGAGTTACATAGCTGACCTCGACGCCGTCGGCCGCCGCGGACGTCGCTGTTTGACGGATGTGACGTGTCAGTGTCTGACTGTCAGATGTGGCCGTCATGGGTGTATGGTGATGTGACAGCTTGTTCTGGGCCGCAGCGCCACTAACTACCGGCTGCCTCCGAGCTGTGCGGCTCAGCTTACGTAAACATGTTATGGGTTAATGTGTCTGTCGCCAGTCGTAGACTCGGCCGACCGGGGCCGAGGCTCAGAGGTGTCTTAGACAGCGTGTCCAATGTCTCTTAGCCAGACAGCGTGACCCGCTGGTGTAGTGCACTGAGATCGGGCATTGCTCTGGTTAGTTAGAGCCGCGTGACGATGACGTGGTTCTCTGGCGTGTGGCCAAGGGCGGTTGCCCTGAGGCTATATAGTCGCCGAGCGAGGCGGATCGCTCTTTTTTCACTTCAGTCACTTGACTTCTCGCTCTCTCTGAGTGGACGCTGCGGGGCGGCTGGCCGGTGGTCAGCCGCCCGGGCTCACCCCTGAAGGTATGTCCGAGACTGACTGTCTGAAACCGCTGTATAGCTGTTGAGATGTAAGCTTGTAAGATGGGAGTTAGTATGTTTGAAGATCGATCTGTGTGCAAGTTGGAGATTGTGTGTGAACGTTGCTAACAAGAGATTGAGATGATATCAGACTGAGTTTATATGAAGACCTGGATGAAGATATGTGTGCGATGGCCCAGAGCTCTGAAATGGAGACTCAGAGCCTTTGAAATGATAACCGGGCTCACAAAATCGCGAACGTCGAGGTCCATAGTCTATTCACGTTCCTACAGAAGTTTACCTCAGACAAAGTGGGAAAAAATATCTGATAAAGCTCTTGAGGGAGCAAAACTTCATTACAATATCACGGAAACATCCGGGAGTAAAAATAAAAATATGTTTATTAACATTAATGTGTCCATTGGAATACTGAAAAAGGTATTTTTAGTTTAGTTTAGTTTAATAATGTTAATTTAAGTTTACTTTAAACACATCAATGACTTCAATTTACTTCAAAGACATTAGTTTTCACTTGTGAGTTAAAGTTTTGTCAAAGTCACACCGTGCTCGTTTCGATGGTGAGAACAGCAGTGTGTACATGGCTTGTAGTTCTTCGCAACCCTTCTGGAAGAAAAGATACCATAGCTATTCCCGTCAGCTTTCTTGTACTTGCCACATTACGCAGAATTATAATGTGCGTGCTTACAAGCAATGTGTTCATGAAAACGCGTGATAGTGCAGCCAGGGGAGAAACGTCGGACAAATATACTGGATGGGGGAGTTAGGAATGAGAATTGGTGATGACAAAATAAAGAGGGGACGCCTCAATGAATTATATTTTTGGATCCAAACTTAGTCGGGACGGATGGAGGGGTACAGCTTCAAGGAGATATTGAGACATTCTAGGTGGCACTCGCTATCTCTTTGGAGGCTTGAAACCTTCAAAATTATGCCGACTTTCAACATGAGAATGTTGCATTCGAATTTGGCATCTCAATATATATATATATATATATATATATATATATATATATATATATATATATATATATATATATATATATATATATATATATATATATATATATATATATATATATATATATATATATATATATATATATATATATATATATATATATATATATATATATCATCTTCCTATAGTGGATGCCTTACCCGCCATATGGAAGCCTACACCCGTATTCTTCATTGAATTTGCAATGGCACCCCATACATAACATCATTTTCCACCGAAGAGCATACAGTTGGGGGCCGTGGTAGCTCAGTTGGTAGAGCGTCAGACTCTTGATCGCAAGATTGTAGGTTCGCATCTCACAACCGACGGCATTTACCGAGTCCACCCGCGACCAATCGACGTGAGAGTTTGGCGACGCTATATGATCTAGCGGTTGAACGCGTCGTAAAAGAATTCAAGAAAAAAAGAAAGAGGAGCATATCGTTCGAAATCGGGGAATATTACATTCCGGTTGACAACGGCCGTTAATGGTGGTCCCTTGCACCAACTTTACGTCTGCAGCTTACCTAGCGCGTGGTCCAAATTACCAAGTTCATCTTGGCTCCAGTCATGTTGAATACATTTTTATTCGGGGTGTGAATAATGCATGGCTATCCCATTATGCATTGCTTTAGCAATATTAAGGTGACATTATTTTCTGATTGGTCCCAGACGATGCTATTTAGGTTGCAGACCTCTGAAATGTTTGACACCGAACTAATATCCCGACTTCTTCTTTTGTTCGAAATTCACTTCCCCTGTCTGGAACCGTCCGGCTTAACGACGACCCAAGTGGATCGTTGTGTGGATCAAACTTAGGCATGCAAATGTTATTCATGCTTCCAGTTCCCATAATGCTCCGTTTTTGGAGATATTTCCGCTTGAGCAGCCTTGCAACATGGCATCCTTCATATTTCCCGGTCTTCACCAACCTCACAGGATAGTGATGTCAGATGAAACACCGTTTATGTCTGAATCGTCCACTTCCCCGAAGCACCACGAGAGATACTGCTAATTCACTTGTCGCGAGGACAATATCAGGCTACAAGCCCTTCTGAGAATGATGTCTTGTAGACGAGTGCGGCAAAGTGAGACAGATAAGATGACGCCCCGGTAGTTAAGCCGGTACAGCGTTTCAAGTATCTCCTTTGTCCTACCAACACAGAGTTCGAGTCGCAACAGGTTCCTCTGACCGAGAGGATCAGCTGGCACCGGGCTAATAGCGCCGGGGACACAGCAGGGGGAGGGGTAGGATATTGGCGGTACGCTAGATGCTTAGCTACAATTATGCCATCAAATCGAAAGTCAAAATTGAGTAGCTTGCTTAGGATCATCACAACGAATTTCTTAGCGCGGAACCCAATCTTGCGAAACCATTCCGGCACAGACTTGGATCCAACAACAAATTAAAGTAGTTTGTTTCATTTTCGTATCGTCCCAGCACCCGACCACCCGAGAGCAGAGCAGCGCGGGACCTTTTAATTCAGATAATGCAGAACTGGCGTGTGTGTGTAGTGCGGCACAGTCCACGTTAGACGAACGCTGCACCGGCAGGCGGCCGTGTCGTGCGGTGCAGTCTGCCTCTGGTGAAAGGTGCCCCGGCAATACCGAGGGGTGCCGCCGTGCTTGGCGAGGTGGATGTAGTTGAGTTGGCACCATATTGCCCCGGAATTCGGCATGCCGTGCTGGAGCAGTTCGGACCATTTTTGCAGCTCGTACCGTAATTTTTGACGTCCAAAGTGGAATTGCTGTATGCTTTGCTAATGGATCTGTTTATTCTGACTACTACATGTGGTGATTGTGACGTGCCGTTGGTCAGTGCCCAAAATAGTGTGCCGATTTGAACGGTCTGTCCTTGCTCGTGGCAAACTAATTTCAGAATCGAGCCGTCGTTGGGTAGGTTCGAACAATGGGAGGGTGAGCAGGTTCCGTCCGGCTCCATCTTCTCACCTGTGTGAGCAGCATTGAATTTGTCCATTTTTAATACTCGCACGTCCGGAGGTCCGCACCAACTTCGCATGCCCGGGGGGCAGCTGTCTGCCCCCTAAGATCTCTAGAACTATGCTAGCTAGCGACAAACGGAAAACGACGTTGGATAGCTGGTGACGGGCTCTACCGAAAGTGTTTCGGTCATTTATCGCTCAGGTCAACAGTCAGGTCACTGGGTCATCATAGATCAAATTCGACCAGCTCAGGTGGGACTCAGATATTGACACATATCTCAGGACCTGTAACAGATAGAAACAAACGGCGAAGGCTATTCGACAGTCCTTAAAATGCGCTACCGACAATAGGAGGTGTAATTTAAGGTCAAGTCAAACGAAACTCAGGTCAAGGCCATGAAGTCATGACCTCAGCTCAAGGTCATGAAGTCGCCTAGGGAGGTCATGCAATGTATCAATCAACACGTCTTGGCGATACAAGCACAATGACGGTAATTTCAACCTTCTAGCTCAATGCAGTGCGGCATAATGCGCAGAAATGTGTAGTGATCTCAGGTGGCCTCCGGGACCTTGGTGAGGTCACTGAACAATGATGTCAGCGGTAACATTGAGCATAGCTCCCATCTACATGCCACAACCGTAGTGAGGTCATTCCGAGCGAAAATATGTAACCAGGAAACATTTGTATATTTTACCATAGCCCTATAATGGGGAAGCCATGGCAGCGATCTGACCTAAGGTTAATGCTACAAAAAAAAACCATATGCATATTATGGTCCCTGATTAGATCATGACATGCTATAAGTTTGAAAACAATCGCCAAATTATTGTGGAAGTTATGCCACCTAGAACTCCGAGTGTAGTTGGGTCACTTCGCCTGACCTGGTGACTTGACCTGAGATAACCCAGAACTACAAATATGTGAGGATATGCGGAAAAGACAATGAACAGCTATGCGAGGGTTGGCCTTGCTAACCCGATTAGTTTAGCGGCAAATGAGGAAAAACCGGAGGGGGCAGATATCTGCCCCCGGACGTGCGCGGGTTAAGGGATGGCATGCTTAACATTACCACTGCTTGAAACTAGTTTAAGCACTTCATAATCATCTCAGTCTCATTTCCTGCTAGGCGGGAATTTGCATTCTGTTAGCAAGCGTTCTTGTAATAACCTGGAATGCTAATGGCTCTAAAGATCCAGCGGCACTTCGAAGCAAATTAAATGCCACTGTTTAATTTTAGGCCATATAAGCGGAATCGGATTAATGGTCAGGATTCATGATGTACATGGAAGTGTTAACACTGGGAGGGCTACGTTGCAGCCTATGCTGCTGTGATATAGTGCTTGACACTGACACCCGTTGCATCGAACGTTTGTCTAAAGATAACCGTGAAGATCTTGAAGATCTTGTGAAGCTCGGAATCTTGAAGATCTTGTCATCTTGAAGATCTTATGATGGCTCGGACGTCGTCGAAGCACCACTGTCCATTGCAGGCGACTGTCCATTACACATCGGCTGCCGACTAGGCATGCGATGCCGCAACAGCTCGTGGCAATCGGGGCGGACCCAGATGGTAGAGTGGTTTTGATCATTGAAATATGCATTCGACGAGGACCAGGTGTACAGAGACATGATCTACACATTGAGCAGGCAATTCAGCAGCTCGTTGGTGTCGGTCAGCTCCGGCAGGGGATAACAACAGAGACGCGGCAGCGATTTTTGCGCCACGTGGTGTATGGTGGTGAAAGGACGGATTTAAGGGAACGTCCATAAGGTGCAGCTGATGACCAGCTGGTGTGGCTGATGACCAGCCGGTGCGGCTGATGACCAGCCGGTGCGGCTGATGGCCAGCCGGTGCAGCTGCTGGCCAGCCGGTGCGACTGATGACCAGCCGGTGTGGCTGATGGCCAGCCGGTGTAGCTGATGACCAGCCTGTGCGGCTGATAACCAGCAGGTGCGGCCGATGACCAGCCGGTGTAGCTGATGACCAGCCGGTGCAGCTGATGGCCAGCCAGTGCAGCTGATGGCCAACCGTGCACCTGATGGCCAGCCGGTGGAGCTGATGACCGGCCGGTATGGCTGATGACCCGCCGGTGCGGCTGATGACCAGCCGGTGGAGCTGATGACCGGCCGGTATGGCTGATGGCCAGCCGGTGCGGCTGATGACCAGCCGGTGTGGCTGATGACCAGCCGGTGTGGCTGATGACCAGCCGGTGTGGCTAATGACCAGCCGGTGCGGCTGATGACCAGCCGGTGCGGCTGATGACCAGCCGGTGCGGCTGATGACCAGCCGGTGCAGCTGATGACCAGCCGGTGTGGCTGATGACCAGCCGGTGTGGCTGATGACCAGCCGGTGTGGCTGATGACCAGCCGGTGTGGCTGATGACCAGCCGGTGTGGCTGATGGACAGCCGGTGCAGCTGATGGCCAGCCGGTGCGGCTGATGACCAGCCGGTGTAGCTGATGACCAGTCGGTGCGGCTGATGACCAGCGGTGCGGCCGATGACCAGCCAGTGCAGCTGATGACCAGCCGGTGTAGCTGATGACCAGCCGGTGGAGCTCGCCGCCGACTAGGCCCCGCTGTGCTGGCGGCAGGACAGCGCCGCCGGTGACAGCCGTACCCTCCAACTGAAGCTGCTCATTTGCAGTCGGTGGGTTTGGAGCGCCGACGCCGACCACCCGACATCGCGCCCGCTGCCAAAGCGGCGGCGGATGCGAGGCGAGATCGATTTTTGGGTCGGCGAGGGCGCATGATTGATGAGAGTCGTTGCCATGTGAGCGCTTGTTGCGCACGCTTCGGAACTGAGGCGACTTCGGTCAGCACTCCGTCGCTTAGTTAAATGAAGTCACCACCCAGATTCATCCCGCTCCGCTGGAGGCATCAATGTAGCCACGTGGAATGACCAGAGGCAATATTTTATGTCACATGCTTCAGTTGTCCAAAACGCTTCCATCGGACTTTACACGAGCCGTGTTATCACCTTATGCACACCTCGGGTACATGTGCTTAAATAGTTTCCATTCTATCTGATAGAAGTTGTGTGGTGGGGTTGATTTCATACACTGCAAGCTACTGGAGAAAGATTGGACAATTTGACCGCGCCAGTTAAGAACGAAAACATCGCCGCCACAAATGTAAACAACACATTTTTTTCTGTTGTTTGCCTTTTTTACCGCTGTAGGGCTTGCAACTGGCATTAGTAGTGGCATGTTAAGAAAATAACGTATATGATTCCCTTTAAGCCACGGGAAATCAGCAAGCACCGATTACAATAATCACAATACAGGCGTGCATGTTTGCAACACGTAGGCTGCAAGCCCTCATATTGGTTTCACGTTTATTAAATTTTTATATTGGTGGGCGGAATACAATGCTAATATATCGGGTCTGAACTGCCGGCCACATGCTGCATCTTATTTGCTTAGCTATGTAGCCTTACACCATGGCATTACCATGCGTTACATAAACTCTGAAAATAAAAGCGAGCCGGCGGTTCCAATAGCAGCAAGCCTTTTCATGCTAGTTCGTATTATCTTGGTTCTCGGCTACACTGCTTCTGCCACGGATCTGCGTGTCTATACCGTGTTAAAATAACGTTTTTTTTTTAAGCGTGAGATGTCGAACGAATACAGTAGGGTGCAGGAATTCGATGTGGAAACAATTCTGCTCAAACTGCCTTTCACGTCCTTCAATCTCAGCTGTGATCCAAATACATACTGATATGTGCACTTTCTTAAGATACATCATTTATGGATGCTTATGCTAACACTAGCAATAAATATGTTCATGGCTGATAATGAATAACATAAGCTGTCTGGAATTAACACTTACCTGGAATTGTGCTACGAGATGTTTGTGTGTCATGATTCGTAATGGTGAGCATAACAACATGTTTCCAAACGAGATACTACTATAAATTGGGCATGAATGCTTCATAAACGCCCAACAATAGGCACAATATTAAATATTTTGAAGAGATGTCCATTTGGTGTTCAGGAAGTGTCCATTCCATCCTATTTCATGAATACTATATCACTGTACCTACAGCCTCACCCAGTGACCACCTTTGCGGCCTGGTGCTATTAATTCCCCGTCACTACGCACAGACGTGGTTCGTCATCATACAGCACTATTACTGCTCCAGTGGTTCTTAGAACGTCTTCCGCCACCTGCAGCACCTTCGCAGCCTCTTTCCTCACCTCCAGGATGTGGTACGGCCAGTCATTCAACGGAGCGCTCACTGGTCCACCACGAAGCAGTTTTACTGGCTTGCGTTACATATCGAAGCAAAAACTACCCCAACAAGACTAGAGGCTGGAGACACGTGGAAGGATATTGGAGCGTAGAAAATGGTCGATATGATGAGGCGGTGAGACCATTTAGGCTGCCCACAGTCAACTTCACAACCTAAAAATACGCAGAATACATCGACTGGAACAACTAACTGATCAGTGAACCGCCACTGACAAGAAATATGTCATAAAACGATATCATGAACATCATTTACATTCAGTCTCCGCTGAACGTGGAACTGTTCATCGTTTACACGAAAGCTGTTAACCCGCGCCGTCTTTCCGGTCAAATCCTCACACCCCGTCTCGGGGTGGGGAGGTGGGAGGGGAGGGGGTTGAAGACCCCCTCTAAAATCCAAACTAAGCATCGCACGAAAACGAAAATTTCTACCCTTGTCCCGCCTCTGATTGTCTACGTTCAGCGTAATACAAACAATGAGCAAAATTGATCTCAAATCAACATCATTAGACACGTCAGGAATCCTGGGCCAACTTGATGCTGGCGCGTCTCTAAAATATCCATCGGAAATCGCAATTGGTTATAAAATCAATCTAAAAATACACCTCGCTTCCATATTATTACGCCACTCATGGAACCTCGCCAGAAAATAAACCGACTAACGTGTGCACAGATATCCTTTTTGAAAGTGCTCATTCAATTTCTGAAATCCTATGTGATATGGTTCTTAGGTTATCATGTATCTACATGATACATGATAACCTAACAACCCTCCCATATAGAGTTATCACCAATAAACCGAATGCAGCATGAGAATGACTGGTACAAACGACGGCGAATGTCTCTCCAAGACTTGCTTTGCATCGTACCTGGTCGTACTAGACCTTGTCACGTCTATTCGATATGTAATGCAACATGGGCCCATGTCGAGCAGGCAGCAGTCGCGGTTAATCATTTACGTTCGGCAAGCAGGGCAGCCATGTCATATCTGTACCATGACATCAGCTGATAATGTTCTGCTTCAATCGATTGGGAAATGCCTGTCCTGTTGGAGTGTGCGTACAACACCAACAGCCCGCATGCCGCTTGGCGATCACCGCTGCACAAGAGGGACGGAATCAATTGGATGTGTTGCAACACGTTGCAATTGTTGCATTGAATTTCCGTTTCGTCAAAATAAAGTGTGGGGATACGGTCTTATTGGCGCTTCAGTGGCATGGATGGCTGCCTTACTGGAGACGCCTGCCATTCCAGTACCCTAATTTAGCTCTGTGAATAATATTGTAATTGTGTCAGAGAGACAGATGCTAATATCATGCTCATCGCTCGTTACCGCCGCATCCTATTTCTGGTGGCACGAAAGCAATTGGCTTCAATTACAAATTCAGCCTGCAGCTCAATTATTAATGTCCAATCATGTGACTAGCTTAGACAATTCCTCTTAGATTGTAAATGGCATGGCATCATTCGACTGTCTTCGGCATATCAGCTTAAAAAAAACATCTTGCTGTAAAAGTTGGAGATAAAATTTGTAAAACCAAGTTGGTGAGGGGCCATCGGGCTCGGCTGAAATTACGGAAGCGTAGTGGCCAGACTTCTGTGGTCGGTCGTTTGGCGACCATCGAAGCCCCGCTGTCATACAATATATTCAATTGTGAATAAAATCACTTGGTGATAGGGAAGCCACACGATTATGATTGTTCCCGACTGCACTGAAGAGGATGTGTTTACTTATGCCTCTCTTTGAGTAACAACATTTCAAGAATTCGTTGATTAACCTCAGGCGGTGCCTGGGGACCTAATGGAGTGACGCAAATCTTCCTTACCATGGAGGTAAGGAAATACCATCCACTAAGCCTGCAACCATCCTCAGTATTGCTACGCTTGCACTTCGACCGAAATACACCTTATAATCACAATAAATAGTTGTGTTTTACACTGAGAAGTTTGTCTGTCGACATTTATAAAGCTCATACGGTGCCTGGAGGGTCAGGGTGGTGGTAGCATTTCGATTGGCCAGTCAATCACTACCTACCGGTCGCGGATTCAAATCTCAGCGACAGCATAGCTTTCGCAGAGAAACCATATCAGACCAACATGACACTGAACTGGATGTATGCAATGTGTCTGATATGAAGGGGATGTATTTGACAAATTAAAGGGTCTGAGTACATCTATGATCAGTGGCAGACCCACGGATGCGACATAATGAGGCTTGGCATAATGGGGCAAGTTGCGCAAACCCGACACCACGTGACATGCGATAGGTAGCCTGCGAGATCCAAGCACATCTGGATCGCTCTGAAAGCACTTGTGCACAGCCTTACTGCTATGTACAGTACCGCCATAGGCATCACTGCTACACGATATTGTTGATACGTTATATGATACTAGGGGTTAGTTATACATACTTTTGCTTTTTCGACAAAACTTTGCTTGCATTACGGATATGCAGCATTACTCCCACAGAATGCACTGCTCCTGACATCGCTTACCGAGTATGTCCTTCTGTTCACAAACTCGAAATGTTGTCTCATGCATACATGCACTTCATACTGAAAGCTTTCGAAGGCTTATCTTGTATCCTTATCTTGCATCAGTGGGAAATAATCTTATGATCAGATTATTTTGACGGAGCGTCACTGCTAGCCTTGCATCAGTTGTACCTCATCTGATGATCTGGGGGTTTTGACGGAGCACCAATCGTGGTTGCAAATATTAGGCTTTCCTCTTCATCAGATGAAATTAGATATATACATGATCTTAAGACATTCAGGAAATCCACCACAATATGCTCTGAAGAGCATATGACATGTTGCTCTGCTTCATAACTTATTTTCCACGTTCAAATTCTTGCAGGGCCGGATTCCGCTCCTTTCGATATCTCACTCGAATATTCGAGTTCACAGTCAAATTGTTGGAGTGACGAAACTGAAAAATATGCCTTTTCTAACCTATTTGTTTTTGTCAGGCATGGACCGAACAATGGTCGCATGTTCGGGAAAATATCCCCAGGGAATATTAGGTAAGCTTGTTAGATTTTCATCAGCTACCTGATGTCGTGCTGGACATTGAGATTTAGTCATCACCCCCTGGATGAGTTTGTTGGCATCATCGCACTGGAATTATGCCTAAAGGATGGCAAGCATTGTCGGTTTTCACGTGGTGTCACACATCCCTCGTTCCATGTGACGTGAGCCGAGATGGACGCCTCTGTGTGGCGGCCGTGTTTTTCGTCGGAAAGAGCCCCATCCTCATGTTAAACAGGAGTGGAGGTGTCGCGCGAATCGTGAGCGCATGGCACGCGCCACGCTACTGCCACCAATACAAATTGTACATGCTCCGATAGCTCGGATGACGCCCTACCCGCTCACCCAATTTGATAGCTCTAGTACGCGCCACTTTCAGTTCAGAGGTGTCCTACTGAAAACAAATACACGCGCCTGACGGTCGCACGATACAGCGCACCCGATCGCCTACCACAAAAGCACGCAGTTCCCTATCGGACGTGTGTCCCCCCAAAGGTCATATTCGTGCGGGTTGTAAAATATGATGTGGCCCTGCCTAACTGGTGCCAACATGACCCCAGTAGACAATACGTGCCACTTGCCCACGTGACCCGCACGACCCGACACCACCGCCATAATGTGTCCGTCCAACCGACGTGTCACGTGTGAACATTTCGACGAAATACGCCCGGTCGCTTTGGCACAGCATGCGTCTAAGCGACACGTACATACAGACAGACGGACGGGCAAACATTCCCCGACCATTTGGAAAACCGATCGCCATGCATTAAATCTACTATGAGGATTTCGCGTGACTTCGTCACTCTAAATTATATCTACGATTTTATACTGGTCTGCTCACTATTGTTAGCTACTTCTACCAGCTTCATGTCTTCAGACAATTGGAACAACCCATTCCTCAGCCCTACCTCAATGTTGTTCACAAAGATTTTAATGAGAAGTGGACCTAGAACTCTGATCATAGCCCCGTGGCACTGCACTCAGAACATCATTGCATTGAATTTTACATCCATTGAACACTGCCCTTTGTTTACATCCCTTTGCAACAATGCTTCAAATCAACCTAATTTTTTCGATCAATCCCATCCTGCTCTAGTTGATGTATTAGATGCATGTGTGGAACTTAATCAAAGGCTTTGCTAACGTCTAAATGCACATCAATTAGGCTTTTATTGTATCCTCCCCTTGTTCATACTACATTAAATCCGATAGGCTGGTTCAGCAATATCTCCCGGATCGAAAACCATGTTGAGTAACAATTAAAAAGTTGTGCCTATCAAGATGAGTATGAACACCGTCCTTCACCAGTTTTTCTAGTATCTTGCAAACTAGTGGGGTTGAACTTACTGGACTGTAGTTTTCTATACACTTCATACTTCCCGTTTTGAAAATTTGTTTTATATATATATATATTTATATATATATATATATATATATATATTATATATATATATATATATATATATATATATATATATATATATATATATATATATATATATATATATATATATATATATGTTACGGATATTTGTGCGGTAATGTTTTGACATATTTACGGTGAAGTGTTCAGATTCTAAGGAGTAGGGGAAGGCACATGGGCGATGGGAAATGGCCACTCATATTTTCTCCGATCTTAGTCAACAACTGCATGATGCCAACTGGAATAATGGTTTGCATGTCGCGCTAACTCATTTCCAATTTTTGTGCCGTTCTGATATACTGGACCACGTCTCGGTTCCACAAGCTCATTTTCCACGGAGCGACGTGACGGTATAGGCGGCTGTTGGCGTGTGACATGTAGTTGGGCATTGGGAGCAGGTCCGCGCCGACTCGAGGGAGACGTCAGTCTGACCGGAGTGCTGGCCGTCGCCCTGACGAGCCGACGCTCCCGGGGGCGACGGACACCATTGCCAGTCAGCGGCGCCGCCTGCCACCACGACAGCTGACACAGCCGCGTGCCGAGAGGCCCCCGGGGACGAGCTCGTCGGCGACGGACGAATCCCGCTGTTGGCGTGACGCCGCGCGCGCGGCGCCCGCTCTGGGGACGAGCTCGTCCGCAGCAGGTGGATACGGCTGTTGGCCGTAGCGCCGCTCACGCGAGCACACCGACACGCATGCTCAACACTCATCGCTCTCTACCCACCCGTCCACAATGGCAACACCAGCAACGCCAGTATGAGGATTGTGCGCGTACGCAAATGCAGCGAAGAAAAACCCAACGAGCTCCGAAGACGCACGGCGTGACCATATTTACCAGGATTCGCTCAAGTCGAGTGGGTCACACACATGGTTCCAGGTTGAAGTGAAAATTATAAGCAACAGATGGATTCAAGCTAGCAGCATACCATCTGAACCGTCGCCCATACGGAGCATTTTGCCGCTTTTCGTCAGTGCAGAGCGCCCTGTTGCGAGTTGTGCCACTGGTATTTCCTGCAGAGTGCCGATAACATGACGTAAAAGGCCAGCACGTTGGCCCTGATGGTATCATGTGATTGAAACCAGATTTTTATACATCGGGCCACTGGTCGAACTCCAAGGTCGCTTGAAGAACATGCAGCGAGCGCTTGACAGGAGTTGTCGAGTTTCAGAACCCTCAGTTTATTCTTTTTTAACTTCCCAAATGTGGTACTGGTTTGTAGTGAATGTGATCAGCGGTTTCGCCAGACTGTGCTTCTTCCGTTTCGAAGAAATGTTCGTTTCGCTGGCTATGTACTTGGCTCAGTGTAAAAATAATGGGTTTTCGTTAGGCGTGAGATGTCGAAACAAGGGCAGTAAGATGTCGAAATTTGTCATGTAATTAGCGTCGTTTAAAATGCATTTGATGTCCTTCAGACTCAAGTATGAACCAATGGTGTATCTATGACTGTTGCCATATCTTTTGCTTTGAAATTCAAAGTTTTGAAAGAGCTATATTCGGGATAGCGATAAAAATATCCATAATGTGAACTAGTATTGTATACCGTATCACATTATGGGTAATTTATTTACCTGAAATTGCGTTGCGAAATATTAATGTATCACCATCCCTTATCAAGAGCATTATCATGATACTTAGGAAGGGGATACTATTAGAAAGGCGATATGAAGACTTCATAAGCATACACTAAGAAGCAGGATGTCAATACATCTTGGAGAAGGATGTGGACTGAGTGTTCGGAAAGTGGTATATCCCACCATATTGCACGAATAAATTATCACCGACGCAGCGAGTGATATGGCAGCTGATAGCTTCGGCTTTTTATGCTATTTTCTCGGCGCCTGATTGTCTCGGATAGATCAGGTCATGACGTGAGGGATTCTACCTGCCCAGAAATGATGGAAGCTGTGTAAACCAGCCGTGGCCGGTCGAGTATTACCATTTGCTGGAATTATACCGACCTGCCGCGAAACGTGACCTGGCGGTCCCTTCTGCACAAGCGCCGTGATAGCGCAGGGGCTCTTGCACACCCGGGTTGATGATTGCCGGTGTGCCGGAGCCGGCCGTTGCTGCGTTGGTCCCTCTCCCACTGCGTGAGGGAGGACGACTCCGTCGAGGAACCTTGTGTTCTTTTACGACGCATTCGACTGCCAGGTCACATAACGTCGCCAACCTCTCACGCCGATTGGTCGCGGGTGGGCTCGGTAATCCCGCTGATTGCGGGATTCGAGCCCACGATCTTGCGATCAAGGGTCGAACGTCCTACCGACTGAGCTACTGCGACCCCAGAGAGATCCCGTTGCCGGGGGTGTCGCGCCGTTAGACAGCTACGGCAACGTCGCTGCCAACGGGACCGCTCTCCGACGCGGTCAACATCCATCGCGTCTCGATATCGAACTCTCGTGTATCCAAACCTGGTTGCACTCAGCCGTGTTGTGACGCCCGCCTCTGTCATGGACGGACGCAGCAGAGGTGGCGGCGGCGGCGGCGGCGGCGATGGAAGCAGTGGAGGCGGAGGCGGATGCGGAGACGGCAGTGGAAGCGATGGAGGCGGAGGGAGAGGCGTGCCGTCCAATCCGCACGCCGTTGCCAGGTGTCTATGAAGAGACCACGGAAAATACCACCCATAATTCCAAAAATTAGACCTCGCGGACTGTGGCAGCTCATTAGGTCCAGTGTGATATGTCACTTAATGGTCGCATAAGCAGTGATCTGCTGCTATTCAGCGGCTTCCGGGTTCTTAGCGAGCACTGACAAATGACAGCGAAGACGAGAAAAAGTACGCGAGGGAGTCTGGCTATTCTCGTCCGGGGAAGTACCACGACTGAATGTATGCACCACCACCGCGAGAGCAATGCCTAGATATAATACACGTATATAATATTTGGCTGATAGACGCATATCTGCTTGCGGCGGCCGTCCGGCCGTTCTCCCGCTAACTACGAGTATAGGCCGCCTTCTGGGACCATAGGTGCGGATACCGACCAGCTGCGACAACAGCTGGTCGATATGCTGAGCCTGAGAACACCGCCGTTTTTGCTCAGCGGCCTAGACTTTGATTGAATGTAATGCGACATGCAAACGTGATGCGGTATAAGAACATACTGCAAAAACTCGGAGTCGCGCAGCTCACACAGCACCATGCACCATCCTCAATAGATCACGTCATCACCAACCTGACAAAGTGTCAACATCGTGTGGCAATGGTCAGTATTCACCCCACCACTCTGATGTCTCGGCTGCCCAAACACAATCTGAAGCATTATGACATCAGTGCCAGCCAGTGTTAAAATATTAGTTTTTTTTTGTTAGGTGTACTATGTCGAGACGAACACAGTAGGATGTCAAAATTTGTCATGCCATCAGTGTCATTTAAAATGCTTTAGATGTATTTCAAACTCAAATTTGAGGCAATAACGTATGACGGTACCTTTATCATTGGCTTTCATATTCATAATTTAGGAAGAGCTATATTCTGGATAGGGAGAAAAATGCGTATGCAATAAACTGGCATTGTATGCTATATCACATTATAGGTCATAACTTTACCTGGAATTGCGTTGCAAATGCTTGTTTATCACAATTCCTTTTCGAGAGCATGCACATGGTACTTATGAACGAAATACTGTTAGGAAGGAGACACGAAGACTTCATAAGCACTCATTAAGAAGCAGGGTGTCGGTACTTCTTGGACAAGGATGTCGATTGAGTGCTAAGGAAGTGGTACATTTCGCCCTATTTTAGGAATAATTCATCATCGCTGCGAGCTGTCATCTTCGACCACCACCTCTGCCTCGGTCTATTCAAGGCGGATTGGTATGAAATTTGCCAATCGGATGTGACATCTATGGATGACGTATACGCTGCGTTTTTACGGATATCAAATGCAGTGATTGGCCGGCGTTGCTCATTCAAGCTAGTGAAGCTGCACCACCGTGACGGACCATGGCTGACAGCCAATGAGGAGCCAGTCGAGCTGCAGGCGAACGAAACGCAGCTCGGCGCGAACGAGACGCATTGCGCAAGGCAGCCGGCCATCAAGTATATGCTGATCTCCGAAATTAATTCAAACGTCGTCTTACCGGAACCCGTGCTGACTTTTTCACCAGGCCGCCCTAACTGAGTCGTACTCACACGGTCGATCCTACGCATGCATGCGTTCGACCTCCACAGCAGGGGTGCAACTTTGCATGCTTTTGGGAGGGCACTTGTCGCCCCGTGTTGGCTTTGCCCTGCAAATCATTACTTCAAAATGGAATCACATGTGGAATGCCCCCAATCCGTATGAGCCTTCACGCATTTTGCCCCAACATAATTTTGAGAAACCTATTTCCGTGTCCCACAACATCACCACACAAGACAGTGAACTGATGAAGCTGCTGCCGGCACATTCAACAACTACTTCGCCACCGTCGTCCCAGTGAAGTAAGCAGACAGCGAAGCGGCGTCGGCCGACAGAGGAGCTGGCATCGAGCCGGAACAGTCTGCCTGAGCTCAGTACTGCGCTGGCCTCCAAGCATCGCTCCTAGACTCGCCTCGCGACAGTGACGTCACTGGAGCTGGTCCAGCGGTGCTTCGCTGTGATTGCTTCCATCTACTTTGAGTAGTTAGCGTGTCTTCGATTCCTGGCAATGAACCCTCTCCATAGAAGCAGGCGATATTTGAACCGATTCACAAATCAGGAGACAGACATGAACCCAGCAATATCAGAACAATTAGCATTTTGAGCGTAATTGCTAGCATAACTGGGGAAATGGTAAGCATACTTCTCACTCGCTTCCCGGCTGACCACAGTTTTTACCGGTGACCTAGTACGCATCAGAGTCACCAGTCGCCCCACCGAGAGCGCCGCCGTGGACTCAGATTTAGTGCCACGTCGGTCAGAAGGGACGAGGAGAGACGTGGTCCGTATTGCAGCTTGTGGTTCATCTAAAGCGTTTGACTGTGTGCACGGCGATTCACTGTTGAAGAAGTTGCTAGTGTCACTGCGTATCACAGCACTGACTCAGGCACTATATCTTGCTCAACGCACGCAGTGTATACAGGATAGTAGGCGGCAACTTGGAGCCAATTTTGTTCACTTTGATGCTAATGACCTTGCGTGTTACCCACAGGCGTAGGAACTCATTTTAAGTTCGGGGGAAACAGGGGTCGGCTCTCCAGTATGAATCTAGGGTCATTTGTGGGGGAGCGGCTTATGGTGGTCTCCTATCGTCCAGGGTGCGCAATGTTACGGGCATATGGTCTGGCTTGTCCATTTCCTTCCGGCGCATGTAAAGAAGATCCGGTATTTAGCAGTTATATTTCATAATTCATGTGGCTTTGTACTTTGTACTTTGTCAAATTAAACCGTATGTGTTGTTCGTTTCTTTACACTAAACGCGAACATGTCACAGCACCCGCCAATTGTACGAGCAGTTTGAGACTGGCCCACTGGTTCCGGTTCAGCACTCGGACCCCAATAACATGCACGACGACACAAAATAACCCAAATCGAGTTCTTACTATTTCTGGGAACACGCTCACGAATGGCCTTCGCATATCCAAATTACTGTCTGCTTTGAACCTTGCCAAAGGTCTTCATTCTCTCTGAGTTTCTCTTCACGAACGTTGCCTTCATTCTATCTAGATCCATTTCCTTCACCTTCTCTCTATACACATTCATCAGCGCCAGATGGTTCAGCCGTGGTCGTCCCATTATGGACCTCAGGTATGTCTTCAGGCGTCGCAGCATTGAGAATGACCTCTCGGCAGAGGCCACTGAGCACGACAGGCTCATGATGAGGGAGAACACTTTCGTGACCTCGCTGAACATCTGTCTGCTGCTCTCCTTCATCCCCGCCAGCTTAACACATACCTCCTCTAGGCAGGTGGGATGACTCTTGAATGCTGCACTCATGACACTGAGCTGACACTTGAATTTGCCAACGTCGATGACTGCAGGTAGCTGAAGGTATGGTGCCGGTAATTGGCCTACAGAGAGTGCTCTCAGCACCGACTGCTCGCGACAAGTCGCCAGCTTCAGGTCTTTCGAGTTGAAGCGGCTGTCTAGTCCGCTCAACATGAGATCCAGACCCTCCAGCGACGCTATGCGCACGGCCTCAATAAGTGAAGCCGCCACAAACTCTTCTCCGACTTTTCCGTCATGTCGGATTCTGGCTGGCGTTCTACGTCTCGCATTTCTGGCACTGCCAACTCCAGCTTCTCGGCTTCAGCTACTACCTGATCAGTTTCCCATCGCATCCCTCCATCTCGTAGTTTTTGTAGGCGGTCTTTGAGAAAGGCCACAGACTGCATGGCTGACCACGCTGTGGTGGTTGCACTTTGCAGGGCCTTGGCCACCGTCTCGCATAGCTCAAAGATGGCCGTCGTCAGGACAAGCGCGACGTGGGTCGGCGCCAGCTCCGCCCTTTGCGCCAGCCCAATAGTTCTGGCTCTGGCAACGCATTGTAGGGAGTTATTTTCCTCCAGGACCTGGAGAATCTCCAGCATGTGGCCATACAGTTCCAACATTCGCTTCATGGCCAAGTCCAGCACGCACCACCGCGTTGGCGCGATGGCCAGCGGCTTCTTCACCACCTCTCCTTCCTTGAAGAGGAACTTGTGAAGGTTGGTCCGCTTTGCTGATTCGCTCACAGCAATTGCCACGCCCTTCACAAACTCCAGTGTGTCCGCCACCGTCAACACACCTTTTCCTGCCTCCTGGAGCACCAAATCCAGGGAGTGGTTGACACACGGCACGTATACACAATGCGGGTTTAGGTCTTTAAGGTGGCTTTGTACACCCTTATGAACTCCTTGGAGTTTATGGGCGCATCTACTACATCAGTCATGCAGCTACCCTTATGAACTCCACTCATATTCGCTACAGTGTCAAAGGAGAAGCCTTCTGCATCGGAATGTCGAGTCGGGTGAGAACGTCCTAGTCGGCACCTCGAAGTTCTTCCATGATGTCCAGTAGGATCTGACGTCCAAACATTTCGATTACCTCGTTTTGAATGACCGGGGACATCCAGTTGTTTCGTGTATTGAGAATGACGACCACGTCAGTGAGGTTGTCCGTCTTTGTCCTATGGATCACCAGATTGTACAGAGCCCCATCGCGGTTTTCATGACCCCTGAGCGGGAATCTCTGCTGTCCCAAATACTGCGCTGAAGCAAAGAGTAGCGATATGGCTTTCTGGGCGACTTTTGGCTGGCAGTTACCTGTAGGTTCAGGCTGTGCTCCACGCTTTGTGTTGACTTCAGATGGAGTTTTATGGTGGCGTGTCGGTGGCAGTCACTTCTTTCATGTTTTTTGGAATTTCCCCACCGCCTTCTTCCAGTTTCTGAATCCTTCGAAGAAGGCCGATTCCATCCGTGTCTATGTGCAGCAGGCCTCCTGACAACGCTTTCTGGCAAAGACTGCATGTGACGCAGTCTTTACCAGGGTTGTAGTATACCCACGGATATGTGGATTCCCACTGCTATCCATACCTTCGTCCAGTTTGCGACGCTGTCGAGGCGTCCGCGCGAGACTCCAGCGATGTCGACGAGGCATCCGTGCGAGATTGCAGCGACGAGGTGTCCGCGCGAGACTCGAGCGATGTCGACGGGCGATCCACACGCGATCCACACGGGACTGCAGCGACGAGGCGTCCGCGCGATACTCCAGCGATGTCGTCGAGGCGTCCGCGCAGGACTCCAACATTGACGCAGCGACGTCAATGTTGCGGATGCATTCGCGCCGGACTGCGGTACCGTTGTCGGGGTGGATGAGCCATCCAGGCCGACGTCACCGCAGTCTGGATCTGAAGAATGGTCTGAAAAGAATGGTCAAGCTAATTGCAGATTTCCACTGCATTTTGTGATCACTTGGTGCTCCATGGGCAGCATCTATAATTTTGCCCTTTTATAGGTTGACAAAAATGTTGAATGCCTATCTGCAGTCCACCCTGTTTTTATGATACTGGCAAAATGTATACTGCAAGATTTCACCATATTTCATCCATTTATTCACCATGACTGTTTTGTGCTATAAAAAGTGACATGCATCATTGCCATGTTGATCGACATGTGTATAGGTACTGCATCATTGACCATTGTTGTGATTGATGCAGAGCCAATGGAGTGCCCAAAAACTGGGGGTCGGGGGGCAAAACCATATTCTGAGTGGATTCTTTCCAGTAAAAGGACATATATATAGTGCTTAAGAATCGCCAAAACATGGGGGGAATTTTGGTACCAACCCTGCCCCCTGGAATCTGCCACCACTGGATTGATGTGCCGTTATTTTCCTTCCAAAAGGCATACAAATTATGCTTTTGTTTACCTGTCATATAAAAAGGTAGTAGAAATGACCCGTTTCTGTATGTCAGCATGAATGATCAAGAACATGATTGATCAAGTTCTTGATCACTCAACCGTAGAGTGCCCAATGTGATCGTGTGATCGGTACAAGAAAGCAGATTGGGTTGTTTTATTTGAACTCAGTGATGGAACTGAGACTGCACCCTGATGCACACAATTTCGAATGAAACAAAACGTAAACACAAACCACAATAGGACGCTGCATGGCCTTTGTAGTCGGTGCGCTCCTAAACCAAAACAATCAACCAACAAACCAAACTATCTTGGAACATACAGTACGGGGCCAAAATAGCACAGTGAACAACACGGAGTGCATCTGCTCTCGGGCTGCAAACCCGACGATCACCACTTCAAAGCGACGAAAAGCATCCCTGAGTATGGTATACGCACCTGATACATGTAATACCCGGGATATGATAGTGTTTGCAGTGACCGGCACGTGGTGGACTCCATGACCTTTGGGAAACACGTTAAAGCAGTTTTATTCCGATCGCGATGTTCTGGCTAAATTATAGTTTCCATCAGTCGGTTTTATTGACAGAAAACCGACATTTTCTTCAATTCAAAGGTAGCACGTATTTCTGATATCCCATAGTGCATTTAATTGTATTCTACTTTATGCTGTACTTGAATAACCCAGCTTATGCTTTGTATTTTATCGTGTATTTTAGAGCTGTCTGTATGACACTGTGATAACAGGCCAAGTAAATTTTGATATTGCTCCACCATTTTTCCCCACCACAATTAGTTGATCTGGTCAGGCCAGGTCTATGTCAGGTCAAACGGTCAATGTTGAAGCACGCAGTCACCGGCCATCGCAGTAGTTTTCGGTTCTTGTTCTTAAAAAAAACAGATGCTTCGTGTTTCAATATTGATGATATGCAAACTGAAGGCTCAGTCTAACACAGACCGTTAGGCGTCAGACGCAATGTTAATGCGGACACCAGGGGGACCTGATTTCTTTCCCAGTAAAGAAAGAAAACAGGTAGGTTCGTGATGCCATTCAATAACTCTGAAACATGCACCCGCGACAAGCGCGCCCGGATGTTGACTAGTGTGTGCGCGAAAAATATAGTTACAATTTATGAGACACTGTCTGCATAAAATATGATGCGAATTGCATGTATAAAAGTTAGTTTGCCTTCAGACGTCAATTCCATTTCTATTTACAGTGATATATTGCGCATATTGTTACTTTGCGCATTGCATTCTGGAACTTTCCACCATAGATAGCCGGACGCTGGCTGGCGGCCCCCGGCCCGTCCCCGACCGCCCGCCGCCATTCATAATATGGTGGGGCGCAAACCATTCCCTGAATGTTAATGGGCCCCAACGCCAAAGCAACAGGCAGATTTTCAGATTTGAAGCACAAGGCGATGTACCTGGCATGAGTTCTGCCACTAGTACAGTCGAGGCCGACAGGCCTTCTCGATATTGTCTAAGAATATTGCGCTTATTGGCGTTGAATGGAAAGAATGCGTCTACAACCGTGAATTTCTCCTATACCATTTTAGTGTGGCAGAGCCGATGCTGTTTAGTATTGTTGAAGGGTGGAACTTTACGTTACTTTTTGTCATGCCACCCCTCGGCGGCCCTCCGGATCCTCTGGGCAGCAACCGTCCGCGCTTAACGTCGTGCATCGAGCCATGCCAGAACCTCAATAATTCCGGACAGACGTACCTTTTCATGTCAAAAGGTAAAAAATGACATAGTTAGATATCTATAAAAGTAGTTGAGTATGACATCAGAAGGCAGCTGATTCTATGGCGACTTATTTGAGACCATTGGAAATTAATTCGCTTATGTAGAACATCTGATATACAAATAAAAGTAATACAATGTGATAATTCGAGACAGAAATTGTGGAGTTGAGTGCAAAAATGACAGGGTTAAATAAATGTATATAAAAGTTGTCGAGTATGGCATCAGAGGGGAGCTCATTTTATCCCAGTTTATTTGAGTCCATTGGAAATTAATTCGCTAATGTAGAACAACCGATATTTAATTTGAAGGAATAGAATGCGATAATTTCGGACACAAATCTGAATTGAGTGCACAAATGACAGGGTTATATATCTATAAAAGTAGTTGAACATGGCATCAAAAGACAGCTGATTTTATGCCGGTTTATTTGAGACCATTGGCTATTAATTCGTTAGTGTAGAATATCTGGTATACAATTTATTGTAGTACGATGTGATAATTTGGAATACCAATTCTGGAATTGAGTGCAAAAGTGACAGGGTTAAACCTTCATGGAAGTTATTCAAGATGATACAAAAATGTAGCACACCCGATTTTCGTTCCGTACGAACACTGTAGATTGTCAGCACGTCACACAGAAGATGCAAGACGCGCTTTTATTGCAAGATGTTGGGTGGCCAATTGCTTTCATTTCACGTTAACGGCAAAGTGACAGAGTGAAATTATTTAAGAATAAAATAAACTACACATCATAAGAGAGCTTGTTTTAATGTTCAAATTTGACCATTGGACATCACCTGCACCTTCTCTAGAGACTAGAATATAGCATGAATCAGACCCAGCCAACTCTGGTGGTGTTCTTTCACAAATCCACCACCAGAGGCGCCACCGGTATTATGTCCGCTCATGACGCATAACGCAGGGTTGGATTTGTAATTACTTTGTGATCTTCAACGAGGATATAAATGTATAGGGTGATATTACAGAACAGTTAATTGCCTGGCAGCGCTATTCAAACAGCGCTATTCAAATGAGAAAATGGGAGGATAATTTTATGCAGATAAATTTCTGGATGCAAAAATCCAGCAACGGCCTATTTTTCAACCCTGAACACAGTTCACACATGCAAAGGTTAAGGTTATGGATTCCGTCAAGTTCAAATACCTGGAAATATGTGATGAACTGCTGAGGATGACAATTATTTAAACATAATTCATGGAAAGGTGAAAGGTGAATGGATAGAGTTGTGGCTTTCAAATAGACAACAAAGAGTGATGCTAAATGGTACGGCAAAATGTTCTTAGTGGAGTCCCCCAGGGGTCAGTACTTGGGCCACTACTGTTCATTATATTTGTAAATAACATTCAAAGTGGCCTAAGTAGCAAGGTCTTCAAATTTGCGGATGATTTGAAAGTCTTCAGGGCAATAACAGGTCAAAATGCGCATATCTCGCTGCAAAAAGACCTGGACGAACTTGTGAGGTGGTCTGAAGAATGGTAAATTAAATTAAATTTCGATAAGTGCAAAATCATGCATGTAGGTAAGCAGCATATGAAGGCTCCATACTTGATGGGTAGCCAGGTGCTATCAGTGACTCAACAGGAGAAGGATTTAGGTGTTATTCTAAACACAAAATTGAGGTCATCAGCACAGACGAAGGAAGCCAGGAATAAGGCACTGATAATGCTTGGGGCAACAAATAGGAATGTATCATACAGAAGTGAGGAACTCATCAGGAAACTTTACTGTGCAAATGTCAGGCCACACTTGGAATACTGCATCCAAGATTGGTCTCCTAGCTAGGAAAAAGATTATTGGCTTTTACAGAGAGTACAAAAGAGGGCCACAAAAATGGTTAATGGCATAAGCAACCTGGCATATGAGGAAAGATTGAATACATTTAATATGATTTTACTTAGATATAGAAGGCTGAGAGGAGATCTCATCGAGGTCTTTAAATTTGTCCATGGTCTGGAGAGGGGATATCTTGGGGAAATGTTTGAATTGAACAGCAATGATTCAATTAGAGGTCATAATTCAAAACTAAAGCTAACCACAGCAGAACAAGGTTAAGGGAGACTTCCTTCACCAACAGGGTAGTAGAACACTGGAACCAGCTGCCAGAAACCATTGTAAGTAGCAGCACATTGAACGTCTTTAAAAACAGCATAGACAATCATTATAAGAATAGAGGCTTGCTTTTCAGTATTACAGGGAGGGCTGATCGACGGATTTGGTGGGCAACTGGTTGAGTGCAACCAAGAAGGGCCCTTGTGGCTCATAGTTGCCCTAATTTTTTATGCCTTTGTCTTTATGTCTTTATGGGGACCACAAAACCATACGTTTTCCATACTTTGATAATCATCGCGGATATTAGGAACACGTGAGTTCTTTACATGCATGCCCTGAACCTCCCGAAACACAAAAATCCGATGAAGCAAAAAAATATATTGTGATTGTTGGACTCCAATCAAGTCAGCAATGAACTTGTGGGGCAAAATTACCTTGACTTCGCTATTTTTACCTTGTAACGTTGCGTATTTTAACATTCAGACAGCCTTGAATTTATATACCTTAAAGACGTATAATGCCATATCTTAGTGATCTGACCTGATATTGACTTGAAACCTTGTGCGCCTTTAGAGAACATAACTCGTTATACCTACATGTATGTTTCGGGGTCTCACAAATATCGATCAGGAATGCTAAGAAAGCTATGCGCAAAAACGTATTCACAGCTTAATCCTTTGAATGACCTAGATACCTGATCTGAGTTCACATTTCGCATATTTGCATCTTACTTTGTATATTTGTCTATGCACACACGATCCTCTATTATATCTTGTATAGCTTGTCCATGACAAGTGTTTCAATGTACATAAAAAACCGCTTTGAAACAATCTCACCTTGACCCACCCAAGCTCTTCTATTTTTCGTAGAACGCATTCCTTGGCGATGTGAGCAAATTGTGAGACGGAAGAAATACCAAATTTGAAAGTGATAGCGTGAACAGATAAACTCTTACCGCCGATTGCATCTTGGGAGAGATGATCCACCGCACTGTGAGTGTTAACCTTCACCGGCGCAGGACATTTTTCCACCACGACCAATGCAGGGGAATGGGGTGTCACGACCTCCCAAGCATTCCCAACCGATATTCAGCATAAAATAGCGTGCTGCGCGTCTCTAAGTTTCGCAATTGGTACCATATTTGCATATTTTGAATAATTGAGTGACATTTCAATGCACTTTAACATGAGAGCCGTTGGGAGGGATTCCGTTCCCTTTCGAATCTCGAAAACTACTGAAGTTAGAAACACAATTGGAGGGGAGATTACGTCTGTAGTAAACTCTTTGTAGCATACATTGGATGACCCTAGTACAATGTCCTCGGGGTCAAATTAGGACCAGGTAGGATGCCAGGCCGCGCAGCCGCGTCACCGCGCCGACGAATACTCTGGAACCTTGAATGCTAGGCGGTGGGCCGACGGCCGGTCGGCCGATTTTGCACCCTCACAGAGCCCATGTTTACGAACGGATTTCAAAATTGATTTTCTTCCTCATAGGACGCGCTGATCTATTTGCAACATAGTCACAAGATTTCATTGCAATATGCTCGTTCATTTGAGATCTCGTCTAAAAAAACGGGGAGGTGGGCGAATTCCGCTCCAATGCGGTAAGCGTAAGATCAATTTTTAGTAAAAACAATGCTGTTCACTGAACGTACCTGTCTGTGTGAAAGCAGTAGTTATGCACCTCAAATATTCGCCAGTGTTCCTCAGAATGTTCGACTGGTAAGCATGTACGACCTCGTACATTTTGACCCGTAGGTAGGGGTCAGGTGATGGAAAAGTACAAAGTAAATAAAATATAAGCAAAGTATATCAGTGTATTTGTCATTTTATAACTTTTTGAGTGTGTCACAAAAGACTAATATAAATACACAGGGGTTAAATTAGATGCCAAATTAAGTTTTAAAGTCCAAGCTAATCCGATAGTGATTCAACCGGGTGGGCTCAAAGGGTGATTCTAGGACAAATGTACGTAAGGACAAATGTGCGTATGTCAGATGTACATAAGCAAATGCACGTACTGGCAGATGTACGTACGGCAATTGTAGGTACGTGCAGATATATGTATGGCTAATGTACGTAAGCGCAAATGTACGTATGGCAAATGTACGTATGGTAAATGTACGTATGCGCAAATGTACGTATGCGCAAAAGTACGTAAGCGCAATTGTACGTATGCGCAAATGTACGTATGCGCAAAAGTACGTAAGCGCAAATGTACGTAAGCACAAAAGTACGTAAACAATACCTACTCATAAAAGAGTGCAAGAGGAAATGTACGTATGTGCCAATGTATGTACATTTAGGCATACGTGCCTTTGCGTTTAAGCACAATTTGTTAGGTGCATATGCCATACGTACATTTGCTCTTAGGTACATTTGCGTTTACGTACATTTGAGCATACGTACTTTTGCGCATGCGTACATTTGCGCTTATGTACACTTGCGCATACGTACTTTTGCGCATACGTACATTTGCGGGTTCGTACTTTTGCACATACGTACATTATCAATACGTGCATTTGCGCTTAGGTACAATTGCCATACGTACATTTGTGCTTACTTACATTTGCTTACGCACATTTGCGCACACACATCTGCTATACGTACATTTGCCCGGTTACCGAAAAAGGTCGTTTGAGGGCAAGTTACGTCATTGCCCTAGAATGACCTTGCTGACCTTGGAAAGGGTAATGGTGTATATAAACAGGTTAGCTGAGTGTCCATCACCCTACCATATCCATCTTTGTTGTTTTTGGTGCAACAAATGAGATAAATTATCTATACTTCATTATTTTGCCGAAAAACGGTCTGTAATCTTCTCTCTTATGACGTCACGTGTCAGTGACCTGAGATAACCTCTTCAATTTTGTACACCATGATGTCGGCAAAGCCCACCTCATACCCCATCAGCCACGCCAACCGGAGGTGCGTCGACACGATCTGTTTGTCAGTGCTAGACAAAAATCTTAGGTAGGGGGTTGCACATGATGCACTAAATGACAGTAACGGTACATGAGGTAGCAGCAACTCCAGCTCGCACGTCGCCAGCCTGCCCAAACCATGAAGCGGAAAACGCCACGAGCATTCACTTCTACCCGCAATAACCAACACACTTGCGGACGAAAACGTCAGCATGTCTCAGTTTCCTCTCCACCCGCCACCGGACTACACTTCAGCGTTTTCCTACACACCAGGAACAACGCGCACCGCAAAGCCCGGCCCCGGTATCCACCCGACTAACAGGTGACCCGATATATCGACTCGGCGGCTGTGGTTGGCGCCTTCACTGCCACCACAACAGGTGACGCTGTCCGGTGGGGCATAATGACCTGACACGGGGCCGGCCCATCGCAACAGCGAGCTGCAGCCGCCGCTCGCGCCTGCAGCGAGCAGCCTAATGGGCACAGCTGGCGCCGGTATCGACGCCCACCGTGTAACGAGAGCCGACGCCACGCGTAGTTGCTCTCGTCGCGACCGGCAGGGAAGGAAAACGCGACCTCCAGTGCGTTCGGACCTCCAGTGCGTTCGCGACCTCCACCCCCTCTCGTCTGAACGGATTTTCAGCCAAGGCCGCCCCTCCAGGTGCTTTCGGAGTGGTACCCCTCCAGACGAGTACCTCCATGATAATTCATGGATTCACCCTTGCCATCAATTTCCCAGGGAATACTAAATGTAATCATATATTGCCACGCAGAGTATTGACAACTTCAACCGCCCCGTAGGTGCTATCAAGCCATTCAACACCCATACACAGAAAACATTTGTTAGATTGCGGGAAAAACCAAAAAAATGTACCTTTGGTCCATATACAACTACCGACGTGTCATTGACCAAGAAACCAGCATATGTACCAACCAGGTCAGGTCAAACCTTTGAAGTTCAGTGACGTAGCCAGGATTTGCTCCAGTCCCACCTCCGTGGGGCGAACATCTGAAGAGATCCCACCCAACTTTTCGGAAACTGATGGGATCTCGGACCCTATGTGTATATCGACGATGGTTAAATCCGTGGCCAAATAAGACACCCCGCGTTCGCACGGCTCAAAGACCCGCAATTAGGGCCCCGCAGTTTGATCAAGACCAGAAAAAACCGCTTAGCTGCCGACAACAGCCAGCAAAAGGATTATATATGTATATATATACATACATACATATATATATATATATATATATATATATAATCACGGAAAATAAAGGGACATTAAAACATCTCTACTGAGAGCATCAACATGATTAGTCTGGGTAAAAATACGATTGCTGTCCTCTATGGACACAACTGGTTTTTTCTTCTGTCATCCGCTACGTTCAGACATCGCTGAATAGGGAGGGTATCGGTGGCGGCATAATTGTGCTCTAGGACGGGTCGACTGCATTAGCCATTTTGCGTCCATTAGAGAGGGTATTCATAAGGGTGATACCTACATTCTTCCGCGTTTTCAACTCTTTCATGCTTCCTCAAAATGAGGAGTGAATACCAGCGTGAAAAATTGAGTGCAATATTTGCAGACAATTGAGCAACATGTCTGACCAGCTATGTCCAACAAGCAGCATCAAAGAAGCTATATTTTACTTTCTTTTTGCTTAACCGGCGTCACCCCGGTACAAGGTGAAGCAAGTGGCACCGCTGGAGCGGCCGTCATCACAGCTATCGCCGAGCTGTCTTTCTCGCCATCGCTGGAACAACCGTAGCTGCTGGAACAGCTGTGGTCAGGTCAGTGGGACGGCTGCGGCCGTGGCCACAGGAGCGGCCGCCGCAGCTGAGGTGACAATGGTTGACCTTCCTAGTCCTCGGCAGCATTCATAACTCAAGGATATCCTATTTGAGGTTGGCCATCAGCATTCCTCGCACCTATCGCCAGTTCTCAAACTCAAAGGGACCCGATTCAAGGGGGTCAGTCTCAAAGACTCCAAGCTCTCGAGGGACCAGATTCCTCAGGTACCCATCCAAAATATCAGGAAGACTATCATTCCATCCTCCATGACTCTCATGGGACACATTCACCCGTCAGGAGCCCTCTCCAAAATTGCATGTACATTCCAATTCACAGCCCATGACAAACTTGTCTAGCCTTCGGGGAAATCCTGCAGCTCCGGGGCAGGCCGCACGATTTCTAGCAAACATCGCCAGCTGGTTGGGTGATCCCTATATGTGGATAAATTCGCAATATGGTAATGTGCCTCACAGACACCGCCGATGGAACTACAACTAGCCGTCAGATGCATGAAGAAGTGTGGCAGTGCGAACGGCTTCCGCTTACACATAGCGAAGACTGTTGCCATGCACTTCTGTCGCCGCCGTATATGTTCCAATATAGAAGTCCTACTGGACGGGCAGACGATACCGGGGGAACCGGTATTCAGATTTCTGGGGGTGGAATTCATAACGTTTTACATACAGACATCCTAAAACGCTACGGAATAAATGTGTGAAGACCGAATATCTTGAAATATGTGGCTCGTGAGACCGGGCATCGCTGCTCCTGCTATGCCGATTTCTCGTTCGATCGACACTTGATGCATTTCTGACGGAGCTTGTTGGACTAGCAAACGTACCCTGGATACAGTCCACCACTGGAGGCTTTTAGTACATCTCCAACGGCGAACCTCCCGGCGGATGCTAACGAGCTTCCACTCTCTGCGCTGTGAACTGCTTGGTACACGATGTGCCTGCGAACTACTGCCACGTCCTGACCGCCCAATTTACGTCCATATATTTTCCCACCGCATACTAACTTTGTTCTCAAACGAACGGTCTATGAGAGACGCCGCCCCACATTGAGTGCGAACGCAACTTTTTATGAGAGCTCTCCGACTCCGTGGTGTTGGGCGGACTGCGCGCACCACAACGCCTCCCTGGAAACTGATCACGCCGGAAGTAGACATGCCCCTCACCTGCGCAAACAAAGCCGATCACACCCCATCAACTCAGAACACTCGCCATGTAGCGATTGCTACACTGGATCCGTGGCAACATAGACCGATGGATCCAGAACAGAGGCCGGCGTCGGCACCGCTTTTACCACCGGCACTGTGATACGCTTTTCACTTCCAGCACATACATACGTCCATGCATTCTTCCGAGCTCATTTTTAAACACATTTCTTTGAAGTATCAGACGATCCACTACGCATCATTTTTACGGATTCCATTTTAGCGATTAAGACACTCGACCCATCAAATCAGATTTTACGGGACGCTTTAACTCGACTTAGCGCTGTGCACCAGACAGGTAGAGTGGTGCTGTGTTGGGTCCCGGGCCATGTGGGTATCTCTGGAAGCGACCTAGATGATGCTGCTGCAAAGACGTACGTCGCTAGCTCCATTATTGCGAACCCTACCACTCCCCGCCCGCGATAACTTTCAAGCCACGTTATGTGCTCGCAGTGGCAAGCTTCTTGAAATTCACTACCTGATGGTAACCGGACGAATGTACGTATGCGCAAATGTACGTATGGCAGATGTACGTAAGCGAAGATGTACGTATGGTTAGTGCAAGCAAACGCAAATGTACGTATGGCAAATGTACGCATGCCCAAAAGTACGTATGTGCAAATGTACGTAAGCGCAAATGTACGTAAGGGCAAAAAATACGTTTGCGCAAAAGTACGTATGCGCAAATGTGCTGACTGTTGTGCTGACATACATTTGCGCATATATACACATATATATATATATATATATATATATATATATATATATATATATATATATATATATATATATATATATATAGATAATGTCGACGACGATGGTTAAATCCGTGGGCAAATAAGACACCCCGCGTCCTCGCGGCTGAAAGACCGGCAATTAAGGTCCCGCAGTTTGGTCAAGAACAGAAAAAAAACGCTTACCTGCCGACAACAGCCAGCAAAACGATTATATATGTATGTATGTATATATATATATATATATATATATATATATATATATATATATATATTTATATATATACATATATATCAAGGAAAATAAAGGGACATTAAAACCTCTCTACTGAGGGCATCCCTATGATTAGTTTGGGTAAAAATACGATTGCTGCCCTCCACGGACACAACTGCTTTTTTCTGTTCCTACGGACCCGCCCGCCCCTCCGGGATATCGGGATCAAAGATGCGTGTTGCTTCCCCGTCACAACTAGCACCGTGTGACGGGAGAACTCGGCCTCCAGGACTCCGTCAACCCCGGGGACTGATCGCGGGGGGGGGACGACTACCCCGGTAAAACTGAGCTGGTGGGCAGGACCGGGGAAGTTGTTCTACCTGCTCGTAGTAGGGAGAGTTGGTGTTACAGGGACAGGTGAAGCACATTGATGTTGAAATGAGATCGGAATCGGAATGGGAGCGCATGGATGAGAGGACGAGTGAGGCAGTTTTCGTCTGACCACCCACCGGTAAGACGGGAGCCAGACCATTGGGGCACACAATCGCCCAACCACGGAAAGGTGGTGCCTTGTGGAGGAGTATGCAGTTAGTTATTTGGGCTCCGGGGAGTTTCGACCAGTTTTGATCATTCGCACCCGTAGCTTCTATTACAATGTTTCAACGTTGATAACTATTGCTTGGATGTGTACGTGATCCTAAATCCCATCGCCGATAGGCAAAGTAACAAGTTTATTCCGCGAAACAATCTGCGCTCCCGCGCAGTGCTGGTACGTGAGTAGAACGCGGAGCACCGTAAGTGTTTGTTTCCTGACAGTGGGTGCACTTTGGTCTGTTTTCCCCACAGAGGAGGTAGTGATGGGTAGCGCAGGTGTCCGATATGCAACCTGTAGTGTAACTTCCTCTGGTTTGGACCTACACAGGCACGACGCCCAATGTGCCATGATTGGATTACATTTATTACACTGGTCTGCGTGATTTATAAGGTCAAGGGTGTCTGCCGTTTTTAGGTCAGTTTTCATGCTGACTCCGAAAATGACATCCGTTTTGCCCGATTAGCTCGATTTTTTAAATGTTATTTCACTCATATGAACCAAAACATTGCTCTGACTAGTTTACTAGTGAATCCGACAGAAGCGTAAATAAATGTTTAAACTCCAAACAGATGGACCATTCAGAGCGCATCCCAACAGTACACACTACTGCGGAATAAATGGCCTTTTCAGGGACTTCCGACTGTGTTGAGCAGATGGGACATCCCTCTTCAGGCACCAACAACAGTCCGCCAGAAAGTTCACATCCCACCGACCTTGGTAACGTTCTTCCATCACCCGTATGCCTTTGTGGAAGCGTTCTCCCTGCTCTTCACTGTAATCTCCACAGTTATCTAGGAAATAATATAGATGGGACCCAAGGGAGTGCATTTTTACCGACATTCGAACACCAAGTTGCTGAAAACTGTCATCGACTCATCGACGACCTTCACGTATTCCGCACTTCTGTGATTACCCAGGAAGTTGGTGATGATTGACTTCAAGGCCAGCCATGCAGAGCTCACTGTTCCAGACATTCTGCGAATCCAGTATCCTTCATGAGCTCCCTTATCTGAGGACCGTCGAATACACCAGCCTTCAACTCCTCTCTGCTCACATGAGGAAATTTCTGTCCCAAAAATGCAAATAATCGTCCTTCTTTATCCAGTGCTTTCATAAAATTTTTAATCCAACCGAGTTTGATATGGAGTGGCGGAAGTAGGATTTTATGTGGTTCAACCAGGGGGCGTGACTGCACGCTGTGGGAGCCAGGTTCAAGTGCATACCTGGATGGCCAGTCGCGTTGTACATAGTGCTGTTTGTCAGCCCGACTGTCCCAGAGGCATAGAAAGGATGGACATTTCGTGTAGCCGCCCTGCAGCCCAAGGACGAGACCTACTACCTTGAGGTCACCACAGATCAGCCGACCGTGCTCTTTGTAGTTCAAAGCAGACAACAAAAGTTCCATGCTGTTATGCGTTTCCAACAGTTGCACGGAGTGCCCAACAGGAATCGACGCGAACTTATTGCCGTTGTTCAGAAGAACTGCCTTCAGACTCCTACTCGAGGAGTCTATGAACAGCCTCCATTCTGCCTGGGTTGTACTCTGTACCCATTGCTTCTACTAGGCCCGCGATGTTGTTGCAGTAGACTAGAGAATGTTCTTCGTCGAAGGTAAAGTATTCTCTGAATTCTTTTTCGCGATCCCGATACCAAAAGAATGTCATTCCAGGCGCCAGCAAACGTTTCTCACGGAGCCGTGAACCCAGCAGCTGAGCAGATTCCTTGGACAAGTTCAGGTCTCTCGTGAGCTCAGCTTGGCTCAACGGTATCGGTCGATCGTTCTAGGTCGGTTCATATGCACCAGACGCGTCTGCGTCCATTTCATTCCCACTCGAGGCGGAATATGACTCGATGTCGACATAGGGTTCAGGGATGGGGACATCTGGACCATGAGGGACTGGCTTGATGGCTGATGGCACATCCGGATATTTTACATGCTTCTGTTTCTTTCGATTTACTCCTTTCAGATGTCATACAAAAATAGCAGTCGGTGGCACGATCCTTTCCCTCCCGCCACACCATGCTGCAAAGACGTGCGTCGCTAGCTCCATTATTGCGAACCCTACCACTCCCCGCCCGCGATAACTTTCAAGCCACGTTATGTGCTCGCAGCGGCAAGCTTCTTGAAACTCACTACCTGATGGTAACCGGACGAATGTACGTACCATCAGGTACGTACGTGATATATATATATATATATATATATATATACATATATATATCAGGGAAAATAAAGGGACATTAAAACCTCTACTAAGGGCATCCTATGATTAGTTTAGGTAACAATACGATTGCTGTCCTCCACGGACACAACTGCTTTTTTCTGTTACGTACATTTGTCCTAGAATCCTACCTGATATGCTTAGAGCAATCGAGAATCGTGTCGAAAAATAGAGTTCATGCTCACGTAGTAATAGGCGACGCGAAGTAGCATTGTGCCGCTTGAGAACGGGGCACACATACGCAGCTTGCTCTTACTTGCTAACTGGCAATCAATTATCACGCTGTCTGAAATGTTCCGCCTGCCTCTCCGTGCATGTCTTGCTCTCCTGACCCGGCTCTGAAGAGGACCGGATACGTCACTTTGGACGGGTTCAGTCACTGTCATCCAGTGCAGTCTTACGGGAATGGGGGGGGGTGAGTGAAGAATTGTTGCAAAAGCTACGCTAAACACAAACTGCAGTAAAACTGGCAAAAAAGGACTCCAACCCATCAACAATGTTTCCTGCAATGACGTCATAATTGCGATTCCACACGATCGGACTAAAACCTCCGAGAATGGCTTTCCCCCAGCTGCCACACCGCGGCGAGTTGCCACGCGCAGTTCTTCGATGAGCCGGATGCAAGTCGCTTGGGCAACATCCCCCACCCGGATGGCGACTTCACACCAGGGTTACCGTGATTGTGACTGGACGAATCACCCGGATACCGGGGCCCCTCCCTTCTATGGGCGAGGGACGACTGCATCGTCTGCGACCTGTGGGATCAAACCTGTCTGGGTGGCCCGGGACGTCCTCCAGCCGATATAACCATCTAAAATGGCCTGTGCTCTGCAGAGCTTATTTTTGTTTGCCTATTCTGGAAAAAAATTGAATTGCCGTGAACCCTCTGTCCTCCCAGTCTCCGAGCCGAATCCGGGACACGACGATCCTCTAGCCCCTTCTACGAAAACACGAAGCGCAAATACAAATTTAACACGTCGCTACCGAAACGGTCTTCGTTTTGCCGCAGTGCAACATAAATCAGCTGTCCCCGCTGACTGATTACTGTTCATGATCATTGAAGAAACGTTTGCTTCAAAATATGCCACTTTTCCTAACATTGCTGTTCAATCACAGAAAACGGGATCAAAAACCGATTTACGTATCCATTGATTATTGTGGCTTAAGGTCACATCGGTGGTGAGGTCATATCACGCTGACAATACAAAGCCAACTCAAGCCCACAACTACCTTCACGTCTTCGGCCCATCAACGAAGAGATACTTCGGCCGAGGCTGCATGTGGGTTTCTACGCCACGTTCGGGGCCCGGTCGCAACAATGCGCATTACACCTCAAACCACTTTCTCGCAGGTCCTCAAACCTAAAACCACTTTCACCATCACATCGCATCGCAGGTCGCCCATAAAAAAACAAACCAAAAACGCCCGGACCTCGCAGCGATCGGTATTTATTGATTCACATGAGGTGGCGACGCAGGTCTAACTGTCACTCGTCTCCACGTTCTCCGTGGACAGGCCCTTGAAGGAGGGCACGGGCACGTACGTCACGAGGGTGTAGAGCTTGTGGGGCGAATCCTCGTCCTCGTTCCTCTTCCGGGCCAGACGGACACGGATCCGACCTGCCACTGACCTGTCGAGGGAACGAGCTCAGTCAACGACTCGCGGAAACGGAGCACACATCGCCCACCATCAGGCGCATCCCCATCATCGGGATACGCCGCTGGAAAGCACACACCTTAATCACACGATGATAACGACAGACCAACGAAGCGAAATCACAACAAAACGAAATAAAGCGAAGATGATGTACAATGAAACTTGCATGTAGCATCATGCTTGTGATAATTATAGTCTCGGTGATGGTAACTTGCCCACTTATATTTACTTCTCTCGTGTCATCGGGCTTGTGCTCTCCGGATGGCCTCTTAATTGGGGCGAAGATCTGCTACAACACCAAAAGCTTATCTTGCATCATACCTTCTCCCAATTCCTAATTTAGCATCCTTCCCAGCATTGTAGCACGTGTCGTATCAAACCTTTTGCTTTGTCGACCCCACTCATTGCGACCGGCACAATAATAGCATAACTTTGTGTGCTGTGTCTGTCGTAACACAAGACCGCCTCGCCAGGAGCGGACTGTTGGCCTATCACGGACGCCGCGACTTCCGTCACGAGTTGAACGACCTGTACCGTGCACCTCAAGGCCTGCACCTCTCGTGACGACCGACGGCTCATGTGGATTGGTCGAGGTGCCGACTTAAGTGATGGAGTGATGATTTGGGTTTAAGGGCACGTCGGCTAGAGGGACATTTGGCGCCCATCCGGCTGGAGTGAAGCGGCACATACCAGAAAACTACCTGCAGCTCCTATGACCATTTCCACGGCAACATTATGCCATCGACATAGTAATAACGCACTAACAAGCAATAAGGTATCCATAACCAGGCACCGTAAGCCGCAGCCACAGTCGCTACCACCGCAGGAGTTTGAGTGTGCTTCCCAGGGTGCCCCCAGTAACGTTGCGCCGAATTAGACTGAATGAACAATCCTTTGCACTGCAATCGGTTCACCTCCCACGGATTCCACATTGAATGCTCACCCGCCAGTGACAGGCGTGCAGACAGGGTTGGATCTCAACAGCAACTACACCATCGTGCAACGGTTCAAAATACGGCTCGCAAGTGCTTGAAACGTAATGTTCTACAGGCAAATCACACGAGAGACGAACTCAGCAAGCGTAACTCAGCTTGAAGGGCCTGTAGCCTCAGTTAGTACACCACCCACTTTGGATTAATTCTACAACTTCTTTCGACGCTATGGGAATGAATGAATTCGATGGCTTCCACTCCATGTGTTTAACCAACTGCTTTATATGCATCACCTCAAACTATAGCGGGCAGCTTCTCCACCGAAAATTTCGAAACAACTCCCCGGTGTTCACACTAGCTGAAGTGTACGTGAAAGCGCCACACCTGGCTTTGCTCACATATCACACATTTCTCCCTCCCCCTCCCCAGGTGAGAATCACGGAAAGGATGCAGTCATCATAGTGCACAGACAGCCCGAGTCGTAAACCACATAGCGTTCGTCTTCTAAATGCATGTCCTGCACAATAGTTTACACGAGCCACATTAGCAACGCTTTACGAGACGTTTAAGCATATTGACACAAGTTCGAGAAATAACCGGACAAGTGACCTCGAGAGTCTGTGGAGTTCATGCCACGGAAAGGATGACGGTTTTTACTTGTTTTGGCAATACGATCTCATTAATGCGTCGCATCCAAAATGTACGCATGACCGAAGGCTGTATACAAATTCCGAGGAAACGCTTACACTACGACCGGCCGTGATATACGGGGATGTTCGACTCCATTCGAGCTTTGGACACTTGTCATCGCTCGTTCAGTACTTGATATTGATATGAACAACCCGGCCAGACTCGAGAGCAATACTTTTGAAATTTTACCGACTTCCTTGTTACGTTTGAATGCCAAATATCTGCATTCAGGACTAGGCCTGCTGTTATAATTTTATTTTCGTCATCCTTCATCGTAACATTTCCCCTAGAAACTCGCATCTCTGCTCAAAGATGACGGCGGTCGCACTCCTTGTGTGTGCACAGCTAGCCGTATAGACTTAGCCGCCGGATGCAGCCAATCTCGGCTGAAGTGGACGGCTTCCAAATACATTTGTGCTCCAATCAGGGGGGGCTAGTTACGAAATTGGATTCCGCTGTCAAATACGGACGGACGTATCCAAACTTTAAGCGTACTGCGCCAAAATGACGATGTTTCTGTAACTTCTTTGCAATTATTGTACATGCAAAAAAAATGGACGGGGTAAGGTGTCACCGTGGGGTCGCCATGAGAGCACAACTGGCATCGGTCCACATATTATCTGCTGAGGTATGATACCTTATCACGTACATGCAGCACGGCAGCTCACAGTCCACCTCCTGCAATCGCTCATTCGGTATCATCGGGAGACGTTTACTGGCCCATAAACCTCTTAAGACACATATTGCCATCTTTTTAAGGAAGAGCAAGGGCAGGCTAATTTAACGTTACTGGTCACGCGCGCTGCATGTTGCACCGGCTGGATTTTCCTGGATGAGGAAGCTGACGAGGCCGCGGATGCCGCTACCCAATGGGCAGCCAGCCGACCGCGCACATTTCGCCGCCGCTGCCAACTGATCAGCGATGCGGCCGTTGAGCCGCACTCCTGGCGCGGTCAGCCGTGCTGGCGGCCCGGCTCCATATCCGGCCGCGTTGCGAGTCGACCCACTCCAGAGGAGAGCGACCGCAGTGCTCCAGATGGACAGTGACGAGGCCGGAGACGTCGCCGGCCGACGGCGGCACCGAGCCGACCGGCCGGCCGGCCACGCCAGCCAGCTGCGGATATTACCGCGAGGCTGGCAGCGCTGTTCATCAGTCCACACTCGGCACTCCGAAGGCCGCCACTCAGCCGTCAGTCCAGCCGAGCAGACGGCCCAACTCCATCTCGCAGAAGACACGCCCGTGACAACACATTCGAGCAGATAACAATACGCGGCACCGAGAGATTTCCCGACAGGAATACGCGTACGACACGAGATGCAGCCAGCTGCTGCGGCTGGCGTATTCACTCTTCTGGCTTTCCAAAGCCCCACAAGCAAGCCTTGGGTGACTTGTAACAGGCACTCTGATGCCGTGGTGCCCGATCAACTTTTGAAATACGACCTGCCTGCCGGGTATGCCACAAAGGGCCCAGGGTGGCATCGATCTTCACACACCAGCCTGGAGATAACCTCGTCGACAGGCTCACCGATAAAGTTTGTGCGCAATCGGCGCAAGTCTACCATCAGAATGAACAGCATTCAATCAAACAGGCATTCAAAAATCGATAATAGGAGTAAATCATATGACGGCCCCGGCCGTCTCTTGGTCGCGACAACCACAAAACACGGTAACTATCAATCCGCAGAAGGAAGACGGCGAGGATTCGCTTCCGAATCAAACGGCAATCAATTTACAATGGCAGTTTCATAATCTGTCCAGTCGACAATAAGAAGGGTTAGAAAGCAAATCAAATGACTTTGTGGGACGATCATCTCAAAATTATCATTCAATTGAATGAAAAATGATTGTTTCAGACGAAAACTCAAGGACTATATATTTCGGACATCCATCATTCCATTAATTTAACTAATACGTCTCTCCGACAATTCATATGAAATAGACTGGGGCCACAGGCATCAACAGCCGAGAGGTTCAGCGCAAACGATTCGAAACATTAGTATTAAAGAGAAAGGGTTGATAAATGCACGTAAAATTCTTCAAGCTATTTTTGAATTTCGTGTAAAAAGGCAGTAACATTAAACCTGGCTGATTTAGAAATCATACAATATGGCGTCGTAGAGGTTCAATACACAGCCTACTAAAACATGGCACACGGTAAGCGGGTTAGAACAGCGTGGCCATAAAGGTCGGTCATCGCCTGTCAGCATGTAACTATGTGTTGCGAAGGTATGACCTGTTCTCGGTCGGCAGAGTATTCTTCCCATCGTTGGGTTCGGTGTGAGGATTGCCACTTTCCTAGTGTCGGTTTTAAAACCATGAGTTTACTACAATGAGTTCCAGGCTCGTTGTCATTTTGACTGTATATTTGACAATACAGTAGGATAAAAGTTCCTTAGAGGGAGCCGTAGATGGATCACACGGTCATTGCTGATGACGTGTTTGGTGGTTATGTCAGCAGCTTTATTTCCCGCGAGTCTGACACGACTGAGTCAAACAGAACAAGATATTTCTACCGACGTCTATGAAGTGATTTCACGACTTTGATAGTCCTCCAAACGAGTCGGTTATCCTAGTTGACGGCTTTCAATGTCAGGAGACTGCTCAGTCTGTGAAAACAACGTGCTTTGTGGACCGGTCTTCCTGCATAATATAGACGGCCTGCAGAATGGCAGACAATTCGGCAGTAAAAATCGACGTTTATGTCGGTAAACAAAAAGATCGAACAGTGCCGACTGACGTAAGCACGTCAAACACCAGAGACTGACTTTGAACACTCTATGCAAATCCGCGAAAAGTCGTGATACTGATGTATTTTTGCAATGCCAATATGTGGAGCTCCTTATAGTTTATATGTCATTTCTCTGACCAGGGCAAAGTCACGTCGTTTGCACTGGGACAACGTGCCAAAGGGGAGTGTTCTGAGTAATTACACGTGCTACAAAAAGCGGCCTAATATTACAGTCACGAAGGATCGAAGCCATACGAATGGAAAACGGCAATCCACGCTGATGAGCCCCGTGACGTGTTCTTGCTGTCCCCAAGAATATCCACTGAGAGGCTGGATGTTTCCGGTTTTGAGCAACATTGCATACGTATCTCACGCCCAATAACTTACGGCGTAACGCAAGGCGTGACTTGTCTACTTTTGTCATTACACTATAAGCCGGCGAGGTGAGAAAGGCTTCAGTTGCGATGCGAAGAGCTGCACTGCGGATCACATCAAGGCAACGCTTGGCTGTGGCACACGCTCCGGCATAAATGAAGTGTGTCGCAGTGCGAGGAGAAACATCCCTAATTAACACATTAGTTATTCAGGTGGAAATGTGCATCAGGAGAAAGATTAGAGAAAGGAAACAAACCACTCATGGTACTCGTAAGTGCAAAATGGTTTGGAGGCCGTTGAGGCTGATTCTCAACCCTCTGCAGTTCCATTGGAGAATAACTCATACGTCAAATACACAAGGTTGGAAGTTGAGCTAAACACGGGGGAAACAAGGCCACCGGGCTAGGTTTCTCCTGTTCCTGGCTTCATATCCGGAGGTAATCCATGACTTTGAAGCCGACTCGGCCTAAGAGACTGAGTCCTCAGGCGGGAACGTGATGACCCCTCCCCTGGTAGAGCTCAATAGTGGCAGGCCTAGCTTTTGGGGCTCCAGCCGGGGTGGCTGCTGGGGAGGGCCCATCTCATTGGCAGATGGAGCCGGCCCCTCCCCTCGCCGTCGTGGCGATGGGTTGGCCGGCCTCCGTAGTGGAGCCGCCTGAGCTCCCTGGTGGCTCTTCTCGCGGGCCCTTTCCATCCCAGAGAGCCGCGTTCGTTTTTCCTCGCGGGCGCGTCTTTTGGCTTCCTGGTAATGCAAGCTGGTGTCAGGAGTTTTGATTGGTCGTTGGCTGTACCCAGGCGACGATGTAGGTGCGGAAGTGGGATGCAAGGGTGGCGGTGAGGCCTGGCTCACAGGAAGGGGAGAACGTTCAGGTAGGGAGGAGGCGGAGAGGATGGATTTAAAGGTGGTGCTGGGGCGTGTGGGAGACGAGGATGGAGCACGGATGGGAAGTGGGAGGTGGGGACTGAGAGGTAGGGGTGAGGTAAATGGAAGGGCTCGGATTGGGCTGGGTTGGAGTTTAGGGGCGCATCGACTGCCGAGGTCATTCAGCGATTGGGCTGGGTTGGGCTGGACTGGAAGGACCGAGGTGGCGTTTTGGATCGTTGGACCAGAGTCCACACCACATCCTCGATGATCGACCCGGAGGTCTCAGATAGGCGAAAGGGGCATCTACACGTGTAGGGTGGGACCTCCGTCGCCTTGTCGTGTCGGGTCCGCTGTCCTTGCCTTTCAGGCGACGACAGGGACAACCCCAAAGATCCTAGCAGGATCATGGGCTGAGCTATGAGCTCAGAGGCCATGTAGGGCTGTGTGTTCTGGACCTATCAGATATTTCTTGCGAGTATGTTGTGTGGTTGTGGAGTTCGGTTGAGAGTTTGTTGCATATGATACTTCTGGTCAGCTGCCTAATACAACTAACGCGCCATCCGAAATGTTATTTTTTGGGAGAAATTTGATCGCGACTATCTCTTTCTCTATTATAAAAATGCAACAGGAACGGTCATAGGCTGCGTACGATGATTGTCCAGGATTGCTGTTTCGACATTTTGCACTCTCGGCTTCACATTTATATCCCACATGCTCCGCTGACCCACATCGTCTACATGCCTGGCGGTTCCGGCAACGCTGCGACGTGTCCCAATCTAGAGCATCGAAAACATATAATCGGGTTTGCAACAAACACCCGAACTTCCACTAACATATCCGACGTAGACTAATTCTGGAAGATCGGTTGTTCCAAATGTCAGAATGATTTTTTTTTCGTTTCTTGGCTTTTTCTCATCGTGATCCGTCGTACCTGTACCACTCCGCACCCTGCCAGGCCACCCATATCAGCATCAGCCACATCTCCAAGTCGTAACAGTTTACAACGACTTTGAGGAATTTCTGGTGTTGTGAGGTTGGACTCCAACCGGTACCGTGATTGTTAGTTTGTTTCGCTTCGTACAGTGTACGTTAGTTCTGTTGGGCTTCTTGCCCTCCTTGCGTCCTCAGTATTTTCAAATTCCATTTCTAGCCTACCATCCATAAGGATTTCACATCTGAGCACGATCCCCAGCCTGTCACGCGCTCCTCTTCCATGGAACGGGGTAAGAGATGAAATACTTTTCCTTGTTCTAATTATTTCAGTATAAAGATGTGTGGTGCAGGAAGAGTAACTTCAAGGCAAGGGCCTGCATGAGTGATACGCGAATTCGTTGGAATTTAGGGGCGCGTCGACTGCGTCGGCCATGCAACGATACGGGAATTCGTGGTAGACTAGCTTGTCTGTACCCTACTAGAGGGGACATGTGATACTTTTTTGTTGTATTTGAAGTTGCCATGAAGTAAGTGTGTTTGTTTCTGCTCCTCGTAGCGCCCCACCGCAAAAGGAGTCCTACCGGGGGGACGCCTGAGTCCCGCGGACCGGAGGACGTCGGGCGCCCGAGGAACTAAACGGGGCAGGCGACGTCATCACCTGCCGGGAGACTCACCACCCCGACCGGGATGTTGAGCCTCTTCCGGCAGGGGACAAATGGTGGACGCCTCCCATCATTTGACACCTGACGACAGGCCAGAAGCCCAGACCTTCCGCCTGAGGGGACAAGTGCTTGGTCCTTGTGGGGCCCTACGGACCCGCCCGCCCCTCCGGGATATCGGGATCAAAGACGCGTGTTGCTACTCCGTCACAACTAGCACCGTGCGACGGGAGAACTCGGCCTCCAGGACTCCGTCAACCCCGGGGACTGATCGCGGGGAGGGGGGGGGGGACGACTACCCCGGTAAAACTGAGCTGGTGGGCAGGACCGGGGAAGTTGTTCTACCTGCTCGTAGTAGGGAGAGTTGGTGTTACAGGGACAGGTGAAGCACATTGATGTTGAAATGAGATCGGAATCGGAATGGGAGCGCATGGATGAGAGGACGAGTGAGGCAGTTTTCGTTTGACCACCCACCGGTAAGACGGGAGCCAGACCATTGGGGCACACAATCGCCCAACCACGGAAAGGTGGTGCCTTGTCGAGGAGTATGCAGTTAGTTATTTGGGCTCCGGGGAGTTTCGACCAGTTTTGATCATTCGCGTCCGTAGCTTTTATTAGAATGCTTCAACGTTGATAACTATTGCCTGGATGTGTACGTGATCCTAAATCCCATCGCCGATAGGCAAAGTAACAAGTTTATTCCGCGAAACAATCTGCGCTCCCGCGCAGTGCTGGTACGTGAGTAGAACGCGGAGCACCGTAAGTGTTTGTTTCCTGACAGTGGGTGCACTTTGGTCTGTTTTCCCCACAGAGGAGGTAGTGATGGGTAGCGCAGGTGTCCGATATGCAACCTGTAGTGTAACTTCCTCTGGTTTGGACCTACACAGGCACGACGCCCAATGTGCCATGTGGCATGATTGGATTACATTTATTACACTGGTCTGCGTGATTTATAAGGTCAAGGGTGTCTCAGCTGTTTTTAGGTCAGTTTTTCATGCTGATTCCGAAAATGGCATCCGTTTTGCCCGATTAGCTCGATTAAAAAAAAATGTTATTTCACTCATATGAACCAAAACATTGCTTTGGCTGGTTTACTAGTGAATCCGACAGAAGCATAAACAAAGGTTTAAACTCCGAACAGATGGACCATAAGTGTATTCAGAGCGCATCCCAACAGTACACACTACTGCGGAATAAATGGCCTTTTCAGGGAATTCCGACTGTGTTGAGCAGATGGGACATCCCTCTTCAGGCACCAACAGTCCGCCAGAAAGTTCACATCCCACCGACCTTGGTAGCGTTCTTCCATCACCCGTATGCCTTTGTGGAAGCGTTCTCCCTGCTCTTCACTGTAATCTCCACAGTTATCTAGGAAATAATCTAGATGGGACCCAAGGGAGTGCATTTTTACCGACATTCGAACACCAAGTTGCTGAAAACTGTCATCGACTCATCGACGACCTTCACGTATTCCGCACTTCTGTGATTACCCAGGAAGTTGGTGATGATTGACTTCAAGGCCAGCCATGCAGAGAGCTCACTGTTCCAGACATTCTGCGAATCCAGTATCCTTCATGAGCTCCCTTATCTGAGGACCGTCGAATACACCAGCCTTCAGACTCTCTCTGCTCACATGAGGAAATTTCTGTCCCAAAAATGCAAATCATTGTCCTTCTTTATCCAGTGCTCTCACAATTTTTTTTCTCTCATCAAACCGAGTTTGATATGGAGTGGTGGAAGTAGGATTTTCTGTGGTTCAACCAGGGGGCGTGACTGCACGCTGTGGGAGCCAGGTTCAAGTGCATACCTGGATGGCCAGTCGCGTTGTACATAATGCTGTTTGTCAGCCCGACTGTCCCAGAGGCAAAGAAAGCATGGATATTTCGTGTAGCCGCCCCGCAGCCCAAGGACGATACCTATTACCTTGAGGTTACCACAGATCAGCCAACCATGCTCTTTGTAGTTCAAAGCAGACAACAAAAATTCCATGCTGTTATGAGTGACCCACAGTTGCACGGAGTGTCCAACAGGAATCGACGCGAACTTATTGCCGCTGTTCAGAAGAACTGCCTTCAGGCTCCTACTCGAGGAGTCTATGAACAGCCTCCATTCTGCCGGGTTGTACTCTGTACTCATTGCTTCTACTAGGCCCGCGATGTTGTTGCAGTAGACTAGAGAATGTTCGTCGTCGAAGGTAAAGTATTCTCTGAATTCTTTTTCGCGATTCCGATACCAAAAGAATGTCGTTTCAGGCGCCAGCAAACGTTTCTCACGGAGCCGTGAACCAAGCAGCTGAGCAGATTCCTTGGACAAGTTCAGGTCCCTCGTTAGGTCATTGAGCTCAGCTTGGTTCAACGGTATCGGTCGATCGTTCTCGGTCGGTTCATATGCACCAGACGCGTCTGCGTCCATTTCATTCCCACTAGAGTCGGAAGATGACTCAATGTCGACATCGGGTTCAGGGATGGGGACATCTGAACCATGAGGGACTGGCTTGATGGCTGATGGCACATCCGGATATTTTACATGCTTCTGTTTCTTTCGATTTACTCCTTTCAGATCTGTCATACAGAAATAGCAGTCGGTGGCATAATCCTTTCCCTCCCGCCACACCATGGGAATGCCGAAAGGCATGGATTTCCGGGTCTTGTTCTTCCAGGCTCGTAGGCGTTCCACACATGACTTGCAGCAGATATGAGGGGCAAACGGCTTGTGCTGATCACCAAGTTTCACACTTCTCACTTCTCTCCGCTACTGATATATCATACTGCAGTATGCATACTGATACATCAGTGTGTAAGTTGTTATATTTGACGTAGTGTGGAAAGTTGAGCTAATCGAGAAAAATGGATGGTATTTTCAGATTTAGCACACGAAACTTGTATTAGAACAGCTGAGAAACTTCCGACCCATTGAAGAAAAAAACGTTTTGAAACGCAGGCCAGTGTTATTGGCTTCTCTATCCCAAGTCCTTTGTCACTGATCGAGGACGAAACTTGAGATCCTTGGGAAATGGTTCTTGGCGGAAAGCCGGAAAATTGGTGGGCGTGTATTCTGTGCTGCCCACTCTACATATCACATATATAGTTTCTCCATTGCTACCAGTTACATTTTCTGATTTCGCGTGCTATATTTATGCTCGACGTCTGAAGGGAGCCCTCCAGTTTTTCTGTCTTAACTTTAGAGCTGTGGGATATATTTATATCAGACGTCTGCAGTGAGTTTTCATTTCTAATGCCAACTGGATTTAATTTTCGCCGGCCGCTTCAGGAGCATTCCACCATCTAATCGACAGCGCAGGGCTTTTTCCTGAATTGACAGCGCCGGGGTTGCCCTGCTTCCCTGCCCGACTGTTTACAGCTTGTCAGATCTTATCGGCATGTTTCTTCAGCAGTGCCGGCGGTGCCGAGCCGATCACGGTCGGCGCGCCACGCCGCTCCGCCGCTCGAGTCGGCCGGCCGGCCACGACAACGGCCAACGGCCGCGCGCCAATCGGCTCAGGAGACATTCGAGCCCGATGTCACTCGGACTGGCAGCTGTCAAATCAGACCACGACTGGCGGCTATCGGCGTGCCACAGATGGCACGTGTTCCGCTGCGCGCCCCAGATAGCCGGCCCTGGCTCATCCCGCCGCCGCCGGCGCCCACGTAATCCTCAGCAGTTCCTCATCCCATCACACGACTCACTCCAGTGGACGTGAAATATGATCGGACGTCACGGGCCGTGAGACCACCTGAGCAGCACCGTATCCAGCTCGGTGTGTCAAGATTCGCTCTCAGTTAGGAGTCGCGATGTAACTAAAAAAACATCCCCTGAACATTCGTGACAAAATGGAAACCGAATAGCATTCAGCTAATTCCTTTCCTCGACATACGGCCAATGTTCAATTTTCATGACAATGTTACTCAGATTTTGGAAGCTATCTGAACTTGAAATTGGATTTACTTTTTTTCCTCGAAGCCTCAAGTCGCCAATTTTGACGCACTACTCTAGCTGCACAGTCCACTGCGTCCAAATGCAGACACGTCCGTGGAAAATGGCAGATTGCTGCAAACATATTCACATACTAAGTAACTGATTAGTTGATATGCGTCTATCCACTAGTGCCTTTCAACATCATAGGGACCTCCGCTGCATGATACGACCAAGGTTATATTTCTTCAGCTGGTGCATGCGTTGTTGAGTACTGCACAACACAAAACGTGCATTTAACAAATACGAACATTTTTTTGTACCTTATTTATATGCTCATCAATACAAGAGGTTCGAGTCGCTTCATAAGCCAGGCATTAACGCTTCCGGGTGGAATGGCAGGTTGGAAAGTGACCGGCCAAGATAAAAAATGAAAGTGTTAAAGCAAGCATAAACAATGCATCTCGGTCTACCACCTACCAAAGGATGAACATGACAATGCTACAGCTACTCAAGGACAGGTCCACACATGGCTAGTTTCGATGAACCTGAGTTAGATACTTCAGCTTTGTTATAACGTCACTGACACAGGACACTCCGTCTCGGTCTATATTCACTAACGAGGGTGTCGGGACTGCCGAGGCGGCCGGCGCGGCAGCCGGCCGACAGGTCCCCCAACAGATGTTCCCCATCTGTCGGGCCATCCCAAACTTCTCTACAGGCACAACATCTCTGTTGGGGTGGTCTGAATACCCGAACATATCAATTAGATGATCGTATGTGTAGAGAAAACAATGTATGTGCTGGTAAACAATTATTCTGACCGACGGATCCATCGACTGGATGTAAATTACAAGCTGCATGACCAATGCAGTAGATGCGCCCGAAAGCCCTAATAACTAACTGACTAGATGTAAATCAATTAATTGTTCAAAACGTGACTGCAACGTCAACTGTACTATGCACGGCATTCTTAGTACTTGAGAGGTTCATGTCAACGTCCAGAGTAAATAGGGTATAACTTCACATGAGATAGGTTTCCCGTATTCAACGACCTGTAATTCACCGCTCATTATATAGGCTTAAGTACGCTTGACTGATACGGTCATGCAGCGTCCAGTTGCATCGCCTGAAATTGTCCAGGAAGTGATTCTGGCTACTTCGGAAATGATGCCGACGCCCGACATCACGCCCTGGTCATGAGATCAGAACTTGACCGACGGTTTGATATCTAGCGTGACACAGTGGGTTATTCTCGCCACCAATGGCTTGACACACTTGAATTTGAGCGGAGACACGCACTTAATGTCAAATGTTGACATCACCATTTTTGTCATGCACGGGTATTAGTACCCATAAGTACACATAAGTAACCGCCCCGGTAGCTCAGTTGGTGATAGCGCCGGCCTGAACCGGTCTCCCCTGTCCTGGAAAGACAGGGTTCGAGTAGCTTCGCGCTCGCATTTATCCCCTGGCTGGGAGGGCCAGCTGACAACTGGCCCGATAAGGCCGAGGACGAGATACCGGGGCGGCCGTGCCGGTGCATTGACGACACGTTCAATTTCCGATCAAAATTCTGCCGTTGAACTGGAATTCAATGATTGGGTGATCGGGCCAAGGTTTGGGCAACAAGCTCTGCTTAGCAATACAACCCAGGTTCATAACGCCACCCCCGCAAGAATTCGGACTAAATTTCTTAAAGAGAAAAAGAATAGCCATGCGAAGACGGCGCATCATTTCCTGAAGCTGCCTTGCCCTAGGCGAACACGGAAGCCACTTGCCGAAAGGACTTAATTGTGCGTACTTGTGAGCATCCAGCTTACCTAAGCTCGCTTGCCACTTCTTCACTATACAAATTGAGATATCTTGGTCGTAGTTAGTCTTCGTCTACTCCCCCTAGTAGTCTCTTGGTAATAGTTAGTCACTTTGGTTATTCATTTTACGACACGTCGACCGTTGAGCGATGTAGCGTCGCCAATCTCACACCGATTGGTCCCGGAGGAAGAACAGCGAAAGATGAGGCTCGAACCCACAACTTTCGTTTGGGAGACGGGGAACTTACCCCAAGACTACTCGCCCCTAATAGTTAGTCCATCCCAGGGATTGGGAATGCTTTACAAACTGGCAGGGATTGGGAACGCTCTACTAAATGGAGCCTACGCCGTTCACACGGCATCAGCGTCGGCTTGCACACTGCTTACGATACCTACGTATCCAGCAGAACTTGACCAGCTTTCTCCACCTGATCTAATAAAGTGAGGCGACGGACAAAATGAACTTATATGGGGATTATGGTTTTAAAACGGACGTACCAAATGGCCGCTCAATGTGTTAGAAAATATAACGTGATTTTACCCATGGTAGACCCCGACGAACCCCAGATATGTAAGCGGGTGCAGTTTCGGTAGCGTGGACGAGCTGAAAACCGTGTCGCTTACAACGGCGCTTCACATGCCAACATCAGTAGCGACATATCCATGGATGTTTTTGTGTGGCTGCTATAAAATGGCGATCAGCGCTCCAGAAACAGCACTAGAAACAATCAGGGATAATACCCCACGTGCGCACCCTGGTACAAATAATGTCCATCATCGGCTTGTCCATCACCGGATGTTCGAAGTCGCCATGTGGATGCTAACAGCTGCGGAGAACAAAGCACTTTCCGTATTGTCAGCAAACTTCCAACGATACAACGAATTATAATGTAGATGCCAGTACCTATTGGCGCCATTGTAAAAGCATTGATACGCCTAATTAAAGGCCTGGTAAGCTGGGTGATGAGAGCCTCGGCAATACGGATGTGCAACGCAGTTATAAATTTTTCGACAAATAGGGTGGAAAATACCACTTTCTGGACACTGAATCGACATCCTTCTCCAAGAAGTGTCGACATCCTGCTCCGTGATGCGTGCTTTTGAAGTCTTTGTGTCTCCTTTCTAGCAGTATCTCGCTTATACGTATCGTGTCAATGCTCCTAATAAGGAATAGTGACACACAAACATATCGCAACGTAATTTTGGGTAAAGGTATTAACTATGTCATATGGCGTACGATATCAAATTATACCATAGGTAATTTTCTTCCTGTTCTCGATACAGCCCTTCTTAAATTATGGATCTCAAAGCAAATGAAAAATGTAGTCATAAGTAGGTACACCATTGCACAAACGCGAGTCGGAAAAACATCAAAAGCACTTTAATTGACACTAATTCCATGGCAAATATCTACATCCTTCGGTGCTCGTTTCGACATCCCACACCTAACGAAAAACCAATATTTTAACCCTGGTGCAACGCATTCTGAGCACTTTCCTTCTCGTGGAAAGTGGTGGTTTGTTCACGTCGGCCAACAGGCGTGACAAGTCAGAAACACACTTACATCAGATCGTGAGAGGAAGAACCTGAAGTAGCGATGCCTGAAGCTCCGTATGATGTTCGTTAAACGCGTTTTAAAATACGGAGCACATTTGCCGCGCATAATATTCTAAAATCCTCCTGTAGAGCAAACGGCTGCCCAAATACACCCAAAGATAGGTTTAAGCAGTACCCAAATACAGCGTGAAACTAAATGGCTCTGCCAAGGCAAAATTACGACAGGAACGATTATCACACACATATATTGAATCCGTCTTGTTCTTGGAAAGCTCACAAACAATTAATGGTGTTCCACTTCTGAAGATGGTTTACAACAGGTTTGAGTTGTTACAATAAGGTAGATGCTCTGAAAGAAAGGGCGTGAACGGCTAGGTAGCCAACAAAAAATGGAACGACCATAACGCTGTAGGACGGACTCATCGGTCATATTGCAGAACTTTGCATTGTGTCCCAGTCCGGAGAAAAAGGCAACTTGTATTTCATGCACCGTATGCACGTCTGGAAACCATTAGGTGTGGCTTATTCGGCAGATTAGTGGGGGAGACGAGCACAGGTGAATGCATTTAAGACATTGTACCTTTAGCGAAGACACCAAGTGCGGACATATTCGCGAATTAGCTGAATGTATTTAAGACGCAGACAATTAGATGCGTACGTGCTGTGTCACATGCTCACATCTGAGCCGAGTAGCCATTGGGCATCCATGCTGTATTAACAGCCTTTTACCTGTTTGAACTGAAAACTGTTTACCTGTTCTTTTATGCTTCTTAGCTCATGGCTTCTGTAAATATGCAGCTGGAGATTGTGGACTATGAACAGTAAGCAATACTTGGAGAAATATCACACAAATCTTATTAACCATGATGGTAAAGAACTCAAAACACTCAAAACAAAACACAAGCACTACTCAAAACACTGCCCTGTGGAACAGTGTACGATTTCCATACCTTTTTTTGGTAGTGGAGTACAAAATGTTTAACTGGAGAACGATTTTTTTAAAAGCTGGATTACAAAAGATTACTACTTACGAACCTTGTTTTCATGGGGTTGAAATCCAATGCTAGCATTTTTGTATGCATAGACATCTTGGCAAACAAAGCCATGTCCAAAGTTTTGCTGCACTAAAACAATGATTTGTCCATAACCAGGTAGTACTCCTTTAATGGAATTAAAAATAAATGTTAGCATTTCATGCTGTATGTACCATACAAACATTATATATGCACATATAGCTAACTGCTAAGTCAGCAATATGTCAGCAAGCTAAGTGATGAATAGGTGCAATTGGTCCAAGGAATGCATACAGTGGAAATGTCCTCAGTAGCCAAAGTACACCCAAAAATATACCAATAATATAATTCAAATGGGATAGATATTGCCTGAGTAGGTGGGTGATGCATCCCCAAAATTCACAACCAACTATTTATGATGAATAGGCATGATGTGATTGATGTGAATACACAAATAACATCCCTCCTAGCAGAGCTCAGGATGAATCACACTCAAACTCATCTTGGGCGGACCACACAACCGGGATCATTCTGCAAGAAACACTTATCTGAAGGACTAGTACCACAACTAATGAGCCGAGTTCACCCGCGCTTCATTGGAATTATTTCTAACTTCCGTTGTCGTCTTTCGACAGATTGGTGGTCAAGGTCTCAAAATCTCCCAAAGTGCATTTCATGGCCGCGGTCAACCTTTGCACCATTGCGAGTTTGTGCGCACCATTCGCCACAGACGCATAAGATGCCGCTCTGCCTCAGACATCAAAATTGGCTCTGGTGAGCGAAGGATGAGGTTATAAGCCAACTTCATGAGCAATGGTAGATAAAATGGTAACAAAAGCATACTTAATCGATGTCAACCAAGTTTATAAATGCATACCCGAGACTCGTGACAAGCTCACACCGCACATCTAATAAATATTCACAACACACCCCACGACACTATTGGGATATGGGCTTCCGAATATTGAAAATTATACTAAAACAATCCGTCTAAAATAGTTTTATTCTCACCACCAAGTTATTTTGCATGAAAAAGCTGAGAAAATTGATTAAAACCAATTCTTATTGAAATGAAAAGTTCGTCGATGTACTTGTTTAGTTCATGTCTGGAATGTTTAGTTGAAGCAAGTATCGACTTGGAAGGATCCAGAGTGGCCGGACGGGAAGCAAGTTGCCGCTGTAAAACCGACTAATAATCCGTTTTATTATTGCTCTTAAATAGAGTTGATCGAATTCGCTTATCCCAGCGCCAGAAGTACAGCTGATCACCGGGTCGGCAAACAGGAGTATTACGGACCATTCACTGACACTGATGAATGCTAAATGCAGTTATATTTCAAGGCGCATGATTTATGTTCGCACATTTAGAAAAAAATATTTGACAGTCATGCATAAGCGCACAAATGGCATTGGTTTCTCGGTGTAATCAACTCAGAGAAATTGCTTGCTCCAAGGCCACTTTTAGGATAATTGAAGTCGTTTTGCATTGAATGGGCTCATTGTGTCTGAAAAAGTTTTCTTTAACAAAATGACCTTCGATTGCGCATTCAAAGCACCTTAGTGGCCAAACGAGGCTTCAAGTATTTACTCCGACGATACCAAGTACCCTCAGATTTGCCAACTAGGGATTTCTGGTACTTCTTGGCGAGCATTCCAGCACACATATCTACAAATAAATATGGAATGAACATTTATTAATATAAATATATAAGTGTGTATTAATATAAATACACATAAGAACAAATATTCATAAATATTGAATAAATTATTGACAATGTTGACACAAATACGTCTTCCCACATGTCGCCAGTTGTGCGGAGACATTTTTAGCGCTACAGCGACGAAACATTTGCTGTACGGTTTGTACTACCTTTCAAAGTTGTACTTTGTCATTGACTGGTCGGCGTGCAGGGATCGCTGAATCTGCTAGTTGTTTTTAGGTATGGACTTTGAGTGGCAGCACTCAACCAAACAATGTTGTTCTTGATTTTCCCTTCTGGAGTACAAACTATTGCATTTAGTATAGTCACAACCATGGAGTACATAATGCATTGGTATGCATGACACGAACAAACGTCAGTTTTTCCAACACGTGGAACAACATTCACGGGCGGATAGCACGCAACACGTAGCTATCAATGCAAACACGGAAAACGCATCTGTTCAAAAAGGTCTGCACTTAGCCAAACTGATCAGATTTCATGTTTTCATATTATAAAAGAATATCACGAAGCTAAGTGCTGCTTTGATGTCAATGACATCATTAGCATGGTGTTTCTGTTGAAACATGTGTCGCATTCGGGCATGCACTCGAGGGGTAGTAGAGGGGGGATGGGGACGATGGGTCACCAGTTATACCGGCTGCAGATGAGATTACTGTGGGCTAACTGACCGAGCAAGCTCTTACCTGATGCCGCGTGACCAGACTTGCTCGTTGAGCCGGTAGTCGATGCGCACGTCCTGGGTGCCCATCTGCTGCATAGCGAACTTGCGAATCTCCTTCAGGGCGCGTGGCGCCTTCTTCTTGGAGCCAACGCGGTGCAACCGCTTGTGCAGGTGGATGGTGTAGTCACGTGTAACCACCTCCGACATAGTCGACTTGGACTTTTCCTTGCGGTCTTTTGTTTTAGCCATCTGCGGGATGAGTGGGGCATGTTTTATTGCACACCATCTCCTGTCCTCAACATGTCAGACAGAAATGTACACAGGGCTACAAGAGCCCAGGTACTAGGATGGAGCTGGATGAAAGAGCAACATTCATAAGTTCCCAGCTCACAAGTACCCATGTGTGCTAAAATTCCCAGATTTAGCATCATGCACTTAAGATTGTCAGAAAAGTTCTAAAATACCAGATGCAGTGAGCTCACAAGCGCCCCATTTCATGGGGTAAAAATATGTTTTAGTGGTGGATACAATGGGGCAATAGGGACATGTGCTCCTCTCTCCACGGAAGGTGGCATTCCTCTGGGATGTCTTCAGAATGCCATCCTAAAATTTGTGAGCCAGAGGCACCTCTGGTAGGAAATGTGCCCCTCCAGATAGACTGAAGGCACATACACTCCCTCAAATCTCCCCACCAGATGCACCCAACAGGTCCTTTTGTAATGTCACTCCTCAAAAGAAATGAATTATACCACACAATTTCTCCATGGCAATTCCTCAATCCACCTTTGGTACCTTGGCCACTATCAATTTTGGCCCTGGAAGTTAAGATCATAATTTCATTCACTGCATGATTGGGTTTGATTGAGCATTTCCCTTCCTTACCTTCATATGCAAATGACAGTATATCAGACAACTTATAAGATAGTGTAATATAATCTAAAGTTCAACATAAACTAAAATTCTCGACTATCAATGACTGCGCGATTAGGTAAAAAATGGGCCCACATTGGGATTCGGACCACTTCAACACACTCGTATGAAAACAAAAATCTTAACCAACAGCACCACTCGTCTAGTATTTGCAGGAATAAAACATCTAGAGTATGCAAACTGGAGATCTCAGACATGCAGATCTCAGAATCACATCACCACTGTTGCCTTGCCAATCTCCTACTGATAGATAAAGGGCGCATCGACTGCGTCGGCCATGCAGCGCCAATCTCCTACAAAATAGATGTTTTACCAAAGGTGGTGCAAAACAACCATATATCTCCAGTATGCATGCTCTACATAACATATTCCAGTAGACATCCCCTGGGAAAATTGGCATGGCTGGTTAAGGTGGACACCTTAACCAGGTGTCACCACCAACTTTCTGCATTGGTGGTGGGGCTCAAATCTCAGCATGGCTTTGTTTTTGCCCTGATCATGCAATTGTTGAAGGTCAGGGCTGTTGGTTAATGTCACTTCATATTATTTTATGCCATCATATGGGTTGCCTGATGTACTATTTGTCTGGAATTAAAGCAAGGGAAAATTCTCAATTGAACCCTGGTCATGCAATGAATGCCAATGCCAATTTTCAACTCCAGAGCAAGCCAAGATTGATTATAGCCAGACAATCGGGGATTATTGGTTATTCAGGCTTAGGGGTGCATCAAGTTCTTCTGGTGGTTGTTGGTTTTACGACACGTCGACCGTTGAGCCATGTAGCATCGCCAATCTCTAACGCCGATTAGTCGCGGGCGAAGAGTAGCGACGGGTGAGACTCAAACCCACAACTCTTCGATTGTGAGATGAGCAACTTACCCCTGGGCTACCTGTCCCCCATCAACTTTTGCTGCTGATCCAGAAATCGTCATGGGGTATTTGTCTGGAGGTGCAACACTACAAAAACAGCTGTAGGGCACCTCTGGTAGACAATTTGAGGGGTGGGGATGCACTCAGCCTGCCTGGATGGGCACATTTTCTGCACATACTGTACAGTGCATATGCTATTTACAACAAGCATGTAGCAACCATATGCTGAATTTCATATGGTCCTTACAGCCAGCTGAATGGGATATCCAACCAATTAACTTAACTGAATGAGATAAGCAACCAACCAGCAACTTTCTTTAGAGTGCAGTGTCAGGAAACAGAGGCATCTGGAGCATACTCTCTATGAGCATGCACAGACAATACACATGATTTCTACACCTAGTAGGTACCAATCACCCATATACCTGGTCATTGCATGCCACATTCACTAAATGCCAGCCATAACATAAGACCAATCTGGAACCCACTTGGAATGCTGGTTTGGGTGGTGTTAAGGATGATTGTGATCTCATTCGACCCTAGACACTGACAGGTTCATGAAATGCATACTGCAGTTCACTATACCCATAAAATCTCCAAATCGTAGGTCTCTAGTTTCAGAAATCTTAGGGAGCCAGGAACCACTTACTGTAGGAATTATTTGAGGGGCATGTTGACTGAGGATCTTCTGCACTTCCTACTGGGGCCACAAACAACACATCATTTTTGGTCACATCAAAGTATAGAAACATACAAGTGAACAATGGATGACACCACAAGATGGGGAGTTGTGATGATCAGAACAGCTTTGTCTCTCATAACTCACAGGAGCAATGTGCTTTCCTTCACTGTTGGTCTCAGTACAAGGCTAGCCAAATGAAAAACACAAATAATTCACACCAATTCACCCTCAACTCAGAGCACATACCTACCTATTCAGCCAATTCCCTGCATGATACAGACCCAACACCACTATGACCAAAGGCCACTGTTCAGTGTGCAGGCATGAGGTTTGGCTTGTTGTCCACATTCCTGCTGATTTTGGTTCAGTGTGGTGTGTGTTCAGATGTCTGTGTGCTTGATGGTATGAAAAGTGGCTGGTTTACTTGTAAATCATAAGTAGAATAGCATGTTTGGTAGAAGTTTTCTTCAATCTTGTATTCATTGTTTAGTGGTATTCTTATTCCTTCTGCATGCTTGTGTTGGAGTATATGTGGAGCCCATTCCATCCAGTATGAACCCAGATGCAAAAATGTTTTGATGAAATCTTGAAAGAAATACCTTAATTTCCATCCTGGTATGCACCATTTTGCATATGCTGTTGGCATGCTGTCATCTGCAATTCTGGTGGTTAAGATTGAGACAAGTGTGGGAAGCTATGGTCTGACTGCTGACTGCTATGAAGTGGTTAGCTTAAGTGAGAACAGTAAGTGGAATAAGCATTGTTTTTGTGGGTTTCATTTTGTTTTTATTGACATTTTTGTTCCCACATTTGGATCAAAGTACATGTGGAGCCAACCCTATCTAATATGAACCTGGAGTGCAATAATGTTTTCAGAGGTAACATATCTGGAGAAGTGCCTTGATTCCAACCCTGCTGGGGACACATGTCCCCTCAGACTTTTGGCCAGTTGCACCTTGAAACAAGTCTACCCTTCAGTGTGCTTGAATGCCCCCCAAATTCTTCTGCCAGAAGCACACCTCCAGAGACAAAGTTCCACCATGACAATTCCAGATGGCCCAAATCGACATTCATTGCATGAGTGGGCCTTAATTGAGTATTTCCCCTCCTTAATCCCCCACGGAACACAAGCATCACCTATTATATCTCAAGAGGATCATCTAAGATTTAATAGACACAAGGAAATTGACATGCATGTCATATAAATCTTACATGTCCAGTGTTAGAGCACCTGAAACAATATAAATAAATTACTGCTCAGCTACACCGCTCACCTTGACGATTTTCGGGCGGAAAAGGCCTGCAGTAGTGCTGACAAAATATACTTTCATGGAGTACTCGAAGTTAGTGAATATTTTATGACGATAATCTCGCACAGATCTTTAAAATATGCATGGTTAATTTGTGTGTGAAGGATTCCTTGTTTCAAAAATTACTATTTACATACCTTAAAGTAGCTCAGCCCTATTGACATTAAAGTATGTAGCGGCAAATCCTGCGCAGCTTGTTCGTTCTCAGCGCATGTGGCATAATACGCCTTACACGCAAGCATTGCATACGTACTTACGATGATAGGCGTGTGGTGCCCGTTGTCATCTAAAGCTAACTACGTAAATGGCATTGATGCAAGGGCATTGTTGAGTGTGATGAGGAGAGGGAGTCAGGCTACTGCTGCTGGTAAGTGCAGGATCCCATTTGCTTGAAACGCTTTGTGCCAATCGTATTTATATATCCCTAGTAAGAGTGGTGTGCGGGCTAGCTGCTGGGAGTTATGTCGCTAAAGGTAGTCATTTCACGCATCTTTATGGGATGCTGGCTCTGGGTTATTGACAAGGTTTGAAGAATGACTTTGTCCGGTATGTTCGCCATCCCGAATTTTCTTACGTCCAGCAAAAAGGATCCACTCCTTTCTTTGGCAAAATTAATATATTGAATCAATTTTTTGGAAAATGACTGAAAATAACTTATTCCCATTAGGTAAGCGTGCTTGAAACTGACTTGATCTAAGCCAGTCCTCCATTATTAGCTGCATCTGTACTACTCCAACCATTAAAAAAGCATCAAAACCTACCACAAGAGCAGAAAATTAGTTCAATTTGTCTTAAAAGGTGATTTTTTTTTCTTCACAATACCATGTTTATGAGGATTACTAAGATGATTGGAAAGTCATTTTCTGTGCAAGTGAATTGTTTGAGTTTTTATTATGGAAAATGTGTGAAGAATCTTGCTTAAATGCCTCAAACATAACTTAAACACTTAAACTTAAACACCTAAACCAAACCAAACATGGCCAATTTGTTTGCTTTATGGAGGTAAGTGCATGTAGAAACTTTTCTGGTTACCACCTTAGAGCACAACAGTACCAAAGAGTTTCCTTTCTCACAAAATTTTCACAAACTTCTTCAAAGGCAGTTTTGGTCAGGGTAAGTTAGGTTTCTTTTTTACTTTTGATAATTCTCAAATTAAATTGCCTGATTTTTTACTAATTATGTTTTTAATGTTTTTGGTTGTCAAAAAGTACCTACCTGCCTAAGTTAGGGGTGTGTTTGAAGCTTTGATAATAATTTCTGTGAGGACAGAACATTTCCATCTGGTGTTCAAAGCTCGCAGCCAGATCCTACTGGGTTTCCAAATATAAAACACAAATAATGTGCTTGTGAGTCAAATGTGGTGACTGCTATGCACATGACATGCTTCCTTGCATCCCTGCCATAAGTTCAGGAGAGTTTGGAGGCTTTGGGCAAGTCTAGTAAAAATTTAATTCATCTGGGATGATCAGTCCAGTAAAAAAGTTGATGCCATCCAGCTGTCAGCATGTGTTGAGGCAAGCTTGGCATCTTGTTAATGGTATGCTGATGTGCAGTTCTGGACCTGGCATCTGCATACTGACCTTGAATATCAACAGGTGTTAATTTCTGATTTCTGTGTTAATTTCTGTTAATTCTGAATATTATTGGTGGGTGGGACAAATACATGAAGACATTGAGCAATCACAAATGGATTGGGGGATCATTTTGTTAGGTCCCATGTTTAAAGTTGACATTATTGGAGCGTGCAAACCCAACACTGAGTAGGAAGTTCCCCTTCAAAAACATGTAAACCCCTTGATGTTAACCTATGTTGGGTTCAATTCAGGATACCAATGGTGGCTAGCTGATGTCTGACCAATGTCTGACATTTCATTCCCAAGCCAATAGTGGCCCCTGCCTCTCTGACATCAGACCAACATCTTCCCAACATCAGCCTCACATTGGCTACCTATCAGCTGCATGTTGGCATTGACAAACATTTCCCTCCCTAGGTGACCAAGGGCCACTGTCAGCATGTTCACTGGGAGGTTATTGGATTTGGTCAGGAATATTCTAGAGCCTGACACTTCCAACAAAGGGAACCTTGATGCTATCTTATCTTGTATCTTGTAAACTGGGTAGGTTAGGTGCTGTAAGACCAATGCAGTTAATATGTCTCAGCCCAAATAACCAACCAGACTAGGTAAGGTTTTGCAAAGTATGGGCAAGATGCACCAATATTTACAAATTGCCAATGTGAACAGGAAATTTCTGCTGTAAGCTCACCTTAAAATCAAAGATATGTAGGTTTTAAGCAATACAACACATGCATGTATTACATGATCAGGATCCATGAGCCTTGTGTGGTCCAACATTGAGCTATTTTGTATAGTTAGACATTTGTAGGATTTACTCTATCTGACTATCTGATTTCATGTTCTTGCCCACTTCTTACCCTGGCAGAGATGGCGGGCACCGCGAGGAATCGAAACTTAGAACCCCTGAAAACCGCCGATGCAAGGGACACAACACCACTAGTATGCACTCAACACCCAACACCATTGTCTCTAGTTATCTTGCCCAGCACCATGCACCATCCTCTGAACCACGCAAACGTCGCGAATGCCGAAAATAGAGCTGGTCGGATTCGCTTACCCCAGCAACGATCTATGGCGATCACCGGGCCGGCGAACAGGAGGTGGGTCGAAGCAAGATTGGAACAGGTATTACAGATCCTTCACTGACACTGATGAATGCTAACACAGTTATATTTCAAGGTGCATGGCTTATCACTGCCATATCGGCCGGGTGGCGGGCGCTTGACAGCGACCCCCGGCCGCTCCACGCTCTTTCATAGATTTTTCCGGAACAAGACAACATTGTTACGGCATAGTGTGATTACGTACATCCTGAACATCGAACCGTGAATGTGTGACGCCGCCAAAAACTGTGAGTGCCTTAATCATCTGAAAACCGCTATATTAAGTTTGAATACCTCAACGGATACTGATGCTTGTAATGTGCGAGGGCGAGCCGCATTACCCAAGAGAACCCTCTGACGCGTAAGGCAAGATTCGTAATTAAGCTAAGTTCCCGGTCCTGTCATCAAAATTTCATGATCAGTGCGAGCATATGAGAAAACAGCAAAACAAACAGAACTATCGTCATGTCCGCCAGCCGCAGAACAGCCACCAGTCGGAAACGCGCATCCATACCAACATCAATCGTTTCGCACCTCTCTACCCACGTCAACACCGCCCCCTAGAACAGCCGCCACAGATGTCTACGTGTCTGGAGGTCCGGACCGACCCCGGCCAGCCGCGCCCGGCCGCAGCCGGCGCTAAAGAAAACAGCGCCGAGCCGCCCCCTGGCCTGGTCCACCCCGCCGAATCGGTCCCGGTCGGACGCCGGCGACGGCTGAGGAGGCGAGGATGCCGGGGCGGACAACAAGTGAAGAGAAGAGCCATTGAACGAGCAAAACTATCAGCTCAAAGGAGTGCTGCTCTGCATGCCACTCCCGGCACTGGGGAAGCCCCCCGTCGTGTGGAGTGCCGTAGACAAGATCGTAGACGTAGCAGTATCCAGCAGACCTGTCATCAGAGGCGGCCACCCACAGATGCCAACAGAGTGACCGCTCCGGCCACCTATAATTTAGGACACATTAACGCATGGTCCCTCGCCCCGAAGCTTAACCTTGTCAACGACCTGCTTCAGGACCACGACCTGGATGTACTGGCGGTCTCGGAAACATGGTTAACGCTGGAAGTACTGGACAGAGCGTTAGTTTTTCCTGGGTATTCGATAACCAGACGCGACCGGGAGACGCCCGCCGACCCCAACGCCGACAAGATTCGGGGTGGAGGAGTTGCTCTGATCATCCGCGACTCACTCCGAGCCGTGAGGCTCAACATCGGGGGATCAGACACACAGCTGGAGTCGCTGTGGATGTCAGTGGGCGGGAGAGGAAGACGGACGGTGACCGTGGGAGTGACCTACCGACCCCCCAGATCAGCCACCATCCGCGTCACTGACCTGATCGAGCGCCAGCTCCGGGAAGCAGTCTCGCGAGGACATCCAGTGCTGGGTCTTGGAGACTACAACCTGAACTTACTGGAAGGAGCACAGAGCGCTGCATCACGCCGTTTTTTGTCCTCACTCAACGACTTGAACCTGAGGCAGCTCGTGCGAGAGCCAACCCACCTCCTACCCAGACCATCTCTGCTAGACGTAGCCATCACAAACCTGCCCGAGGGGAAGGCGACAGCCACTGTCCTACCGGAGCCCGTGGCAGATCATCTGCCGGTCTTGCTCAGGGGCGAGGTCAGGAGGCAGCGGAACAGGCCACTGCCACCCGTTACCAGAAGGCCGTGGGCGAAGATGGATTGGGACGCACTCTGCCTGCACTTCATCACCGCCGATTGGCAGCCAATGTACGACCGCGCCGACATTGACGGTAAGCTCGAAACCTTCATGCGCATCTGGAACGCAGCCGTGGACCTGCACTGCCCGCTGGTGACAAGCAGGATCCGGCATCCTAACTGTCCGTGGCTGCGTAATGACCCCGGCATTGATGCTGCAAAAGAGGACTGTCGCGAGGCGTGCGAGGTCTGGAGGAGGAGCGAAGATGACGACACCGCACGCCAGGAGTACCGGAGATGCAAGAATGGGCTCATGAGCGAGCAGATCAGGGCCAGGTGCGAGTTTTTGTGCGCGGACATGCTGACCGATCGGCGCTCATTCTGGAGCCGAATAAAGCATTTCGGTCTCCGTCCCGCGGCAGGCCTCCCAGGCAGAGACGACGACACCACGGAAAGGGCAGACGACTTCAACGCCCACTTCGCGGCGGTGGGAGCCCGTATTGCTGAGGAGGCGGGACGAGCCGGCGACATAGAGCAGTGCCCACCCAGACCACCCGGAGTGTGCGCCTCTGCTCTTGTGTTGTGTCCCGCCACGCTCCCCGAGCTGTCGAAGGCCATAAGCCGCATGAGCACGTCTCGAGCGGTGGGAGTTGATGGCGTACCATTGTTTGCAGTCAAGCGATGTTTTGCAGTGATCGGCCCGCACCTGCTCCACCTCGTCAACACATCCATAACCTCACAAACCTTCCCAAGTGTTTGGAAAGTCGCCCGCGTCACTCCCATTCACAAATCTGGTACGCGAGATGATGTGAACAACTTTCGGCCTATCTCGAATCTCTCTGTTCTCTCCAAAATCACGGAAAAAGTTGTTTGCTCCAAACTTGTGGCTTATCTGTTGTCGAACAATATTCTGTCCCCGTTTCAGTACGCCTACCGCCCCGGTCATTCGACGGAGGACGCCTTGCTCGACGCTGTCGAATGGATCTCTAGAGCCATCGACATTGGTCACATTGCGTCGTTAACGACGATTGATTTAAGTAAGGCCTTCGACAGCGTTGACCATGGCGTTCTCCTGAGTAAGCTGGGGTGGTACGGCATCCCGTCCCCGTGGTTCAAAAGTTACCTCTCCGATCGGAAGCAGATGGTTTCGGGCGGCTCCTCCACACTCCTCCTGACCCACGGTGTCCCTCAGGGTTCTATCGTTGGGCCGATCCTGTTCCTCCTCTTCATCAATTATCTACCCTCCTTCCTTCCTCACGGTCGCCTTGTGGCCTACGCTGACGACACCGACCTCCTAGACCACTCTGCTCCTGACGTCGTCAGCCTCTCCCACCTTCGGTTACGGGTCGAGGAATCTCTCCATGCACTCCAAAAGTGGTTCCAGTCCAATAGTCTCAAAATGAACCCGGACAAGACCTGCTTCACCATTCTTGGCACAAGATCTTCTCTACAAAAAGCTTCAGGTTTTCACATCATGATCTCGGAAAAATCCATCCACCCGGCCCCAACAGTGAAAGTGCTCGGAGTATTCCTCGACCAGCAGCTGACGTGGGAAAAGCAAATATCCTCCATCATCCGGAAGTGCACCGCCATCATCGTGTCCCTCTTCAAATTCCGGCAGCACTTCACCCCTGAAGTCCTGAAGCTCCTCATCCAAGTCCATGTGTTCCCCCATATCCTTTACTGCCTTTCCGTATGGGGTGGGGCAGATGCGTGCCGCATGAAGCGAGTGCAGAATTGCATAAACTTCGCAGCTAGGCTGGTCACTGGAAGACGGAAGCACGACCACACCTCGTCCTCTCTGCGCGAGTTGGGCTGGGATAAGATTGAGGAGATGGTGCGACACCGTGACCTGTGCAACGCACACAAAGCCGTACACGGCGCGAACTGCCCGCCTGCCATCAGGGAAATGTTCGTTGAACGCTCCGCTGTGTCGGAGAGAAGCACTCGTGCTACCGATGCTGGGGCACTTCACCTGCAACGGTGTAGGTTAACAGCTACCCAGCGGGGCTTCTCCTACCGCTCCACTCTCCAGTGGAATTCGCTTCCCGGTGAAGCACGCGACGCAACTAGCCGTGCAACATTCGTGCGTGCAATCAATATCAACTAGGTAGCTAGGTGCTTTATAATTGTATCTAACGTGATGGCAGGAATGTAATCAGTTAACTAGGTATTTCGTGAGTTCCACCATGTGGCAGTGCCTAATAAATGACTTGACTTGACTTGACTGCACACATTTCTAGAAAAAATATTTGACAGTCATTCATAAGTTCACAAATGACATTGGTTTCTTGGTGTCATCGCCTCGGAGAACTTGCTTGCTCCGGGGCCACTTTGAGGAAAGTTAAAGTGACTTTTTTTTTGCATTGAATGGACTCATTGCATTGAAAAAAGTTGTCTCCCACAAAATGACCTTCAATTGCACATTCAAAGTGCCTTAATGGCCAAACGAGGCTTCAACTATTTACTCTGGTGATACCAAGTACCCCCAGATTTGCCAACTAGGGATTTCTGGTACTTCTTGGCGACCACTCCAGCACAAATATTTAATAATTAATATTGAATAAATATTAATTAAATATCGACTAAATTGACACGAATATAATAACAACTTCTCACATGACGTCACCCGGCACCATTGTGCAAAGACGTTTTTTGCGCAACACCTACAGTGTACTTACAAAAATAGGCACAGTTTGTACCGTATTTCGAAGCTGTATTATGGCCGTTCACTGGTCAATGCATAGGGACTGCTTGTTGTTTTCAGGTATGGACTTTTGAGTGGTAGCACTCAACTAAGCAATGTTGTTCTTCCTTTTCCCTTCTGAAGTACAAAATGTTTCATTTTGTCTAGTCACAATCCTGGAATACAAAATATATTGGTATGCATGACACCAAGAAACGCCAGTTTCTCCGACACTGGATGTAAAGGAAATTAGAAAAGAAAGTACTGGTCAAAATGTCTTGGCCATTTTTTCCAACTTTTCCAACTTTGGACCATCCATTGCCAGATTGAACACAATCACAATTTTCATCCACAAGCATACACATGCACATTTGTCTTTTATCGTCAGGTACCATAATTTGTGGAAATATATTTTAGCAATACCAATGCAAAACATCTACCCCTATTGTATAATAGACCATTCCATAGGTAATCCTCTCATCCGAAATTGTGCTAAGGGATGTGTATGCATCATAATCTGCAATCATGAGTATAATCATGATACTATCAACAAGATGCAGGGGGAAATTATGTATGAAGGCTTCATAAAGACTTATCGTGAAGCATAATGTCAATGCTGTTGTTGGGAGGGATGTCAATTTGATGTTCAGAAAGCTGTCTACCCTATTTCACGAATAGTCTATGACTGGGTGACGAGAAGGTTAATTTTGCCAGGGTGCCTCCATCCGCCTACTCTACTCGAAGAGCATCAAGGGGTCTTTTCCTTGCGGTGGCAATTGTCCACTCTGCCTACCACTTCAGCTGCTGCGTGTTAGTGGCTAGTACTCGGTTAATAAAAGCATGCTCTCATGCAGTGTTGTCAGTGGGGTTAGTACATTTTTTGCAGTTGGGTTCATCTACGTCTGTTCTACCTCTGGTAGCCATTTATGTTATTAATTGCAAGGTATGTCGGTTAATTTACATTGAATGACAACTCTGGCACCTTCTTTATCTCGCTGCCTGAAACGTTTTGACATCGATGCTTATTGTACAGATTTAAACCATGTTGTGTGGGGCTGTTTATAACCTCACATCAGTCACAGACAAGTGGAGTGCATTTATATTGTATTTCCTACCAATGCTCGACCGGCATGCATATGTGTGAGTATTAGGGTGTGTCGTCGATTGCAGATCCAAAATGCCAGGGTGGGGTTTTACGGGGGCGATGAAAAAAAACGATATGTAGCACAAAAACTATTTCAAAGCGACATCGAGCTTGCCGTCACGCCTGCAAAGTTCCCCATTCACTTACTACGGCACACTAGCGCCATCTATGCACGTGTTTTAGGGATCTCAGCTTCTAGTGGTCGTACAAAGACGAGACAAAAACCATCGTATTGCTCATGAGAGCTTTCGATTGCCAATTTTGATGACCTGGGGTCATAAGGTAACCGTCGAAGGTCAGGTCACATAGCTCACTCAACACAGGAATGGATCATTCAGAGACCATAAACATGTATTGCAGAACGAAGTCACTGCACACTGTTCACTTGGTCTCATTGCGATGTTGTGGACTCAAGGTATATGGTGCTACCCAAGGTACCCAATAGTATGATACCCAAGGTAGTGGAGAATTACATCTCAGCTGGGTAAGTAGGTGGTAATTCTCCACTACCGTACATCTCAGCTAGGCTAAGTAGGTGATAATTATCCACTACCTTGGGTATCTGACCTTTTACCTTTTGCAGGTCACGGTGTTTAAATATCCCTCACTGTACCCCCTAAGAGTCCACAACATCGCAATGAGACTAAGTGAACAGTGTTCAGTGACTTAGTTCCGCGATACATGTTTATGGCCTCTGAATGACCCATTCCGGTGTTGAGTGAGATGTGTGACCTGACCTTCGACGGCGACCTAGTGACCACAGGTCATAAAATGGGTGTCAATGGAAAGCTCTCAGCATGAGCAATACGGTGGTCTTTGTCTCGTCTTTGTACGTCCGCTACAAGCTGAGATACAAAAACACGTGCATAGATGGCGCTAGTGTGCCATGGTAAGTGAATGGGGGAACCTTCAGCGCGTGAGGGCAAGGTCCAAGTCGCTTTGAATTTTTTTTTGTGCTACAAATCGCTTTTTTATCATCGCCCTTGTAACACCCCACCCTGGCATTTTGTCCCAGTGACAAAAAATCATGAGTACGTCACACTGTACTGATCATTCACAACCCAACAACTCCTCCAGTCTTCCCTGGCACACGTCAGCTGATGGCACACCGGCGCCAAGTCCGAGCTGCCGAGTTGAGGCTCGAATCCGACTAGTACCGCTAAATGAAAGGAGCAGTACGATGAGCTTTCGACACTGGGATATCTTCAGAACAGATGACCAGGGAATAACGGCGGTAGTGCGTGGTATTCAATCTGTAGTGAACGGTAAAATGATTGTTCAACGAATGGTGCGGAATACGTCGGGTGACGAGTATAATGATTTATTTATACGGTATGACCAAAAGTAGGGGCTGAGATTTCGGCCTACTCCGCTTCACACGAAATTCACGTTTCCTGTTGTGGAGTTAAATCGTCTATTTGCTGAGCTTCCACCACCATTGCTGCTGCTGCTGGGTGATTTTAACGCCCACCACACCGTTTGGGGCTGCTCGGACATCAACACACGGGACCGGATACTGGGGGATTTAATCCTACAGGAGCCGCTATGCGTTTTAAACACAGGTGCACATACTCACATTACTCTCCTATCGGGGCGGACCTCTACTTTGAACCTGAGCCTCGCCAGCCCCAACTGACCCATCAGTTTGAATGGTCAGTTGACAACGATTGCCTCGGAAGTGACCATTTTCCGGTTTGGCTAACGTTTCGGGGAGGCGTAAGTTTGGGAACACGGCCACCGCGCTGGAATTTGACGAAGGCAGACTGGGTTCGTTTTGAATCCGAGATACAACAGCTTTTACACTTGGCATTGAGGATCACTGTACTAGCGTCGATGATATTACATCACGCATACTCCAGTACGCTGATAGGTGCATTTTACGTCCCTCTGGAACTCCACGCCGCATTCCAGTGCCCTAGTGGACTGAAGAATCCGGAGAGGCCATCCGCGCTCGCAAGCGAGCCCTGAAAAAATTCAGTAAGCATGGCAACTCGACTAACCATTTAGAGTTCCAACAGGCCCAAGCACTAGCCCGACGCGCCATGCGTGCGTCGAAGCGCACATCCAGGCGAGCATGCATCGGCACACTGAGTCAAACTGCATCGGCATCCGAAGTGAGGTCCCGTATTAAAAGGATTTCTGGAAAGTTCTCCTCGGTCCCACTTCCAGTTCTTAGCGTTGGAGGAAATATAATAACCGATCCAGGCGATATGGCCAATCATATTGCACATGCCATTTCAAAGCGCAGTGAACCTAACGATCCAAAGTTTCTGAAATACTGTACCCGGTGTGAGAGGAAAGAGATCAGTTTTACGACATCGAAACAACTGGTCTACAATTTACCTTTTACTGAAGCCGAAATGAACTCTGTAATTAGTGGTTTGAAGAGCGTATCCGAAGGACCAGATAAAGTGCACAACGAAATGCTGAAGAACTTACCAACGTGCGCAAGACATACGCTTCTTACGGTATTCAATCTACTTTGGAACAAGGGACACTTTCCACCAGCCTGGCGGAAAGCAATTATAATACCGTTGTTAAAGCCCGGTAAAAGTGGTTCTGACCCCAATGATTATTACCCAATATCACTGACATCATCCTTGAGTAAACTAATGGAGAAAAACTTGAGTAAACTAATGGAGCCTCCGACTCACGTGGTTCTTGGAGAACGAGAACGTTTTATCCAACGACCAGTGGGGCTTTCGGAAAAATCGCAGCACGATAGACCATATTTTACGGCTTGACACAGAGGTTCGAATGGCTTTCGCGAAACATAGACACTTGAGAGGAGTGCTTTTCGATATTGAGAGCGCATTTGACACTGCTTGGAGATATGGTATTCTGCGGAAGATTCATCAGTATGGAATCTGTGGATCCCTGGGCACGTTTTTGGGAAAAACCTTCATGACAAATCGGGAGTTTTGTGTGCGCGTTGGCAACCAGCTTTCAAGTTGGTCGCAGCAAGTCGAGGGAGTTCCTGAAGGCAGCGTCTTGAGTACGTCCCTATTTTCGCTTATAATAAACGACATCGGATGCTCACTACCTTCATCAATTGGACGATCACTTTTCTCTGACGATTTTACTATCTGGACGTGCAGCTCGTCAACTCCTCTCATGGAGCGACAGCTGCAACTCGCAATTTCTCAGCTCGAAAAGTGGGGGCGCATGAATGGTTTCAGATTTTCTACCGCGAAGGAAGCAGCGGTTCATTTCTGCCGTCGTCGTCGCCACTGTCCGGGCATGAAGTTAAGACTTTACGGGCAAGACGTTCCCTGTGTACCAACGGCTCGCTTTCTTAGTGTGCAAATTGACAATCGCCTTTCATATAAATAACATATAAAGACGCTCCGAGACAAGTGTTTTAAAACCATGAACATAATAAAGTGTGTTTCGCGAACGTCGTATGGTGCTGCTAGAAGGACTCTACACCTGCTCTACCGCAGTTTGATACGATCCAAGCTCGACTATGCATGTTTTATATATGAAGGTGCGTGTGCGACCACAAAACGAATTCTAGACCCAGTACATCACGCTGCGTTGCGAATAATTACCGGAGCATTTTGCACCTTTCCCACGGTCAGCATATTGGCAGATGCCCATGAGCCGCCATTGAGCATGAGACGAGAAATGTTGGGGCTTCACTACGCATCCAAAATGCGTCAGTTTCCGACGCACCCATCCTATGAGGCTGCTTTTTTTTCTCGTGACATGCATACAATCCTTTGTGGCCACGTGAGGAGGGGAACAGCTTACTGTGTGAGAATGAGGACACTCCTGAGGCAGGCGAGAATTCGACTGCAAGGAATTAGGAAAGGCGAACGAATAACAACTCCCCCATGGGAGCTGATCGCTCCCTCCATCGACATCGTCCTCGCTGCCGAGAGAAAGGGGGATACTACCAGAGAAGAGCTACTATCATGTTCATTAGAGCACATTTCATCAGCATACCGTGGCTTCATCATCACATACACAGATGGCTCCAAGATCGGCACCGGCGTGGGTATCGCTCTTGTGAGAGGATCCAACACGAGATCCTTCCCCTTGCCTTCACATGCTACTGTCTTCACAGCCGAGTTGATGGCCATTAGCAAAGCCCTTGCATACATCGAGGTTGACGACGAGGATTTTCATGTCATTCTGACCGATTCTCTAAGCAGTCTTGTCTTTGCGCAGTTTTAACCAACAACATGTCATTGTACGATACATTTTACATCAGCTTGCTACATCGTATGGGAAAACAAGTAACACTTTGTTGGATTCCAGCTCATATCGGAATACGTGGCAACGAGCTGGCTGATCAGGCTGCAAGGCGTGCAGCACAAACACCATGTAGCCGTGTGCTCCCGCTTCCTGCTTGTGACTACTACCTAATTATTTCATCATTTCTTCTCAGACGGTGGCAGGACAGACTGGGACAAGTGGAGTCCAACATATTGAAGGAAATTAAGCCACACTTAGCGCTGTGGCCCTCGTCTTTCAGACAGAGTAGAAGGGACGAGGTGGCCCCATGTCGCCTTAGAATTGGACACACACTATGTACACACATATATTTGTTGTGCGGGGATGAAAGCCCCAAATGTTTGAGGTGTGACGCAATACTGACTGTGTATCATGTGTTGCTATCTTGCCAGAATTACGCGGAGGAACGCGGGCGCCATTTCGGATATAACTGGAACACTCAGAGGCTGGTGGACTTGCTCGGCGATAATTCCAGATTTGTCGAAAATAAAGCAGTGTTTTGTTTCCGCGGAAGTAGGTTTCAAAATCATATATACACCCGGGTAGCAGAGGAATTAGTTTGATATAGCTATCGCTTTCCGGACGTGAAGAGCTAAATTAATCTTGTTATGGGTGCAAAATAACCCAATTGGGGTTGACGCACCCTAAAACCCTAATAATCAATTAATCAATCAGTCACCCCTCTCTTGGTCATGTCTTCCTACACATCATTAACACCTGCCCTATCCACTGACATTTTCGACCTCTGGAAACACTCCATCATCTATCCAATTTTCAGATCCGGAGACCCCTGTCTTCCATCCAACATCAATTCCGGCCCATTTCCATCGTCCTCGTCATCACTAAATTGGCCGAGCGAATTCTCCGGCGGCAGCTCTGTCGCTACTTCACCTATAACCATCTTTCGTTTTCCCAGCACGGTTTCCGTTCTCGCCACTTGACGGAAGCAGCGTTGACCACCGTTATATATCGCATCCTTGCCGCCACCGGTGGCGGGGAGATATCCACGCTGTGTCTGATTGACTTAGCAAGTGCTTTGACCTTGACCAAAGCATATTGCGACGTGCCATAAGCTGAGCCTCTAAGGGATCGACACAGCATGGTTCGCTGTCTGCCTGCAGAAAAACACATGGCCAGTCAAGGACATCGCGTCCCCTCCCGAACATGATGGGCGTGTCCCAAGGGATTGTCCTCGGGCCCTTGTTATTTATCGTATTTGCCAATGACCTGGCACTGTTCTCTGAGGAAGCTATGGTCGTGCAGTATTCCTACGACACATAGGTTCCGGTTGCCGGAAAAAAGAGCGAAACTCTCACGGCTACCTCGCGTATGGGAAATTTGCTAGCTCATTTGTCGGTTAAGCACAAATGCCCTGAAAGTAAATGCGAGTAAAACTTAGCTCATGGTAATCAGAAGTCCCCAAAATCTGCACAAACCCCCAAGGTTTGATGTCTTTTTTTTGGAACGGGAGGGGGTTGATCACCCACGAGACATGCTCTGAGGTAGAAAATTAGGAAATGTATTTGACAGCGTACTCCCTTCGGAGACCCACGTGAACTTGCTCAGTTGCCGGTGTACCGGGAGCCTGGTTGGTCTTTCTCCTTTGCAACACCACCTACATTCGGACATCATCGATACAATGGTCACAGCCCTGGTTCTTTCGCAGGTTGGATGTTGACTTTCGACATATGAAAATGAAAAAAAGAATCGCCAGGATGCAAAAAGTTTGAACTTTTGATCCAGTGATTTTCGGCTGACGCAAATTCGATCACTCGACAGTCGACCTTCGTGAACTGCTAGGGTGGTTGTCTGCACACAAGCTAACAATCTTTTCTACAATATGCCTCGCTCGCAAAGTACTCAGCCATCTTGAACCAAAATCACTCTCGGAAGCCTTTCTGGAAAATTGCAACACTAAAGATCGGAGTACTCGACAGGACAGATTGTACAACGGCCCGCGCTCCAGAACCGGGACCAGAAAATGCCGCTTCTGTCATCGCGGCCCATTTCCATGTTGTGCACTCCAAATGAGTTCACCATTATGACTCGAGGATGCTTTGCAAGATCACTGATGTGACTCCTGAAGCATCGCCTACTCGAATGTTGTCTTGCTCATCATCGCCATGTCGCCGTTCTAACCCATTTAGTTGTACGATCGCGTGTGTGTTTTGCCTGATTCACCTGTCTGCCTTCTGACTCAGCTCAAGAATAGCCACTCCAAAGTGAAAAGCCCCACGACGTCAAATACAATACAATACAATGCGCTAAATTGCATCGGGGTATAAATATTCAGTAAAGTCGTCCATTAATCAGTAAAAAAAAGATTGTCCACTAAAAATGCATCATCTCCCGTTCAAATCAGTCCTAAGTGATAGACACTGATAGGTTTTTTAGACAATTAAATATCCGTAAGTTTTCGGTGAGACAACATACATAGGTTTTACGCGATCGAACATCCGTAAATATTCGATCTTTTGTCTCAGCGATAATGTAAAATATAGAAGTTTTGGTGCAGTAGTAATGTCGCGTCGCAGTCGTGTCGTCGCGAAACTGTCCTTCGCAGTTTCCGTAGTCGCAGTCCTGTTGCTAACACCAGCCATCGGAGGCTCTATATGCCCTCCGAAGGCTTCTTGTGGCATCGGGGGCCCTCTGTTATATTTGGGGTTTCCCCACGTCAGATATTTAGATGCTAGGAGAGGCGGACGTGGCGTTTGAAAATGCGTCCTGTACAGCTTCCAGTAGCCGCTGTAGCACGTGGGGATGGGATTCGTGTGTCCTTGATGACCTGTCCTGTGACGACTGGGTGCGTACTGTGAAGACCAAAGTGCCATTTTGCTGCTCTATAGGGACGTATTTGGCATGCTAAGGTTATTGGTATGTCTTAGACCTCTACTGGCTACTATCAAAACGTCCCAAGACATTCGAGAAGGCTTGTCATGGCGTGCAGGGACCTCTGGCATGAGAGACCATCACACACGCGCCATACGACGCTTAGGATGTCTGGTGTAGCACTCTAAAAGGGCCGCATATGACGTTCAATCATCTGACCTGCCAAAGGCGTTACAGGTGGACGGTCCCGGGGCCGGAACGCTTTCCGCCTTCTTTTCCCCGCCCTTTAGCTAGACTACGTTAAGCTACTGAGTTTCTACACTTTTATCCATTGGCAAGATGCATCGACATGCGTCGGAATGATGACTTTATCTAGTTTTATTTGCGATATCTTCTGCAAGACTATTGATTTTTGCTAACGCTGCATCACTTCGCATTTTCTGTTCACATTATTTGCTCTTAAGTAATGCCACCTATCAATATCGAGATCCTAATTTGTCACTGGCAAGTGACGCAGAAATGACAAGAAAAACAGCAATCTCTGCTAGAACAGTTCTCCCTCGTGAATATGTCCCATGCTCCTCCACTAAAATAATACTTTTAAAGCTATAATTTGTATTCGGCAAGCCCTGGCCGACGGGCGGGGTGGGTGAAATCAGCGGTGGCGGCAGCAGCACGAGTAGGTCTACGCTGGCGTAATGTAAGGTCGGCTGGTGGCGTATTGTGGGAGCATCTGCGAGTGCGGCTCTGGTGCCTCAATCTCCGATTTTCATTTCATTTCATTTTCATTCACTGCACTGAATGCAATCTTGATGCGTAAGGCTTCAGTCAGTAATCTTATTCCATTACTTTTAGTGATTAAGGAAATGTGGCAATGGCAAGTGCACCCATCATACTGTCAAATGCAAGAATTCAGATCCGGGAGTACTGTACCTTGAATTATTACGGAAATTAATCCCCTCAGAAAATTACCCACTTCCGTCTGGTGTGTGCTTGCACGCAGGTGGTCGGCTGTATCATTGTCATTAATACCGTTTCGAACGAGTGATTCGGGGGGTAAGGTGCCCATCTCCCAACCGAAGAATTGTGTGTTCGGTCCTGCCTGTCTCACTATTCTTCGCCCGTAACCAATCGCCGTGGGAGATTGGCGATGCTATATGACCCAAACGTAGTCGACGTGTCGCAAAACCATTAGCAGCCACCGCCATCAAAACCCGAGTACATGACGACATATGCGAGTTGGGGTGGTTATCGGCTCGTAGACTAGTCGCGTATCACTTTCTTCGCTTACTAAAACGATTCATGAGTTTATATCAACCGTAGGAGCTCGCACAAGAAGTACAGTTTAACCCGTCACGTCTCGGGGAGGGGGTCTTCAACCGCCCCCCTCAGGTTTTTCGCGGATAGCGGATGAACGGCGCGCTGCAGCGCGACCAAATTTGGCATACTTTATCCCACATCAATTTGACATGCTGACCCAAAATTTTTAGGTCAGGTCATCTAGGGTCAACGAGTTAGTCAAGGTCAAGTGAGGTCACCTCCAAAAAAGTTCAATCAGTCGTCACGCTTTAACGGATACAGATATTTTAATGAAACTTTCAGCGTTTGCTTATCTTTACGGATGCAACAAAACGTACGAGTGGAATTTTTCATTATTAGGGCAAGTTGACTTCCAACAACGTTTCTCGGTCTGCTCTACCCATTTGAAAAGAGAGAAAAAAAAACTTCAAAACCAAAAATTTTGAAATTTCCAAGAAATACAATTTTTATTTGGGGGGGGGCAAACAAATTATAGCCCTGGCAGATTTCCCTGTCCTTTTCTCATTCCAAATGAATTTTTGTTTTCTTCATATATCCCCCAAAATGAACTCCCCAGAGTAAAAACATAATATAAGTCATGAAAAGTCGTGAAAATCTAGCCCCCTGGTGACGTCACTTTTTGGGGGAAATTGTTTTGTGGTTGACTCGGACCCTACTCCTCGAGCGCTTTCCGATGACGCATCTTTCGTTTTCGTGCGATGCTTAGTTTCGATTTTAGAGGGGGTCTTCAACCGCCGCCCCCCCCGAGAGGGGGTGGGAGGATTTGACTGGAAAGACGGCGCGGGTTAATGAATCTGTCAGGCAATGAAATACTCCTTAAGTCAGGGACAGAGACATTCCAAATATCCGATCGGAGGCATGGAGACGGAATACCGAACTGTGGAAGCTCATATTGCCGAACGATATTCATCAGTGCGGTAGGACTGCGTACAAAAGTAGCATTAAGAAGCATGCTTTTTTTACTATGATTGTAATTGCTTCATATCACCCGAATGTACGCACTTTATGATTGCTGACATGCTTGTCGTCAGAAATCGCGGACATGCACGCGACTAGCGAACGCTCACACACAACTTTTTCAGATACCTTTGAACACGTTTGTAAATGAGACACCGGTCTAAAAGAGACGCTGGTTGCTTGTTTGGTTCATTAAAATTGGAGTAACATGTAAAGTGACATCAATCGCATGACAGTCATTTGCATTTATGACACATTCAAGTTGACCAAGTTTGGTTCCATTAGCTTATCATGAACTTGACCTGACTTGACCTCGGCGACCTGACATGACTTTTAAATGATATAGCACAACAATATGCATCAAACAAGTCGCTAGTGGTGTCAAGAACACTTCCCTATTGCCAATATACGGGAAGCGCATCAGCACCGATTTTTGTGGTCTGGCGCTGCGAATTGTTTTTACTTTAACGGCCCCTAACTTGAAAACTTCTCGACCGAATTTCATTTTTCTTGCTTTAAGCAATGCGCCTGTCATTTCTAAACAGGTACGCGAAAAAAATGTGGCCTACATCGGCCGGCACAATATGGAGTTATGTACGAAAAACCGGAAGGATTGGCGGATTTCGCCATATCCCCTCTAGGGCGTGTGTTAGCCTGTTATGAACTTGACCTGACTTGATCTCGGTGAATTGACATGGCTCTGGAACAATGTAGCATGACAATGTACATCAAACAAGTCGCTAGTTTTTCCAAGACCACTTCCTATTTGCTAATATACGGGAAGCGCATCAGCGCCGATATTTGTGATCTGGCGCTGATAATTTTGTTTACTTTAGCGACCCCTAACTCGAAAAATTGTCGGTCGATTTTCATTTTTCTTACTTCAAACAACGCGCCGGACATTTATTGGCAGGTACACAAACAATGGCGTATATCGGCCGGTAAAATCTGGAGTTATCTGCGAACAACCAGAGGGGTGGTCGAATTTCGCCCCCCTCCAGTGCGCGTGTTAAACTAACCAAGGTAGCCTGTATGCTTGGTAAATTGTCAATGTTTTTTTTTTACATTTAAGAAATTGAGCTTTCTTCTTTTTAAAAAAACTGTTCAGGCTAAGTTAGCTAGTTAAAATGGTTTAATATTTTTCATTTTCTTAATTTGTTTTTCTATAAGGAAGATTAGGCTTGGTTAGGTTACCTTAGGTTACATTATTAGGCTTGTTAGATTGTATGTTATTTTGGTTTTCTCACCCAATTGGTCACATTGTCTTAATCATGTTGACACATTGTATTGGAAAAATTTCAAGAATTGAGAAACTATTCCAATACACAAATTTACCAAAGTTTTGTCTTACGGTAACATATGAGTGGTCTGGGACAATGCAGTTTGACAGGTATGTACATGCAATCATGCGCTGGGATGTATTTTGTGAAAAGTGACCATGCTTCTTTGGGCAATAGATCTATCTGTTGTGTTCCAAAATGATTTTGTGTTCAGTGGAAATATAAACCCATTCTGTGAAATGTAGCTGAAAACCGAGGTATTTGAGCACAGGAAAGCAAAAAATCAAGAACTGTTCGGTGTTCTTTGTTACTTTTACTTCAGATGCTTCATTCATCCTCATTACAAATTAAGTGTATGTAATGATTTAACTCCATAGCTCATTGGTCCTGCTAATTCATTCACCAGGAATATATACCTAAAAATTGCAAGTCACAATACCTATGGTATGTATGTTTTCACTTCAGGTAATTTTGTAATTGTTGGTTTTTCCTCACTGTAATATTTGGAAAGGTAGTTAGCATGATGCGACCAGTCATTTCCTTTGCAATTTTATATGTCTTAGTTGGGAGAAAAAGTAACACCATAAAAAGGAGCTTTGGTTTTGGTCATATAGCATAACAAATAATGTTAATTAAAAGGAAAAATTCAACATGGTCTAGACTAACCTAGACTAACTTCTAATGTAAGATAAAATTTAGGAAGATGGAGAAAAAAAAGAACATTTTTTATTCTGAAACATCGTATGAAACCTACCATGAAACCTACCATGGATGGCATGAATTGAATGGCACATTCTGACCTGAAGTATATTCCGTGCTGATTATTGAGTCACAGCAGCTTTGGTGGAAGAAGTTTAGACCTACAAGCAATGAACTATTCCAAAGACACCCCTGGCCATACTCCCATTCATACTGTCATTGTGCTATTGGTATGGTGTGGGTTTATGGAAGTGAATGTGTGTGTGCTTGAAGTATGAAACCTGAAATGGTTTGCTTCCATGAAGCTTTTTAAGCCTGTGACATCGGGGGTGCCGGTGCAAAACTCCTGAGCACATTATCAAATTATGGAGGACCAAACATCTGAGAGATGAAGGTCAAACAAACAACAAATGCTCAGTGGCGCCCACTGGGCAAGCTTAGCCACATATAGGTATATATTGTACCTTCCTGCCAAAGCCGGCTGTTTCCAATCTGAGCAGGCTGGTATTGTAGTTATGGATGTGCCATCTGTATTCTGTATTTTATTGAGATATTATTTGTATGCTTGTTTTCCTTTTGGGAAGCTGTATGCACACATATTTGGTCCATGCATACAAAATCGAACCATTCCGGAGTATGATATGCTTGACTATTTCTGATCGCTTGTGTGTGACTCACCTTACCCCTTTCACCTGGTTGCACTTAAATTTAGCAGTATCTTCAGTGGTATCAATAGATCAGCTGATATAAGATGAATATAAATTATGACTTCTATGTATTCTATGACTTGTTTTCTGAGTGCCCACTGAACATTTCTTGTTTTTCATTATTTTGGTGCCTGCATGAATGCCTAGTTGCCATGTGCATAGCAGGGTCTAAACGCCACTACCCACCTTGAACTTCTCGATAACCATGAATGGTCGTGAGTACACATGTTTGCTTACCGGATAGGAGGCTGCCATGATTTTTGGTATTGATGGTTGATAATGATGTATCGACAATACAAGTTTGACAGTACAATACAAGACATCGACAATACAAGTTTTCTATTTAAATGAAAACATAATGTTTTTTAAATCACCAATATTCCCACTACATAAGTTGCTAATCTAACTGCAGTACCTCACTGCATACTCTAACTTTCTTCAGATGTTATTAAGATAGTCATCATGCAAGCAGCAGCTGATGCAATTATTTTGATATGTTAATAGAATATGTCTTTTCATATGCTCAGGTATCCATCTGTTCCTGGTGAATAAATGAAAAAAAATGTACCTACCCGTTTTGGGTGTAGTACAAATTTACATGTAGATTAATTACATATATTGAATCAGCAGAATTTCTCTTCGGGCATCCCTAATTTTTGGGTCCCCAAGGACAGAACACGCTCTTGTCTGAAGTTGGTTGGTGGTTTGAGGTAAGGGCTAGTGCAAGGTGTTATTGATATGGATAAAATTAAACTTGAAGCGAACCAAGATAATCTAGGAAAATACTTCCAAGGCGAATTTGGGGATGATTTCTCATATCATGAACATATTATAACTAATTGTAACCACACACTTCCAAACACTATGTATGGAATGGCTAGGTGGTTTTTCTATACTACATATGAATGCTAGATCCATTAAGAATAAATATGACGATATACAAGTTTTCCTAGCTGCCACTGGTATCAAATGGTCAGTGATATGCATATCTGAAACATGGCTGAAGAGGGATGCTGAAAAATACTTTGAAATTAACATTTACACCATGTTTGCATCTAGTCGTTGTCACAAGGAGGGTGGGGGGTCAGCGATTTATGTTTGCAATTCCTATGTAGCTAAACGCATTAATATTATTGAAAGCAACCTCATTGAAGCCTCATTTGTTGAGGTAAGCCTTGGAATTGAAAACAGAAATAAATCTATAATCATCTGCCACATATACCGTCCCCCATGTTCCTCACACAGTGATTTCCATAGCATGTTTGATGGATTACTAGACAGTCTAGAAATCAAAAGAAAACTTACTATCATAATAGGAGACTTCAACTATAACTTACTAAATATCAGAAGTGATAGAAACAATAAAGCCTTTCTAAACTTGCTCACATCACATATATTTTGGCCTACCATAACAAAGGCCACTCGTATACATAGTTCTGGTATGACATTGCTCGACAATATATTTATAAATGATCTTTTCTATATCTGCTCTTCTGGGATATTGCTTGAGGATTTATCAGATTATCTTCCCATTTTTATGACTAACTTTTGATCAAAACCAAACTTCAACAAAAAGTAAAAGAACATTTGATTACAATCAGGTGGGTAAACTAAATTATTTTTTTTGGGCGTTGGCACTGCATAATTTTGTTGACAACACTGATGCATATATTGCATGCTCTCAGCTGATTGAAGCATTTGTACATGACATGAAGCTTTGCACTAAAACATTTACCCACAGTAGAAGGAGAACTCCTATAAAACCACGGATTACTGCAGGAGTATTGTGTTCCATAAACAAAAAAAATAAATTGTGCAAGAAGTACATGCAAAGTCAAAGCATACAAAATGAATTAGAATATAAACAGTATAGAAACATTTTAGTCCATATTTTGAGAGATGACAAAACTGTATTATCAAACAGCATTGCGTTGCAATCAGCAGGATGGATAAAAAACATGGAAAACTATAAATGAACTGATAAATAAGAAAAAGCCAGATTAAATCTTCCTGATGTGTTAGCAGATGAGGATGGCAATGAATATGACAGGAATTGTGTACCTAATGTATTTAATACTTTCTTTGTCTCTGTTGGAGAGCGACTGGGACAAAATATAGATTTGATAGAAAAAGATCCAACTGAATATATGGCTGAGCCTACCTATGCAAGGTTTTCTGATCGCATAAGTACTAATGGAATTCAAGTGGAATCAATTATTAAGAACATGAAATCTGTTGGAGGTGGCATAGATGGAATCAGCACAAAAATATTAATGCTTACTTATAAAAGTATATTGAAGCAGATTACCCACCTCTTCAATCTTTGTCTGCTTGGTGGAATATTTCCTGATGATTTTAAGAAAGCAGTTGTACCTATTTTCAAGGCAGGAGAACATAATAAATTGACAAATTATAAACCTATATCTTTACTCCCGATCTTTTCTAAAATTTTGGAAAAAATATTACATCTTGCAGCATTTTTGGAACAAAATAATAATACTACAAAATACTAAGCCCTTTCCAATTTGGCTTCAGAAAAAATCATAGTACATACATGCCCATTATGCATTTATATAATGAAATAACTTATATGAATAAAAGTCCATAGAAAATAAAGAAATTGTGTGTGGTTTGTATATTGATTTGAAGAAGGCTTTTGACACAGCTAGCACAGAGATATTAATCAGAAAATTACAATGCATTGGACTTCGAGATCCCTTCTTAGAATACTAGAATCATACCTTAGAAATAGATATTAGGAAACAAAAGCATGTGAAACTATCTGAACCAGATTTATTTTCTATGGGTGTTCCTCATGGTTCCATTCTGAGACCATTATTATTCATCATATATATAAACGACTTGCCCAGAATTTCCAATGAAGTAAAGATGTATCTTTTTGCTGATGACAGCAATTATTGTCAAGGCAAAAAGTATAAATGAATTAGAGAACAAAATTAAGTGCATTGTTCCGGAGCTAACACAATGGTTCCAAGCAAATAGGATGTCATTGAATGTAGGGAAGACAAATTACCAAATATATTCTGCAACTCTCATTAATGACAAATATAATGATAAATTCTGTGAAAGTGAAAAGAAAACAAGAAATCAAGTATCCTGGCAAGGTGATATATTAAAAATTAACTTGGTATGGGCACATTGATTATATTACATCCCTCATTAGTAGAAACTTAGGTATTATGGGGAGGGCAAAATACTTCATAACAAGTCGAGAACTGAGGTATTTATACAACTCTTTAATCCTTCCCTACTTAAATTACTGCGCTGTGATTTGGGGCAATAGCTATCCCACTAGTCTAAACCAAGTCATTAAATCTGAGAAACGTGCCCTGCGAATTATTGATTACAGATGATATACATACCCTACAAATGAATTATCAAGTACAATATATTGAAGTTCACCGACATGGTGCAAGAACAAAACATATTAATTCTGCACAAATTTGTCCATGACACATTGCCACTTGCTCTGACTGACGTTTTCTATATACAACACCTTCTAGTACAAGAATCATTCAACATTTTTCAATACCATTTACCTCTGGAAAATATAGGCTATATGCTATTACTCACTCTGCTCCAAAATCATGTAACAATGTAATATGCAAAATATTTCCCAGTATTGAGCAAGTACCAAGAAAAAAAAGATGTGCTAAAGAAATGCATTAGACGTCACTATGAAATTATACAAATGAAATGAAAACTGAAGTCAGACTATAGCTCTTACAATTCACAAAGGTAACTTTAAAGGTTGTACCTTGCCAGATTCGGTATCAGTGTTGATGATATATGAAAACGTACAAATGTATGTGATTGATTGGACTTTTTGCGTTCTTTTTTTTGTGTCAGAGGATCTTGGTAGGCTGGTACACACCTATGGTATTCTGCATGAGTCATCTCCATATGAATCTGTTTTCAACATTTTCTGTACTCCCCTAACATTTTTATCTTGTGACCCTGGGAACTCTGTAGACGTTACTAGCTTGCTACCAGTCCGCGGATTTCCAGGGGTCGCATTTCCTTTGTACTAATTGGTGGTGGTCTATCTGCAAAATGAAAGGAAAAACAGATGGGATGCAAATTGTATTTATATAATGACATTCTTTTACATTCTTCTTTGCATCCCGAGGCACCCTTGTGTTGGTTACCATTATCTATGGCCAGCTCACCAAGGAATGCCCCACATTGAAATATCCAATGAAGGTGCATACAGCCAAAGGAGATAGGCTGCTGCTGCATCTGATGTGGGGGACGACAATTGAAAGAAAAAAACATGTGTCTAAGACCTGTCTCGTGAATATCTTAAAACCCAATAAAAGGTACGTACAGTACATACTACGAAAAGTGCATACTTAAAGTACATACAGGTTGTGTTAATAAGAGTAAGTATTGATGATGCCAAACACCAGTGTGGAATATTATTCCCCTTGGTTCACCATTCACCAAATCTGGAATGCCTTAGGCATTTGTGTTGAATGTGAATATCAGTAAATGTTTTGTTCAAGGCTGTTGCAGAATATCAAGAAAAGTTAAAGCAAACTACATTTATTACCGTATTTATAACAAGGTGACAACTCATTTTTGTCATGAATCCCATGTTTTTAATTGACAAACTCAAAAAGTGTGCATGTGTATGTGGAAGGGGGAAAACCCTTGAACCATGAAAAGTGAGGGACCATACCACTCCTCCCCTGTTTCCACACCTATGATGTTTACTCGTCTTGCCCATGCCGGTGGATTCAGTAGCGGTGGAAATGGCGAGGGGAGTGGCATATCCAAGGGAGATAAAAGAAAACAAAAACCATTCTCGTTTTAGGTTATTTTATAATTTCATGTTCAGGTCCTACGGTATCCAGATATTGGTATTATAATAATTGGCATTAATTTGTATACCACTCGATCCGACTCAAAACAGGCTGGCTGTACCCACACTTCGCGGTGAAGGCGGAGATAAACATTTGCCGTCACATGTAGTGACTTTGGCAGTATCTGTATGATGCTGCTTGGTGAATAATACATTTAAGACAAGGTTTGTTTTACATGAAAGAAGAAAAAATAAGTAAATTCCCGTACACTAGCGCCCTTATCATCTGCACCAAATGGATATTGTCCTCGCAGACATCGTTGCGATGTTATTTCATCTTTGATCAAATTTGACGATATATAGCGGCGGTGTCAGTTGATCAGGAATACCTTCATTGAAACGAGCGATCAATTCTGAAGGCTTTCCAGGGGGAATTTTTAGTTCCTACCATTCTTTGATCAAAATATTTAATCTCACATGCGACTACATGTTTCCGGCGTTCCCCATGCTTAAGCTATAGGGAATTCCGCAGACAGAATTGACGATTACTAACGACCATTATACTAGAGTGATAACAGCTGATACAGAAATCATGAATGCACCCATCACAGGTGGGGACAAATCTCTAGATAGCATACTTTCTTTGTTTTTGACAATTATCTTCAAAATTTTGCATCTAGCAGCCGCGGCCACCATGCGACCCAATGGCATGCTTACAGTTCGAACATCCGCCGCTAGGTGCAAACGAAGCGCCACCACTAGCGTGGCCGCGCACGTCCCCTATCGAGTGTTAATGGTTGATCGTGTGCTGGTTCAGTCCCGTACCTTATTTCGTTTTCTCCTTTCTCCGCGTGCTGGTACAGTTTCGTACCACGCTTAGCTTGCGTGAAGTCATTTCACCAGAAGGTTCCGTTTAAGAGAAAGCTGACTACCAGCTTCCTTGATCTCATTTAACCTTGTCCCCTGGCATACGATTTCCTTCTAACCTGACTTAACCTAACCGCTGTTGATCTGCCTAACCCCTGTTGACTGCCCGCTGATATGACATGACACAATCACCGACCATGTTTTAATTGCAGGTCGCTGACTTGACGTAACCTGACCTCAGACTTTCTTTGCAGCCCGTCGGCTGACCTGATCTGAAGCATGGTACATACACGCGGCCAGCCACGTTTCGCCGAAGGCGATCGGGTACTCTGCTACGAGCCCGACACCACCAAAGCGCAAGTGCTCTACGAAGCAAAGGTTGGTGGATGTTGGCACTCCACCCTCTCGAGATGCTGTGTCGCCCCCCCCCCCCCACAACGGTGGCTGGCGTGAGTGGCTTCCCTGGCACCGTTGGGAGACTGTCCATTGCTGGGAGGCGCGTGGGATATACCGAATCGTTTCGTCCTCGTCTGCCGATTTGGCATTCATTATATCCCGCGTTTGCTACTTGGTTCATTTATTTATTTATTGGTCATGTTTATTACACATATCCTATGGAGATGCCATATGGGACTTTGCCGTTTGGAGGTTTTGGTTCCTCGGGGATACACAGCTACATGTGGTACATGGATTAGGAGGGTATGGCTATGATAGATTCAAAGATAGCTTCTGTTCCAGTCATATTAAGCACATGCACTTTTAACCTTGCGAAACGAATTAAACGTTGAAATGACTGATAAAGTTGCTACGGGATAACCCTTTATACAGAACTTGAACGGGATAACCCTTTATAGCGGCTCCATCGCCAGATGGTATATTACGATGGAAGGCAATGCATGAGTTTGCGAAATATCAGACTCGGCGTACGAGCAAGGACGAAATAGACACTTCGAGATATAAAATATATGTCGGAAGGCTGCAATAGCATCACATAACATTTTCCCTAATTCTCACTTCCCAGTCCCGCGCCCCGCCCTTCAGCTTAACGCCCGTTAATATCGGCCACTCCGTAGATGGTCGGTCATTCTAAGCATTTTTCACGTTTCCGGTCTGGTCACGACTTTCTAATATGGTATCATTCCATCAGCTTCCTTCTAAACCGGGCTTCCCGTCCCGGAATTTCCACGTCGCTCCAGCTGATGTAGCAAGTTCGAAAATTCGTGGAAAGCATGGCGAGTTCGGAAATCTGAACAGTTGATGCGCCCATAAGTCCAAATAATCAATGTATTCTGACCGACAGCACACACCGAGACCGGACAGAAGTCGTTTATGTTCGTGTTTAGTCTTTTCCCACGCAAGCCTGAAAGTCATGTAATGTGCCGGAGAGTGCACCACCTGGACAGCCGTGGAACTCTGTTCAGATTCCATGGACAACCATGGATGTGTCGTGATATACTTTTTCTCGAGGAACAAAGAAAAAGAAGATATTTGTATGAGGAGAACGCTGAAAACAACCAGATTAGCAAAAAGAATCCGATTTAATACAACTCGGAGCTTCCTCTACCAACTTAAACAGTGCCGCAGCTCCCACAACGGGTGGCAGTGACGTCGCCGTGCGGAACATGGTGAACTACCAATTCTGAAAGCGAAGGTTGCAAAGCGTTGCAAAATGGCTGTAGTAAAGCACATTTATTGCTGCTTGCTGTTATTGTTAAGATATTGCTCTCAGAACCGGTAGTCTATTTACAACTTCTTGATCGTGTAATCGGTGAACGGAAGCAGCAGTTTCCTCAGGATTGCCTGATACCACATATTACACGATGTTCCCACTCTCTCCAGCCCCTCGCCCTGTGAGGCACCACCCTTTCGTGGTGGGGGGATTGAGTGCCCCAATGACCCGACGACCATCTACAGGAGAGGGGAGAGACTAAGAGTGCCTCACCCGTCCTTCCATCCATACGCTCCCACTCCAATGCCTCTCCCATTCAAACATCCATTTTCCTCGCCTGGCCTTGAAACACATACTCTCCCTACTACGAGCAGGTAGGACAACTTCCCCAGTCCTACGCACAAGCTCAGTTTTATCGGGGTAGCCGTGCCGCCTCGGCCCGTCCCCCGGGGTTGACGGAGTCCTGGGAGTTGAGGTCCCCCGTCGCACGGTGCTAGTTGTGACGGGGGACGAACACACCTCTTTGGTCCTGATATCCCGCAGGGGCGAGCGGGCCCGTGGGGCCTCACGTGGGCCAAGTGGCTGGTCGCTTCGGGCCGGGGACCTGGGATTATTCCCAGTGTGTCCCTTTGCGGTGGGGCGCCAGGGGAGCCGAGCACAAAGACAATGCATGGCATCCTCAAAGCCAAAACCCCACCCTGGTCCCTCTAGTAGGGGCCCGATTATCCTTCCACCCATCACGGGTGGAGGAATCAGAAGCAGACAAGCTTTCTCCAATGCTCCTTGTATCCTCGTCATCCGAGGTCTGACGAAGGATCTTGGCTCGCTGTCTCCTTTCAGAGAAAAGACGGGTGCGATGGATTTGGCAAGATCGTCCGTTGCGAGAAGTTCAGAGATGGAGCGTTAGAAGTGGAATTCGCTGTGGTACAGTATGTGGAGAAGGCGTCGACAATGTCTAAGTTCGTGTACAGTATGTGTAAAGATGGTAGGAAGGTCGAGGAAAGCATCCCAGTTAAAATTGAACCCCACCAATCAAAAAATTCAACACGAGGCATAGTAAACTGCTACGATCTGAGGGATGTACCAGAAGACGAAATACTTGAAGGATTGTCGGAGTTTGGCGTGACAGGAGCTAGAACGTTGAAGGTTAGACGAGGTGCAGAGCTGATTGCGACCAACAATGTTATCCTAACTTTTAATCCAAATGACTTGCCTTCTGAGATTCGGGTGGGCTACATTCGTGTGAAGGTGCGAGTTTTTCTGCCGAACCCGATGCGATGTTTTAAATGTTAGAAATACGGATACACTAACCAGTATTGTAGAAATCGTCCCGTGTGCAGCAGGTGTGCTTCTCCAAACCACGCTAGCGAACAGTGTACCTCCGAAGTGCCATGCTGTGTCAACTGCGGCAGGGGACAGAACCCCCATACATCTTTCGACCGTGCCTATCCAAGCTACTCAAAAGAGAGGGAAATTATCTCTATTAAACACACCAAAAAAGTCACGTTTCGGGAAGCAAAGGATCTGTATAGCCAGTCTCATCCCATCGTATCATACGCCTCGAAAGCCAGGAACACCGGACCAAACCCACATCAGGTACCAAACCAAAACAAAACCGAACAACTGATCATTCATATAATTTCTCTTCTTCGCTCACTCAGCGTATCAGTCGCCTCGCTAACGACACCACAAACCCAGGCTGTTGAGACCTCCTCTGAGGTGGTAAAGTACGTTGCCTCGCCGCCAGCAGCCCTTGATGTCGCTACGTCGCCTACTGCAGAACGGGATGCTGAGGACTGGCACCTTGTCCAACGAGGCAAGAAGCCCGCCAAGGCCTCCAACAACCACCTGGAGTGTCTGCCCGCCTCGTCTGGCGATCCCGCAGCGAGCCAGCCCATCCCTGCATCACCAAAACGAACCAAAAGCCCCCCCACCCCAAACATCTTGACCAGGAAAGGCCGGCGCGACCTCCAGACGGGTCCCCGTGGTTGAACCTCCAGCGACCAGGACGCATCCCTCGGTCGAGGTCCGCCCTGGAGCTCCCGATATGGGCGCGTCTGGACGCGCATCACGAAATGTGTCCCGTGAGCCGTCACCGAGCGTAAGGACTGACAGTTGGCCTCCCGGGGCCACGCCCCCACCATCTCCAGGCCCTGGAATCAACCCCATAGGCACCACTGAGACAGGAAGGATCATGGGCCCGCCTCCAACGCCACCCCATGGAACGGTGGCGGGACGTAAGCGAACCTCACCTTGGACACCATCACCACCCGGTGGAGCATGCCGAAGATCTCGTCCGAGATCGTCTGTCGATCCAAAGTCCGCTCCACATTTATAAAGCAATTACCTCACGCTTTAACAATTCTTTTCCTCTAGACGGTCCCTCGAGGACATGTCCGACAGACATCTTTGAAGTCACCTCCCCCTCGCATCTAGTTAATCCTAGCCAACCATGACGTCACAGGTTTTACAGTGGAACTGCAGAGATGTGAGGACCAGCCTGGAGGAACTCCAACTCATGACCACCGAATACACTCCTGTAGCTGTGTGTCTACAGGAAACAAAGCTTTCAGCCGGGACTCCCTTTTATCTAGCAGACTACCATATTTTTTCGTAACGACGTCCATACAGACACCATTGCGCATGGAGGTGTCCTTGTGGCTATCCACCATAGTGCTCCTGCACACCCTCTGCCATTAACCACAAGTCTCCAGGCGGTAGCGGCACGGGTATTCCTTGGACACCGGCAAATCAGCATATGCTCGCTGTACCTCCCCCAGGCACACCTGTCCACCCGGTAGAACTCGGGCGACTAATAACCGTGCTCCCTCCACCGGTTTTACTTCTCGGTGACCTAAATGCTCATCATACGATTTGGGGGTGCGTTGATAGTAACGCACGTGGGCAACTCCTGGAAAGATTTTTCACCGACGTATCACTATGCATTCTTAATTCAGGCGCACACACCCACATAGCGCTCCCGTCGGGAAGCACTTCAGCGCTGAGCATCAGTGTGGCCAGTCCGGAACTGGCGCACCTCTTTCATTGGTCAGTCAACCCGGACGCCAGAGATAGTGATCACCTCCCAATATGGCTTCATTTCACACATGGTGCCATCCTAGGAACAAGACCACGTCGATGGAGGTTCCAAAATGCGGATAGGGTGGAATTCGCAGCTCGACTTCAAGATACTTTTAATACAATTGATAATAGCCCTACTGTATCTTTAGAGGATTTCGCATCCCTAGTATTGCAATGTGTCACAGGGAGTATCCCGCGCACCTCGGGCAGGCCCCGGCTCGCACCGGTGCCGTGGTGGGCTGAGCAGTGCCGATATGCTATTCGCGCCCGTCGACGCGCCTTCCGCAAATTTGACCGTGATAGCACTACGACTAATTTGATCTTCCAAAAAGCCTGGGCGGCCGCACGGCGTACAGTGCGAGAAGCCAAGAGGACGCCATAGCGACAGTACGTGAGCACGCTAAACCGATCCACTCCTGCGAGATTAGTGTGGTCCCAGATAAAACGCATATCTGGACGATCTCGCTCAACTCCACTTCCGGTTCTGCACGTCGGTACCACAATCGCGGATCCTCTTGCGGTTGCCAACACCATCGCAAGAGCTCTCGCTGACCGAAGTCTGAGCTGTGATCTGAGCGCCAGTTGTAGGCGGCGGAGTCCAGTGCGAAGCTTCGCCAATCGACTTCACGACCCTTGAGAGGTACGCATATAACAAATTATTGACAATGACCGAACTCACGTCTAAAATCGCTACTCTATGCTGCGTATCAGAGGGACCTGACAGTGTCCAAAACAAAATGCTCAAATACCTCCCACCAAACGCACTCCGGGCACTTCTGTCATGCTTTAATTCTCTATGGGAGAGTGGTGAGTTCCCGTCTTCCTGGGGAGAAGCTACTGTCATCCCTATACTGAAACCTAACAAGTCCGACTCGGACCCTCTACACTATCGACCGATTTATCTGACGTCATGTCTATGCAAGCTTATGGAAAGGATGGTTAATTTGCGCCTCACGTGGTTCCTAGATCAACAAGGCTTCTTCACCAATGCTCAGTCTGGATCTCGGAAAAGCAGGTCCACAGCTGACCACCTTAAAACACTTGGCACTGCCATTCGCACTAGTTTTAAGGAAAAAGACATCTAGGGGCAGTGCTTTTCGATATTGATGGGGCCTATGACACAACCTGGAAGCACTGTACACTTTTGAAACTCTGGAGGTGTGGTGTACGGGGTACTATGGGACGTTTCCTGCAGAATTTTCTTAAGGACCGGACATTCCGCGTTTGTGTAGGGAACATGATGTCTGATCGGCTGACGCCGGCGAACGGAGTGCCTCAGGGGAGCGTTATTAGTGTCGCCCTGTTCGTGCTGATGATTAACGACATTGGAGATGACTTGCCCTGTGGTATCGGCAGGTCTCTCTTCGTCGACGATGTGGCAATTTGGTGTTCCGCCTCACGCTCTTCCTCGATGGAGAGACAGTTGCAGCTCACTGTATCTCGTCTAGAGAAATGGAGCAGTGCAAATGGCTTCCGGTTTTCTACTAAAAAACCGTCGGGGTGCATTTCTGTCGCCGTCGTACCTGTCAAGACCCGGTAATTCGCCCGTACAGAGACCAGATCCCCTTGCAATCATCAGCGAAGTTTTTAGGTGTCCTATTTGACTCTCGACTTACATACAAGAATCACCTGACAACGCTCCGGGACAAATGCTGGAAGGCGTTGAACATTATTACGTGTGTCGCCCACACTACCTATGGTGCAGATAGGGCTACACTTTTACTCCGGTACCGTTCGCTCATTCGTTCGAAACTTGACTATGGATGTATTGTCTATGGCTCTACACGTCTACACGTCCGAACTCATGGCTATCACGAAGCCCCCATGCTTCATAGAAGTAGGGAACGACGTGGACCATGTCATGCTTTCAGACTCCTTAAGTAGCATCCGCGCGATAAAGACGTTTTATCCGCATGACCCCATCGTGTAGGACGTTTTATTGCTCCTAACTAAGCTAAAGCGAATTGGAAAAAATGTAACATTCTGTTGGATACCCAGTCACGTCGGGATAGCGGGGAACGAATTGGCCGACCAATCAGCAAAACGCGCCGCCCGGAGCCAATACACCCGGGTGCTGCCTCTCCCCGCAGCACACCTCGGCCAGACAATTAATATGTTTTCCAGAACAAGTGACAACACTATGGTACTCAACTGGCCAAAACAAACTGAGAGCCATCAAGCGAAAGTTAAGGCGGTGAGGATCATCGTCGATAACTTCGTGAAAGGAGGAGATGGTGCTCGCCAGGATGCGGGTGGAACACACCTATGCCACCCACGGCTACCTACTCCGGAATTAAGACAGGCCAATGTGTACGCGCTGTGATATCGCACTAGCAGTGAGACATTTTCTTTTGGTGTGCCCTCGCTTATCAGCCCAACGACGACGATACTTTGGAAGCGACGTGTCCACGCTGACCATTGCAAATATTCTTGGTGATGGGTCACACGTGGTTCAGAATGGATGACTGTTTCAGTTTCTCTCACAAGTACGATTTGCTGCCATATATCCAGGGAGGTCAAGATATTGCACTGGTTTGAGTATAGTTAATGCTGCTTACACATGAAAGCAAACCTGGTCATGACATGAAATCTAAATAGAAAGTAGCACTGTTATGGACGCTACATGATCAGCATGGTCTTTGCGCCCTAAAGCCAAAAACATTAACTTACTAACCTCTCTCTCCAGCCTTCAAGTATACCGTTGCTTGAACTACAATGCCATTGAGAGTTCCTCAATCGATAGCGCTGACTTCCTTCGGTTTTTCTGATGCGTTTCCCACGTCCCTTCAGCCGTATGCATCCACCAGGCCGTGGATTACCTCAGATAACGTGCGCTGAGGGAGTACGAGGGGAGGAACATAGTCGCTCCACCGCTCAGTGCTGACTGTCACAAGGGGCATTCGTGTATTAGACTGACCAGTGTGAAAGGTGCCACTTAGTTTCGTGAAGTTGTAAGATGGAGCAATAAAAAGCACTGAGTAGCTTTAGTGTACTGAGAAGCCGATGGGCACGCGAAAATCAGTCGGTTTCGGTTGCTGCTGGTCAACTTTCTGGCTGATAACTACGAGATTGTGATCAGCTGAGAGCGACAGGAGACCCAGCGATCTCGTGGTCATCGTCAGCCCCGTGACTGCCGCTGACCAGAGATCTGTCGGAGGATGAGGTCAGGCTCCTGGTGACCAGCCGTTGCGGGTGGAGCCCTATCCCGTTCACTCTCAGGCCGTGGAGCGCTCGGCGTAGGTTGTAGCAGGGGCCGCCTCTGCCGTAGTTGGCGAGGAAAGTCAGCACTGTACCACTTGCGCTCGGCTGAATCACTGTGAAGCCATCGGAGCGTCAACGACAAAACGCGACTTTCTGCTTTCGAACAGGAGTTTAAACTTGAACAAAAGTTCAAATTTCTCCGGTGGGATCGGAACTGTCGTAGATAACGAAAGCTTGATCCCTACAAGGAAGCTGCAGTATGCTTTAAACTGCTTGTTTTTCTCGTTAGTTAGTTATTAGGGCTTTAGGGCGCATCGACTACATTGGTCATGCAGCGCCCATGCTTGTTTTTCTCGAATGTTTTATTTGTTCTCGTATGTGCCCGCGTAAAACCCCACTGTGGCCCTTTGGAACTGTGTTAGACGACACACCATAATTTACAGTCAGCCTGGCCCCGACCCCCATACCTGCTGTGTGGCGCTAAAATCAGGCTCATGGCGGCCTCAAAACAATCATGCCAATGTGCACGTCGTCACTAGAATGTACCTGTCGAACCGTCATGTGAAAATGTTCCGTCGAACGTACCCGTTCAACACACGTACAGAACGTACCTGTGTGGGAAGTGCTTATCGAACGTTGTTGTCGGCCTGCGATCTCGGGCAGAGCGCAGCACGGGAGGGATGAGGATCAATCCAAAGCCGGCCTGTGCTGTTACAGGTGCTGGAAGTTGTCGAGAGGAAGGATAAAAATGCGCGGCGCACTGTCGAGTGCCTCGTGCATTTCCAGGTCAGTGTACCGCTGCGCTTCGTGGCCACAAAGTAGTTGTTGAAGTTGTTTGTGTCATGTTAGGTAGCCATACACGACGACATTTGCAGGTTCGGTACATTGCCAGTGAGTAGAGGCCACATGGTTGGCTGGTTTAGGACGCCTTACCCACTAATGCAGTGAACAGTTCATGTCTCCTTGCTCTCCTAGCGTGCAACGCCCTTCCTGTTCCGTATAGTGTGCATATGGCAGATTTTGTGCGCGGCATGCGGGTGACTGTGCTCAGTGCGATATGTGGGTGGCGGTGTTGTGCAGTATGTGGGTGATGGTGTTGTGTACAGTATGTGGGTGGTGGTGTTGTGTGTGGTATGTGAGTGTGTGGGTGGCGGTGTTGTGCAGTATGTGCGCGATGGTGTTGTGTGCGGTATGTCGGTGGTGGTGTTGTGTGCGGTATGTGAGTGTGTGAGTGGCGGTGTTGTGCAGTATGTGGGCGATGGTGTTGTGTGCGGTATGTGGGTGATGGTGTTGTGTGCGGTATGTGAGTGGTGGTGTTGTGCCGTATGTGGGTGGCGATGCTGTGTGCGGTGTGTGAGTAGGAGTGCTGTCTGCGGTATGTCAGTGGCGGTATTGTATGCTGTATGTGGGTGGCTATGTTATGCGCGGTGTGTGAGTGGGAGTGCTGTCTGCGGTATGTGAGTGACGATGTTGTCTGTGGTATGTGACCGGCGTTGTTAGACATAAGACATAAAGACATAAAAGATTAGTGCAACTATGAGCCACAAGGACCCTTCTTGGTTGCACTCTGTACACTCAACCAGTTGCCCACCAAATCTGTCAATCAGCCCTCCCTGTAATACTGAAAAGCCAGCCCTCTATTCTTGTAATGATTGTATATGCTGTTTTTAAAGATGTTCAATGTGCTGTTACTGACAATGGTTTCTGGCAGCTGGTTCCAGTGTTCTACTACCCTGTTGGTGAAGAAAGTCTGTCTTAACCTTGTTCTGCTGTGGTTAACTTTAATTTTGAATTTTTTGACCTCTAATTGCATCATTTCTGTTCAATTCAAACATTTCCCCAAGATATCCCCTCTCTAGACCATGGACAAATCTAAAGATCTCGATGAGATCTCCTCTCAGCCTTCTATATCTAAGTGAAAACATTCAATTTCTTTAATCTTTCCTAATATGCCAGGTTGCTTATACCATTAACCATTTTTGTAGCCCTCTTTTGTACTCTCTCTAAAAGCCAATCTTTTTCATAGCTAGGAGACCAAGCTTGGGTGCAATATTCCAAATGTGGCCTGACATATGCACAGTAAAGCATCCTGATGACTTCCTCACTTCTGTATGATACATTCCTATTTATTGCCCCAAGCGTTCTCAGTGCCTTCTTCCTGGCTTCCTTGGTCTGTTCTCATGCCCCCAATTTTGTGTTTAGAATAACACCTAAATCCTTCTCCTGTTGAGTCACTGATAGCACTTGGCCACCCATCAAGTATAGAGCCTTCATATGCTGCTTACCTAGATGCATAATTTTGCACTTATCGAAATAAAATTTCATTTGCCATTCTTCAGACCACTTCACAAGTTCGTCTATTATTTTTGCAACGAGATATGCGCATTTTGACCTGTTTTTTTCCTGAAGACTTTCAAATCATCCGCAAATTTCAAAACTTTACTGCTTATGGCACTTTCAATGTTATTTACAAATATAATGAACAGTAGTGGCCCCAGTACTGACCCCTGGGGGACTGCACTAAGAACATTTTGCCATGATGACTTTGTACCATTTAGCATCACTCATTGCTGTCTACTTGAAAGCCACAACTCTATCCATTTTAAGATGCTACCTGCAATACCATGGGCCTGAAGCTGCCTCATTAACCGTTTATGGGGTACTTGTCAAAGGCCTTACTAAAGTCAAGATATGCCTCATCAACCCGATTTCCCTGATCAAATTGTTCTGTGGCGAAGTTAAAAAAGTCCTAGAGATCTGTGAGACACGATCGTCCTTTTCTAAACCCATGTTGAGTATCTTGAATAAATTTGTTTCCTTCCAGATAACTAACTATTCTATCCTTGATAATTTATTCGAGTACCTTGCAGACTAGGGATGTGAGACTTACTGGCCTATAGTTTTCAACTTTCCCTCTTTCTCCTTTCTTGAAAATAGGAACTACATTTGCCCTTTTCCAATCTGTTGGAATTTCATTTTGTGAAACTGATCTACGAAATATTATACTAAGTGGAAATGCCAGTTCCTTTTCAGCTTCCCGCAATACCCTAGCATAAATTTAATCAGGTCCTGTTGCCTTGTTTGGCTTTTTATTTTCCTGATATGATTGTAAACGACATCACTATCAATGAAATCAACATCATTTATCAGATCACATATTACTGAACTATGGTGTACGGTCGGCAGATTGCTCATATCTTCTAATGTAAACACTGATTTAAAATGCTTGCTCAGCTCCTCAACCATCTCACTCATCTCACTATCCTCACCCAATGTAGTCCCATTTACTTCCAGTGGACCAATTGTGCTAGAAACTTTACTCAGCTTGTAGAAACTAAAGAACTTTTTACAGTCCCCATTACAGTTCCTCGCTAAATCCTGTTCTTTTGCTCGCTTTGCTGCTCTGGTGTTTTGCTTCACAGTGTCTAGCTTTTCGATACGCCTTTAGATTTACGATATTTGAAGCTTCTTTAAAAACTCTAAATGCAGTTTTCTTCGCCTTAATTGCCTTTATCAAGTCTGGTGTAAGCCATGCTGGCTTTCCTACCCTTCTTTTGCGCCTTTGCCTTTGGGGGACATGTCTAATCTGAATTTCCTTCAAGTAAGATTTGAACTTTTCCCACATTTCACAAGGATTTAAATTGGAGAATTCTTCTTCCCATCTGATCGCACTTAAAGCCGCTCTCATGCAGTCAAAGTCTGCTCTGTTGAAATTTGGAACCTTTACCAAATTATCCTTAATAATTTCCCCTACATGTGCCTTGAATCTAACTATGTTATGGTCACTTCTTCCCAGAGTTTCTCCAACAGTCAAGTCTTGAACCAAGTCACTTAAATCATAAAATACAAGGTCCAAAAATGAGCCATGCCTGGTAGGTTCCGATACAAACTGGTGTAAGAACAGGTCCTCTTCAAGCCATTTCCTAAACATTTTGCATGATGGGGAGCCAACACCAACATTTTCATATCCTTTTAGATTAAAGTTACCAAGAATAAGGCACTTCCTCCGAAAGTTTCTACTGATTTCCTCACAAATCACCTTGTCAAGCTCCAGTTGCTGAGAATGTGGCAGGGTTCCTGATCGGTAGAAAGCTCCTATCCTAAGAGTCTTGCTGTTGCCTTTTCCCACAGTGACATCAAGCCAAATGGACTCCACAGACACATTTTTATCCCCACCTGCTACTTTTTGAGAACTGAATAAGCTAATCACATAGAGCATTACACCACCCCCTTTTACTGCTGGACCCCTATTGCACGAAAACATATTGTGTCGCTGGATCTCATAGTCTTGCAAGTTATCTCCAAAATACTCTTCACTGACCCATGCCTCCGTAATGCAAACAAAATCTGGTTCCTCCTCAGCAACATGACACTTGAACTCATCAAATTTGGATCGGATACTCTGAGCATTAAACATCACACACTTAACAAATGCTCCATAACCACCTTTGGCTTTTTCATGCTGAGGATTGTATGCGGTATGTGGGTGGCTATGTTGTGTGCGGTGTGTGAGTAGGAGTGCTGTCTGCGGTATGTGAGTGGCGGTGTTGTATGCGGTATGTGGGTGGCGATGGTGTTTGCGGTATGTAAGTGGTTGAGTTGTTCGTGAACATTGTCGATCTTGTGTGTAGGGCTCGTGAACACTGTTTTATTCGCAGTGTCTTGTGACTGATGGTCTGTACATTTTGACCGAAAATGCACGCCCGGCGGGTTCTATCTTCCACAAATGAACAGCTGTCAAGTTCAGTCCTTAAGATTCAATGCTACCCGGATCTGTGCCAACTTCACTTGGTTCCATTGCCTTTTTGTGTCGGCACCAGTCGTGTATTGACCCCGCTCTGCACCGACGCTGCTCTGTGCTGTCCCCCTTCCCATCAGCACAGGTTTGTACCAGCCAGCTGCGTGCTCACGACTGCGTCACCGATGCCGCTCACCGCCCGGCGTGCTGTCTGACAGGGCTGGAACTCCAGCTGGGACCGGTACGTGGTCGAGGATCAGATCCTCGAGTACAGCGACGCAAACCGGCGACTGCAGCGCAGCCTGGCCGAGAAGTACCTGCCGCCTGGGTAAGTGCACGGGCAGCACGCACTCCGCGTATGGTGTACCGCCCTGCCGGATACGCGCTCCGGGAACACGCCTTCTAGATGGAACTGACACCCTCGCGGTATGCTCGTCAGGAAAAACATTTATATGCCCGAGTATGATAAATTCCAAATTCCTGAAGTTTATTGATCGGCCGCCATCCAGGTTTTTTGAAGTGGAACGCAATAACTGGCGATTAATTATGTTTTGCAGTACTCCCCGAGCAGATTCTAAAAAAACATCCCGGATAAAAATAAAAACTAGGTTAGGCTGATGTTGTGGAAGCAATAAAGTATACGGTGAATATCTTTTGCGATATTTCTTTCTGAATGCAGCGATATACCCGCGAGCACAGCGTACTTCAATAGCGTGTGGTCGACTTGATTACGTGCAGTTATTTCCGTCCCGACCATTCTCTCGGATGGTGTTCCGATAGGTCCCCGGGTGGTGTTGCGCCCACCGAACGCGCCACCCCGCTGACAACTGACGCATTGCTGCCATCACACGGCACTCGTGACGCGACACGGCCCGGGATGTGTGGCTGGCCAGCCTGTCGGTGCATCTTCGGATCTCTCCGAGCATAGACACACGTCTGTGGTTAATGCTCCCGAGCATAGCGAAACCGACTGTTACGCGAGACGATGAGCAAAATAATGACCAGGCTACGTCTACGTGTATGAATCGTGATGTCCCCATCGTAACTGCACACTATGAACGCCCACGCTCAGAAGTCAAATAGGTCGTAAAACCCGATTCACGCAGTCACCTGTCTTCGAATAAAATCCGAAAAATTACCCCCTCAAAAGCCGCGTGAGCAGCATCGTAAATGTGTACATTAAAAAAAAAACAGCAAAAAATATTGGTATGCTCATATTCCAATGTAAAACACAACCGAATTAACATTAAATATGTTTCGGCCATGGGCATTCGTCAACAGTGACCTGGCAAGAGGGTTGCTGCTTACGAAAGCCTGCGGCCGAAATATTCCTGTGTCAGTTAGGTTCAATTTTGCCTTGTAAGATGAGCATAAGGCTGTTGTATGCAGTTTTCCTACTTATGATCATGCTCAGCGAAACATTGTCTCTTCAATGTGCAGATTATGCAAATAATGGTCCACCTACGCACATATAGCAGCCACTGCTGCAGTCTCGGCGTGTTGCCTTTCCTGAATTAGTGTAGCTAACCGTAAGTGTCCTGGAGATTCGGAGCAGAAGCCGAGATGCGCGTGTAGCGGCTTGGGTAGCTAGATTTCCTATGACGTCTCCGTATGGTGAGCGTCAGATATATGTGTGTATATATATATATATATATATATATATATATATATATATATATATATATATATATATATATATATATATATATATATATATATATATATATATATATATATATATATATATATATATATATATATATATGTCCAATTCCTTAATCAAGGATCCCCAAGGTTTGAGCATAAAACGATGCCGGTCATTGCCGAATCAGCATACCGTCATGTGGTATCTGAAAATATCACTGCATTGATACACTCAGGCAGCCTGCGCAACACCACCCGGGGACCTATCGGAACACCATCCGAGAGAATGGTCGGGACGGAAATAACTGCACGTAATCAAGTCGACCACACGCTATTGAAGTACGCTGTGCTCGCGGGTATATCGCTGCATTCAGAAAGAAATATCGCAAAAGATATTCACCGTATACTTTATTGCTTCCACAACATCAGCCTAACCGAGTTTTTCTTTTTATCCGGGATGTTTTTTTAGAATCTGCTCGGGGAGTACTGCAAAACATAATTAATCGCCAGTTATTGCGTTCCACTTCCTAATACCTATATATATATATATATATATATATATATATATATATATATATATATATATATATATATATGCCTATATATCGAGCGACGGGAGAGCGAGAGAGTAAGGGAGGGGGACAGTTATTTTTTAGGCGTGACGGACCATAAAGGTCATTTGCGACGCCTTTAAAGGAACACGTTACATGTCTATTTATAAATGCTAGTGTTGCTATCAAGGTGCAGAGCACGTGGACATTTACGTTAAGGGAAATTTTCGTTATACTTTTTGTGAAGTTTTTGAGTGCCGAAGGCGGGGGCGGAGTTCGGGACGTCTCCTGATCTCTAACTGGTTTTAATTTTACTTTACTCCCCCACAAAATAAATTGTAGTTTGGGTGGGGGGTGGGGGGTTTTGAGAGTGGCGAGTTGATTTTGCCAGGGTGCCGGCTTTAGCCTACTCCTATCGAAGAGCACCGAGGGATTTGTACCGTGCGGGCAAGGAGGTAAGTGCGGCGAATGCACCGAATGCGCAAGGCGGGTGTGCATGTTTGCGTAGAATATGCAAGTATTTAAGTCTAAATATTTATACAGGTGTCATTTCAACAGGTGTCAAGACAAGAGTGCCTGAGGAATAGGGAGGAGGGAGATCTGTCCCAGTTTCCCTGTACGTCTGAGTCCAATATTATCGGCCTGAGTGTATCAATGCAGTGATATTTTCAGATACCACATGACGGTATGCTGATTCGGCAATGACCGGCATCGTTTTATGCTCAAACCTTGGGGATCCTTGATTAAGGAATTGGACACAATTGGGATGATTACGCCCTCCGTCACTGAAGCCACAAGAGGCCGTTGGGATCTTGTCTGACAGCTATTGTACCCAAATCGGTCAGCCTCGGATCGTGCGCAACTGTTGGGACACTTCTGGATCTGTTCTGACCCGGTGATGCCTGACACAGGACTTTTGGCATTGATGGAAATTATGTTTGGATCGTTTGTGTTTGATTGATTGATCGATTATTTGGGCTTAAGGGCGCGCCGACTACAAGGTCATTTAGCGCCCAGTTTGTGTTTGATATTGGCTGTTTGGGCTTGTTGTCGGTTGGCATCCGCCGTGGTATTCTTGGATCCGCCATGAACCGCTTGGATCCGCTGGGATCCGTTATGGACCGCTGAGATATACCGTGGGCCCCCAGTATCCGCCATGGACCGCTTTGATCCGCTATGGCCGCTGGAATCCGCTAGTTCCTCTAGGGTGTGAAGCTTTTGGATCCGCCATTGGTTGCTGGGATCCACTGTGGGTCTCTGGGACCCGCTATGGGCCGCCGGGATCCACTGTGATGGAGTCCACTGGACAGTGACCGGTCAGATGCTGTTCTGGCCGGTGGCTGTCGGGGCAGGCTGGTCGTCGACCCGCGAGGCTGGTCGTCGACCCGCGAGGCTGGTCGTCAACTCACGAGGACCGCGTCACCCGCTGCGAGCGTGTGACGTATGGGTGTCGCTGGCCGAACAGTCATCGGACACGGCGCCGGTGGTGTCCCGCCACTTCATCTGATTAACCCTGCCGCGGAAACGCTGCGGAAGGGGGCCTACACCGACCGAGAGTAGCGCTGCCTGCTCTTTATCTGGTGCCACCGGACGGCGATGCATGCTGATTGATGGTTCTACTTGGTGCTCCCCAAATTTAATTACCTGATGGGATGGAGTGACGAAATTAGCGGAGCAACCGTCTGCGGTTATCTCGTCTGAATAAAAAAGTGCGTTAGAATACTGGCATGCGCTGTAGTTAGTTATAAGGTCATTAAGTTATAAAGTGTTCAGGCTTAATAAGAGTAACAGGGTCCATATGGATTACGCGTGGTAAGGAAACATACCATAAGCATCAGTGTTAAACTGATTGTTTATCGTTAGGTGTCGGATGTCGAAACGAGTACAGCGGATGTCTAAATCGCTATGGAAATCATGCTGTTTAAAATATTTAGGTCCTTGAAGTCTAGTTTTTGGACAATTGCATAGTACCATATAACTATCCATTTTGCGTGTGTTGAGAGGTACCTAATTTAGAGATGCCGATATTATATATATATATATATATGTATATATATTAGGGTGGTTCTTAGTATATAGGGAACAAATAAACACAGGAAAGTACTTCTTCCTACCCCTGGGAATTGTTACTTTGGGAGCAAAAAAACGTGAAGAAAGTTTTGTTCAAATCCGATCATAATAACATGTTGCACATCGACCTCGTAAATATACGCAATATCTGGCTCCAGGTCCCCCTCTCGCAGGAGTGTACACACTGCTCAGGAGTATTATCCGCTCAAAGACAGGGGTATCGTGGGGGCCAAACCACTCATTGTTGCCTGGTCTGGGCAAGTGTCGTCTTTTTTGTGTCCGGAAACTGCTTCCGGTGGGCCGCCACTACCTGGAGGAGGAACTGAAGCTGCTCCTCATCCTTGGTCAGCGACCGGTTGTATTCATTGATGAGGGCCACTCCACGTTCCGAATGGTCGTTGACCACCGCCAGCTTGTGGACCACTGCTGCCGCCGCCTTGAACGGCTCCCGTTCCTCCCACGTCTCCGGGGGGAAGTCCAGGAACGACTTGTCCAGGTTGAGCTTCTCGAAGAAGCCGAGCGTTCGATCCGTGACGAAATCTTCAAGATGGACACTGCGGATATATTTATTCGGCAACATGACCCTCTTCGGAGCTGACTCCTCCCTCTCACCGCTCTCTTGCCTTGTAGCCATCGCCATCGCCTTCTTCCTGTCAACGGAGACTTCAGGGTCGAAAAAGGCGAGCCCAACCAGCTCCTCCGACAGGTGCCAGAGGTGGTTGTAGAGTTTCTTCAAGGCAACGTTCCCCACCTCGGCGTCAATCTTTCCGTACGTGTCCAGAGCCTCAGTAGGTCCAGATCGAGCCGAGGAGCTTGAGCGGGGAACCCTGCCTTCATCCACGCCATTGCGTACACTCTCGCAGAGAAGACGCACATCTTCATCAGTGCGTTCTCTTCTCTCATCTTGAGGGAGAATTGATCGCGAAACATCCATGCCTTGAACGAATAGGTGATCTTACTCATCCAACGTGCCTCATGCATTGGTCCAGGAGCTCAAAACCGGACGCCGCGAGCAGGAACCCTGCCAAGGAAGATGATGACAAGCTCGACCAGCTCCTTGTAATCATCACGCAAGTCACTGCGATCTTGAAGGACTTGCATTGCCAAGCCCAGACCTTCGTCCTTCATGTCCTGCAGAACAGTTCCTACCTCTGCACTCTGCATCCCTGTGGTGAAGGCTTCGCGGTCAATGTTCTCCCAGTAGGTCTGGAAGCGTTTGAAGAGGAGGACATCGGGGGAAGAGGAGGCTCCGAGGAGATGGGTGAAGACGGCTTGAACCATGACTTCCAGGATATGGTGTCGGCAGGCAAAGTGAAGCATGGCCTTCTCGAGCTGTTGTTCGATGAGCACACAGGCGCCATTGTTCCTGCCAGTGTTCGCAGCCGTGGTGTCGAACGACAGTCCGGCCACCTGATCTGCAACTCTCCATTCCTCCAGAGCGGACACCACGGCGCGAGCGATGTCGTGTCCCGTCCCGCTGGCAAGCTTGGCAACACTCAGTAGCTGAGATGTTCCCTTCCCTGTAACAAGAATGGGAAGCCTGTCCACATGGTCTTTGGTGGTTAGGTCAGGCATCAGCTTGCCATCCCAATGGACAACAAGCGGAGTGTCCGCTCGGAACTCTTCCTTGAGCTTGGAGGCCAGTGCTTCCCGGTGCTTTCTCCGATGCCGGCGGATGAAAGAGCGGTTGATGTTTAGTTCCTTGACATCGCGTCCTAGAACACTAGCAGTCGCAGTCAGGACGTGAACGGCCGATCGATCCGTCATCTTCGTCCTGTCCAACGTTGCCGCAAGAGCTGGACTGATCATGTTGGTGGTGGCTCTCCGGATCCGTTTCCGCGGACTCGCTCCGCCAACAGCATCACGGACTTCGGCAGCTTCAGCAGACGACTCTGGATCAGATGCGCTGGAACTGGCGGAGGACTCCAGCTCAACCACTGCGGACGAAGACGTTGCCTCTTCTTGCGCGCGCCTCTGTTGCTCCAGCTCTCTCTCCGTTCTCTGGCATCGTCGAGCTTCTTGTCCAGCAGGGACAGCATCCATGTTCCCCATCCTCCCCGTCGGCCTGGTTCGCGTTGGGCAAACAGAAACGCCTTATCATCCGCATTCGTCATCGTCTTCAAGGCGTCTGCGTGGGCCACGTCGAAGAGATTCTCCAAGACGACCATGAACGCCTCCTCCTTGGCCACCTGCGGCACCGAGCGTCGATGCTTCCCCTTCTTCAGGAGCTCGTACTCCCGATGCAGCTTCTCCATTTTCGTCACCACGTTGTCCTTCCTCATCATGGGAATCCGAGCCATGCTCCAGTATCGCGCCACCATGGGAGCAACGACAAGCGTCACATCACGGAGCGACGTCTTCTTCAAATGTAAGTTGTGCAGAATAACGGCTAAGACATCGCCGTTGGATGGAAGTTTGGACCCCACCAGCTCTGGCTCGGGCACAACAAGGAAATATTTGCTACGTGTAGCCATAATAATCTGAGAAAAAGAAGAGAGGGGCGAGGTTAATGCAATACCGATACTGCCTAAGTACACTGGTGTATTTACTGTGGTAAAGTAAAAATTTCAACGTCATATGGCACTGTGGTAAAACACTGGGGTAGAGTACAAAATCAACTTCGATGTGCAACATCTTCACACGAGCCGATTTTGAAAAGAAAGATACCTACGCGGTTTTTGCATGTATATGAACAGATTCCCGGGGTAGGAGCAACATAATTCAAACTTTTGATTTTAAGGACCACCCTAATATATATATATATATATACGGGATAGTGTTAGTAACGATTGTTGTTCAATTATTGGATTGTTCACAAGGCATGATAACTTCACAAGCACGTACCAAGAAGCGCGATGTCGATAATTCTTTGGGACGGATGTGGATTCAGTGATCAGTAAGTGATATATTCTACCCTATTTCACGAATAATTTACAACTGATAAGCATAAACAAAAGGATGCTCAACACCGTAAAAAAATATGAACCACAACCTGACGCGCCAGCCGATCTGGCCCTTGATGTGAGCCAACCATCTGAACTGACCATTATCCTGATTTCTGACATGACCTGACGTGAACCCTAACTTTATCTGTGACTAGGTTATCTGCTACTTGACTTTATCGGTGTGCCGCGCCATGAATTCTGGCCTGATTCGTGATCACTGACCTTATCTGACCTGATCCCGGGCCTGGCCATTAGCCTGACACTAGGGTAGTGGACAGACGTCAGTACAGCGCCGCCGACTGTTGTGGGGCCAGGCGTGACCTGGCCGGTGACCTGACTCGCGACCTGACCTCAGTGTGGTGGACCGGCGTCGGTACAGTGCCACCGACAGCCAGCCGTGGGTCTCGGCCGTGACGGGAGCGACGGTCGCCGCCGAGCCCGGCAGCGGCGACGACGCCGACGACGAGGCGCCGCCCGCCAGCGTGCCCATCGAGGTGCCGGCCGCGCTGCGACGCCGACTCGACGACGACTACTACTACGTCAACAAGTACCACAAGGTGCGCTGCCGCACGCCAGCGCCGCTGGTGGCGGCGAGACGCCACCGGACCTGACGGCAGAAGGGCGCAGCTGGGCTCGTGCGACGTTGAGTTGGTGTGCCGCCACTAACTCCAGACGTTTCCTCCTCGTGCGCACCAGAGCGAAGTAAAGTGTGGATTGCTGAGCGTGATCAGTCAGTCAGATCAGATTAGTCGAATCAGATCAGTCAGTCTATTTACTTATAAAGAACTCGATAATTGTGGTAATGTTAGTTTTTTGATTGAAAGTGGGCTTACCCGTGATATGGTTCGGACAGGTTATCACCTGACATAAATTGACCTTAGGTAACCTTTGTTGTGAGGTGGTGCTGATGATATGACCTGACCTCTGATGTGTCCAATACAGTTGGTGGCGTGGCCTGCCTGAGGCTGCAGTAGTGATGCTGACCACTCGTGTGGCCAGGGAGGGTGCTTACCTGTGCCGGCCTGCGCTGACCTGACCTGCTACGTGTTGGGAGCAGATGAACACGTAATCGACCTGTGCGGTTATGGAGGATGACCATTACATGCTTAACCGTTCGGCACCGTCGGTGTTCAGCTGACCAACTTCAGTGGGCAGCTGCTTTAGCAGTCAGCATTGGTGTGCTGTTTCGGCTCCGCGTACCGGCAGCTGCCGCAGCTTCCAGTGCGCAGCTGGTGCGACCCCAGGGGGCGTGCAGCTGGTCTGATCCCCTGTGCTGATCGACAGCTGATGCAGCTGCCGAGCGAGACTACGGTCGTGGAGCTGCTGGAAGGATACGTGCGCCACTGGCACCAGACCTACCGACACAACACAGGAAAGCAGGGCAAAGTCAAGGACCAGCAGTGGGAGACGGCAGTGCGCAGGTACGCTGAGTATGCTAGGCGCGCTGCTGTGCTGAAGTGCGCCGCGTGTGTCCGACCAGGCGACGGACCACCCACCCTGCCGAGTGCATGTGCGGGTCTCACGGGAATGCAGAGTGGTGGCGCCAGCCACAATCAACTACCTGCCTACTCGCGGAGAGGTTAACAATCTTGGTGTTGCTACGGCAGGTTGGATTTGTAAGCCCGTGCTAATGTCGCTGGAATCAACTTGTCAATGCTAATGGTGATCAACGTCAAGCAGGCAGCGTCCGTAGATCTTGGTTATGTCCAGCTGTCGTATTCGGTCGGTGTGGCTGTAAGTGAGAACTGTTGGCTCGCGCCTGACTGATGGTCTCATCTGTTGTAGTTTAGTGCGTCAGCCAGAGCTCAGGGCCAGGTAATGCCAGGGCCGTGTTTTGAAAGCGTATGCCATTGTGGGCGATACGCCCGGCAGGCCTGTGGTCGGAATTCGCGTAGCTCGGGAGAGGCAGGGAGATGAGCGGTGGTGTTGTGGGCTGGAGTATCGTGGTACGATCTGTGGTGGTGGGGACGGGAGTGTCGTGGTACGATCTGTGGTGGTGGGGACGGGAGTGTCGTGGTACGGTCTGTGGTGGTGGGGACGGGAGTGTCGTGGTACGGTCTGTGGTGGTGGGGACGGGAGTGTCGTGGTACGGTCTGTGGTGGTGGGGACGGGAGTGTCGTGGTACGGTCTGTGGTGGTGTGGGCTGGAGTATCGTGGTACGATCTGTGGTGGTGTGGGCTGGAGTATCGTGGTACGGTCTGTGGTGGTGGGGACGGGAGTGTCGTGGTACGGTCTGTGGTGGTGGGGGCGGGAGTATCGTGGTACGGTCTGTGGTGGTGGGGACGGGAGTATCGTGGTACGGTCTGTGGTGGTGTGGGCTGGAGTATCGTGGTACGGTCTGTGGTGGTGGGGGCGGGAGTGTCGTGGTACGATCTGTGGTGGTGGGGACGGGAGTGTCGTGGTACGGTCTGTGGTGGTGGGGACGGGAGTATCGTGGTACGATCTGTGGTGGTGGGGACGGGAGTATCGTGGTACGGTCTGTGGTGGTGGGGACGGGAGTGTCGTGGTACGGTCTGTGGTGGTGGGGACGGGAGTGTCGTGGTACGATCTGTGGTGGTGGGGACGGGAGTGTCGTGGTACGATCTGTGGTGGTGGGGACGGGAGTATCGTGGTACGGTCTGTGGTGGTGGGGACGGGAGTGTCGTGGTACGGTCTGTGGTGGTGGGGACGGGAGTGTCGTGGTACGATCTGTGGTGGTGGGGGCGGGAGTATCGTGGTACGGTCTGTGGTGGTGGGGGCGGGAGTGTCGTGGTACGATCTGTGGTGGTGGGGACGGGAGTGTCGTGGTACGATCTGTGGTGGTGGGGGCGGGAGTTCGTGGCACGAGGGTGGTGTGGGGGTCGTGGTACGGTCTGTGGTGGTGGGGACGGGAGTGTCGTGGTACGATCTGTGGTGGTGGGGGACGGGAGGTCGTGGTACGGTCGTGGTGGTGGGGACGGGAGTGTCGTGGTACGGTTTGTGGTGGCGGGGGCGGGAGTATCGTGGCACGATCTGTGGTGGTGGGGCGGGAGTGTCGTGGTACGATCTGTGGTGGTGGGGGCGGGAGTGTCGTGGTACGGTCTGTGGTGGTGTGGGCTGGAGTATCGTGGTACGATCTGTGGTGGTGGGGACGGGAGTGTCGTGGTACGATCTGTGGTGGTGGGGACGGGAGTGTCGTGGTACGATCTGTGGTGGTGGGGACGGGTCGTGGTACGATCTGTGGTGGTGGGGACGGGAGTGTCGTGGTACGGTCTGGGGTGGTGGGGACGGGAGTGTCGTGGTACGGTCGTGGTGGTGGGGACGGGAGTGTCGTGGTACGATCTGTGGTGGTGGGGACGGGAGTGTCGTGGTACGATCTGTGGTGGTGGGGACGGGAGTGTCGTGGTACGGTTTGTGGTGGTGGGAACGGGAGTGTCGTGGTACGATCTGTGGTGGTGGGGACGGGAGTGTCGTGGTACGGTTTGTGGTGGTGGGGGCGGAGTATCGTGGTACGGTCTGTGGTGGTGGGGACGGGAGTGTCGTGGTACGATCTGTGGTGGTGGGGGGCGGGAGTATCGTGGCACGAGCGGTGGTGATTGGGGCTGGAGTATCGTGGTACGGTCTGTGGTGGTGGGGGACGGGAGTGTCGTGGTACGATCTGTGGTGGTGGGGACGGGAGTGTCGTGGTACGATCTGTGGTGGTGGGGACGGGAGTGTCGTGGTACGGTTTGTGGTGGTGGGAACGGGAGTGTCGGGTACGGTTTGTGGTGGTGGGAACGGGAGTATCGTGGCACGAGCGGTGGTGATTGGGGCTGGAGTATCGTGGTACGGTCTGTGGTGGTGGGGACGGGAGTGTCGTGGTACGATCTGTGGTGGTGGGGACGGGAGTGTCGTGGTACGATCTGTGGTGGTGGGGACGGGAGTGTCGTGGTACGGTTTGTGGTGGTGGGGACGGGAGTGTCGTGGTACGATCTGTGGTGGTGGGGACGGGAGTGTCGTGGTACGATCTGTGGTGGTGGGGACGGGAGTGTCGTGGTACGATCTGTGGTGGTGGGGACGGGAGTGTCGTGGTACGATCTGTGGTGGTGGGGACGGGAGTGTCGTGGTACGGTTTGTGGTGGTGGGAACGGGAGTATCGTGGCACGAGCGGTGGTGATTGGGGCTGGAGTATCGTGGTACGGTCTGTGGTGGTGGGGACGGGAGTGTCGTGGTACGATCTGTGGTGGTGGGGACGGGAGTGTCGTGGTACGGTTTGTGGTGGTGGGGACGGGAGTGTCGTGGTACGATCTGTGGTGGTGGGGATGGGAGTGTCGTGGTACGATCTGTGGTGGTGGGGACGGGAGTGTCGTGGTACGGTCTGTGGTGGTGGGGACGGGAGTGTCGTGGTACGGTCTGTGGTGGTGGGGACGGGAGTGTCGTGGTACGATCTGTGGTGGTGGGGGCGGGAGTATCGTGGCACGAGCGGTGGTGATTGGGGCTGGAGTATCGTGGTACGGTCTGTGGTGGTGGGGACGGGAGTGTCGTGGTACGATCTGTGGTGGGGGGGCGGGAGTGTCGTGGTACGATCTGTGGTGGTGGGGACGGGAGTGTCGTGGTACGGTTTGTGGTGGTGGGGCGGGAGTGTCGTGGTACGATCGTGGTGGTGGGGCGGAGTATCGTGGTACGATCTGTGGTGGTGGGGACGGGAGTGTCGTGGTACGATCTGTGGTGGTGGGGACGGGAGGTCGTGGTACGGTTTGTGGTGGTGGGGACGGGAGTGTCGTGGTACGATCTGTGGTGGTGGGGACGGGAGTGTCGTGGTACGGTCTGTGGTGGTGGGGACGGGAGTGTCGTGGTACGGTCTGTGGTGGTGGGGGCGGGAGTATCGTGGTACGATCTGTGGTGGTGGGGACGGGAGTGTCGTGGTACGGTTTGTGGTGGTGGGGGCGGGAGTATCGTGGTACGAGCGGTGGTGATTGGGGCTGGAGTATCGTGGTACGGTCTGTGGTGGTGGGGACGGGAGTGTCGTGGTACGATCTGTGGTGGTGGGGACGGGAGTGTCGTGGTACGATCTGTGGTGGTGGGGACGGGAGTGTCGTGGTACGGTTTGTGGTGGTGGGGGCGGGAGTATCGTGGCACGAGCGGTGGTGATGGGGCGTAAATATCGTGGTACGGTCTGTGGTGGTGAGGGCGGGAGTATCGTGACCAGTGTTGGATTTTCACTTATCGGTCTTGGATTCGGAGTGTATAATATTTTGGCTTGCCAAAGTATGGAGTGTATAATCTTGAGAAGCACTATGTTATGGGGTGTATAATTTCCCAGTTTGCCAAATTATGGGGTGTATGTTGAAGCACCAAGTAACGGAGTATATACATTTTGTATATAACGAAGTGTATAAATTTTGAAAAATGCAGTGATGTCTCCTGGAATGAAGAATGAAACCCAGGGGCCTCGGTAGCTTAGATGGTGGAGCGTGGGACTCGAATCTCACGGCCGGCTGCATTTCCAGAGTCCACCCACGACCAATCGGTGTGATATAGGGTGGCGGCGCTATGCAACCTTGCGGTTGAATGCGTCGTAAAATAACCCGATAATTCTTCTTCCTCAAAAAATAAAACGCCTTTAAGTCATTTGTTAGGTTCTTATCTTAGTGTCTCACAGACAACCAGATGGGGTCCACCACACATCGTCGTCTGAAGTCATCCACGTTACGTGAATGACTTATAAGGCAACTTCCTGAGCAATGGTAGAGAAAATGATCACAAAAGTATACTTAATCGATGTCAACCAAGTTTATATATCAATACCTGCCACTCCTAGCATAGGTACCAACACCGCATAACTAATACAAATTCACAACATACCTCGAGAGCAGGACGTTCGTGCACCGCTGGGTCTAAAATGGGAGGGTCTAAAATGTTACTTCGGGATATGGGTTTCGGAATATATAATGGTTGAAGGAAAGTCATACTAAAACAATCCGTCTAAAATCTTTTATTCTCTCCACGATGAAATTTTCTCTTTTTTTTCAAATGAGAAAGCTGAAAAAAAAAATATTGAAGTCAATCTTTATTAATATTAAATGTATTTCAATGCACTTTTAGTTCATGTCTGGAATGTTTAGTAGAAGCAAGGAATGATTTGGAAGGATGAAAAGCGACTAGACGGGCGGGCAAATTGCTGCTGTAAAACACACTATCGTCACGGACGAGCGGAAATTAGCGTCTCATTTCGCGCCATGATTGCTATGAAATACCAAAAAATAAAAATAAGTTAGAGAAAATTGCCAAGAGAATTACAGGGAACTTTTTCTCAATTAATAATAATCAGGACTGTGGGAAGAAATTAATCATTGGATCAGAATGAGGTTTATAAGAGTGTAGAGAATTAGGTCAACACACGTAATTCTGAATTTGTCCGGAGTGGGGAAACCTCGCGGTCGGAGTGGCATGAATGCAACTATTCCCGCTTGTTGATGAAATTCGGAAACAATATAAGTCATGAAATCGAAAGAAGGTGAAATTTCTGGTTCTATGGGTCTTCATTTTGGAGCAGTGTTAGCAGGTTTTAGGAACGTTTTGGTACCATTCAGGCAATTTTCATGTGGAAAATCCTTCCGATATCTTTTATGTACATCGCTCCTGACTGCTTAATAATATAAATATGAACAGTTTTATCCATCCCAATTGATGCGGAACATATCATTCTCCAAGGAACCAAGAAGAAATGCATTATCCATGGCTTTTCGTGGCAATGGTTCAAATAGCTCCGGCCGGAGTGGGAGATGGAGAGCGGTGAACTCATTGAATCCAAGAACGCGGTCGGGCTGGTGAAGGTGAATTCCTATATTTGGTTAGCGGAGCGTAGTGGTTTTTTATTCAATGAAGGAGTTTCTTTAAAGTTTTTCGCTGACATCTGGAAGGAATTGACTGCGTGTGTGGCTCGAGGTATTAGAGGTTGTATTATCTGACTATGTAGGTACCTACCTACTTACCTATATTTTTCAAATATCTTCGCGGTAATTCGAGTTATTGATTTGGATAAACCAAAGCTGTAAGCTTGTGTTGTGTGACGGGAAATCTTCAGATAATACAAGGAGCAGGACATGATAATATTAATTGCTGCGATGTTTTGCCGACAAGCGTATAAATGAACAAAACTGATTGCTTTGCTTTTGTCTGGAAAATTTTGTTTTCACTTCAAAATTTTGTTTTCACTTTCACTTTAATTTTGAAGCGTGAATGTTTTTCTTTCAAAATGGGGGCTGGGCCTCTTCAGTGCACATTGACTGCAGATATTATAGATATGCATGCATTCAAGCATTATGTGTGCTTTCATGAAGTGTTCAGGAATTATTAGGTGCATCCTGTCCATATTCTCCATTGAATACCATTATACTCTTAACATTTCTGGTCTGACTTTCTGAATGGACAAATTTGCAGTTTAAGGTGATTTGATTTCTTGAAACTTATTTTTCGTGCAATGATTATGAATATGTTCATAATGTAGGTACTTACATGATGTTACTGCACATTTTTTTGGCAAGTGCAGTTGGGTAGCAAAATGACACCAAAAAAGTGGCTCAGGTTTGGTTGGGAAATATACCATGAAATGTGATGTTATAAATGAAGAAAAAGCTGCAGCCTAACTGGATGCAAGAAAATCTTTTTTAATACAATTTTTTATAAGCAATTAATTAAAAGTATTAAAATGAATTAAGAAATTAAAAGTAAATGGCCTATGCTAACCAAACAGCCTATGCTAGCCCGAGTGTTTTTTTAAATTCAAAAACTTTTTTTTTATATTCCTGAATGATTCCGAAAGGAATTTGATGAATGGATAACTTACAAAAAAAAAATTATCTAGCATAACTTAGCCAAACCTAATACCTTTGTGTGCTTCATGGAGGCAAAATGTGTGTAAAACATGTGTGGAAAAGTAATAGTGCCCATGACAATTCCTATGCTGTAGCAAAACATGGCTCATATCCACCAGTATTTTGGAGATTTGGGGGAAGTGCTACACTTTGTGGCTTACCAGTTGTGTGGATGCCACTCTAGCTCTTGGTGTTCATCCATACATTCTTCTGAGCACATCTGGACTCTGTTCTGAGGTTTGTCCACAAATGGAGAACATACACATGGATGCACTGGTGGCTGTTTATTAATTCACCTGCACCTCACCATAAATCGCACATGCACAAATGGAATGTTATGGAATGATATGGAAGATGGAATGTTGTGAAATATGGAATGTTCAGTGGCATTAAGATCATATTCAGACTGCAGTGATCCATATTTTGTCATCTGTTGACATCTCTTGTACTTGTGCATGCTAGCAAGCTGATATTCTTCCAATCTGGCTGGCATCTCATTTTCGACTCCACTCCTGCCTCCTCTTGGAATGTGCCTACAGATGACTCGAAATAACAAATGTGTATTATCCTCAATTATACTGGAAACTTCATGTGGTAGGGGACCCAGTATGACTTCATTTTCCTCTCCACCCAAGTTATCACTATTGTGTAATGACATCTAGCTGTCTTGCTAGTTAAGTATGTCTTCATCCAGCAATGCAAGGAGTGTATTTTTTCCGGAGTGTATAATTCTTTGGATTGCAAAAGTTCCAAAAAAGGGCCACTTTTCCAACGCTGTAGGGGACCCAGTATGACTTAATTTTCCTCTCCACCCAAGTTATCACTATTGTATAATGACATCTAGCTGTCTTGCTAGTTAAGTATGTCTTCATCCAGCAATGCAAGGAGTGTATTTTTTCCGGAGTGTATAATTCTTTGGATTGTAAAAGTTCCAAAAAAGGCCACTTTTCCAACGCTGATCGTGACACGATCTGTGGTGATGGGGGCGGGAGTACCGTAGTACGATCTGTGGTGGTGGAGGCGGGAGTATCGTGGCACGAGCGGTGGTAGTGTGGGCTGGAGTATCGTGGTACGGTCTGTGGTGGTGGGGGCGGGAGTATCGTGACACGATCTGTGGTGGTGGGGCGTACATATCGTGGTACGGTCTGTGGTGGTGGGGGCGGGAGTATCGTGACACGATCTGTGGTGGTGGGGGCGGGGGTATCGTGGCACGAGCGGTGGTGGTGGGGGGCGGGAGTATCGTGGCACGATCTGTGGTGGTGGGGACTGTGGTGATAGTGCCGAGAAACAGGTGGTGGTCGGGCTCAGAGATAGATGGTGGTCTGGTCCAGAGACAGGTGGTGGTCTGGTCCAGAGACAGGTGGTGGTCTGGTCAAGAGACAGGTGGTGGCCTGGACCAGAGACAGGTGGTGGCCTGGACCAGAGACAGGTGGTGGTCTGGTCCAGAGACACGTGGTGGTCTGGTCCAGAGACAGGTGGTGGTCGGGTCCAGAGACAGGTGGTGGTCTGGACCAGAGACAGGTGGTGGTCGGGTCCAGAGACAGGTGGTGGTCTGGACCAGAGACAGGTGGTGGTCTGGTCCAGAGACAGGTGGTGGTCTGGTCCAGAGACAGGTGGTGGTCTGGTCCAGGGACAGGAGGTGGTCGGGTCCAGAGACACGTGGTGGTCTGGACCAGAGACAGGTGGTGGTCTGGTCCAGGGACAGGAGGTGGTCGGGTCCAGAGACAGGTGTCAGCCAGAGCTGGACGTCAGCTACAGGCGATACACTGGCTCCTTGTGGAGTGCTGAGTGACTCAGCCGTGCTGAAGACCAACTGCGGCCCATTATTGCTTGAAAGATATGCCAAAAAATGAAAATCGCAATAAAAGGAGGAAGATTTGCAAAGAATTTATTGGGAGTAGGATGACTGGAATACGCCAGCTTTTGAAGGTAGTGAGTGCTCACACATTTTTAATGTCACAGGAAGTCACAGAGGGATATCTAGACTTCTTCCATTGACTGATGAGGAGGGGGGTGGGGGATCGGCTCGTATTCTGAAGAGTAATAATAATTACTAATGTGGGTTTAACTTCGTGGAATGCTCGTTGCAGCATCACAAGGCTGCAAGTTTTGAAGTAATATAATTATGGAACACGAGGGCGCCCTCAGTAGCTTCTCGTATCAGTTTCGGGCTTGTATGCCAGGCACTGGTGATCAATAGTATGGTGTTTAATAGTAATAAGTACCGTATTCAATGGTACTTAATAGTATGGACCTTCGCCGCCGGAAATGCTCATCTCCAAACCACGGGAAAATTACAGATGCTCTCAGTAGCATTGGTATGGTCAGTGTTTTCCGTGATACACCCATGATACACCCATGAATAAATAAGCTGCGAGCAATAATTAGTAAAGTAAACAGAAGTAATACATTTTTTTCACGCCACATAATGACGCCGGTATGCTCTACGCATGGAAGCGCGATACTCTCCATGCCGAAAACTTCATGATATTCCATTTACTCCGTTTTCACCTGCCACTATGTGATATTGGGAATTGTGATAAAATGGTGTTCAAAAGCCAACCTTGTCCAGATATCTGAACCAACACAATTTTAAAAAATAAAATTCGAATGTCTGCAGTACTGTCGGTGAACATTTATCATTATCATATGCATAAATCCTGCTTCAGCTAATGCAAGGGTTGTGATACACCCAGTATTCAGTGCATGGGATATATTTGTATTGAATCACTGCTTCTTTATCATGCAGCGGATGTGTAGTTCAGCTCATATTAAAGCATGTTGTCCTGCTTCCCCGGGAACGTATTACTATTTAGACTTTTTGCTGCGTGGCCAGGTGTTGATCACCCTTAATTCGCTGCGGTGGATGGCAGGAAGCGTATACCAACTACATGCATAAATGTTGCGCTGTGGCACGTGTGTGAATATTTGCTAAAATGCTTAACTGTTTTTCCGTCAGCATGAACCTGTGCAAGGAGGTAGTAGACGGCATTCGCATCATGTTCGACCACGTGGTAGAACTGCAGCTTTTGTACGGCGCCGAGAGAGAGCAGCACCGTCGCCTGCTACGGCCACAGTCGCCCGGCCACGAGCGTTCTCGGCATACGTCAGGCCGCTCCGACAAAACGGGTGAGTGCCCTCCATCCGTGTGTGGCCCCTCATGCGGGTCATCCGACAGGAAGACAAGCAGGGGCGTCGGTAGTTCAGTGGTTAAGCTGAGCGTCTTGCACGCCGGAGGTACGTGTTCCGATTCACCGCGACCCCCGCCCTTCCTGCCAGGGTGAGAGGAAGACGACGTCGTATGGCCTCAGCTCTGAGTGCGTCGTAAAGCCACACTATAATCTAAGGAAGACAAGCAAATTATACAAATGTCAAGTTCCGATCCTGTGTGCATGTGTACTTGAGGAGCTGCATAATTAGTTATTGACAAATGCGCCAAGTGATCTGGTATTGATCGCATAGCGTCGAGCGGTTGGTGGGTGTCTTCTTTCGGGTAGGGAATAGGAACTATTAATGTCAATAGCAGACACCTTAGTTAACTCGGCTCGTTAACCAACAACTCACGAGTCTTACCAGCGATGCGAGAAAGATCCAGCCAAGTATGGCCGAGGGGACGTACGCAGATCGAGGTCGATGACGCTATGTCAGGATATTAGCTTGGCTGTGGCCGATGGGCTGACCGACCGCCGCGGACCGTGACCGGTCGTGACCGCGCGTGATTTGACCTCCGCAGACGAGTCGGTGTCGCGGATGCGACTGCGCTCGCGGCGGTCGACTCGCGACTCTGAGTCAGCCGACGGTGGCGCCAGCTCGGACGACGACCAGCCCGACACCAAGCGCAGGTTAGACTGCCTCACACACCAGGGTTAAAATATTGTTTTTTTTTCGTCAGGTGCGAGATGTCGGAACGCGCACAGTGAGATGTCGAAATTTCCCATGGAATTCGTGCCATTTGTGATGCTTTTGATGTCTTTCAGACTCAAGTTTGAGACAGTGGTGTAGGTATGTATGACTGTGCCTTCATCATTTCTTTTGGGATTCATAATTTTAAAAGAGTTGTATTTGGGATAGGGATAATAATAGCCGTGCTATGCACTACTATTGCAAGCCATATCAAATTATAGGTGATCCCTTGGCCTGAAATTGCATTACAAAATGTTCGCTTATCACCATTCATGGTCGAGAGCATGCACATGCTAGGTATAAACGAGATACTGTTAGAAAGGAGACACAAAGACTCCACAAGCATGCATCAAGAAGCAGGATGTCAATGCTTCTTGGAGAAGGATGTCAATTGAGTGTTCAGAAAGGGTCTATTCCACCCTATTTCAGGAATAAGTTATCACTGCCCCACACTGACACGGCTCAATACTGCCACCCCGTCGCCGAGCGCAGGTTAGACTGCCTCCCACACTGACGCGGCTCTATACTGTCAGCCCGACACCATGCGCAGGTTAGACCGCCTCCCACACTGACGCGGCTCGATACTGTCAGCCCGACACCATGCGCAGGTTAGACTGCCTCCCACACTGACACGGCTCGATACTGTCAGGCCGACACCACGCGCAGGTTAGACCGCCTCCCACACTGACACGGCTCTATACTGTCAGCCCGACACCATGCGCAGGTTAGACTGCCTCCCACACTGACACGGCTCGATACTGTCAGGCCGACACCACGCGCAGGTTAGACCGCCTCCCACACTGACACGGCTCGATACTGTCAGCCCGACACCATGCGCAGGTTAGACCGCCTCCCACACTGACGCGGCTCGATACTGTCAGGCCGACACCACGCGCAGGTTAGACCGCCTCCCACACTGACGCGGCTCGATACTGTCTGCCCGACACCATGCGCAGGTTAGACCGCCTCCCACACTGACACGGCTCGATACTGTCAGCCCGACACCATGTGCAGGTTAGACCGCCTCCCACACTGACACGGCTCGATACTGTCAGCCCGACACTATGCGCAGGTTAGACCGCCTCCCACACTGACGCGGCTCGATACTGTCTGCCCGACACCATGCGCAGGTTAGACCGCCTCCCACACTGACACGGCTCGATACTGTCAGCCCGACACCATGCGCATGTTAGACCGCCTCCCACACTGACACGGCTCGATACTGTCAGGCCGACACCACGCGCAGGTTAGACCGCCTCCCACACTGACACGGCTCGATACTGTCAGCCCGACACTATGCGCAGGTTAGACCGCCTCCCACACTGACGCGGCTCGATACTGTCAGCCCGACACCATGCGCAGGTTAGACTGCCTCCCACACTGACACGGCTCGATACTGTCAGCCCGACACCATGTGCAGGTTAGACCGCCTCCCACACTGACGCGGCTCGATACTGTCAGCCCGACACCATGCGCAGGTTAGACTGCCTCCCACACTGACACGGCTCGATACTGTCAGCCCGACACCATGTGCAGGTTAGACCGCCTCCCACACTGGCACGGCTCGATACTGTCAGCCCGACACCATGCGCAGGTTAGACCGCCTCCCACACTGACACGGCTCGATACTGTCAGCCCGACACCATGCGCAGGTTAGACCGCCTCCCACACTGACGCGGCTCGATACTGTCAGCCCGACACCATGCGCAGGTTAGACCGCCTCCCACACTGACCCGGCTCGATACTGTCAGCCCGACACCATGCGCATGTTAGACTGCCTCCCACACTGGCACGGCTCGATACTGTCAGCCCGACACCACGCGCAGGTTAGACCGCCTCCCACACTGACACGGCTCGATACTGTCAGCCCGACACCATGCGCAGGTTAGACCGCCTCCCACACTGACACGGCTCGATACTGTCAGCCCGACACCATGCGCAGGTTAGACCGCCTCCCACACTGACACGGCTCGATACTGTCAGCCCGACACCATGCGCATGTTAGACTGCCTCCCACACTGACCCGGCTCGATACTGTCAGCCCGACACCATGCGCATGTTAGACTGCCTCCCACACTGGCACGGCTCGATACTGTCAGCCCGACACCACGCGCAGGTTAGACCGCCTCCCACACTGACACGGCTCGATACTGTCAGCCCGACACCATGCGCAGGTTAGACCGCCTCCCACACTGACACGGCTCGATACTGTCAGCCCGACACCATGCGCAGGTTAGACCGCCTCCCACACTGACACGGCTCGATACTGTCAGCCCGACACCATGCGCAGGTTAGACTGCCTCCCACACTGACGCGGCTCGACTTGATACTGAGTACAGGCGGGATCGTGCGTCACATAAGCAGGTGCGTACTAGACACTGTCTCCCCAAGTGTACTGCTGCTGGTGGCACGGTGACGTTATGGTTGGCGGCGCGTAGCTCTCAGTGCCACTTATACCATCAACAAATGGCCCAAGCGAGAAGGGCTGACACGATACTCTTTTGGACGAAGCTATTGTACTTCAAGTCGGACCGTTACAGCTTACTGTCACATCATTTCGCGTTCTGCTTTCTTCACTCGTGTTCATTTGTGTTCTTTTAACCTCGATTTGCACCAATTACTACCTAACATACTTTATGAAGTGCTCCGAATGCATGTTTAAAGAAGGGTCTTCGCAGCTGCATTTCTGCTCTTGGGAAACTGTTAGCAGCTTTTCGCGTCTGGCACATCGTTCAGAGTTATTATATTTTCACTCAGAGCCAAATCTGATTTTCGTATTGACATTCACCAACTATCTTCATATTTTGTTTACAGCGTAATATCAATCTTTGTTGAAAGAAAGTAGTTTGCGATGGTATTTCTGCGCGCATGTAGCTCATCGCACACAGCAACCGGCATTTGCCATCCATTCCGGGTGAAAAATTACCAATATGCCGCGTTGTTTCCCATGGTTTGGAGTCCAATTCCGGAGCTATACCACTTCTTATTTTTCCATTTAGTATCACTGTTCGGCGAATGTATTGCATACAAAATCACCTTACTTTCCAGACATGCTTGAAGGCGCTAGGCCGTGTAAACACGTGGGGAAGTGCGCGTACAACTGATGCACGGAGATTTGACTCAAAGACGCTTTTAACACACACCCTCATTCGTCCAGTGCACCTATAGAGTATAGTTACCTCTTACTTGTCTCACATTGCCTGGTTGTGGTGACATGATATGACTTGACTAGTATATATCTTATATCCCATATGGTCTGACTGGAGTGACCTGCGTTGACCTGTACCAGTGACTTGGCCGCCGACAGATTGTTCAGCACGGAGTCGAGCGCATCGAGTCGTGCCACCTCAGAGCTGGCCGCCTGGTCGCTGCTGCCACCTAGCGAGCTGAGACGGAACCCTCCGCTGCCCTGCTGTGTATATGGCGCCACCCATCTTTTGCGACTGATAGGTAGGTACCGCCGGCGTAAGCACCGACCAGCGACAACTGGTCGATCAGTGGGGACCCGGCGGTGGGGTTTGACGATGCCAAGTGCAGCAGGCAGTCCAACCTCAGCTGTACCAGGAAGGGTGGGTGCATGTGATGTAGCTATTTGTAGCTATTTGGTTGTAGCATGTGAGCTAGCTATTTGGTTCAGCCAGTTAAGGCTTTGGGACCATCAGGAGAATTGCAATGTTATCCCCTAATAACTTGCAACAGGTCTTGTTGCGCTTAGCCCAGTATTTACAGTGGTCTCGGGCGAACACCATTGACTTGGGGCGGGGGGCACGTAATGCCCTTATCTGTTTCAGCATCCAATGGACCTGGGTTGGAAGTTTTTACCAACAAATATGTTTTTGCTAGTGTTATCACTGGTAAGAACCGACATGTCGAAAACTTTTTCCTGGTTTTTACCGGCAAATGTCCTGCAAATGCTTTCCTTGACCTTTTTGCCAGTGGGTAGTGGTAAAAACTAGTTGGCACGACACAAGTTAGTTTCCTCCAGAAAAAAAACAACCATGCAATGGGCTGATGAAGCTGATCCAAATGTCGATCGATAGCATGCGATTGTGGGGAGGGGTGAACAGTTTGGTATTAGGGTCTTGGGCTACGTCACACGTCAGTTCAAACTAAAGATGGAAATTGTTGAAAGTTGCGCCTTTCGCCAATATGTCTGGGCATACAATCAACGAATTTGCACGATCTAGGTGGAAACCGATAACCCCGGGTCTTCCTAGTTTCAATGTTGTCTGGCACCAAGAAGGGGTGGAAATCCCACCTGGCCAGCAGATCCTTGTCGGATCAGAATAGTGGTTCTCGCAGTAGCTCAGTCTGTATGGAGTTGAACTATTGATCGTAAGGTCCCGGTTTAGAATCCCGCCACGGGATTGCCGAGTCCACCCGTAACCAATCGGCATGAGAGGTTGGCGTCGCTGTATGTTCGAGTAGTCGAGTGTGTCGTAAGAGAACACGAGGTACGAGTGAGCGTAACTCCTCGACCAGGATCTGGCTTCCTGCAGTTCGTAATATTTGCATGGAACCGGAGACGGCTGCCTTCAGCCGCAGCACTTGTACGAAGGCGAAAAACGACCCCCCAAAGCATTTGTCGCGGCTCGGAAGACGAAGGACGACACACAGAACGAGAGACGGCTGCCACCGCACTTGTGCAGGATAAGAAACTGCTGCCACCGCACTTGTGCAGGATAAGAAACGACTGTCGGTGCCTAACAAGAGACGGCTGCCACCGCACTTGCGCAGGATAAGAAACTGCTGTCACCGCACTTGCGCAGGATAAGAAACGGCTGCCACCGCACTTGTGCAGGATAAGAAACGACTGTCGGTGCCTAACAAGAGACGGCTGCCACCGCACTTGTGCAGGATAAGAAACGGCTGCCACCGCACTTGTGCAGGATAAGAAACGACTGTCGGTGCCTAACAAGAGACGGCTGCCACCGCACTTGTGCAGGATAAGAGACGGCTGCCACCGCACTTGTGCAGGATAAGAAACGACTGTCGGTGCCTAACAAGAGACGGCTGTCACCGCACTTGCGCAGGATAAGAAACGACTGTCGGTGCCTAACAAGAGACGGCTGCCACCGCCCTTGTGCAGGATAAGAAACGACTGTCGGTGCCTAACAAGAGACGGCTGCCACCTCACTTGTGCAGGATAAGAGACGGCTGCCACCGCGCTTGTGCAGGATAAGAAACGACTGTCGGTGCCTAACAAGAGACGGCTGCCGCCTCACTTGTGCAGGATAAGAGACGGCTGCCACCGCACTTGTGCAGGATAAGAAACGACTGTCGGTGCCTAACAAGAGACGGCTGCCACCTCGCTTGTGCAGGATAAGAGACGGCTGCCTGCGACTAATAAGAGACGAGTGCCATCAGCACAACCACAGAGCCAGAGACGACTGTGTCCAGCCCGTGCCATTCGGTGCAGGACGGGGGTGGGTTCCGGTATTGCCAGTTGACCACCCCGTTAGCTGTGTACGGATGTGTGGCCAAACACAATTGAGAGTCACTTGCCTCATAAAACTCAGCCTCTGGCATAAAGGACGTCCAACATAGCTCAACGATGGGCGTGAATGATCAGTCCTGGTCGAATCGCCCTAAAGCCCAAATAACTGACTAACAGTTTGCCGACCACATTCGTCAGCAGCTCCAAGTCAGCTCCCAGCTGGCCAGGCAGCAGGCGGCCGGCACCAGCTATAGATTGGTGCGGCCGAGGGCGACAACTGCTGGCCACATATCGGCCCGTCGATAGACGTTCGGTGCGCCGGCGGTCGGCGACGAAGCCAACACCTGATTGATTTACCAGGAAGCGGTGGTCATTTTTGGGTGACCTACTGACGCTAACAAAGAACACGTAGCCGTAGTGTCATTGGCTCCAACGTGGTCTGGTTCGGTGAAATGATGAAAATAGAGCAACAAAATTGCTTGCAAATATTGAAGAAATATTTACAACTGTCTATCGCTTAATAACAAAATTGATCAGACACGATGTTTGCATAGTGTAAAAGGAAATGTGTATATACACAGTTATGCGTACTATTGTTTAATTACTAATGAATATATGCATAAGAACTTTCTTACACGCTACATGCAAATATTGCAACTTAAATATAAGCTTGACATATATGCATGTATGTTTTTTTCTGACAAAAAGGTAAAATCGGTCTTGAGCATTACAAATTCTATCAAACGGGGCTAGGTATTTCCATTGTTGGACGCGCCATGAAATCCTGTCTGGCATATCGGTGGCATATGGGGTTCTTGCGATAGGATATCGCAAGAAGGCGGTATGCACTCCTTGCACTTAGCAAATACTCTCTCGCAATACTGCGCAGTGGAGCATGCTGCACAGAGACTCTGGTAGACGGACCAAAAGCAGACATCTGTTGAAGGGCAGATCCCCGCCCTGCTGCACACACGCATGCTTAGAAGTGGGATTTAGCGTGTTCTTGTTTGCATGCTCAGTCTCTGTGTGAAATTGCTTAACCATGACATAGAAAAGGGACCCGTCAGAATCCCGTCCCGTTGGCATTGCCCATGCACATGGCCAACCAATACAATACAATACCATAACCGTCAACCATGAAATCTACGAACAAAGTCAGATGCAAGATAAAAGACGATCCCAGATGGATGCCAAATGCTCAATGTTTGCATGCCCTGCCTGTACTGCCTAGCATGTGACATCAGCAATGATCCCTTAAGGCAAAATTTTGTGCCCATGAAGCCCGCGCCATGTGCTCATGAGACCACAGTCTCCCTCGTGCTGAGTTCGGTGTGCCGCTGATGTGTGGCTCCAGTCCCCCGCGTGTCCTGTCTCTTGTGCGTGTGTCTGTGTGTGGAGGCCGACGCGTCTGGTTGTCACGCATTCCCGTCCGTTACAGCGCTGCTGCCGGAGATACTGCTGCAGATGCACATGACGGAGCGCAAGCTGAACTTGGTGGTGCACCACGTCACGCTGCTGATGGCCTTCCTGCAGGAGAACGCCGACCACCTGTTCCACCGATCCCACTACCGGTAGACCTCGTCCTCACGGTACTGTCCGTAACGCTGATCTCCTGTGCCATCGCTCCCGCATCCAGTGAACCTCGCCGCCGTTGTGCTGTCCAGGATATGCCCACCACTTGGCCCACCGGTGCCCCTGGTCGTATGCGAACGAATGTGTCAGCTCGCCAGCTGCCTTTCGTTGTGATCACAGATCCGCTGGCCCCCCAGGCGGAACTAGCCCTAAATGTGAAAGAGACGGCCAGCGTCGCCTCCAGATATGTCTCATGAGCGCAAATTGACCCGGTAGTACTAAGCACCAAGCCACCAACATATCCGGAGATGTTTTCATCGAGACATCCAGTCATGTGCGCGTTTGTTGTAGTGCACATGCCACTTCCGCTGGTGACATGGGACCACATCCGCGGTGGGATCAGGCGTGGAGTGTTGTGTAGGCTGTCGTTCTCAGAAGTCAACATTGGCGAACTGTCCACGTGCCAGTTTCATAACAAGCAGTATACAATGGGAGGGCTGTCTGCAACATAAAGTAACACAGAAGAAATGTTAGCACGCAATGTAGCCTCCCTGGAAAGGTATCTCCCTGCCATGAGTCGCTGTCGTGTTCCTGCTATGTCGAGCCGGCGGCATAGCTCCCGACGACACCTCTCCTGTGATCTGCTCATCAGGCGACTCCCTACCATGGCTCCCTAGCCACGACTATGTCGAGCCGACCACACCATTCCCTTGGACCATGCATTCACTGAAGAATGCCACTAGGAATGCCTTGATTGCCACAATCATACCACAAATCGCTCACACCTGCTGCTCGTATGTTTCGTTGTGTTGCCATCTTTTCTCCCGTGTAAAACCCTAGCTTCGTTAATGCTTCAGGAAGTACACGACCGTTTGTCAAACATTAGCTTGCCTCTGGTATGATAACCACCGAATGATATCCAATTTTGTTTATAAACATTTACAAACATCTTTTGTTTGTCTAGAAATAGATAGGCAAGCAGCGTAATGTATCCTGCTGTGCTGAAAGGATTTGTTTGTTGTTGTCTTTTTCATGGAGGGAGGATGGGTGATAGGCCTCCAGAAATATGTGCGAAACTGAAGTTTTTTAGCTTGGACGATATTCCTCCTGAAAATCAACACATCCTCGAATCATGGGGGAGGGGGAGGGGAGGAGGGACAGTAATTGCCACTTATGACATGTATAGCTAGCATGTTACTCGACTCCCCACCGTTCTGTTTATGGGACGAGTAGTTTAGGGGTAACTTGCTCGTCTCACAATCGAAAGATTGCGGGTTCGAGTCTCACCTGTCGCTACTCTTCGCCCGTGGCCAATCGACGTGATAGATTGGCGATGCTACATGACTCAACGGTCTATGTGTCGTAAAGCCAATAACCAACCAATTGTTCTGTTTACTTCAACTGGTCTATGGAGAAACCATTATCCAGTATTGCCCGCCACTGGTCCTCTGTATTGATGATTATCTGCTTTCACGAACATCGCAACTGACATCACCCGTTGGACGAGAATATCAAAAGGCGGAAGGGATGACCAGTTAGAAGAATCAGTGATATCCAAGGAAGTCTTCTACAGATCGAGCAGTCTGCATGTCTAGTCTGGGCAATCTGAGTGTCTGCACCACAGTCCAACTGTCATTGCTTCACAGTCAACAAACAAAAGCACTGTTATGCCATCCCAATGCAACTGAAGGGCATTGTCCACTAACAACTTGCTAGTCCGTTCATGTATTGTGGTTGTCATGAACGCCACCAACCGTATTGATGTAAGCAAAGTAGATCGGAGTCTGCGACACAGGCGACCTGCACATAGAAGCGGTTGTTAATTTATTTAGGAATTTGTAATGCTTTAATATGTCTGAGTCCAATACACTGACGCCTGAAAGGTATTTGACGAAAACCGAAGTTTCAGGTTTATTTGAGATCGTATATGAATAGACCAGCTTGACGGGACTGCAAGCGGATTTCATATTGCATTTTGCACACTTAGAGTCTTGTCAAAGATGCACGAATGTAGTTAAATAAACAGCACTTTCATGCTCACTAATATTTCAACTGGTATTATTTGACAAGAAGGCAACTTAAGTATCTAGTTGAAGCTGCCTTGGAGCCAAGTGATCGTAATCTTCACTGGTCCTGCTTCGAGTATCGTTTCCGGGCATTAACTTAGCCTGTTTAGAGGGGTCGGATATTCCCGTTAACTCCAGCTCCACAAGGTCTCGCAAAATATGGTGTCAACGGTTTCCCACAGGTACATAGACAAAAGCGTAGAGTGATAAGTTGTCTGGATGTAGTGGCAAAGAAGCCCTGGGAGTAAGTTTAGTTGGGTGTTTAGCCGAAACAATCAGTGTGGGCTAAGGGAAGTTTGGGTTTTGTCATTAATCGCTGGATTGGTAATAGGAAAAATTAAGGCCACCCTCAGTTGAGTTTGTCTTCCTCTAAACTTTGTAGTATTACTATATTGATAGTTGTTTTAACTATGGTGTAGAACACATCTTGCTGAATAGTCATGGGATCGCCAGCTGATAGTCAACAGGTCGATCGAAGAGCATCCGGCAGAGCTGCGAGCTCTGCATCGTACGTTTGAGGGGAGCCTTGGTTCTCTTTCCAGGTGAGCCCATCATTGCTTGGATCGAATGATCGCCAACAGACCGACAGCGATCTTTTCTCGGTTTGGGTCCAGCCGTCCAATCAATCCTTCCACGACAGGATGCATTAAAGACACGAGATTGACGACTGACCTTTAATTAGGCGATCGTGTGATGGCAGCCAGGATTGGAGAACAGGCTGAGCTTAGCCACATTTTCGTCTTACGGTATCCCACACCAAACCTTTCGTGGAAAATGTCCTGGAAATATTATCCTGCACCAATGTTTCTCAGGTACTTGTGCTTGTCTGGCAGGTTTCTTTTTTAATAAAGCAATCCAATGGCGTTGGATCTACATCTGAGGTTAAATTCCTTCATCACGTGTGATAACTTTGGCCTGCTGTCAAGCGCTGTGACCGACAGACACTGACCGACAGCGGCGTCCCCTCGGTAGGCGGCCGCAGACATGTTCCTGTATCCCTGTCGCCAGCCGTCGGCTGCGGGACGTGCACCGCCATGTCGTCAGCGGCGTCCCCTCGGTAGGCGGCCGCAGACATGTTCCTGTATCCCTGTCGCCAGCCGTCGGCTGCGGGACGTGCACCGCCATGTCGTCAGCGGCGTCCCCTCGGTAGGCGGCCGCAGACATGTTCCTGTATCCCTGTCGCCAGCCGTCGGCTGCGGGACGTGCACCGCCATGTCGTCAGCGGCGTCCCCTCGGTATGCGGCCGCAGACATGTTCCTGTATCCCTGTCGCCAGCCGTCGGCTGCGGGACGTGCACCGCCATGTCGTCAGCGGCGTCCCCTCGGTAGGCGGCCGCAGACATGTTCCTGTATCCCTGTCGCCAGCCGTCGGCTGCGGGACGTGCACCGTCATGTCGTCAGCAGCGTTCCCTTGTTGTGGAGGTGTGAGCAACAGTCGGGTCATTTTCAGTGACGCTGGCTTGACCGGCCTTCCGATTGGTGGACGGCTCCGGTGCTGAGCTGGCATCGGTCTAACGCTGTGCCGGGCTCTGCTCGGCTGGTGTATGTATTGATTGCGCTCATGTCAACCGCAAATACAACGTTTGTGTCTTGTGTCCAAGTCTGTGTTCGGATGAACGGCAACGGAATTGCTACCAAGACGGCACAAGGTCACTTCGGAATGTTGTCCACGGTTACCCTTCCATGCTGGGTATGTCAGTGGGCTTCAGAGGTGCGTTAGCAGGGGTGCTGCTGTTTAGGCTATTACCGCGATTGTGCCACCTGCTAATGCATGTTCAGGACATTGTTTTATCGGTATTTTGTGCAGGAAAACGTTAGATCATCATCACTTCTCCAAGTTCATCACCAGCAGTTCGCGAGTACACCGGTATGGATATGTGCGTTCCGAGAACGCTGGCATTTCGCTGCCAATTACTGCTGCGTGCATGACGTCATTTGTGTGGCAGTGCCATGCTAATCCCACTGTTGCATTGACCGGGAGGGTTGTGTGGAGCTCGGCCGCGCCGGCTGGTGGTGACGTGTCGCCTCCGTCGGCCGTCGGCCGAACTGGGGCGGCCGTTCCCGGCGCCACCGCCACTCTGGCCGACCGCACTCGGATTGCTGATCACTTAATTACGGCTAGCATACAACTTTTCCACGGTTATGGCCCCAAGTCGGCCGCGCTCTTTTGCAAATGGCCGTCGTAAAATTGACGAACATCTTGTCATAGTGGCGGGCGCGCGGATCAGTCAACGGCCGACGGAGGTGGCGGCGAGGCGGGCCGACGGGTGCCGCGGCCGGCCGTCTACCGCGGCGTACCCCGCCCGCCCAGGTACGACCCCAAGTTGGGCCATCAGTCGCCGCCACCAACTTGCCAACACGACCCATTAAACCCGGCCGGCGTTCATATTTTTCCCCGGCGACGTGATGTGTGGCGGTTTTATGATCTGGCGCGTCTCGAAAAGAACTGGAGTGAATTGGCGATGGCGTGGCCGGCTCTCCGCAGTTGCGACGCCATCGACCGGCGGCGGCTGCGCCGCTTCTCGGTCGGTTTTACTCGTCGACTCGCCACGCAAGAAGGGGATTACAGCGGTAATCGATTACAAAGTTTTGCTTTTATCTCATTCGGAACGCTTAATGCACTGCTCTTTCCGACGAAACGTCGACCATCTACTGCAGCTCGCGATGGATGTTTTTTTTTTTGGAAGGACGATCTTTCCGAGTTATGTCGCTAACTTCAGAATGGCACGCGCGTTTAAACTTAGATGGCTCAAATGTGGACTGGCGTTTCATTGTGCTTTTATTGACAGAAAGCACCAATGTACGTCATTGCGTGCCATAGTGGTTACGAATTACCCGCATGCATTTCTACGGGTACATAGTTATGGAATTTATTATCATCGGCTTTGCTCATAATCCACACTTCCATTTTCAGGTAACTCCGGGAAAAATTGCTTCGGGTGTGATGTTCGTAGTTAATTATGTTTTGTAATTTTCGGCCCGATTTTAGCAAAATAAGAAAACTAATAATTGGAGGAATGCATGCTAGTGTTGTTGTTTCGTACACCGAAACCTCAGTTACAGTAGCATTCGTCTGAGCCATTCGGGTATATAAATCATTTTGAAATAGTGATAGTCATGTTTCCGACCTCATACATCGGCAGTTCGAGCCAACACATCACTTTGAAACAGTGATAGTCACGTTTCAGATCTCGTGCATAGGCAGTTCGAGCCAACGCATCGCTTTGAAATATTAGTCGTGACGCGTCTAATCTGTCAATAATAAATACTCCCATGACCATGCTTAGATCAGAGGGGCTTATCGTCGTCGCAGAGCTTTCGTTGCTGATGTTGGTGCCCACCGTTCTGGCCATTATCTTTGCGCTTCGATGTCATTTTCGGCGCAGATTAGGCTGGCCGCGTTCCTGCGGCCAGTGCACTTGCCTACATAGACCGAGGGTAGTCATCATCAAGTGGCTGTTTGACCACCGTTTTGCGCCCGCTGTCATTGGTAAGCTTCTCTGGGATGTTGGCTATTTGGACACCACATGACCATAGTAGTGAGGCGCCATAGACAGAAATGACTGACTGACTGGGATGTTGGTTATTGCTGCAGCTGTTGCCCACCATAGCTCTGATATTGTTTCTGCTCATGGGCACTCTAATATACCGGATTGTTTCGCCGGGTGCGACGCTGTGCTTCACAGCCAGGTAGAAGGGCGTCTGTCGGATTGGCCGATGTAGTGCGTAGGAGTTGTATGAATCTACCACATCTTTTGGAGTATTGGTTGGACGAACGAAAGATTGGGCGCGTAGGCTCGAACGCCGCTCTGAGTTTGCCGGAACGAACGAACGAACGAACCTTGGTTTCTTTCGCGACGCATCCCACCGCTAGGTCATATAACGTCGCCAACCTCTCACGCCGATTTGTCGCGGGTGGGCTCGGTAAGGCAGTCGGTTGTGCGATTCGAACCCACACTTGCGATCAAGGGTCCGACGTTCTACCAACTGAGCTACCGCGGCCCCTCTGAGGTTGTGTTTTCGTTCATCTTTCGAAATGTTTCAAATATGTATTATTGCGTGCCTTTTCGGTGTCACATCCCCTCAGAGTAGCTGCCAGTGCTCGTCCTGGCCGCGGAGCTCGAAGCCCGTGGTGAAGCACCACCGTACAGTCCGGGGAAGGAAGTCAAGGTTACTTGGTCTGAGTGCCCTGCCCCCCACCCCCCCCTATGAGGCACCACCTTTACGCGGTGGAGGGGATTGAGTGCCCCAATGACCAGGCGACCATCATACCGGCGAGGGGTGAGACCAGGACTGCCTCACTCGTCCTTCCATCCATACACTCCCATTCCAATGCCCATCTCATCCCAACATCCATATCCCTCACCTGGCCCTGTAACCCTAACTATCCCTACTGTGAGCAGGCAGGGCAACTTCCCGATCCTGCCCACCAGCTCAGTTTTATCGGGGTAGCCGCGCCCCCTCTGCCCGTCCCTCGGGGTTGACGAAGTCCTGGAGGCTGAGGTCCCCCGTCGCACGGTGCTAGTTGTGACGGGGGACCAACACACCTCTTTGGTCCTGATATCCCAGAGGGGCGGGCGGGCCCGCGGGGCCTCACGCGGGCCAGGTGGCTGGTCCCCTTGGGCCGGGGGCCTGGGAATCTTTCCGGTGCCCGCCGACCCAGCCGGCCGGGGTCAAGGGGTGGGCGGTGCTGGATTCCGGTCGGGGTGGTGAGTATCTCTCTCCCGGCTGGGCGAAGGCGCCGCCTGCCCCGTATAGCTCCTCGGGCGCCTGGCGACCTCCCGTCCGCGGTACCCATGCGTCCCCCCGGTAGGGCCCCTATGGAGTGGGACGTCCGAGGAGTGGAAACCAGCATTCTTATATGGCACCACAAAACACAAAAACCCAACCTGATTCACCTTACGGTGGCCAGAACGCAAACAGGAACACATTCTCCTACGGTGTAGCCAGCAGGTTCTCTTCCCCCGTATTCTTGTTCTACAAGCCGCTGAAGGGGCAAGGAAGCTGTCTTCTCTTTCTCCATTCCAGAGACGGGACGGTTGCGATCGTTTTGGACGCATCAAACGTTGTGACAAACTCAGTGACGGTGGCCTTGAAGTAGAATTTGAAGACGCTGACCAGTCGAATAAAACACTTATGGCAAAGGAATTTAGGTATTTAACCAGGGATCAGCAGGGTAGAAAAATCATGACCATACCCATCACGGTCGAAACGCACAAAACGAAAAACCACTCTAAAGGAGTCATCAACTGTTTCGATTTGAGAGGTGTTAGTGACGGTGGAATTACAGATGGTTTAGCTGACGATGGCGTTATTCTAGCACGAAGACTCACAGTAAGGAAAGGTAATGAGTTACAGACCACCGACAATATTATTTTAACATTTGACTCGATGGACTTACCCGCGTCTGCCCGTGTAGGTTGCATAACTGTCAAGGTAAGACAGTTCATCTCAAATCCCATGCGGTGCTTCCGCTGTCAGAAGTTTGGGCACACAATACAGTTCTGCCGCAACCGTCCCGCGTTTGGAAGATGTGGTTCATCTGAACACGCGTCGGACCATTGCAATCCTGAAGCACCCTGGTGTGTTAACTGTGGAGAGGGTCAGAGTGCACACAGTACGTTCGACAGATTATGTCCCACTTAAAAGAAAGAGAAGGAAATAATTTCGCTGAAGTGCACCAAAAATATTTCGTTTCGAGAGGCCAGGAATATGTATGAGAGCATCCACCCAAAAGTTACATATGCAGCAAAGGTAGCTGGCCAGTAGAGTAAAACTACTCTGACAGCCACACAACATTTACAACCCAACAAGGTCTCTGAACTGATTGAGCAGTTAATGACACTGTTACGATCCTTCGGGGTGACTGTAGCGTTGCCGGCGAAGCCAGGTCAGTCAGCCCACGACGACGCCGAGAAAATTGAGGCCATACCCTCCACGAGTGGAAGTGCCTCTCGTGCATCGGAGGCCCCCTCCCGATCAGTCCTGGAGGGCGGGGAGTGGACACTGGTCCAACGGTCGAAGATGCCCCTTCAGTCATTCCCATCCAACCCAGGCCCTTTCACATCTACCTCAACGCCCTTGAAATCCCCACCCATCATTTCCCGTCCTCTCATCAACCTTCCCTCACCTGCACACCCCACCACCCCCTCCAAATCAACCATCTCCCCCTCTTCCCTGCCAGATCCCTCTTCCCTTTCAGTGAGCCAGATCTCGCCACCACCCTCGACTTCCACATCCGCACCTACATCCACGTTCCGTAACGCCCGACAAATACCCGACATCAACCTCCAATATCAGGAGGCCGAGAGGCGCGCCCGCAAGGCGAAGAGGGCGCGCCTGGCTCAAATGGAGAGGGCTCAGGCGACGAGCCGCCAAGACCCTGAAAAGCCTGCTTTCCAAAGGCCGGCTACCCCATCGCCACGAAGGCGAATTGAGGGACCAGCGGTAGTCCAGGCTGCCCATGACATGGGCCCTCCCCCGCCTCATCCCCGGCTGGGGGCACAGAAACGAGGCTTGCCGTCTTCAGGCTCACCACCTGGTCCAGAATCGGCGAACACTCGGCCCAGAACTCAGCTTTAAGGTACTTTTACCCAGTTGTGCCTCATCATACTCTGGTTTTACAGTGTACCCCGTTAAGATGGTGATCTGCGATCAGCTGTGATACTTTTTTTCTTCTCATTTTTGTACTTTAAGTATCTTTTTATCACTTGAATGGGTGTCTTAAACAAAATATTACAATGGAATTGTAGGGGGATACGATCCAGTGCCAAAGACTTGGAAGTGGTGCTAAGACAACATTGTCCGATTGTGGTGTGTGTACAGGAAACTAAGCTTACAGGAAACTATAATTACACGATCAAGAATTACTAATTATTTCGCAAGGACATGACAACAGACACCGTAGCACATGGCGGTGTGTTGCTGTCAGTACACTGCAGCACACCCGCGCAGCAATTAGATTTGACTACATCTTTGCAGGCTGTCGCCGCACGTATCCACCTTAATCATAGGCCGGTGTCGATTTGTTCACTATATTTAACTCCCAGAACTGCATTTCCGGTCTCGGAAGTCAGAAGTCTGATATCCCAGCTCCCACAACCATTTTTTATTTTAGGAGATTTCAACTCTCATCACACCGTCTGGGGATGTGATAGTGTTAACCCCTGCGGACAAGTTTTACACTCGCTACTATTGAAAGAAGCTATATGTTTGTTAAACACAGGTACACATACACATTTCACTCTACCCTCTGGCCATTCATCGGCACTAGACCTGAGTCTTGCGAGCAACTGGTAGATTCATTTGAGTGGTCTGTGCACGCCGATCCCCTTGGTAGCGACCATTTTCCTGTGTGGCTATATTATCGTGATGGAGCGGTTCTTCATTTTAGACCCCCACGTTGGAATCTCCGGAAAGCGGATTGGGCACTGTTCGCAGATAAAATGGGGACCCTTGTCGATGCGGACTGTGAACTATCTCCTCCAACCGTAGAGGAGTTCACATCTAAGCTTCTACAATCCGCCGCAGGAACCATATCCGCACACTACTGGCACTCCTCGTCGCACCGCGGTCCCGTAGTGGACGAACGCCTGTCGCGACGCCTTACGGACACGTAGGCGAGCCTTCAGGGCCTTCGATAAAAGAAGTACAACCGCGAACCTTGTAGTATTTAGACGAGCACGTGCCCTCGCGCGTCGTACCATCCGGGAGGCCAAGCGAGTCTCCTGGAGAGAGTATGTGAGCAAACCATTCCGTATTTCACCAATATTACAAGTATGGTCACGTGTGAAACGTATTTCAGGTCACTATGAGTCGTTGCCACTCCCTGTTTTGGATGTTGCTGGACGACGGATTATGCACCCTGCCGAGGTGGCTGACGAAATTAGTGAAGTGTTGTCGGATAGATGTCGTGTGGACAACCTGGACGCTAAGTTCCTCCGTTTCAGATGTCGCTGCGAGGAATCATCTATTGACTTTTCCACCTCCGTTCAAATAAATTATAGCGAATCTTTTACATTGCCCGAGCTAACATCAGCCATAAACTCCTTGCAGAGCGTATTGGAAGGACTGGACCGTGCCCATACTAGTATGCTGAAGCACCTGCCAGTGAACGCCGTCCGTGAACTTTAATGTGTATTTAATAAGCTTTGGCATAGCGGCTACTTTCCAGATTCTTGGCGGGAGGCCATTGTGGTGCCCCTGCTTAAACCTGGAAAGAGTGCATATGATCCACATAGTTACAGGCCTATTTCACTCCCATCATCATTATGTAAGCTTATGGAGAAGCTGGTCAATGTCAGACTGGCATGGTTCCTAGAAGCAAATAACATTTTATATAACGCCCAGTATCACATTTTAGCTCTTGACACTGTTGTACGTGTTGGCTTTAAGGAAAAACGACATGTTTGAGCCATATTTTTCGACATAGAAAAAGCGTATGATACTACATGGCGGTATGGTGTTTTGAAGAAAGTGTTTAACTATGGGATTCGTGGTGCAATGTGTATCTTTATCAACAATTTTCTATGTGATTGGTTTTTCCAGGTTAGGATTGGAAACTGCCTTTCTCGACGTTTTACACAAAAAATACCGTATACCACAAGGCAGCGTTCTAAGTGTCGCATTGTTTGCTATTATGATAAACGATATTGGAAATTGTCTACCACAGTCTGTCGGTCTGTGCTTCTTTGTAGATGATCTTGCGATTTGGTCCTGTGGCGCTAGTACTCGTTCTGTGGAGCGGCAGCTGCAACTGGCGGTGAATCAGCTTGAAAGATGGAGTTTTACCAATTGACTTATGTTTTCAAAATCGAAGACTGTGGGTATTCATTTCTGTCGCCGTCGTCGATCATGCCCCGATTTTTCAGTGAAAATGTTTGGCACGGAGATCGCTACCAAACCCAGTTGGGAAGTTTTTGGGAGTGCACTTTGACAATCGCCTGACATATCGTGAACACTTTAGAGTTCTTAGGGATATATGTTTTAAGGCATTGGATATCTTGAAGTGTGTGGCAAAAACTTCATATGGTGCAGACCGTAAGACATTACTGCTTTTTTACAGATCACTCATCCGCTCCAAACTTGACTATAGCTGCTTCGTTTACGACTCCGCGTGTACATCCGATAAGCGAACGTTGGACGTTGTGCACAACGCAGCTTTGCGAATTTCCACTGGTGCATTTCGAACGTCCCCCACGGCAAGCCTTCTGGTTGAAGCGCATGAGCCACCCTTGCCTTGCGGCGCATCATCCTTGGAATGAGATACGCATGCCCACACATGATCCGGTGTTTTCGTCACGCATTGTGAACCTATTCCATGGACTATCTAGTCAGCGTTCGTCACCTTTCTGCATCAGGCTCCATAATGCACTGTGTCGGAGTGGAATCGCTTTCCGTAACGTTATCAAACTGAGCGCTCTGGATACTCCTCCCTGGGAGTTACTGTCCCCGATCACTGATGTTACACCGAGCGAAAACTACAAACATGATACCCTACCTCAAGAGTTCCGAATTCAAGCACCGGACCTCACTGCGTCCTACGTCGGCTACAAGACAACACACACGGACGGTTCAAAGATCGAAGCTGGTGTTGGCTCGGCATTTGTTAGTGGCTCCGCTACACGATCTTTTACGCTACATGTGCAGGCATCCGTCTTCACGTCGGAGCTTGTTGCCATTAACAAAGCATTGTGTTTTATACAGATATCTGATGAAATATTGCACCTCATCTTAACAGATAGCCTCAGTAGCCTTATGGCACTGAGGTCTTTTAATTCATCACACTCCATTGTCCAGGAAATAGTTTTACGGTTGACGTAACTGCGTGCAGAGGGTAAGACCATCGTTTTGTGCTGGATTCCGAACCACGTCAGAATATTGGGGAATGAGGTCGCTGACGCGGCTGCAAAGCGAGCAGCGCAGAAACCATGTGCACGATATATGGCCATTCCTGCTAGAGATATATATCCAGTCATTAACACTTATGTTTTTCGTGAGTGGCAGGTGCTTTGGGACGCGGTCGGTGATAAAAAGCTAAGGACAATTAAACCTAACATCGGCCAGTGGTCGTCGTGCTCGCGTAGGACTAGGCGAGACAAGGTGACTGTGCCGCTTACGCATTGACCATACTTACGCAACTCACAGATATCTTCTTTGTGGTGATGATATGCCCATGTGCCCCAGATGCCAGGGACGTCTTTCAGTGCGTCACATCTTAACCTCATGCCCTCGGCTATCTGATGTCTACAGGCACTACTTTGGTCGATCGCAGGCACTATCAATTCGTGACGTTCTTGGGGATGAATCGGTCGCAATCAATTCTGGTAAATTGTTCCACTTTCTTTGGGAGATAAACTTCAATTCTATATATTATCCTGTCTAATCCCTTGTACGTGAGCAAGCTCGCACGGTACGATTGCTTAGGATTGGCACAGTTTAAATAGTAGAGTTATGGGCGCTGTATAACCACTGCAGTTGATGCGCCCTAAACCCCTAATAACTAACTAACTAACCCTGCCTGCGCATTTAGTTCACCTCAACAACTGTGGCAGGCTGCACCTTGTTAGAACGGTTGCATTTACCTGCTCCTTTCGCCATCGACATCTTGGCTACAAACATCTAGGTAGTCAGTGTCGGTTGGTGATGAGCGATTGCTCAATCCCTTGACGCCGTTGTTTGAGCCTATACTCTTTGGAGTACAGAATCCCTGAATAAGTTGGCGACTCAAAATAATTACCATCCTGCGGCTCAAGTTGCATGGTATAGCTCGTGATAATAACGTTCAGCGCTTCACGTCCATTTCAGATAGAGAGCTGTGTTTATATCCCTGATGCTAACAAATGCCGCAAGCTTCCCAACATTCGAGTTCCGTTTCTTCTGGGTGTTGCTGAGCACGGTAATGTCAGTCTGTACAGCTATATATATATATATATATATATATATATATATATATATATATATATATATATATATATATATATATATTGTTTCTATATAGCCAGCTAATTCAAAATATTATGTTGCGGGCATTTCATTTCATTGACATGATGATCGATGTTTAACTTAACACTCGAATTATTAGCCAAAGCGATGTATCATGGTTTGTGAGGAAGACACCCAACTAACAGGGCTTATACGCTGCCATCAATGGATTAAGGATGGATACAGTAAATATGTAACGATTGGTGAATTTTCATGTTTTGTACCATGTCATGGAAAATATTAGATAATGCAGTATATATGCATTGCCAGTGCATACGCACTTTTGCTTCTTTATTCTGGAAGAGAGTCGTTGGCCGTATTTGCCTTTGTGTAAAAATTTAGTCGGAATATTTGCCGAAACTTTACGAGCTATGGTCTGATGCTAAAAGGTTGCGTGAACTCCGCCCGTACCACCCGGTCCTGGAATTCTAGTTCAATGGCGCAATTTTCAGCGTGAGCTTAGCGCTCACTCGGAAAATGCTTTATCAATATATGGTTCAATGATAGGAAGCGATTCATGTCGGCTGGTGATTTGGGCTTTGGGACGTCTTGATTGCGTTGGTCATGCAGCGCCCAAAGGCGATTCATGTTGGGATGGACCATAGCCTTGAGATGGGCCTTTGCTTCACAGAACACCTGGCCGCAAATCGTTCCACGATTTATCATTAGTTCGCCACTAATGACTAAGCTAACAGTAACTGCATCCCAGGTTTCCATTTTTGCCGACGTCCATCAGCACGTGACGTTGTTAGGTGAAAGCACGAGAGACAATCCTGGCAGGCTTGAATCTGTAGAGAATGACTGATTCCGCCCTCCCATAAAATATCGGAATCTATTGGGCCGATTTCAAAGCTGAGTAGCTCCAAAGACTTCTACTGGTCTAATGTGCATTTTTAGGACATGAAAATGTTGATTTTTGAAATGGCGAGGTCAAGAGGCAAACATTTGAAAAAGTAGTCATTTATCCCGTTTACATGAGCAGGTCAGCCGGAAATGGAAATTTTCGACCTGGTCGATTCGCAAAGGTTCAGATCGGGTGCACAAGAGCAACCAACCGCCTAGTCGGATGTTTGCGATTTGGCGGCTGACGCGATGTGGTGATAATTTTTTAATCTCCAATATTCGGCGCTTTTTTGCACTTATGACGTACCTTATTCGTGCGCCGGCGTACACTGGTACAAGGTATCATCAATGATCCACGTAGTTGGATGTTTTCTGAGCAGATGAATAGGAAGTCAGCGTATCTGTGAATTCGAATATCTTGGTGGCAGGAACGTTGACTAGAACGGCCGGTATCTAGCTGATGCAGATATGGATGCTGATTGAGGATTGTGCGTGGCCCAAACTGCATTCATGGTTTGGATCTAGTTGGCTATTGGTTTTACGACACATCGACTGTTGAGTCATGTAGCGTCGCCAATCTCTCACGCCGATTGGTCGCGGGCGAAGAGTAGCTGGTTTGGATCTATGGACAGCACGTAGCTGGATACCAGAGGAGCTTTAATGTCTTCGTGGAAGGTACTACGAGAGGAACCGAAAATTGGAACCGAACATCATGAATCATCTGGTGGATCAAGCACACAAATCCGCAAGTTAGAACATTCAGCGAAATCGCAAAACTCACGGCTGAGGCACTAATAACGTGAGGTCTCAACGTCGCTTTGAACTGAGACGTCTGATTTTTTTTTGGTTTCATGCTAGGTTTGCAATTAGAATGAAAACAATACGTTTATTTTTCATAATTACCCTAAATTTACTCAATTTTTACAAGAGAATACCTTCAAGAAGTGACATAGCTCTTGCAGCCGTACCGTTATGTGTTCGTGTTTAGCGCTAATCACAAAATTCCACCTCCCGAAGCGTAAAGTTGCGTCAAGCTTTTTGCATGTTTTGCTATGTCACAGCTCGTTTACAAGAGTACTATTTTCGCAAGTTTTCCTAATAGAATCGTATTCGGAAGTTTTGCTGTTCATATAAACGGGGCAAATCCCATTTGGGGCTGCGATCGCGTTTTACATCGCTAAATTTGTGCATTGTCAGGTGTAGTTTATTCATAATGATCACGCACATGTAGAACAGTCAACGGCGCAGTCAAGAAGCTAAAGTGTGGGATATGATTTCACGTTTGTATGCACTTCGTACTGGCCTGGAGCAGCGTATTCGTACACCCTACATAGCGCTGTACAGTGATGACACAGCTGAGCTTATGTCATAGGTTGAAACTTCTACGTGACTGGAAGTGTGGCTTCTATGTGACGTATGGTGATAAGATAAACCCTTCCGTCCAATTTCAGGAGTGTATGTAGACAAATTCCCTTTGACCCTTTGACCCACGCTATTGAACATGAGTGGATGATAGCGGGCAAAGTTGGTACAACAAACCACGTTTTTGGTGCCATTATTTCCAGGCTATGCCATAGGCTCCATGCTAGATTTTAGCAGCATTGTTGTGACATAGGTCATATCTGCCCCATAGCGTTCTCTACCCATGGCGATGGATATTTTTTGGTGACTACTCAGAATAGCGCATGGCAATTTCTGCGCATCAAGTACCCACAGAGCAACTGAGGTGAACGAAGCCACCGTGTAAATACTTGTGAAGTATCTTGGGGGGATTTACATTGGAGTAGTATACGGGTTCTGAAATTTTTGCCGCATTTTCTGAGAAGGCTCTGCCAAGTTAGCCGAATTATCCGGAGAACCACAAACCTAGCGATTGCTCGCACGAAAGCGACTTGTTTCTCTTGGCTGCCTTACCTTGGAAAAAATATGTGGGAAAATGTTTGAAATGCTTTGCACCATTCCGCACGCCAGTTTGCCTGCCTTCCACGCAGTTGTTTGGTGGAAAACGTCTTTTGTACTTTATGCCTAAATGTCACTGTATTTTCAGCGGAGTTATTTTATAGTGTGATTTCAGTTGATCTGGAAAACACATTGGATATCCTGATAACTAGTTTTGAATGACCATTGATGCCTGCAAATTGACCGGTCATATGGACCCCATTTTCTCGGGTGGTCAAAGGCAAGCGGAATCTACCGGTAACACCGGGATATCCTTGACGCGTGTGCCATGTGCGTGGTTCCTTCCCCTCATATGAGCCGATGTTTAGCTGAATCCAGCCTGCACTGGGTCGGCTTCATCCCAGGTGCCCACGGTTCTCCAGCGCTTCAGTTCATCCCGACGCTATTTTGCATTTCACGCGGCGCTTTAAGTGTGCCCGTCAGAGGTGGACGAGAGGTGCCAGCTAAATGCACTAATGCCATGCATAATTCAATAGGCTGCCGTAACGCTCATTAGCGTTTTATATTCCAGTTAGGATATGTGATGTGGGCCGGCTGCCGGCAGGGCCGTCCGACACGGTTTGACCCGCCCTCAGCGTGCTGACGACAGCATGACGCGCCACTTCTGCGTGATCTGATTGGCTGGCCGGGCGTGCGCGTAAGATTGACGCCCGTAGCCGCCCATCTTTTATTCAGGCAAACTTGTTGATGGTGTTCTGATCTGCTATCACAGATACGCTCAACTATTTATTGCGTTTGGGTGTCTGTACTGATTGGCTTCTAAACTATTGACGGCTCCATCGTTCATTGAGGAGGTCGTCAATAAATGACGCAACAGGTAATTGGCCAAGTGCGCTTTTGGCTATCCAGCGGTCGGGATTGCTAGCGCTAGAAAATTCAGCTTCGACCAAGCGCGGAAAGATTGCTTCCGGAATATCATCAGGTCCAGACCAGCTGATCAATCAGACACTGCGGGAGTGGAGGGTGCGAAGGGAATGAGGGAAATTAACCAACGTTAGGCGAATAGAAGAACACGCAAATCGCACCGGAAAAAGTCCCATGCCACTTCATTAAGCTCAATTTTTCATCTTCAAAGTGAGTAATTTATATAAATGTGTATATATATATATATATATATATATATATATATATATATATATATATATATATATGTGTGTGTGTGTGTGTGTGTGTGTGTGTGTGTGTGTGTGTGTGCGTGTGCGTGTGTGTGTGCGTGTGTGTGTGTATACATGTGCCATTACTCTAGAAGAAATGAGAACAAAAATACAACCTGTCGTCTAGCTTCAGCAGGGGATGTATATAGATTCTCTCAGACGCTTTAGTGCGACTGGTATCTCTCGGGCGCCTTTGACCTCTGATTCTGATTCCGCCTTTGATCGGTGCTGGTCAGCTGCGTTGAGCTGAGGTCTGTCGGCAGGGATGTGAACTTTATGTGGCTGATATGGCAAGAGCGTCATGGACGACGCCAAAAAGTCCAGCCCTAAGCAGCATGATCTAATTTGCTCACTATGTTAGGGTCAGCATTTGTCTCTGCTTTGCGTATGCCGGTAACTATTATAGCGACACCCAATAAACGTTGAGGGCATGTGAAACGTGAGGAAACTCCAACACTATTTGTTCATCTCTGGACGCCCGACACCAGCATGACAGCGAGTCTCTGGGGAAGGTCTCCCTTCCGTACCTCGTCCCCGACCGTTACCACCGTGACAGCGAGTCTCTGAGACAGGTATCCCTCTCTGTACCCCGTTCCAGGCCACTCAGTGGGGCTTACGACCGTTACCACCGTGACAGTGAGTCTCTGAGACAGGTCGCCCTCTTACCCCGTCTTATCCTCAGTGAGGCTTCGACCGTTCCACTGCTGCGGTGTCCCGGAGTTCTCCTCTCTGTGCCCCGTGCCAGGCCACTCAGTGGGGCTTCGCCGTTACCACCGTGACGCGAGTCTCTGAGACGGTCGCCCTTTTACCCCGTCCCGTTTACTCGTGGGCTTACGACCGTTACCACTGTGCGGTGTCCCAGGAGTTTCCTTCTGTGCCGTGCCAGGCCACTGTGGGCTTACGCCGTACCACCGTACGTCTGGAGGTCGCCTCTCTTACCCGCCCGATTTCCTGTGGGTCGACCGTTCCACTGTGCGGTGTCCCAGGGAAGTTCTCCCTCTCTGTCCCCGTGCCGGCCTAGTGGGGCTTCGACCCTTGCCACTGTGACAGTGAGTCTCTGAGACAGGTCGCCCTCTCTTACCCCGTCCCCGCCATCACTCAGTGGGCTTCGACCGTTACCCTGCGGTGTCCCGGGAAGTTTCCTCTCTGTCCCCGTGCCGGCCACTCAGTGGGGCTTACGACCGTTACCACCGTGACAGTGAGTCTCTGAGACAGGTCGCCCTCTCTGTACCCCGTCCCCGATTATCACTCAGTGAGGCTTACGACCGTTGCCACTGTTGCAGGTAGTCCCAAGGAAGTTCTCCCTCTCTGTACCCGTGCCAGGCCACTCAGTGGGGCTTACGACCCTTGCCACTGTGACAGTGAGTCTCTGAGACAGGTCGCCCTCTCTATACCCCGTCCCCGACCATCACTCAGTGGGGCTTACGACCGTTACCACTGCTGCGGTAGTCCCAGGGAAGTTCTCCCTCTCTGTACCCCGTGCCAGGCCACTCAGTGGGGCTTACGACCCTTGCCACGTGACAGTGAGTCTCTGAGACAGGTCGCCCTCTCTATACCCCGTCCCCGATTATCACTCAGTGAGGCTTACGACCGTTACCACTGCTGCAGGTAGTCCCAAGGGAAGTTCTCCCTCTCTGTACCCCGTGCCAGGCCACTCAGTGGGGCTTACGACCCTTGCCACTGTGACAGTGAGTCTCTGAGACAGGTCGCCCTCTCTATACCCCGTCCCCGATTATCACTCAGTGAGGCTTACGACCGTTACCACTGTTGCAGGTAGTCCCAAGGGAAGTTCTCCCTCTCTGTACCCCGTGCCAGGCCACTCAGTGGGGCTTACGACCCTTGCCACTGTGACAGTGAGTCTCTGAGACAGGTCGCCCTCTCTATACCCCGTCCCCGACCATCACTCAGTGAGACTTACGACCGTTACCACTGTTGCAGGTAGTCCCAAGGGAAGTTCTCCCTCTCTGTACCCCGTGCCAGGCCACTCAGTGGGGCTTACAACCGTTACCACCGTGACAGCGAGTCTCTGAGACAGGTCTCCCTCGCTGTACCCCTTCCCCGACTTTCACCCAGTGCGGAATCCTCTGGTGTATGGCTGATAGCGTCAATAGTCTTGCGGTGTGTCTGATGAAGTCAGGATGCGGAGCTTGGTGACGCTTACAACGACACTGGACAGTGCTGCGGAATAACGAATTTGGAATCATCTACCTTAGGATGGGACGCTCGGCATGCGATGTTTTCCGGTGGCGGGGGAGGGCACCATGTGGGTGGATGAAGTCCAAGGGATGCCCACATTTGATGCAAGCTATACCGTAACTATCATGAACACAGATGTCGCAATTCCTGATAATTTGGCTGCAACGTGACAGAAGTTGCTATTCAGAAAGATCGCTTGGAGACAAATCGCCAACCCCTCTCCTCATATTCTTGCAATAGCTTTGCCGGCATCCTTCGGGCATGACTTCTGTGCAGTAAACAATTTTCTTGTTCTTATCTGTATTACCCTAAGATGTGTTTGCATACGCTAGTAAATTATTTCATGATGAGCCTCACGGACTTGTGGTGTTGGTCTAAGCTTAGGTACGTCTGCCGCCAAGCTCCAATCGTCTGCTCAGGGACCCTTTTTCACGGCTCAGGACACCCTCCGTCCGTTCTGGGTCCCTTCTTTCAAAACCTTTGGCCTATTACTCAAAGGGTCCCCTGTGCGGCTTCGGTACCCATTAGCCCAGGACTTTTCATATCTGATCTGGCCCTCTCCAATAGCCCTGGGTTCTCCCGCGGCTAGGGGCCCTCCATGACGATCCAGGGCCTCTGTCAGGCCGGAGGCCCTCTTTCAATAGCTTGGGCCCGCTCCATAAGACCTTCTTGTGCGGCCGAGGTGCATCCATCGGTCCGAGGGCCCTTTCTGACGGCCCGAGGTCTACTCTTCGGCAACTTGGGGCCGCCCTCTCCGTCGTCTCAGGGTTCACTCTTTTATGACCCAGGGCCTTTCCCGGCAAGCCGGGAAACATCTTCCCGGCTCAACATCTTCATCAACATCTTCCCGAGGGTACTCTCCGTTTACTCGGTGCCCTCTACATCGGTCTGGTGCCTTTCTCGTCAGCTCGAGGCCCTTTCATTGGTCCAGGGACCCTTCGCATCGGCCCAGGTGTTTCTTGCGAGCCCCCTGCACCGACGCTTTTAGGGCCCTCTCCGACCCTCCAGGGAGACGGATATCCACGGCATTTCTGAAAGGCAATACATTTATGTGATTGGTTGATATATGGTGCCGATGTTGGTGATAAGCATATAATCTCAGGTTAAACATAGATCGTAATAGATACTATAATAAAGAATTAATATAGCAAATGCATAGTAATCAGATATTCACAATCCTCAGGCTTCACTTTCAGAGATGCTCATGAGACAATTCTACTTGTTGAGGTGGTGAAAACACTGCATTATCTTCCCTCCCCTTCCCCAAGCCGCGCCGGTATAACTCACCGGTACACGGTATTTGATCACGCCCCGAACGAGGTTTACTTATTCCACGGTGCGCAATTACCACATGCGATGTGCATCATCAACCGCTTGGACGAGTCGCCGACGCCGAGCCTCGGCCCGGTGTCAGTTGTCCAAACACGAGCTCAATTTCGCTCGGCATCGGCCGTTTAGTGTGAGCGATCGCCGGCGCGTGTCGACTCGCCATCAGACGTCGTCAATGGACCGGCGGCCGGTCCGCCAATCACGCTGCTTCGCTGGCCGCCCGCTTCGCCCGCTGTTTAATGCAAGCCTGCAGTGGCGAGGCCGTCCCACACTGCATTCCGCGAGTGACGTGGCCGCGTCCCGGCAGGGACGGCCGCCACAACGTCACGCTGGCCGCCCGCTTCGCCTGCTGTTTAATGCAAGCTTGCGGCAGCGGGCCGTCCCACATCGCGTTCCGAGATCTTCGTGGCCGTGGCCCGGCGGGGGCGGCCGACACGTCATGCTGGCCGCCCGCTTCGCCTGCTGTTTAATGCAAGCTCGCGGCAGCGGGCCGTCCCGCATCGCGTTCCGAGATCTTCGTGGCCGCGTCCCGGCGGGGGCGGCCGCCACAACGTCACGCTGGCCGCCCGCTTCGCCTGCTGTTTAATGCAAGCTCGCGGCAGCGGGCCGTCCCGCATCGCGTTCCGAGATCTTCGTGGCCGCGTCCCGGCAGGGACGGCCGCCACAACGTCACGCTGGCCGCCCGCTTCGCCTGCTGTTTAATGCAAGCCTGTCGTGGTGTGGCCGTCCCACACTGTATTCCGCGATTGTCGTTGCTGTTATCCGGCAAAGGGTGGCCGCCATAACCCATAACATCCCATATTGGAGTGGTTGTGGACAGGAGCGCGATGGACCCGAAAACCGTCGGATTTGCGAGTCACCGCCGGCAGCTTCTGTGTTATTGACGCATTAAAGATACCATAAAGGCGGTTGGGTAACTGGTGCTTATCATGAAGCTGTTTTTTTTAACTTCTGACTTGAAGTAAAGGCATGGAAACAGGAGAACGCACGTATCCGAGCTGCCGGCGCGGTATTCAGCTCTGCCTACCGAGCACACTCTTCCAGCCTCGTCTTAGAGGGAGCCGCTAAAGCCCAGCTCCACCCCATCCCCCTTCCAACTCAACCCCACCCCACCTCACCCCACCCCAACCCCGTTCCAACCCACTTCACACTTATTACGGGAAGAGACGCCATGCAAATCAGCGAGTAGCGTTTCACGAGACTGATGCAATGATACCTATGTACATACTTTTGGTCAGCAGTGCCCACCGAGGCACGTCAACTGTCAAAGATACTCATAAGTCTGGCGTTGACAACTTCAGTAGTCGACGCCAGACTTATGTGTGTGGCGTCTCTACCGACGCCAGACTTATGTGTGTTCCGAATCAATTTGAGACGCAAAAACCAGCTGAGCACCAAGGCGTAGTTGTGGCTCACACGCTTCTATCCAAATCACGTTTGACCTCTCAGCTGCATGGTTAACGGACAAGCTCAAGTCTAGCGCTTGTAGTTAACACCAAACGTGATGTGGGGTGGCTGTTGAGCCTGAAAACGACTACTGTGGAGTAGACAAGGCTGAATCTTGTCGGGCGTCGAGTTCATTGCGTACCTCAGATGACCTTTTCGAACAAAAATACGTTATGAGGCATTTTCCTCATCGTGCAACTCAGGTCGAAAAGGTCATCTGTGGTCACTTGACTTCCAGGAGGTTATTTCGTAGACGTGATGTGCTGAGCACATCCAACAACAACAAAAAACCGTAAGTCGTTTGGATACATTGCCCACCAAAAAGGCTCAACTATGATTTCGCCAAAATTGAACAAAATATACCTTCAGAAAGGACGTCAAAGCTCAGTCGCTTTACAGACATGGCAAATAATTGCAAAGACCAAAGATTTGCAGTGGGTGCACCGTCACTGCTCCAAACGGCGTGTGGTTTCCGTCAGCCGTCCCCCGTTGGTTGCGGAAACCCCGCGGGGCTCTTCATGAACACCCGGCCCTCGAATGGTAAGACTTAAGCCGGGGCCCGGCATCCTGAGGACACATGCCAAAAATTTGTATACGCTGAGAGAATGGGCACTGACCACTATCTATCATGTATTGCTCTTTAATCAGGTCATTGCTTAACCATTGGGCCTGTTAGCGTACACTAGACACAAATTGCTTTCGAGGCAGCTTTGGACATCAAGTAAGTTCTCCCCCCCCCCCCCAATGGATTTCACAAAGTAATACCCGTATTACAGACTACTCCAAAGTGGTCCGCGTTGCACATTTCTGTTCTCTTCTGCGGTCATTTCGCGTACATGTGCCTCCTTGGTTTTCAACGCCCACACGAGCAGGAGCGTTTTCTCCAGCTCCGATGTTTCTCCCCTAATCACGATGGTTTTCCTCACCGCTGTCCACTTCGCCAGCGACACAGGGCAGGCTCCATGGGCGCTTTATGACCAACGCAGTCGATGCCTCCCCCCCCAAACCCAAACCCAAATAGCCAACCAGCCAACAGGGCAGGCCCGTCATGACGTCGCAGCATCTTGCCTGGATCATTCCTGCACCCCTGTGTCCCTCGTGTTCTAGATCAGCCAGAGTGAGGAATATGGATAGTGAGCTGAGGCGATTAAAAATAGTAATGCATGATATATTTAAAACGAGAATAGCCCGCCAGACTGCCTGCGGGTTGTTTCTTGGCCAAGAGTTTGGCTCACTGCGCTCGCTAGAAACGGATTGTCTATGGCGGATGTCTCGTTGCCATCCTTAAGATGTTATCGCATTTTTTTAAATGCTGCTTCTCTAATCTCTGAAGGCGAAGAGCCTGATGAGCGAAGCTGAAAGGTGAAGAACCTGGTGAGTGAAGCTCAAAGGTAGAGACCCCAATGAGTGAAATCCAAAGGTGGAGAAATGATTGTGTGAAGCTCAAAGTTGGAGAATCTGATGAATGAAGCTCAAAGTGGAGATCCTGATGTGTAAAGCTCAAAAATAGAGAATCTGGTGAATGGAGCTCAGAGGTAGAGACTGATGGGTGAAATTCAATGGTGGAGAACCGGTTGAGTGAAGCTGAAAGGTAGACAACCTGTTGAGTGAAGCTCAAATGTGGAGAGCAACTGCATCAACATCAACTGCATATCATTAAAATTTCTTATTTGTGTGCATCATGCGACTCGGCAGGTTGATTAAGGAGGTGGCTATCCATCGCACATCACGTCTCGAGACGCTCATGCGAGTCCCACCAGGTGGGGAGCAATTGATCTTATGTGTTTGCTTAATGAAGAGGCTGGATCCGGAGCATGTGAGCTTCAGTTCCAATCATCTTAATTCACCCAGTTTGCAGGGGACCACTTGATACTTCACGGAACCCCTGCCCCACTGGAGAGCTGATGGTACTAGTGAGCGGGATGGGCCTTGAGAGCTCGAGAGATTGGATGGCCAGTGGAAGCCAGATGCCGATGTGAAGTTCCTCTGGGTCGATGTGAGTGACCTCGGGCCGATGTAAAAGCCACGGTTTGATGTAGACGGTCCTGGGAAGATGAATAGGGCCTGAGTCGATGGAGAGTGTCCACGGACCGACGCTCGGGGCCTCTCGCCGGGCCAACGTGAAGGATCTCGAGGCGGACGGAGGGACCATGGATCGGTGGAGATCCCCGAGCTGACGGAGAAGGTCCTACAGGCAAAACAAAGTTTCTGAGTCAATAGAGTGTTCCTCATGAAAAAGATAGTGCCCTAGCTACTGGAAAAGATCCCGGATAATTGAAGAGGGCCCAGAGCCGACATACAGGGCCTCTAGGCCGACGAAGAGCTCAAGGCCAGTATGAAGAAGCCTGAACTGACAAAGGGGTCGTTAGATGGGCTCTCGGCCTGATGAAGAGGCCCATGCTCAGTGTAACAGGACTCCTGAGTTAACGGAGACGGCTTCTCAGTAGTCAGAGGTGCATGCCACTCAGACGGTGCCCAGTCCACCAGGGGCCTTTATAATTGTATGTGTCACCTGACGGCAATCCTGTGCGCGCCACTGAGCCCAGGGACACTTCATATCGGCTCGGGGTCCTCTATGGCAGCCAGGGTCCCTCTCTGTTGGATCAGTGACATTTACCTCCGGTTCAACGTCTCCTTCGTTGACTCGGAAATCCTTGCCCGGAGGGTCTTTCAACGACTTGGGGGGGGGGCTCCGTCAGCCTAGAGGCCCGTCATGCCGCTCGGATTGTGGCCTTCAGCGTCTGTCCGTGGAAACTCTGTTCATTCGGGTATCCTTTTCATGGACCCAGGACCATCCAAACCAGCTCGGGCTGTTTCGTCTGCCCCGTGCTCTCATTGGTAGCCCGGAGACCCCCTGAAGCGCGAAATTTACTATGTGCTTCGTCACGACCCGTAGCGACCTATGTTTAAGCGTCTTCGGGGACGGCGCCTACCGACCTTGGGTACAGATGGGGCTGAAGGGTGGGCTTGATATCATGGCCCCTCTTTTGGAATCGCCACTGGCCGATTGCATCGCTTGCGGCCAGGATACGTCAACAGGCCAAAAGAAAAGCTTGTCTCAGATGAGTCTATTTCGTGAGTGTTGTGGGTTTTGGTGTGCTCCTGTAAACAATCCATTCTCTGTCATTTCTTGTAATCATTAGTTCAACGAACAGGGTCAATTGCCCCCCCCCCCAAAAAAAAAAAAAAACTATCATAGAGTGATGTAATGTGTTGGAAGTGCGGCCCCAATACCGAAGTGCTTGTCTGCACCTTGTATATATATTATATATATATATATATATATATATATATATATATATATATATATATATATATATATATATATATATTGCATTTCGATGTTCTTGTGGAAATTGTGTCACCATATCCAATTTCTAGGTGGGTCAAATCACAGTGGTGCAGGAATGGTTTTTAAGCTAGAGGTGTAAGTCAGCATGCTCTTCTGCCCCGTCCCCATCCATCACCCCAACTAACGTAATAAATTAGGATTTTGGTTACTTTGGTTCTGGGGGTCAGAATTCCCGGTCAAAACGTTAAATTCAGTTACTCGAAAGGTGAGCCATTTTCTTCCCATGTTCCTATGCTCCTATCTAACCTAAACACAATTAATCGACACCCTCACCCCACTTACTCATCGTAGATAAAATAGTATTTTCCAGATGTCAATTTGGCAGGCTATTACGCGGGACCCATAAGGCTTGAACAGAAATTGGAAAACTTCGGGAAGATGACGTATTTCAGTTTTTACAAGCAGACAAGTTTTTTAGGTGGGGTCGGAACCCACCGAAAAATAATAATGTGGGATTCGGAACATATGAAGCCCAGCGATAGCGGAACCCATGCCTTGTGGTATTTACAAGATATTTAACCTTCGACTGGTGTTGAAAACTGCCTATTCTGACCTACAGATATTTCTTCGGAAGAAGAACGCAGAAGAAGAATGCAATTACTTGCCTGTCATTTATAAATGCAGATCTAAAAAGGGATTAAAAGCATTACTCACGGGAACTTATCGACTTATTGTATGCAATTATTTGGTTTTCGCCGCAAATATTGAGTACGATCACCACCATTTAACACTTATGTTCCTATTGGCTTCTGCTTTTGTTGTGCAATGCAATGTAAAATTGCTTGCACTGGGTACTTGCAATATTCCTGAAGTGCACCCCACGGTGGAGCATTGGCAAATGCATTACGGCTCCATACCGCGCAATAAACGTTTAGTTTCTATTCATTTATCATGTAATTTAGGTTTGCAGCTCAAGGATGTTGCAACTCACTCTTGCATTGCATTTAAAGAATATATATGGGTTGAACTTTGGATAGGAAGGTCCTATCCGAAGTTCATTGCCACGCCTGCGTCCATGCACACGATTTAACCCGCCGCAATAGCCACCCTACAAGGCATTGCATTAAAAGCTTTCTGGCAGGTCAGTGGTGCAATGTTCTCAAATTCCCAGAGTTTGGTTCGCATTGACACGTAGCACAGCTTGTTCTTACATCGATTCCGATATCAGCCATATACCAAGCTACTCGCCGCGTGTTCAAGCGCCAAAATGTCTTACTATTGATGATAATTACTATCAATATCGATAGAAAATGCACACAGAAACATTCCTCGGGATTACACTCTAAATCCATATGAAGTATTGTCGCAGTACGTTCCATTCACGGTCGAGCCGGTCTTAGAGCTGTTCCGGTGCCGAAGTTGCTTAATATACCCTGCCGAAGACTGCTATAGATCACAACAAAACCCTTTGAGTCATAATCGTATAATGCCCATCGACTTCTATTAGCAACCTGACTTTGTAAACAAACATATTCCAGAATCTTTGAACGATTGTCGTCTATCGATAACTAATAGAAGCAGAAGCTAACTGGGCGATGTGAAGCAAATACAGGCGGGATGCGCTTTCGATACCTAGCTGACATTCAATTTCTGAGCTAACTTATAGATGAAATAAAACCCCAATGGAGCGCAGAAGACCACGACTTGAAGCGGAATACGTTGTTCTGTTACTCCATGTTTTTGTTATTTTTCCCGTAGCAGAGCGATGGAGATATTTAAGTTTAATCATGCATAAATCCATGGTAATGAACCATAAGCGCAAAAACGGCTTGCATTCGATTCATCATATTATAAGTAATTATTGCACATAAAAATTACAAAAGTTGAAATCATTGGTGGCAGAGGCAAAGCCAGCATTGAGGGGGCACTTGCCCCCTCAAAGATATATATAACAACACCCCTGATTTTATTCCATGCTGCTTATTGATCTTAACCACCCTGTTATGCAGTCCAATGACCCCAGTACGCCATTCGCTGCTTGCGTTTATTGTCGGAAGATGGATTTTGTCATTCCTCTTCGGACTTTCTCCTAACCTACCTATCAAAGCCCTGCATTCGTCATTGTTTCATCAATTTTACCTCTTCCTATTACAATGATATTCCATTCACACCAGACGAAATCGTCCACATCGCATCCGGTGCGCATGAGCCGTTGTGAAGCGGGCATTGTCACCGGCCACGCCCGCATATCTGCGGTCGGCGGTGGTGCGCGCCAGGCGGCGAGAGCGCCGGCGGCAGGCACCGTCCTGCGCTGCGGTGACGTCACCGGCCGCCGGTGCCAGTCGGGAGGAGGGCTCGCCCGGCTGGGGCCGGCTGCGATAATGTGTCCCGCGGGGAAGTGGCCGGCCAGGCCGACTGGGGCCCGGCCCGCACTACTTAACTCCTGATTACCGGGGAGCGGACGGGCCCAACGCGGATTAGCGACGCCAATTGACGCACCCGCCGGCGTATGACGGACGCTGTCTGGACCGGAGCCGGCGTATCACGGACGGTGTCTGGACCGGAGCCGGCGTATCACGGACGCTGTCTGGACCGGAGCCGGCGTATCACGGACGGTGTCTGGACCGGAGCCGGCGTATCACGGACGCTGTCTGGACCGGAGCCGGCGTATCACGGACGCTGTCTGGACCGGAGCCGGCGTATCACGGACGCTGTCTGGACCGGAGCCGGCGTATCACGGACGGTGTCTGGACCGGAGCCGGCGTATCACGGACGCTGTCTGGACCGGTAGGGTAGGGCAGCAGCTGCCGCGGGTCGGACAGGGGCCGTCATCGGGCCGGACAGGAGCTACCACAGGCAGTGCCAGACAGGCGCTACCACAGAGCAGGGCCGGACAGGAGCTACCACAGGCGGTGCCAGACAGGAGCTTCCACAGGCAGGGCCGGACAGGAGCTACCACAGAACAGGGCCGGACAGGAGCTGCCACAGGCAGGGCCGGACAGGAGCTGCCACAGGCAGGGCCGGACAGGAGCTGCCACAGAACAGGGCCGGACAGGAGCTACCACAGGCAGGGCCGGACAGGAGCTGCCACAGGCAGGGCCGGAGTTGACACATGACCGGACTGGAGCTACGACAGGCAGAGCCAGAGCTGGCACAGGGTCGAACCGGTCTGACTGGAGCGAGCGGCCAGGTTTGAGCCAGAGCACAGCAAGAGCTTTCACGGGGCTGGATACGTCACTAGGCCGGAGCGGGTACTGTACCGGGTCACGCGGGAATGGATGCGATACGGACAGAAAAGAGAAAACTTCGCATTAATTTTATTGTCTCGCAGTGCGAGATAATTTTCTAGCCTACGGGGATGGGAGGAGGTAGGGGAATATTTGTTCACTATATATATATATATATATATATATATATATATATATATATATATATATATATATATATATATATATATATATATATATATATATATATATATATATATTTATATATATATATATATATATATATATATATATATATATATATATATATATATATATATATATAACATATGCATTGATATTCATGGTCTACCTATTTCACCACTCAGCAAGAAACACGAGCCATACCACCTTAATTAATAAGTAATCGCACAGCTGTGCAGGCTATTACGCACAGCCCAGTTAACCCGAGCCAATATCCACTTGTCACGGTTAACGCTAGCCCATATCCACTTGTCACGGCCCAGATGGAGCCCGGTGGCTCGCGTGGCGTCCGACACTGAGACGACCGCGGTACTCAGCTGCTCGCCCAGACCGCCGCCATCCAGCTCCTCGCCCAGACAGCCGCTATCCAGCTGCTCGCCCAGACAGCCGCTACCCAGCTGCTCGCCCAGACGGCCGCTACCCAGCTGCTCGCCCAGACCGCCGCTATCCAGCTGCTCACCCAGACCGCCGCCATCCAGCTGCTCGCCCAGACGGCCGCCATCCAGCTGCTCGCCCAGACCGCCGCCATCCAGCTGCTCGCCCAGACGGCCGCTACCCAGCTGCTCGCCCAGACCGCCGCTATCCAGCTGCTCACCCAGACCGCCGCCATCCAGCTGCTCGCCCAGACCGCCGCCATCCAGCTGCTCGCCCAGACGGCCGCTACCCAGCTGCTCGCCCAGACCGCCGCTATCCAGCTGCTCACCCAGACCGCCGCCATCCAGCTGCTCGCCCAGACTGCCGCTATCCAGCTGCTCGCCCAGACCGCCGCCATCCAGCTGCTCGCCCAGACCGCCGCCATCCAGCTGCTCGCCCAGACCGCCGCCATTCAGCTGCTCGCCCAGACCGCCGCCATCCAGCTGCTCGCCCAGACTGCCGCTATCCAGCTGCTCGCCCAGACTGCCGCTATCCAGCTGCTCGCCCAGACCGCCGCCCTCCAGCACCAGCCCGTCTATCCTATTCCTAATCGAATCACAATAACTTATCCCTCGAGAAGCAATCAAACCACGACAACTCGGGAAATATATACTAGTTTAGAGACATTTTTAAACACGAAGAGGAAGCAAACATATATTATTCACATATATTAAGCAAATATATATTACATTTGTAGCGAGCGTTTCAAGGTACATATTCGCAATAGACATATTCGACCGATATAACGCCACAAACATAGCCACACGAGGAACACACGTTGAGAGACACAACACATGAACATAACATGAAAAGCTAGGCTAAAGCCAAAATTTTATTGATGAACAGATTTGAGACAAGGACATTTTATGACTATGACAAGGACAAGGACAAGGACAAGGACAAGGGCAAGGACATAGGACAAGAGACATTTATAAGATAGCCATTTATGACGATTGGAAGTTCAAAGAAGAGTTTTCATTAATGTTTAATCCTTTTGCCTGCTGGAGTATCGCATTAGAATGGCAGCGAATTTGTGTAATTAATTGCTGTAGGATAATGCTCGAGCTTATTGCCAATTGTGCTTGCATTTAAAATTTATTTCACTTGACAATTTGAACCTCACTCAAGCTTATACATTTTTAGACGACAGAACACTATTTTTACCCTCTGAAATTCTGGAGAAAAGTATAAAATTATTTTTTTAAACTTCCATCCAATTTTTAAAGGAAATCCACGATTTCTTGTGGAAACCAGGGGCCCAAATCACATCAAAAATGCATTCAGTATGAAAAACTGCGCTCTTCGAGGTAATTTTAATTCGCATTTATCAGTATTTTTCTCTAGAGCGTCTGAATACAGATATGTACCTTCAAGACGTTTCCAGTTATATCTCAGTGACCTGCCCTGGCAATGATTTGAACTCCGAGACACTTCTTTGAGAGATTCTTGGCCACTACATGTATTTCGGCTTTTCGATCTGAGCATTTGTATACGCAGGAATTCTTTCACTTTTGGATGTATACTCTATGATTTGTATATGAAAATGCTCAAAGCTTAACTGAAAATATGGATGACACGCCCTGCTCAAGTACCTGAAGATCCTTGGGTGCATTGTTTTCCACAATGTACGCAAATCACGTGATGAAGGTGTGGCAAACTTTAAGGCAATGGAAGAACGTCCCGGGGGTTTCCTGAAAAAAAAAATATCAAGGGATGTTAAATTAATCTCCTTCGACTGCGAATGTTGAAGTCTAAAAGAAATAACAAAGACAAATTAACTCAGAATTTGGAAAGGAACGGAACGATTTTCAGAGCAGATAAAAATTGAAGAACAAAAAGTAGTTATCCAGTCAGTCGTGCTCTTTGAAAATGTTCATTAATGATTGAGACACGAACCCGGTGTTGGCCCGACCATTGCCGGGCTCTAGAGCAGATGTGAGTGATGAAAGTTCACCCATTACACGTTACTTTCCAGTTACAAGATCCTACCATTTACGGCAAGCACGCATGAATAAGCGTTGCGAAGATTCTTAAAAAATAATTACGAGACCCGAATAGATGAATGCTTCATAGAGCAGCCCATGATTATTCCTGTAGCTTGAACCTTTCAGGTTTCGCATGCCTCCATTAGATGATTTGTGAGCGCCACGACGGTGCCGACAGCATGTGCTTCTTATGGCTTTGTTTACTTCATTTACATATCGTTCGATGTGCAATTATGGCCTACCTCGGCTTCCGTTTTGACACTGGTATGAATAGTTATGGGCTCCATGTCATTATAGACTCCAGTAGCGTTCGCCGTTTCCACCAGTCCATAATCTGGCCCGCACCTACCCTGGTTCCAGTGGCAGCTACTGCTGGTGGTTCAGCAGTGACGACAGTGCCAGCTATGATAAAGCGGGGGCTATTTCATCGAACTGTTATTTTCAGGTGAAATACCGCTTGAATTCAGACTATCCGTATATCTAGTTGGCGTCACCAGCTCGTGTCTTCGCCATCCAGCGTCCCACGCGGGTGCTTCGGAGATTGATCTGATCGCAAGCCCTGCCCTCCCCTCACGCCGAGCTTTTGATCGGGCTTGTAGCAAACTCTGGTGAGCCCGAGTCAGAGTAATTCGGACGTGGCTTGTAAATGGATCAGCGATGGAGAGTATATGTAGTTTTGTGTCACCTTTTGTAAGCCTCGCAGATCTGCGTGGTTTTACCTGCCGAGTTTCGTAGCGTGGCATAGCCCTCTGTGGCTGCACTTTCTGAACGCCTTCAAAAATGGCAACATATGGTGTGGAAGCCTGCATATATCGGCACCAGCTATGCCTGCTGAATTCCACTTCGGAGTGTATTCTGGCCCCTCTAGTTTTGACCCCATGTTTTTGTAAATTAACATGGAACCGCGTGGCATTGTGTTACTATGTCATTGGGTACCCCATCAGTGATTTTGCGCCCTGGTCTTATCCAGTGCTTTCTCTTCCCCGAGTAATTTTTAGAAGTCCACACTCAAATATCACAAAAGATGACATCTTCAACCTATCCCTCAGTTCAGTTAGCATTTTCGTCGTCGCGGCTGCGTTCACCATCTGTTTTTTCTACGGTGACACGTGTGTGTGTGTGTGTGCGTGTATGCCCTTGCACGTGCCGGCGAGGGTCGGTGACCGTGCCTGCGGCGCTCCCGCTGGAGGCGTTTACCAGTTGACGATTGGAGGTGGCCGGCGGCCAGAGGCGGCGGTGTCGGCCACGACCGCCCCTGGGATGCCCGCCGTGCCGCCCGCGCGGCAAGGATTACCGCGCAAAACTGACACCGACTGGGAATCGAATTTGGCCGCTGGGAGCGGCGGCGGCGGCGGGCAGCGGCACCGCACGGCGTTAACCGGTGCGTCTGCGTGAGCTGGGTGGCCATAACGCCAGATGAACACACTGTAAAGTGTCGGGCGCCGCCCGACAACTCCGCCGATAACTTCCGCTGCGGCGATTGCCGGTAAGATGGTGACACATCGGCAATGAAGGCGGCATAGACGGCGCTTCACGGGGAAAAACACTTCACGGGGGCCTTTTCCAGCAGCAGAGGGCTATAGTTGTGTCTTGAGCGTGTGTGTATGCAATGCATTATTCAACTAGAGTGGTGGTCGCCAACTGAAGTTGGCATCGATTCTTAGTGGTATTCGTTACTTGTGTCGTGATGTCTAGATTTGAAGAATTGGTTCTTGCATTCCTAGACCAATAATATATATCGCATGCCAGTAAGCTTTACCGGTTATTAATTCCAGTTATCTACGTTACCGTGACAAAATGCAAAATACACGCGAATTCGATATTTCAGATATAGTTTAGTTGTTGCATATCTCAGTAACACATCTGGGATGACATTCAACAAACACAGGTCTCGTTTATGTGTCTTTTCAGCTACACATTCGTCTCAGCCAACAGTGGTGTTCTGTTGTCTGATACGCGTCCCGTGAATATCTCCCTCCGCGCAGCTTTCCTTTATGCGAGGACATGGTTTCTTGTCGTTTCCAGTGCGATGGTGGCCAACATTAGCTGTCAGAGACCGGGGCCTTGTGGTCAGTCCATTCTGGTGAACGACCGATTGTCTAATCAATTCCCTTTGTGGTCAGTCCATACTGGTGAATGACTGATCGTCCAAGGCCAATTCCCCTCGTGGTCTGTCTATGCTGATGAATGGCCGATTATGTGGTCAGTCCACACAATCAGTGGCCACACTGACCACACAGTCAGTGTGGTCAGTCCATACTAACCGACGACCGATCGTGCAATCAGTTCCCCTTGTGACCAGTCCGTGCCGATGCGCGACTGATCACTCAAGTCAATTCCCCTTTTGGTCAGTCCATATTGATGTGCAACCGACCATGCAATCAATTCCCCGCGTTGAAATTCGTTTGCGTGAATAATTCGTTGGATCCTTCCATCTAATGAACTGTACTGTACTGACCACCCAGCCGGTACTGGACATTAGTTATTAATGCAGATATGGACTTTATGAAATCACAGGACAGGCCGCTTATGACATGACTGCATTACTCCATACAGATATTTGTTGTCCTGTTCCTCTAAGACTTAACCTCACGGCAGCAGCTCCGTACATTCGCCATACACACATCATCGTCTTCACGTGGTTACCAGCGTATGTAGGCCATGCTGATAGTGCCCACTGGCCAGCATGTTGCAAACCACACATTTGCCGGCTTTCTTGAGTGATGCTGGTCTGACGGGGCTCGGCGGTTCTGCGGATATTGCAAGAGATCCCTTTGTGTCAGTGATGAATGATCTGCTCTCTGTTCGGGCGAGACGGAATCGACTCCTCCTTTGTCTCCTTCTCGCGCTAATACCGGCGCAGTTCTGGAGCCGGACTCAATTATCTGCGCTCTGAACGTTAGTTCAAACCCACTGCCGTCAAACGCCGGTCTGATATTTTCCTGCCGGTGGTTATCTGCCCCTGTTGGGAGTTATCCATCCATCTCTGCTGGGGTTATCCGTTCCCGTGGGAGTTGTCTGTCCCAGGTGGGAATTATCTGCCACCGTGGGGAATTTTCTCTCGATTTCTCGCGATGCGCTCCCTTCCTGCCAGGGACAGAGGCTGGCGACGCCATATATCCTCAGCTGATGCGTCGTAATGTCACACAAAACCGATCTGAATTGCTATATCCCTGCTGGAAGCCATCTATCAGGATTTATCCTCCTTGTCGGAAATTATCCGTCCCTGCCGGCCCGATTTCGATATCAAGGCGTGTTGTACCCACAAGGAAGCCGACACTGCAATGGTGTTATGCCCATAACCTATGCAAGTATATTCTCCACCATGGAGAGTGCTCATCTCGCAGGACTTCCTATCCATTGCATGGTTCTCCTGTCGATATAGGACTCTGATAGAACTGAAGTTTCTGTTGGCATCAGCCTTCGCTCTTCACTACACCTGTTAAGGCCCGCCGTCCATGCTAAGGTCCTCTGTCGCTGTCGATACTCTTCGTCTATGAGGAGACTGACCATGTTGAGGATGTACGTGTGCAAGTGCCGTCCATATTGACTCTTACTGTCAGGACTCTGTCTCGGTTTGGTAACTTTTACTGTCAGGACTCAGTCCTGTTTGCCAACTTTTACTGTCAGGACTCTGTCTCGGTTTGATAACTTGTACTGTCAGGACTCAGTCCTGTTTGATAACTCTTACTGTCGGGACTCTGTCTCGGTTTGGTAACTCTTACTGTCAGGACTCAGTCCTGTTTTGTAATTCTTACTGTCAGGACTGTTTGGTAACTCTTACTGTCAGGATTATATCTCTGTTTGGTAACTCTTACTGTCAGGATTCCGTTTCTGTTTGGTAACTTGTACTTCCAGGATTCTGTGTCAACTCTTACTGTCAGGACTGTATCTGGTTTGTCGTCGGTGTCAATGTTCATCTCCCCCAGTCGAAGTCTGCCCGTGCCGTGCCGACCCGGCCAGCGACACCTCCACTGTGGGGACGGTCGCCGGTGAGGGGGCTGCCAGACCCTGACGTATCGCCCTGCCGCCGGAGCGTGGGAGCCGACGCACGTGTGAAACATTCATGGCCGCGTAAAATGAGACGCGCCGGCGGTGGCGGCGCATCGTCCGCAGCCGACCGCTGCGCCTCTCCCCAGGCCTCCGTGTCACAGCTGCCGCGGAATTCTTATCGGCGCTGGCGTTTGCTTCAGGTTACGCCGTTCTCACCTGGGTTTTATGAGGGCGAGATTGCTGATTTGCGGATAAACGCAAACTGCAGAACGTTATCTCTGCTCGCTGAAGAGCATTCCGACTGGTGGGAATAATGTCAGCCACCTGTTATCTACCTACAAGCTGAACGTTTTTGTATGCTTGTGTAACGCTTGTATCTCTGGTCAAGCGCACCGGTTTGTGGAACTGCACCGCCTTGTGCCCGCGCAAAAGCCACATCCAAGTTTGGCAGTTGGCTACATGACGGTTTTAGCACGTGCTGGAGATGCAGCCAACTTTAGCATGATACCGCACGTCATGTGACTGGAATCGCACTCCCTTGTTGGCTATTCTGTCTCCGTGGAGGAAAGTGCGTGTTAAATTGGAACTTTTAAAGTCGCACCCGAACGCTGAAACGCTATGAAACGGTTACAGAAATGTCAATGGGGACACAGCAAGTAAGAGTGATAACTGTTTAGGTTTTCATACTGTTGTTTTCTCACGAGCTATGTCACTACCGTTGTGTTGTACACACACACACACACACACATATATATATATATATATATATATATATATATATATATATATATATATATATATATATATATATATATATATACACGTTCTAACATGTAACTTTTAACGTCGTAAACTTCATATGTGTATCAGTCATCTCCGATACACATTTTCAAAGCGTGTTGCCACAGGGGAGCTGCATATCACGAATTTTATATAAGATCATCATTAACGACCTTTTTGATGTCATGCTTGCCAATTTAGCTCACTTTTGGCGGACGATAGTGCAATTTGGTGCGCTAAAAAATATGGACATTGTTTAGTTCAATTACAAAATGCAATTGACCGAGTATACCAATGGTCCCTGACGTATGGTCTAATGTTTTCAGCCTCCAAACCTGCAATAATAATGTCTAGACAATTTGACTCCATGCCCAAACAAAGAAAGGCTGTTCTACCCAGGAAACAATGACATACCTTTTGAAAATTCGCTTACCTTTCTTGGTGTTGTTATTGTGGGATTTCCATGCATCAACACAGCAGGCATGTTCAGAACAAATGTCTTCACCGATCCAGTGTATTTCGTGGTATTACTTCTGCACCGTTTGAAGCCGCTCGCAACGCACATTCACGACTGTTTACATTCTTAGTTCTCCCCACCATCGTATTGGTAGTTTATGCTGGTGCCAACATTTCCTCCTTCAAACTTATGAACACCATTCGAAATATATTTGTTCCTATAGCTCTCGGCGCAATGACTACTTCTTCCACTATTTCCTTAGAAACCAACGCAGGGATTCATCCATCAGCTATCCGTCGCATGCAGCAGACCCATAGGTACGCCTCCAAAGTTCGATTTCAATCAAACCACCCTACACACGCGTCTTTGCCAATTCTCCCAAATTTACACTACGATTATTTAGACCAACCGAAAAGCTCACTGGACTTGCCATAGCTTCACCAGTCAAAGCATTTTCTTCACAACCTCATTACATTATTCCACCTAGTACTGCTCTTCCCCCACCAACTACACCATGGTGGCAGATGACCGAATGTCGCATTTGTATTCTGTCGCCACTCGAAGATCACAGCTTTGTCTAGAATTTGCAAAACTAAAATTTCATCAGTTTTGGTCTTATTATCGCCAGGTTCCTCTTGTTTTCGCCGAAGGTTCTAAAGACGCCAACCTCACAGGAAGTGCCATGGTTTCCGGTACACACGAAAACAACATCGTTTGCCAATGGAACCTCCTTTTTCATTTATAAATTGCACGCCATCCACACTGCCATTCATTATGTCCGCAGTTTTTCAGTCTGTAATTTCATACCGTCATTTGCTTCGACCCAAAATCTGTTCCTTTCACTTTCTTTTGGCATGGCATTGCCGTATTTCTATTCATGGCACACTTGAAACACCTCATCCGATAGGTGTGAAGGTCCGTTTCCTGTGGGTGCAAGGTTACTGCGGTATTTCAGGAAATGAAGAAACAGACAAACTCGCAGAATAATTCTTACAGACAACACAGAAATTTCGCATCATTTTGAAACCATCTATGTATCATCTATGTATCATCTTCGTCAATGCAACAGAGCATGCCACATCTTTAGAACAAAAGCTGGACACAAAACAAGCCATACACAAGTACAGAACATCAAACCAGTCGTCAATACATAAAAGTCATCATTTCAAACCAAACGTCACGAAGAATAGGTCCTATCGCGGCTCCGCATAGGACATACCTCCTACATCGATTTATTTATTCTGCTTCACATCGGTCTCCTTGCCGATCATGCAACACCCATCTTGCAGTTACACATATTCTCCCTCATTTCCAGTGTAGGATGAATTATATTCCACACAATCAAAATACATGACATTATGTTGCCATGCTGTGGCTTCCACGGCGTCCTCCAATTCCATGGGCAGTATTTGCTAATGGTGTACCTCACTGGACCTTCGAAGATCATTTGTGTTAACATAATGTGCCGATCAGTTACGGACAGGGATGCGTATCCTGAGCCGGAGCCGGAGCCGGAGCCGGAGCCGCCGGGGCATTTTACTCGGAGCCGGAGTCGGAGCCGGAGCCGTCAAAAGCATGGTGGCTCCGACTCCGAAAGAGGTGTAAATTAAACAAAATTAGCAATCACGAAATAAACACATTGTACCTTGTATAAAGTTAGATACAGGGTTTATATGAGGAAGTTGCTTATAATTGTCTGAAGTTTGCGCCCCTGAGTGGTCGCGGTTAACTTTTTTATATCCCCCTAGCTCTTACTTAATGGATCGATCACGTTTTGGATGTACGGAGCCGGAGCCGCCGCCGGAGCCGGTACATTTTGCCCGGAGCTGGAGCCGGAGCCGGAGCCGCCGGAACATTTTACTCGGAGCCGGAGTCGGAATCGGAGCCGGGATACTTCCCCGGAGCCGGAGTCGGAGCCGGAGCCGTCCAAAATTTTCCAGGCTCCGCATCTCTGGTTACGAAGATACAAGTTCAATACAGTCACTGCCGTCAGAGACACTGGCACGTATTACAGACCTTACCGCGCTGGCTGCCAGGCTAGATGAGCGTTCTGTCTCGCCTTGTGATCAGTTCGGAACGCGTAAATCGCATTTGTCTACCGCGAGCGCGTTGCATTGACGTCGTGTTGTCGCTGGATGTCGTTAGTCTGAAGCGCAACGTCTACAGATGATCTCGGCATGCAGGTATATCACCAAGTGGATATATCTGCCCGTCAGCCTAACAATACGTCGGTCCAACAAGCAGAATACCTTTGCAACCGTGTGCGTGTGTGTGTGTGTATCCTGTTCACACATGTCTGCAGTGAATACCACGAGCTCGGTTAGTATCACAGGGAAGCACAACTGGGAAGTGATGTACTTGCCGGTACTAACCGGCTACATTTTTGGCTTGGAAGCCTGTCGGCTACGTTACAACATCGCAATCGTGCTCTTACCTGCATAATACTCAGCATAGGGCTGTGGCTGTCTTCGGCCCAGGCGTGTGTTCGGCATTGGCTGTACGTGTCAGCCGCGGCGCATGTTGTCGCCGTGATTTGCTTCTGTGTAATGTCCTGATCACCTGACCGGTGGCCACATGCAATGCAGCGCTCTGCCGCACGAATGCGCCGCTGTGTGCCCGCAGGCAGCGTGAAGCGGTGGTCTGACAGTGGTCACCCGCCGGCAGGCGCTGCTCTGTTCTGCCCCAGCGTGGAGCGGTGGTCTGACGGTGGCCACCCGCCGGCAGGCGCTGCTCTGTTCTGCCCCAGCGTGAAGCGGCGGTCTGACGGTGGCCACCCGCCGGCAGGCGCTGCTCTGTTCTGCCCCAGCGTGGAGCGGTGGTCTGACGGTGGCCACCCGCCGACAGGCGCTGCTCTGTTCTGCCCCAGCGTGAAGCGGTGGTCTGACGGTGGCCACCCGCCGGCAGGCGCTGCTCTGTTCTGCCTCAGCGTGAAGCGACGGTCTGACGGTGGCCACCCGCCGGCAGGCGCTGCTCTGTTCTGCCCCAGCGTGAAGCGGCGGTTTGACGGTGGCCACCAGCCGACAGGCGCTGCTCTGTTCTGCCCCAGCGTGAAGCGGCGGTCGGACGGTGGCCACCAGCCGACAGGCGCTGCTCTGTTCTGCCTCAGCGCGTCCCGTGCCACCGCTTCCCGGAAATCCGCTCGGCGTGTTGTGTTCCCCTCGACCCCTGCTGACCTGCAGCTGGTACTGTGGCGGCTTCCAGACCAGCTGCAGCTTGGCCGCATGTAGAGGTGCACGCCAAACACGAGGTGTCGGCGTCGCAGAAACATCACGGACGGGGCAGGCGACTATGTTCTCCCGCAGATGTAGATTTGATCGTGTTCATGCGTATCTATTTACAATGGTTAAGGTTAGAAATAGTTGGTGAATATGGACACGGGTGCTCCCAATGGCGATAGTAAGCTGCTCCTCCTCTTTGAGACCAGATAAGAGTTGCGCAACACAACTGCGTTTGAAACTGATACACCACATCGGTTTGTAACGTTGTATTTGTCATCAGTGAACATCACGATATGGGCCGGAGCTTCCCCAGAACAATTAGCTCGAGTTCATGAAAGTTACAGCTTTTTGTAGCTTCATCTGCATTAATATAGATTGACCTGACCTTCAGCTAACCTGCACAACTAAGTTCAACTTGTCTACCTATGGACCTATGGACCTATGGACCGTGTCATATCATGGAGAGGGTGGATTGGTGGGGAGCTGGCGGAATATAATGGACTCATCACCATAGCTTTCAACATTCAACTAAGCAGAACGAATTAAGCATGTAACGTCGATATCGTGGTATGGTAGCAATCGAGATAAGTCTTCCCGTGCCCACGTCTAAACTATGTGGCGCCATCATTATGTCAGAACAGCGCTCTGCATTTTCTCGTACCAGAAACATTTTATGTTGTCTCAACCCTACCCCAACACAAAATTTCCGAAATATCAGCCCAATTTCCGGGCCCCTGCATTGCGCATCAGTATCGAAAGGACATCGACTTCTTTTGCTGAGGTGTGCCTATCACTTCATCCTATCTTTCCGTCGAGGACATTACTGTGGCAGCGTTGATGGCAGCTATGGCATCCGAAGTGCCGTGTTTGGGTGCACCCAGTGTCATTCCACGGCCCAAACAGAGCGATAAGCCAGGCATAATTAATTCCACTGTATGTCACCGCGGCTCTTTGCAAAATATAGTTCGAATGTCGCGCCCTATCCAATGATCTTTCATATACCACTTGGTGAATCATAAAACTTGAATTGTTAAGTAAATAGGCTCTCTCACGTTGGCTACGTTTGCATTTCGGCAAGTCAGCGGACTGCGTCGCACGCATTACGTCACAGCGGTGTAGCGGTACCCGTTGTCGCAGTCGACACACGCCTGGCCTGCGGTGGTGACGGCAGCGCAGTGAATCGCGACCGGCCGGGCGGCGCGGTGTCGGCGTCCGTCCGGCGTGGCGGCGCGCCGCCCACTTCCGGCGCCATTACCAGGCCGCGTGCACGGCTCGGCCGGCACGTGCCGCGGTGACACGTGCTACACGCGGCACGGCACACTCGGCGCCGCTCGCCGCCACTGCCGGCGGCACGTGGCCCCTCTCCGCGGCGTGTGGCGCCGCCGCCGCGCCCGCCGCCGAAAGCATGCAACCGGTGCGGGCGCCGCGCCCGAACCGCTTATCTCGGCCGACGGCCGCACGGCGGGCGGTCGAGGGGGGGGGGGGGAGCGGCCTCAACGGTCGTCGCAGTCGACCGGCGTCCGCTTCCTGTGTGTGTGTGTGCGCGAATCTCAGTTGATCCCTATTGTGTGTTTACACAGGAGTTCGCACGGGCGAGAGGAGCTTTCACTCGAATAGTCTGGTCAGACCATTTATCGAGGAAAATAATGGCCGGCATTAGTAAAACGACACAGAATGGATTATGGCCTCTCCATATGTAGCAGTTGAACATGGCTAAAATTGTTAGGGACTTCGTGTGGTTCGCATTCATTTCAGAGTTCTTTATATAACCATTAGGAGTGCCCAGGCACCCTGAAAACCAGTTTTTAATCAGCGATGGCTTACAAGGTGACCAGACCCTGTCCCGTGTTACGCTACAAAGGGTGGTCATGGGCCAGCGCAGTCTGTGAGTACGTATGCCTTTTGCGAGTGCGCTGTTTGGTGATCCAGAATTATCTGAGGAAGAGTGCTTCTCCTGAGTTCGTCTTTGTTCAATCATTCTTCGAAAGATTGAGGTAGATCACGTCGGTTTTTACCTCCCCGGGCCCCGAGTCTGCCCAGGATCTCCTCTGCAGAAGCAGAACAGTGACGCTTCTGGAAGGCCCTTCCAAACTTTTCAGGTTTTCTTATAGACTACGAGAGGCTACACTAATACTTTCCCGAGGATGTCTGACCGACATCCGTTGAGACGGCCTTGAGCAAAGGAGACCTGCTGCTCTTCGGCAAACTTCGGTAAGTTTGCTGTCTATGTGCTTGTGTTAAATGTCAAGCACACACGTGTTAAACAGGATTTCCTGGTGTGGGGGTTGTCGCCCCGATCGCCCCTTAGGTCCATACGTATGCATGATAGCTGGAAATAGTGCGGCCGATGGTGATGTAGCTGGTCACAGTCCGGACGGTCGGTGGCCCGCAGACCACTATGGATTAGACTGGCTCCCCTTCGGTGTCCGCTGGCTCAGTTGGTTCAAAACTCAGCCCAAATCTCACGCTCACGACACTGCAGCCTCCAACACTGCAGCCTGTAGGCTGCAGTGTTGGAGGCTGTCCGGTGGCCCCACAGTTAGCGGCCCCGCCGCCCGGTGGACAAGCAGCCAGCATTCTCACCACACGATGGCCCTACAGTGAGCGGTCCCACCGCCCGGTGCCCCCATAGTTAGCGGTCCCGCCGCCCGGTGGCCCTACAGTGAGCGGTCCCGCCGCCCGGTGACCCCACAGTGAGCGGTCCCGCCGCCCACACGAGCGGTCCCGCCGCCCGGTGGCCCCATAGTTAGCGGTCCCGCCGCCCGGTGGCCCCACAGTGAGCGGTCCCGCCGCCCGGTGGCCCCATAGTTAGCGGTCCCGCCGCCCGGTGACCCCACAGTGAGCGGTCCCGCCGCCCGGTGACCCCACAGTGAGCGGTCCCGCCGCCCGGTGGCCCCATAGTTAGCGGTCCCGCCGCCCGGTGGCCCCATAGTTAGCGGTCCTGCCGCCCGGTGGCCCCACAGTTAGTGGTCCCGCCGCCCGGTGACCCCACAGTGAGCGGTCCTGCCGCCCGGTGGCCCCATAGTTAGCGGTCCCGCCGCCGGCGGCCCTACAGTCAGCGGTCCCGCCGCCCGGTGGCCCCACAGTTAGCGGTCCCGCCGCCCGGTGACCCCACAGTGAGCGGTCCTGCCGCCCGGTGGCCCCATAGTTAGCGGTCCCGCCGCCCGGTGGCCCCACAGCGGTCCTGCCGTTCGCTGCCCTGAGTTGTGCTGTTCATCATCCGGCTTGGCTTTCGCCGGAGTCACGTAATTATAGTGCCGAATCGCATGACAACGCTCTGTTCTCCATACACGGCCAGCAACTTTCCGTAATCAAAAGACCAACGCGAGTATGAAATGTCTTTATTCCCATGTCGGGAGTTATTTAAACAGCATACTCTCGAAAACGAGGTGGGAACAAAAAAAGGCACATATTTTAGGGTGGAGCCGGTTTGCATATCACTAAGTGGATATAGTCTGTGTTTTGTAATTTATGGATTGGCTGTAACGCAATGCATGCACAAGGCGACCCGACGGTTGAACTCTGCGAAACACGTGTGCGTGGCTGCGGCCATGTTGGCGTAATCCGCCTGTCGCATAATCGCATGGCTCGTGTGCCTCTACACTTGTGTGCATTGGGAGGGAGTGCCTGTGTCAGCCAGCGTGAACAGGATTTGGCAACGCCGGGGGAGGACCGCAAGATCAACACATTGCTGACTATGTTTCGACTTTTCCGATTCGGCCTGGCTAATGACGACCTCAAAACCATCCTGCACACATCCGACGCTGCTCAAGGTGGCCAGCTGAGGCCTAAGGCAGTGACCTGACTGCTGCTGCGTCGCGTGTGTCGCTGCGCGGCGTGTGGTCATGCCGTGCTGGCCCGGCCTGCTCAACACAGAGCATAAACATGACCTGCGATAACACCCGACCAGAAAACGATTGCGTCAATGGGGCAAAGCGGTGAATGCCCCTGGCGTGTGGAGAACGAGCGGACTTGTGGGTCTCCTCGTGGAAGTTCCAGTCGGCAAGCCATGTCCACGCTCTGTCTCGTCTCCGGAAGGTAGGCGGAAGGTGTGGTCTCTAGTGGGAAGATATGCTAACCATGCTGCCTCTTTCCAGAAGGCATATTTACTTTGCTGCCTGCTACCGGCATGCCGCTGACGTGGCGATTCCTGCCGGGAATATCCTGACACTGATTGTCTCCTGCCTAAAGACATTACCTTTCCGTTTCCTAAAGCGTCGCATGCCCGTTTCCTCCAGATAGTTATGCGGAGCATGCAGCCTCGTAGTCTGGAGGCATGCGGACCTTGTGCCTTCTATCCAGACGGTAAACGTAGTTTATGGTTTCCCCCTAACAGCTGCGCCATCTCGTGATTGGTCACATCCGAATCCTACAAGCATTGCAGCGTGATAACCATCAGTAGCTCTCCAAAGCGGAACCATGCCGCGGCGAGGAATGGCGACCACCCGTGGGCCTGCTGGTCAGGCGCGTGAGGAGGCGACCCGATGGATCCGGCCCCGCCCGTTAGCAGCGATGCGCGTGTGCACGGCAGTTGGACCGCTGCCAAGCCGCTGCGGCACAGTCGCCTGGCCGTGTCGTGGCCGTCCGAGAGCATAAACATGACCTGCGATAACACCCGACCAGAAAACGATTGCGTCAATGGGGCAAAGCGGTGAATGCCCCTGGCGTGTGGAGAACGAGCGGACTTGTGGGTCTCCTCGTGGAAGTTCCAGTCGGCAAGCCATGTCCACGCTCTGTCTCGTCTCCGGAAGGTAGGCGGAAGGTGTGGTCTCTAGTGGGAAGATATGCTAACCATGCTGCCTCTTTCCAGAAGGCATATTTACTTTGCTGCCTGCTACCGGCATGCCGCTGACGTGGCGATTCCTGCCGGGAATATCCTGACACTGATTGTCTCCTGCCTAAAGACATTACCTTTCCGTTTCCTAAAGCGTCGCATGCCCGTTTCCTCCAGATAGTTATGCGGAACATGCAGCCTCGTAGTCTGGAGGCATGCGGACCTTGTGCCTTCTATCCAGACGGTAAACGTAGTTTATGGTTTCCCCCTAACAGCTGCGCCATCTCGTGATTGGTCACATCCGAATCCTACAAGCATTGCAGCGTGATAACCATCAGTAGCTCTCCAAAGCGGAACCATGCCGCGGCGAGGAATGGCGACCACCCGTGGGCCTGCTGGTCAGGCGCGTGGAGGAGGCGACCCGATGGATCCGGCCCCGCCCGTTAGCAGCGATGCGCGTGGTGCACGGCAGTGTGGACCGCTGGCCAGAGCCGCTGCGGCACGAGTCGCCTGGCCGTGTCGTGCGCCGTCCGTAGCGGAACAACTGAGCCGAACGTCGGGGCGCCGGCCGACACGGCGCCATCCTGGGCCGGCGTCCGCGCCGCAGTGTGTCACGAGCCGACGCCGCCCGTCACGTCACGTCACGTCACGCCGCGTCACGGACAGCGCCGCGGCCGCTCGCGCCGGCCGGCGGCCGCACGTCGTGCGGCGCCTCCGGCTATGGATTTTGACGGCGGCTGGGTGGCGATTATTATCATGCTGGCGGACACGCTGTGTGCCGGCCGTGTCGGCGTAATTGCCGCGCTGCGACCGGCGGGGGAGCCGATCGGAAGGGTGGTGGATGTGACCTCTCGGCCGGCAGGTGCGTCCCCTCTGGCCGGCGATCGATAAGCTAGCAGCGCCGAACGCCGCCGCCCGCAGTCGTTCACACCCGCCACGGCGGCGCTAATGAATATTTCTATTTGGTGTTGCCCACCGCTGGACGCAGGTGAGCCCGCGGCCGGAGGGTACGCGATGACTGAGGGAGCGACCCGCCCCTCCCCGCCCGTGCGGCTCCCCAGGGGAGGGGCCACCTGTCGGGCGCGCCCCTCCTAACCGCGCCTTTTTGTGACGGTTCGCTGAAGCGGTCGGTGCCCGCGCGGCTCTGTGGAGGCGATCGGAGAGCACGAAGGGAGCTGGTCGACCCTGTGGGGACGATCAGACAGTAGGGATAGAATTCGTCAGCCGTGAGGTGTGGTCAGACAGCAGGGAGAGGGTTGGTCGGCTGTGAGGTGTGGTCAGACAGCAGGGATAGGGTTGGTCGGCCGTGAGGTGTGATCAGACAGGAGGGATAGGGTTGGTCGGCCGTGAGGTGTGATCAGACAGGAGGGATAGGGTTGGTCGGCCGTGAGGTGTGGTCAGACAGCAGGGAGAGGGTTGGTCGGCCGTGAGGTGTGATCAGACAGCAGGGATAGGGTTGGTCGGCCGTGAGGTGTGGTCAGACAGGAGGGAGGGCTGATCGGCCGTGAGGTGTGATCAGACAGCAGGGAGAGGGTTGGTCGGCCGTGAGGTGTGATCAGACAGCAGGGAGAGGGTTGGTCGGCCGTGAGGTGTGATCAGACAGCAGGGAGAGGGTTGGTCGGCCGTGAGGTGTGATCAGACAGCAGGGAGAGAGCTGATCGGCCGTGAGGTGTGGTCAGACAGCAGGGAGAGGGTTGGTCGGCCGTGAGGTGTGGTCAGACAGCAGGGAGAGGGTTGGTCGGCCGTGAGGTGTGATCAGACAGCAGGGAGAGAGTTGATCGGCCGTGAGGTGTGATCAGACAGCAGGGAGAGGGTTGGTCGGCCGTGAGGTGTGGTCAGACAGCAGGGAGAGGGTTGGTCGGCCGTGAGGTGTGGTCAGACAGCAGGGAGAGGGTTGGTCGGCCGTGAGGTGTGGTCAGACAGCAGGGAGAGGGTTGGTCGGCCGTGAGGTGTGATCAGACAGCAGGGGGATGGTTGGTCGGTCGTGAGGTGTGATCAGACAGCAGGGGGATGGTTGGTCGGTCGTGAGGTGTGATCAGAAAGTAGGGGGAGGGTTGGTCGGTTGTGGGGTGTGGTCAGAAAGCAGGGGGAGGGTTGGTCGGCCGTGAGGTGTGGTCAGACAGCAGGGAGAGGGTTGGTCGGCCGTGAGGTGTGGTCAGACAGCGGGGAGAGAGTTGATCGGCCGAGGTGTGGCAGATTTCGTGATCCTCTGCACAAGCCTCCGTCTATATTTGAAGTGGTGGCCGAATAATCTCCTATGACGACTTGGTGCAGGAGACTAATTCGAAGTGACACATCAGGGCCTCACGTGGGCTCCCTCGAATGTTCTGTCGAAAGCCCCTGGTATTTCCACGGGTGCATCTGTAGACAGCGCCTTCTTGCTGCTTCACATGGACCTTCTCACTATTTGGCCTGCGTATGCTTTTTAAGTAATTAGAGTCCATGAACATGACGTTTCGTGGAACTTGGGTTCACGTGTTCGTGGGATTCCAATTCACCTGAAGCACTTTGGCGGATAATGCAGGTCCGGTAGCGTCAGCTCGCGACCTCGTGAGCACAGCTACCAGCTGACCATCGCAACCGAGGAAACCCACGCGAGCGTGTGAAGCGGTTCTGTCTCGTCTGGGCAGAACAATGGCCGCTGGCGGGGTATGTCTGCGGAACCAGCCGGCACGGCCAATCACGTGCGGCCGACTTCTTCTGCGTGGCCTAAGACCGGTTTCCCAGTTAATTGGGCAACAGTGGACGATTTAATCCATCAAAGTCTCCATTCCTCCCAGGGCTGTCGTGGCTCCATCAAGTAACTAATGTAGCTTTCGAAAGCAGCCACTTTCACTGCTGTCATTTTGTCGTCAAGAGCGATGCATTGACAGTAGGTGGGTTGTTATGAACAGTAGCGGCGCAGCAGTAGCCGTTCCTGGACATGCAGCCAGTGTATCAAGCCAGCAGTTGGTGGGCGGAGGACCACAATGAAAATATACGAAGACAGTGGTTGGACATAATATGCCAGTAACCAGAGGGGGCGGGGGGGAGGTTGTCATCATAGGGGGATATAGTAGTGAGGGAGTAAAGGTATCGATAGCCGACTGGCGGTAGCATTGGCCGGACAGTTTGCTAAATGGACAGGAAGTAGGACTGATTGATTGGAAAATATCAGTGGGCAGTGAAGAGTGGTAGTGGCCAAATGAAGGGTAGCAATATCACACAAGTGAATAGCAGTTGTTGAACTTACATCGCCAGTCGGACGTTTGGCCAGATGATAGCGGTGGCGCAGAGGCGGTTGCGATAGGCTGTCGTGTGACCGAGCGGACAACGTTCAACAGGGGGCCGGTGGTGACATGGTCCGTCTGGGGTGTATCGTAGCGCGGGCAGGAAAAGGTGGGAGCAAAACTGTGTCGCAGCGCTGGGAGGAAACTATTCTGAGCCACGTCAGGTGGAAGTGTCGGAACGTTCATTGTCTGCCGCATATCCGTCATATTTTAATAACAATCTGCGCAAAGCTTCACGCTAATCGCGGCCGCTATCTGAGTGCATGTTAGCTCAATTAGACCAACGTTTGGCGAATGAAGTCATTCAGTACTTCCGATCAGTTGTTTTGTGGAGGTATGTTTGATGGGCCATGCGCATCATACATGTAAGCGACGTGAAAACCCATCGGATCGCACTCATCATTAAACTCCCTCGAACAACGCGAAGCTCGCTGTTATTGTTCTCTTCTCCGTCGGCATTTATAATCATGGTGCAAGGCAAACCTCATTAACATGGACGGCCCTAAATACCTAGGCGATGGAATGAATTCTAAATGAATATTTCGAGCTTTTTACTGCTCAAAGCAAGTATTCCTTCGATGCGCAGTTGCCAAAAAGAAAACACTATTTTATTTTTGATGTACTTCAAGCGGTTGGAATTACCGATGGATTGGGCAGTAATTAGATGCGGTGCGGGTTTGGGTTGTAGTAGGAGTTGGTGCAATGCGGGTTATTCATGTGGCGGTAGTGAGTAACGACTTCCTGCAGTGCAAGTTTTGGACATAGTGCACCCTTGGGTGATCCGATGGTGGTTTTGATCACCTTGTTAAGCGCTTTTACAACACCTTACCCAGTGGACAGTGCATATAATTGATCGGTAAGCGGGTGCGGTGTAACCTGGTGGTTGATGGGTAATCAAGAACGTTTGTGATGTGATCCTTGACCATACCGGTCCATCACCACCGATTGGCCTCGTGCCGGACGGCATCGCGTTGGTCAGAGGAAGTTATATATTGTATTATTTAACAACACATTGAAATGCTAAGTCATAAATCGTCGTCAACCTCTTAGCCTTATGCCGATTGGTGGCGGGTGGATTCGGGTATCTTGACGGGTGTAGGATTCGAGCCTACGATATTACAGTCAGAAACCCCAGTGCCCTACTGACCGGGACCCCGTCACAGTCACAGACACGGTCAGCAGTCGGCATCTAGCGCAGAGGAGAACAGCCGCGTGCCAGAACCACCTCACCAGGCCAGAGCATATATTTTTATGGTTGCATGGTAGTTTGCCCAATCCAAACCTCCTCTGTTGGCATTTTCACGAGGAGCCAATGAATACTTTATTCCCGGCCTCCATGGAGCAGCATGAAAATCATCGAAGGCTCTTCGTTCTACCCACCCCCGATGCATCTTTAATCTGGGGAGCGATGAATTTTTAAGCGTGCAGTGCATATTTCATTCGCGGGAATAGTTAAGGCGGCGGTGAATAATTAATACCGATGCCATCCGAAGAAGAATTCGTATATGATGGAGCAGCGGGAACTATTATATATCGGACATACGATGATAAAGGGTCGCGTCTCCAGCGCTGGGAGGGCGGCAGCTGCCGCATTATCCACTGCGCCAGAGGAGGCAACACCGCGCCAGTTATGTCGACGACTGAATGACTCCGCCAGGTAGACGGCGCCGACGGCCGCACGCTGCGTCTTCCACTTGTCCACCGCTGAATACCGTCTGACGGCGCGCGATAAGGGTGCCCGATGACAACTGACGCGATATGGGTGCCCGATGATAACTGACGCGATATGGGTGCCCGATAACAACTGACGCGATATGGGTGCCCGATGACAACTGACGCAATATGGGTGCTCGATGACAACTGATGCGATATGGGTGCCCGATGACAACTGACGCGATATGGGTGCCCGATGACAACTGACGCGATATGGGTGCCCGATGACAACTGACGCGATATGGGTGCCCGATGACAACTGACGCGATATGGGTGCTCGATGCCTCCTGATATCGGAGCCCCGCTGACCGCGGTGCCATTGGGGGCCGCGTCTAAGCTGGCGGCAGGGGATTAACGCGCAGGTCCGGCCGTGCCTGCCAGCGCGGTAGCCGCCGTCCACTTGTCTGCCTCCCAGGCGACCCCGCCGATGGTGCGGCGGGGAAGGGAGGGGTGGGGCGTGGGAGGGGCAGGTGGCCATTAGCGGTGCCGACTGGTCGGCGGGCTCTCATCCGTCAGATTCACCGGCGGAATGTATGATAAGCGTGTGTCTGGCGGCAGGTGCGGGCACTAATCACACGTGGTAATTTGGCCGGCGGCCGCCCCGCCGCGCCGGCCGTCACGAACGTCGCCGCTGAAAATACACGGCGCGCCCGGCCGGCGTACACAGCCTCTAACCACCCGGCTATCCCGGCCGCCGGCCCCGGCGGTAACGATCAGTATGATTTGTTTGCTATTGGAGTTCGATATATAATGGGGAGCTGGACCGGGCCGCGTCTGACCGCGGGCGGGTCGCGACTTGTGACAAATTGCCGCTCCTGATGGCGCGCTCTGTCGCTGACCAGCCGCAGCCGCGTGCACGCGCCGTCCGCCAACTCCGGCACTGCCGGGGGAGGGGCGGCCCCCGCCGGCCGGAACTGCCATCAGTCAGGCTCGGTGCCTTCGGACGGTACACATCATAGCGGGAGCGCCGGGAGCGCACCAACACCGACTTTGAGCGCGTCTCTGTCACGTCTCCCAATCTCATCGGACGTGCATGCGGTTGCCGGCTGCCGGCGCCCGGATCTGCCGCTGTCGAATGGCCGCGGCGGGCCGGCGGCGCTTCCCAGTCGCAGTCGGTTACGCTGGTTGACCGTCGTATTCATGCATTCCCAATCGAGTTTGCACAGGACCATTCTTTCATAAATAGCCACTTGTGCCCGACAGCCGGTGCCAATCGGGCATTAAGCATTGATTCAGAGGTGCTAATCCACTAAGTGATTCATTCGTCGTTTCATATTTCAGCTCAGCATTCATATTACACGTCCATCACCTGTGGCGATGGGTTGGCTGTGGCTCTGACGGCCCGGCGTGCCTCTGCCCGGGCGGAGGGCTGCTCTGTCGCCGCGCTGTGCCGCACTGCAGCCGTGTCCTGCGGCACAGCGTACGAGGCCAGGCGGTGCTCGCCGTCGCAGAAGGAATGTGAAGCATACGGTGAATTATGCAGGGCCGTGGACGGTCGAGTTGTGCACGAAAACCTCGTCCAGCCAATTAAAACGGCTCCATATGTACACGCCATGCAGAGGACATCTGCCCGCCTAAGCTGCAGGCTGCAGCGCACGAACGTGGCGCCGACGCATCTGTCAACTTTTGTAGCGGTGAATGGGGGAACGGAGCTCGATATCGCGTTTGGGTCTATAACTTCCACAGTTAAGTGTTGCGTACTGCTGAGGTGTTTTGCTTATGGTTAGCTTTTAGATTATGCTTGAGTGTTCTATAAGGCGAACATTTTGATTATGAGACATAGGCATCAAACTAGAGTAAGTAATCTGGCTGAGCTCCTCCGCTATCCTATCTGCATTCAACAGTTTCTGTCAGCATTAGCACAGATAGGGGCATCGCTTTACACCATAGAGGGGAGATGTGCAAATTGGTTGAAGGTTTAACGAGCTGTTTTCGAGGCATGTGTTCAGCAAGTACTGGACTCCTAAGTCGTCCATAATTAGTGTGCAGGACCAAGGAATTGGGGTGATTGGACAAGCTTCAGGGGCTCTTATCCCCCTCCACATCTTGTTGTGAACGTTAACGAAGTCAGAAATAAAAACCCAGGTTGTACAACATTCCTCTTTCTAAACACTTACAGCTCTTGCTAACATAAATAATTGTGCTGTTGATATAATGTGCCAAACCAAATCTTCAATTTAGGACGTTACATCCAGTAGTATTTATTTAAATATGAGAGGAAAATCGGTATTAAATCTTGCAATTAAGCTCAAAACCTGTAGTACGAGGACATTGCTTATCGAGCATTGCAGGAAATGGTTTCATAATGTGAAGTATGAGGTGCGTGGTACGACATAATATAGCAATAACCGAAATGCATACGTCAGGCTCGTGTTTTATTTTTGTCGCAAATGGGATGTCGTGCAAATAGGATCTTGGTTTTTTTGTAATGTGCTTAGTTAAAGGAAAAGTTCAGGATATCAATTTAGCTTGCATAAATTATTTTATTTTATGTTGTAATGCCGTAGATGTACTCTCTACGTGTCAACAACATTCTTCTCCAGTGAGGGTGCACCGATTGTAATGTGTCTCCGCAATCCGTTTCCGAATAGGCTTTGACTTCGTGTTGCATAGGAAGTACACATCAGTCTGCATATCAACTCAGTCCAAGCTTCATTGTAAAATCCGAATGCTTGCATAATCTTCAGGGAATTTATTGTTCACACAAGAATGTAAATGCACATTTAAGCGTTCAGTCATGACCACCGTTTCGACACGTCAAGCACAGCTTAATTAAAACGTCAACTGACACCAGGTGACGTCACTGTTTTGAAAGTTCTTAACACCGCGCCGTCGGGTCCCTCTGCGCCTGGTCTCATGGGTTTTCAGCACGGATGTCTGCGCCTCGTACGCGTACCATGAAGTTGCGTCGCCCAACGCCTCTGGCCTGGCTCTGTCTCGGCACACAGCGGGGCGTGGTGACCTGGAGCGGTTTCGGGGTCGACAGTTGAGTTTGAGTTTGTGTTGCGGTGCGGTCCGAGCGCTGGGGGAGGGGGCGGCGCGGGCGCGGTCGTTCTTCGGGTGCTGGGGGGGGGCTGTGCGGACACTGCCGTTCTCCAGGCACTGAGGGGCCGGTGCGGGTACGTCCGTTCTCCAGGCACTGAGGGGCCGGCGCGGGCGCGGTTGTTCTCCGGGTGCTGGGGGGCCGGTGCGGGTACGTCCGTTCTCCAGGCACTGAGGGGCCGGCGCGGGCGCGGTTGTTCTCCGGGTACTGGGGGGCCGGTGCGGGTGCGGTCGTTCTCCGGGTGCTGGGTGGCCGGTGCGAGCGCGGTCGTTCTCCGGGTTCTGGGAGGCCGGTGCGGGCGCGGTCGTTCTCCGGGTGCTGGGGGGCCGGTGCGGGTGCGGTCGTTCTCCGGGTGCTGGGGGGCCGGTGCGGGGCTGGCGGTGCGGGCGCGGCGTTCTCCGGGTGCTGGGAGGCCGGTGCGGGCGAAGCGATCGCCGGTGCTGGAGGCCCGGACCGTTTCCGGGCGCTGGGGGGCCGGGGCAAGCACGGCCGTTTTCCGCAGCCGTCGTGGACCGGCACGGTGTGTGGGCGCCTGCCAACAGAACGAAGCCGGCCCGACTGGTCTGATTGATCAGTGACGGTGGAAAGGCATGGTGGTACTAAATTGAAGGACTAATTGTATTCTGCTATAAAACAAATTGACCTTGGAGGAAAATTAGCTGGAATAGATTTGTTTTATATTCAGATCGTCGATGCGCCTGCATTTACTCCGCTTCTTAGTAGTGTGGGGTAGGGCGTAGTGCAAGCATTGAATATCCACAGAGTGTGTGTGCGTGTGTGTAGGTTGGCAAACGGTAGCCAATCTCCAATTTTATATTTGAAGCAGCATAGCTTGTGCTACATGAAGATAAGTAAATTCCCTTCCCTCACTAAGAGATCGTGTCCAGGTATTTGTGTGCACCTGTGCATCTGCGGTACTAGGGTATTTTTCTGTCAACTCAGAAATATTTGCGATTAGACTAGCAGTATTGAATGAATAATTGCCGACTGGCTTTAACTTTGCATCTCATCATTTAATCAGCTGTCTAACCAGCTGTTGGTGCGCAAGATATCGACTGAGACCCGGTCGCCTGCATGCAGTATCGGTAGAACTCTACACAAATCCTGTCTCCGAAGCTCACTTCTTCCCTACACGTAGGTTTATGCGATGGTGTCGTGGCGTTCAATTTGCGACGACCTTTACTGATTTGACTAACAGCTGACCAGAGCCAGTACACGCAAGGATGGGCTGACAACCCATCATGACTGTATTGCATATTCAAGCTACGCAAATAGCGAACTATTGCCCCTTTAGCGCGGCTGTGACTGACAAGGAGCGGGACGTTCTTTTTTCATGCAGGGCTTCTGCTCGGTCTCCCACCGACACACCGCCAAGTATTAACCAGGTCGTGTATGTCGTCTAGTTCCTGATGTTTCCCTCTTGCACCATAATCCTTCACCCGATGGCATGTGGTGAGCAATAAACGCCAGCTGTGAATATATATTACTGGGTTTGACATTGTTTGTGTTATTTTACATCGCATTGTCGAACGGTGATGGGACGAAGTGAGGTTTTATGGCGCCGCTCTGCTTGCGTTATGGCTGTTTTTTCTTCCGGGCGAGACAGACGCTGTCAGTTAACCTCGGCGATAACGTTCAATCGAACGCAGCAACAGTAGCGGGCGTAGCAAGTCCGTCGATAAAAACTCACTTTTATATTTCGAATTCCATTACCGTGTCTGTGAGCTCTTCTTCCCAATGGAGCAGCAGATTGGTTAATCACACAATACTTTTCATGGCCAAATACAAAATAGTCTGTCGAAACTCGCGATGACGTGGCCGAATCACACGCTTAATTGCAATGAGTTGCATCTCTTCGAAAAGGACATCTTCATTCACTCGCAATGCAATTATCATATGACAACGCCCAGTTACATAAAACTTCTTAGTGTTTGACGGGTGAAAATCTGGTGATTGGCATTTCATGGTATGCTGCATAAACTACATAATCACAATTTCCAATAATTTCTAGGCCACGTCAACATTTTTTTTTTGGTATACAAATGGGACAAATTACGTCAAATTCTTGCATCATGAGATGCAATCGTTGACCAGAAAAGAACGATAAATGCATACGAGTGCGTAATCTGAAGGCTAATAGCTTATTTGTGTTGCCAGCACTGGCCGTCGCGGTCGAACGTTTTATAGCCCTCCCGCATCAGGCTGGGCATGGCCGCTCATGGAAACTAGAAATCACATTGGCGACCGTGGTAAAGCCAGACAGATACAAGCCAGTTCATTCCAGAATAAAAACACTTCCAACCTTATTCGTACATTAAGTGGATCGGCTTATGCTAGATACTTTATTCACGGCAATATGCAATGAGAGTTAGTCAAGATATTGCACAGCATTAATATTGACCACATCGGTACTAAAATACCAGAGTCACTGATTGATGTGGGTGTTTTCTTCTCATTGTATCAACTTAAATTACTGTAAGAAGACGTAATACATGATTGAGAGGAAGTAGAACGTAGTCATCTGAATACAAATTGATATATTTTTTAATATTGCTACCAATTTTCAATCGGATCGTTCGACAGTGGCTGCTATTCTGGTCAGCCGATGTCATGGCGCGATGCCGCGATATTTTCTCAAGGCATAGTGTAGTGGCTCGGGGAATTGTGGCATGGACGCATCGATTTTCAGGTCCTATCTTGCCAATCTTCTATTGCCTGATAAGCGGTGAAATCAATAGGAGCATGTTTAGGTCTTCTTTGAAGTTATAAATCGTGCGTTTGGAAAATTTATGTCAGTGATGTGTTTGAGCTATTACCCACCATATTTCATGATCTGCTATTGTCAGCAATTAACATGACAGATGTGGTGGAAATATTTAGATAAGCGCCTTTAGATTTTTGGATTCTTAAATTTTTCAAATCTAATATGTACCAATAAGCGTAGTTCTAAGCTTCAGTATTAGTGGGACTCTGGCCATCTGGATTTCCCCTCAACGCTTTCTCTGACTTTTGTATCCAAAATTTTGCGTTAGCCATATTCATAGACTGTTTTCTGCGTACAGAGCTTTTCTAGCCATTGTTGGTATCCTTCAGTACATTTAGTCTCCTGTTTGCTTATTTAACTTCTAAGAAGTAGCAAAATGCTTAATGCGATGTTCCCAAAATGCGAAAGTCTGCCCATCATGTGCCTGTACATCCAGTTTTGAGCTGCCATTCAGCATTTGCGATTCTGCATGTTGATGTGCGCAGTCTGAAAAATGATAAGGCAGCTGACTTGGACAGAATTCCTCCGGTAGAGATGTACGCAGGCGCTTTTCAGTGCTCGCATCTGTACTGTTGCCAAATCATGAACATGTAGGTTTTGTTGAACCACCGCCATAGCCACCATGTGTTGGACCACAGCCACCTGCTGGCAGATCGTGCGCATTGTTCGAATTGCTAGGTCAGACAATTGCACACGTTCCACAAACATTCAATAAAAAGTACTCGCGCGTGTTGTACTTGTCAAAAATCGCTTTACAACTAGCGTGCACCAAGCTGATGGCTCACCTGGGCAATACAAATACCCTAGATCCGGCATTGAGCAAGGATATCGACCGGCTTCCCAGGCCACGACCGGTTCGATCGGTTTGCGCATTACACGATGCCCTCGGATCACTGAGTGACAGTACTGACATCGATCGTATGTCGCACGATGCCCTCAGATCACTGAGTGACAGCACTGGCATCGATCGTATGTCGCACGATGCCCTCGGATCACTGAGTGACAGCAGTGATACAGATCGTATGTCGCACGATGCCCTCGGATCACTGAGTGACAGCAGTGATACAGATCGTATGTCGCACGATGCCCTCGGATCACTGAGTGACAGCAGTGATACAGTATCGTATGTCGCACGATGCCCTCGGATCACTGAGTGACAGCATGATACAGATCGTATGTCGCACGATGCCCTCGGATCACTGAGTGACAGCAGTGATACAGATCGTATGTCGCACGATGCCCTCGGATCACTGAGTGACAGCAGTGACATTGTTCGTATGTCGCACGATGTCCTCGGATCACTGAGTGACAGCACTGATATAGATCGTATGTCGCACGATGCCCTCGGATCACTGGGTGACAGCACTGACATTGATCGTATGTCGCACGATGCCCTCGGATCACTGGGTGACAGCACTGACATCGATCGTATGTCCCACGATGCCCTCAGATCACTGAGTGACAGCACTGGCATCGCTCGTATGTCGCACGATGCCCTCGGATCACTGGGTGACAGCACTGACATCGATCGTATGTCGCACGATGCCCTCAGATCACTGAGTGACAGCACTGGCATCGATCGTATGTCGCACGATGCCCTCGGATCACTGGGTGACAGCACTGACATCGATCGTATGCCGCACGATGCCCTCGGATCACTGAGTGACAGCACTGACATCGATCGTATGTCGCACGATGCCCTCGGATCACTGGGTGACAGCACTGACATCGATCGTATGTCGCACGATGCCCTCGGATCACTGAGTGACAGCACTGGCATGATCGTATGTCGCAAATACTGGTGACAGCACTGACATCGATCGAGATGCCCTCGGATCACTGAGTGACAGCACTGACATCGATCTATGTCCACGATGCCCTCGGATCACTGGTGACAGCACTGACATCGATCGTATGTCGCACGATGCCCTCGGATCACTGAGTGACAGCAGTGATATAGATCGTATGTCGCACGATGCCCTCGGATCACTGAGTGACAGCAGTGATATAGATCGTATGTCGCACGATGCCCTCGGATCACTGAGTGACAGCACTGATATAGATCGTATGTCGCACGATGCCCTCGGATCACTGAGCGACAGCACTGATATAGATCGTATGTCGCACGATGTCCTCGAATCACTGAATGACAGCAGTGATATAGATCGTATGTCGCACGATGCCCTCGGATCACTGAATGACAGCACTGATATAGATCGTATGTCGCACGATGCCCTCGGATCACTGAGTAACAGCAGTGACATTGATCGTATGTCGCACGATGCCCTCGGATCACTGAGTGACAGCACTGACATTGATCGTATGTCGCACGATGCCCTCGGATCACTGAGCGACAGCACTGATATAGATCGTATGTCGCACGATGTCCTCGGATCACTGAGCGACAGCATTGGCATCGATCGTCTGCCGCCGATAACGACGATTAACCTCGGCAAGGTGTTCGATGGTGAGTGCCGTGGTGTCCTTCCCGAAAAGCTACTGTGGTACGGCATCTTATCACACTTGTTGTCAGCTGCCCACGTGAAGAAATGCAATTTATGCAAGGTGTGAGGCAGCCCCTAAGAGCTGACTTGCTTACCCGTGTTTGTCCTAACGAGGTAAGCACTCCGGTCACGAAGCTGTGGCCAATGCTGTGTGTGCATCTATATCAGGCCAATGCTGTGTGTGCAGTGAGTCGTTCCCCAGTTGTGGACACGTGCCAACAAGGTGCCAGTGAAAAATTAAGGTGCAAATACCCGTCCGCAAACCTACCAGTCTGTGTCGCTGCTGCTTTTACTAAGCAAGGTTTCATTCAGCGCCATATATTTATCTGCACGCCGCCACTTGCGACCTGCTCTCTTCGAGCCGGAGTGCAGGTTCTTATCCGGTCGCCCATGCGCCACTAACCTGAGTACCTTCCTAAGTAAGGTCTTGAGTAGTCTATCGGCTGGCTCCCAGACAGATGCAATTTATGCCGGCTACAGTTGCATTTTCAGAGTGTGAATTAGACATTATTCCGGTAAAACATAACAGCAACTAAACCATATATCCGATGCAGCATTTTCTCTACTAAAGTGATATCAATCTAGAACAGTACAGCGAATAGTTGTGAGAGGTCGGTGTCCCGCCTGCATTAACCCTAGCATATGCTGGTGCTCCAAGAAGCAGATTGCTCTTGACTTCGTTTGCTCTTCCCTTGCTTTATTATTAATTGATGATTTGCTGGATATGTTCAAGGTAGCCAGCTTGATGTGCACAGACGATGTCGAGGTATTCGGCCGGGTGGGAGTTCGGAGTGCCGTGCTGCATCTTCAGTCTCAGCTTAATCAGCTGCGTGAGCGTTCAGAGAAGTGAAGCCGGAAATTGGACCCCTCAAAGTGCATGGTGCTCACACTGCCAAACTTCGCCTCTGCCCAGTACAGTGGCGCAGTATGAGATCGATAGCAGTCATGTACGTCTATGTACGATGACACGACTACGTCATGCATGTTGGCCGTGCGTCGGTCATGCGAGACTTGACGCACGCCTAAGTGAACAGCTAACTTCTGGTGTTCATGTTATTGAGATAGTCAGTATGGCAAACATGGCCCTGGGATAATTGATGCTATCTTTTCAGGCCGGGAAAAGAGGCAGGTAGCTACGTAAGTGGAGCCAAAAGGCGATAATTAGTGCGTGCCGTGCGAGTGGAAAAGCTGCCTTGGAATACTGTTGTGGCGTATGCGGGGAGGGGGAGCAGGCGCAGACGTACATGTACCGACTAGAGCGGGCGCAACACAATTTTTGGTATGGCTCTGTGGTCGTCGCCGCCTCACTAATGTTCCCGAGAAATGCAGTCAGTTGGTGCAGCACTTTTTAATGGCCACACATCAGTCACGACGTCAGCGGGACGACTTAGTGCGGTTGCGTAATGTTCATCGTCACGTGATAAACTCGTATCCTCTTGGCTGCCTTTCTAAAGCTGTCCCAGGCCGCACTAGTCGCGCAAGTATGCATTTCACGGCCCATTCGACCGAGTGAACACTTAAATCAAGCGTGTTCATCACAATAGCGAGAATATGCAATGCGCTCTAAGACAAGAACAGATCTGTTGACCCCTGGAATCTCACAGCACCACAGCTCAAGAAATGTGTTCCAAGTGCAAGTTGAGGAAAAATCGGAAGGCTACCCGTGAAAAGAATGTGTAAGGAATATTGATATGTTTTATCCGTGCTGTGTATTGCAAGAAGTATTGGCCTGTGTTTTCCTTACGATGGCCTCATTGACAGTTAAGCGAAATTGATTTTTGTATTAGGTGGTTGTATGCATTTAGCTGTTACATTCATAATCGTAACCTTCCTAAGTAAATGCCACCTTTGTAGCCACAAAATACAGTTTTGGTGTGGTTGGCATGCCGGAAACCTCATATGCTCTTTTCTTAAATTGCGTGGATGAACTCGACCTTCTTTTGTCACTCGGTGGCCGTGTTCCATAGCCTAGGTGCAGAAGGAAGTAATGCATTTTATGGCGAAATGTCCTATTTCTTCATGTTTCTTGGGTCCCTGGATGTGCAGTTGACGTTGTTGCTTCGTACATTGGAGGTGATATTTTGAGCATAGTCTGGTATGTTACTTTTACGGGTGGAAAATATTAAGTTATGGATGATGAATGAATGAGTGAAGACATATTAATTGATGGATTTTACGGTGAGTGTCCGAACAATTCCATCCTACATCCTTCCTTAGTATTATTTTTCCGGCGATGTTCCAAGATGCACATCAGTAATCAGCCTGGCAGCCCGAGTCTGCAGTCGTTCTGGTCTGAGCCTGTCGTGTGTCGTGATCGGTCCGTCGCAAATGTCATCGCAGGAGTCAAAGTTAGGTCGCACATAAGTCGCGCAAATTTGGTTGCGAATTGTTCTCGGCCTAGATATACTTTTAAAACAATTTAGAAGGGGCTTCTGCAATTATGAAGGCTGTCATTTTTAGAAGCTGAGCAGGTGGTTCATCGGCGCGTGAGGATGTATTCTAGTTCATGGAATTTCGCATACCGAGCACATCAAATTCAGTTACGGTGATTTGATGCAGTATCAGCTAAGGTGATTCTTGTCCGTTGACTATAAAGACATAAAGACATCAAAGATTAGTGCAACTATGAGCCACAAGGGTCTTTCTTGGTTGCACTCTGTACACTGAACCAGTTGCCCACCAAATCTGTCAATCAGCCCTCCCTGTAATACTGAAAAGCAAGCCCTCTATTCTTATAATGATTGTCTATGCTGTTTTTGAAGATGTTCAATGTGCTGCTACTGACAATGTTTTCTGGCAGCTGGTTCCAGTGTTCTACTACAATGTTGGTAGTAGAACACTCCTAGTATAGAACCTCGACTAGTATGGTGGGTACGGTTGCTTCATGAGTCTGTGCCTGTGAAGTAAGATAAGTGTTGAGAAGTGTTGCCTTCTCTTTGTATGTTTCTAGTAGAGGCAATTAGGGAGGTATATTTTGATCCGGAATTTCGTCTATCATCTTCGAAATCATTTGGTAGTTCTTGTCTGGGTTTAATTTGTTTTCTAAGAGAAGCATCGCCAGCGTGAACATGTGCTGTTGTTTTAGATGCCTTGTCAGTTTAGTTGCTGTGTGTCTGTGGTATCACCATCGGTCAGTCTTGCTTGGCCTGAAGAGTTTTAGTACGTTTAAAGGAATGGTCGCGCTTAAAGGGATATTAGTCTTTTCAGGCCTTTTGTCACCCAAGGTTTGTTATTTTGTTTCGTACACACGGTTTTGGCAGGAATGGTTAGCTTCCACGAGCTTAAAAGCATATAAGTGAATTGCTGGAATGCCAAGTCTCTGTCGCTTTCAATATCTTGTTAGTTTGTTCGAACCATAGTTTCTGCATGCCTTCTGGTGTATGTCTTCCTGTAGTTCCATATGGTTTTGCATTGCTTGGACCCGGTAGAATGTGGCGTCTAGAGATAAGAGAAGAAGAAAACGCCCCGAGTTTTCGAAAAATGACAAGACTTCACCATGTTGGAACAAAGCATCGCTTTGAATAAAGCAAGGGTTCCTTAATTTTTTTTAGCATCCCATGATGTCCTTGTTTGCTCGCGTATCACTATCAGTAGTATTTTCCAGGTACATATTTCTCGCATTAAAATCCCCGAATATTATTATGCTTATGGGATTGTGTGGTTCGGCTAAGCTAACGTTCTCGGACAAATTTCCCAGAAATTATCTCAGTTTTCCAGCGTTACAACTTGGCGGTAGACATGTGCAGCAAATCACTATTGTTCCTTTTGGTGTTTTTACGTTGGCCCACATCATTCGTCTTCTTCCACTTCGAGTTTCCCAAGCCTCGTAATGGGCAGTGATGAGCGGTGGTAAAGAGCTACTCTTCCACCTTGCTTAGTCCTATGTCAAGTAAAAGGTGCATGTAAATTTGACACACTAAATTCTATGATGAATGCTAAAACCTCGAAGAGTTCATTTGCATTTGGTATTTGAGGCAAGTTGTCCATGAAAGGCATCAGAAAATTATGGCCGCCGGGAAGCGCTGCGATGCATATGTTTTGTGCTTTATTTTCACCCAGCTTGTGCCATCCAACCATGGTTCCGTCCCTCATAGTACATGTGACAAGGGTTGCGCAATCATAGAGTGTACTTTTACCGTGCACCGTGCAACCGGCGTGACCACAGTCTGCGAGGGACACCGATGACGCGCGGAAAACCAACTGGGGACATCCTCTGGGTTTGGTCAGTGCGTACTCTCCGGCATCTCGGCCCTGTCTGTGTTTGCAAATGGGGAGGATCAATTATTTATGTCCCAGGTTATTACTTTTTTTCTAAATCGTGCAGGAGGATGGGAATTGGAGATGAGTTATGGTACTGGTAGTTGTGTTCTGCGGGGATCCCTTTAGGATGGACGTTATGTCTTAGATTGCGCCTATAAATGGGTAATTATAATAGTGGCGGGTGTACCTGACCCAGTACCGGTCATCGGGTACGTGATGTTCCAGAGATGGGGCATGTTGCGTAATGGTGTCGATAGTTTCATCAAAACTCAGGATATGGCGTTGATTACGGGGTTTCAGTTGTTTATCTTCTTATATGACATCTTTCCTTCAATGGCTGAACCCAAATTGGTCCGATGGCTCTTATTAAGCTTTGCCCTTTATTCCATTGATGTCATTTATGATCGTGACGCACCCTGGAATTGACTGCGACGGAAAATTCAACATGACTGATACCCAGCAATGGACGCGCATTGTGTAGTCATATCGCGTACCGACCGCGTAGAGTGCGATGCGTCACTCTATGCGGATCCGACCCATTTCGTCCATTCCGTCGCGTGGAAAGCCAGCGGTGGGATATGCGCGCCCCTCCAGTCGTCCACACCTCCCCTCAAATCAGCCCCGGCAGCTACAGATGCGCGCCGAGTCGTCGGCAATATGGCTTGAGCGTCACCCGAAGCCGCCGGTCGGCCACCAATCAATATGGTGCCACCGATGTGGCAGCACAGATTCCCGGATCGCGCTCTTAGCGGCGGCCGCCGCCGCCGACCTCGCATCCGGCTGCGAGCGCTCTCCTGATTGGTTTGCGCTCGACCAATAAGCGGCATAAATTTTTCATCGCGTCATAACGGAGTCAGTTGTGTCAAATGAGACGGCTGTGGGGCACATGTGAAGACATCGGGCGGGCGCCATCTGCTGAATAATTGAAGCGCGGCTTGCACGGACGCGCGCCGCCGCCGGCCGACCCCATGATAAAAGTCTCATCCTGTCGACTGCCACGTGTGATGAGGGGGAGAAGGGTGAGGGGTCGCTCGTCACCCGCCGCACGTCAGCCGCGTTGGACGTGACAGCTTCGTGGGCGGCCGGCCGGGCCGGACGGCGCTAGCCAAAACAGTTCAGGTGAACAACAAGCGCATCCGATGACCACGGGGAGTGACAGTCGCCGTCTGTGTCACCATCCACGGGGAGTGACAGTCGCCGTCTGTGTCACCATCCATGGGGAGTGACAGTCGCCGTCTGTGTCACCATCCACGGGGAGTGACAGTCCCCGCCTGTGTCACCATCCACGGGGAGTGACAGTCCCCGCCTGTGTCACCATCCACGGGGAGTGACAGTCCCTGTTACATTTCCCTTACTCGGCCATCCGGTATCGATAATGGATGCGTTAAGTGCATGCCGATATATTTGTTTCTTATGAATAAATTGTCCCTCTTACAGACACATAACTCCTAAATCATCTTAGTGAGGACCCCAATCACTTGCTTGCTGGCTTCCTTGCTTCCAGCACCCTGTTGTAGAAAATGTAGATGTACATAAATCATCGTAGTCTGCCAGCACAATTTGTTTGGCCCGGACAGAACCGGACTGTTCAGGTACCAAGAGAGGATGTCGTGCTCGTGGTGGTATAGTATTGTACTCTTGGGGCTTGTTGACGAATATTTGGAACTGCGTAAAGGCCGTTACAAAGGCCTGCGTGAGGCACCGTCCAGAAACAGGAGTGCGGAGAGGAGAGAGCGACCACATCAGGCCCTGCGTGTTGGGTGCTCAGCTAAACTTAGCAGTATTCTATGACTCAAAGATCACGATTATGTTAACTATTCGTGTCCCCTTCACAGCGAAAATCGTACCGCAAAATTAAATGCGAAATTGTCTCTGTGGCCTCTCATCTCCTGTGGAAATACTTGCTCCAATGGGCAGCGGAACATGGGGAAGCGGAGGAAGCTGCGAGGGCTTGAGTGGAGGCTGGGGTGTTATTTTCCCACCGCTGCCAGCTCGGAATACCAATTCCTGAGGCTTATTTGCGAATGCGATATACCATGCCCAAAAATCCCTTCGCCATTGCACCGCAACGTGTTGGGGCTCACTTGAAGCTTGAAGCTATATTCAATGAAGGGTTTTGAGAGCATGGATGAAAGGTTTTGTGATAAGCACAACGTGAATGCTTCCAAATATGGTTAATCCACAATGGATCCATCATAGAAGAGAGCGATGTTCCGTAAGGCCGACAGGTGTGCTTTTCTGTCCCACGTCCCTATATGCATTGTTATATCCTCTTTATACACTGCCCCACATACGAGAATTAAAAGGCGACACTGATGACCGGCTTGAAAGCTCCGGTTTGCTACTTCGTTTTAGATGATGGGCGTGCGAAGGTATATTATCCTACAAGTATTATATCATACTATATGAGGTGTGCCTATCTAGCACCATTCAACTGGTATTGCATATTACACTCCACAATTCCAACTCCTCCAATCATTCCCCATTGTGGTACCTTAGCAAATCTCATCAGTATCACACACCCGAAAGTCGATGCTGAATCCACTGCTAGGCACACCTTATATAGTATGATATAATACTTGTAGGATAATATACCTGATATATTATCCTACAAGCATTACAGGTGTCAATTTATCAACTTATCAGATGATCAAAAACAAATTAAAACTCCATCCACGCCCGCCCAATGGGGTATGTACAATACACACCCACTTAGCATTGATAGCATCCCATCCACCACCACTTAAAACTCAAAAATAAGATTTTACAACCTAAAATAGTTGTCCATTCTATGTTCAAATACATTCAGTGCGGGACTTCCCACAACATCAGTAGGCAGATTATTCCACTGATCAACAATCCTTCGACTGAAGAACTGTTGTCGTTTAACTCTCCTACATCTTCATTTGTCTAACCTGAATTGATGACCATTTTTCTTCAGCAGAAGCAGAGTGCCATCCGATAGATATTTTTGATGTTAAAGAGAGGGTTACGTTAATCCGGCTTATGTGGCATCCGGTTATATAAAAAAGCAAGAGAGGAAAGATGAGACGCCGACAAACAAAGATCGTAGCGTAAAGGGCCGATGCATACTTAACATACTAGGTTCATGTAGACATATATGCATACAAATTGCATACAAATCAGAAAGCACTTGAAGGGTGGGCAGTTTCTTAGCTTACGAACACGCTCCACTACCCAACAGCGGCCTGAAACAAAGCGGAGGCCCGGCGCCCAGGGCGAGTCGTGGGCGTTGGACCCGACCTTACTCGTATATGTATAGGTGTATGTTTGGTAAAGCTTGGAAAAACCCTGAGAAGGGGAAAACCAAGCCGCTCAGAAAACCTGTAAGTAAAAACCGAGCGCAATCTAAAAAGAAATCCGTCCGTGTTAGCTAAATTGGACCTGTTCCTGCCTACCTAGTGTGAAATAACCTATAGGTAGGTGTTTTACGACGTCGGAGAGGAAGACGTGTGTAACGAAGTCATATAGCTAACGAAGAGTGCAACGCGTGTCATATAACTTTTAGCCTCACATCAAATCAGCTTGAACCAGGTAACGTGTGACAGAGAAATCAGATTAGTTCGGAAAGTTTAGTGTCGCGTAAAAAAGCGGAGAAGTAGCTCGAGGAGTACCGGGTGCTCATCCCCGTGGAGAACCCGAAGCGAAATTTGTGTATGGATGTTGTAGAAATACTGGAGAATAGTACGACGATGAGGAGCAAATGCTGGACAGGTAAGTGAAATATGGGTGACAGTAATGCGAACTCGACATGCCATACAAAGTGAAGGGCGGCGTGTTCGATGGAAAATATAATTGTGTGTCAACTTGGTGTGTCCGAGGCGAAGTCTGGCGAGTACCACACCGTTTAAATGGAAGTGCTGGCGGGAACAGGGCCAGTTGGAGAGTGTGGGCTTGATGGCGTTTAGGTGTGTGGTGTCGTGTGACCAGCAGGCCTGGAAGATATTTGTAAAATAACATATTTGCTACAGAATGGAGATCCCCTGGTGGCACAATCATTCGAGGGAGGTCAATTGCTGCCCAGACAAGACCGTCTGTTCGCTCGTCGCCCAGGATGCCCCTATGTCCGGGGATCTAGATGAGGGTGAGCTGAAGGTGTTCGTGATTGTGATGGTAGAGTTGTCGGATAGCGTGGAGTGTGGGGTTCGTGGTGTTGTGTATGGCCGCAAGGGCGTCAATGGAGAAGCGTGAATCTGTGTAGATAGCAGTAGGGATGGTGACGTGTCGTGCAATGTGTTGAAGGCAAGTGAGTATGGCGCCTAATTCTGCTGTGTATGCCAAATAAGCTATAATTGTTAATTTAGTTTCGCCAGTGTCGGGCCCGTCGCACCAGGCGGCTCCCGTACCATTGCTGGTACGGGAGCTGTCATTGTAGAGGAATGCCTGTTGTGGGTGATCGTCTTAATATTTGGAAAAGAATAATGTCTTGGGCGTCGATGGGAGAGAGTAGGGTTTTGCTGTGCCTAAAAGAGATACTCGAGTTTCGGGTGTTTCATGTGCCAAAATTGGAGAAGGGGTGGGGAGGAAATTTGCTCGGGTTTACATCGAAATGTCGAGATATATACGTCGAGATACATACAGATGTGAGAGCCTGCTTCATGTGAATAGCAATGCTGTATTTATTTTTGTTTTTGGAGCGCCGAACATGGATTTAGACCATGCGACATTGGAGGGGTGATTTAGCTGTGTTGTTGTCCTGAAGTGGTATCTAACGAGTTGTAGTGTTCTGCGGTGTTGTAGGCTAGGAAGATTGACCTCACCCCGGAGACTGGTGGTAAGTGTGGTGCGATGTGCTCCGGTGATAAGGCGGAGTGTGTGGTCTTGTTTGCACTCTAGTGATTTGGTGAGTGGGGGATATATGATCGAAGATAAACGCATCGTATTCCACGATTGGACGAACCAGGGCAGATTGTATTTTGGTAGAGAGTAGCCCTCCACCCCAGTCGCGACCAGGACGTAGCGCAGAAGGTTCAGGCGCACAGGGCAGTGCTGTTTAATATAGGAAGCGTGGAGGCTAAAAGGAGTCCTTGGTCGAGGATAATTCCGAGATATTTGAAGGAGGTTTGGAAGGGGATAATTTGATCGCGATAGCGAAGCCGTGTATGCAGTAGTGTATAACTAAGAACCCGAGAATAAACATTGTGTCCGATTTAGTGGTGGAGATCTGTAGCTCACAGAGCGAGCACCATGCATCAATGCGATTCAGGACGAGTTGTACGAAGTGGTTAGCTGTGTATGTTGAGGGATGGGTGCACCAGATCGCAAAATCATCGGCATAGAAATGATATTTTAGATAGGGAGAAATCAGGGGAAGTTGGTGTAAAGCATCGTTGATCATAATGAGAAATATGGCTGGGGATAGGACGGTGCCTTGCGGGACGCCTATATTGAGTGTGAGGTCGGAAATAGACGTTGCCGCAACGGACGAAGAAGGAGAGGTTTTCGAGAAAGTTGGCGATGAAAGTGGCCATTCTGCCCTTGCTGGCAATCCAGTGTAATTTCATTAGAAGGGCAGAACTGTGTACTTTATTGAACGCGAATTTTAGGTTTAGAAAGGTCTAAATTAAATATCCCTATATGATAGCCTAAATAGAAGGGCATCATTCAGATTGACCTAATTTAGTCATTTAATAATTTGATACATTTTAATCATATCACCCCTTAATCCTATACTAGAGTGAGTGCATATATAATGCCATAAGTCACTTCTCCATATTCTAGGTTATCTAGTCCACTGATGAGTCTAGTGGCTTACCGTTGTCCTCTTTCTAGCATATCTATATATTTTTCTAGGTAGGTGCTCCATGCCTGTACATAATATTCTAAACGGGGTCGCACATAGGCCAAGTACAGCATTTACATCACTTCTTTGCTCTTACACCTCACACTTCCATGGATGATTCTCAGCAATCTGATTGCCCTTTACCTAGCTGAGACACACTGTTTTTATACTTTAAGATCATTTGAAACTAACACACCTGAATCTCTTTTCTCTTTAACAACATCCAATTTCCTATCTCCCATTGAATATGTGAAAGTATTATCTCCAGACCCAAGATGTCCTTGATCAGCCCACATTTTTATGTCCTCCATGACTAGTTGAATATTACTAGATTGCTCACTACTGCTAGCCACTTCTACCAATTTGGTGTCAGCAATTTTGAACGCCGTATTCCTCAGCCCTACCTCAATGCTACTCACAAAGATAATGAAGAGAAGTGGCCCTAGAACAGAGCCCTGTGACAATCCACTTAGAAACAGCCTTCCATTCAGATTTACATCAATTTAACGCCACCCTTTGTTTCCTTTTCCTTAACCATGCTTAAACCCAACTTAGAGCCTTTCCATCAATCCAAAGCTGTTCTAGTTGCTGAATTAGACGCACATGTGGGACTTTATGAAGAGCTTTGGTATAGGCTAAGTACACTGCATCCATCCTGCTTTGGTTGTCTATTTCTTTAGAACACATACTCCATACACTCCAATAGGTTAGTTAAACAAGATCTTTGAGATCGATATCATGCTGGGTATGCCTTAGAAGGTTGTGCCTATCTAAATGAGTCTGAATATTCCATTTGACGATTCTTTATAGTACCTTTGAAACTATTGAGGTTGAACTGACTGGCCTGTGATTTCCACACACTACAAATTTTCCTTCTTTAAATCGATGCTACATTTGTATCTCGCCAATATTTCGGTATCTCAGAATACTCTATAGTACGCCTGAAAATGTTACCTAGGGGAACTGCCAATGCTTGAGAATAATATATTAATATCCTAGCATACATATATCGCTCAGAAGTTGTATTAGGTATTATATTTTGCAACTGTTTTTCTACAGCTTCTTTTGTTATTGTAAGATCCTTCAACTTTTAACCTACTATGGCATAGCCTTCAGTTGTTCCAGTATACAAGTGTTATCTTGAGTAAAATCTGATGAAAATTGTTTGCTTGGGGATCCACTATAACACAATCATCAACCACTATTTTACCATCTACCTAGCTATGATAAGGTAGTGAGGATAACAAGGGTGCCATTTAACCAAGTAATTCGCTAATCATTTTTATCCTTCCTTGGCACTCGGCCTTATTTTGTCTTCGGTAAGGTTTACATTAACACCCAACATAAAAGCTCAATATGGAACTTCCAATCCCAATATTGAGTGAATGATGTATGCTTTATTGATCTGTATACAGTTGGTACGATTGGGTGAGTGGTGGTGGATCCAGTTGGGTCATCTCCTCCAAGATGATGGTGAGTCCATCCGTCACCTCGCTGCACGTGTCGAGGACCATGCTTCCATATGTTGTTACACTGTGGGATGCCCAAGGCCAGGATTTTAGACAGAAGTCAGCTATTCTGGTGAAGTTGTTCGCGACGAAGTGACAAAAGGGCTTTGCAATGGGGGTATTCGGCGAGATCTCCCCAGTCGTCCTGACGACAAGACCACGGACCTGGAGGCTGTATTGTCTTTTGTGGAGGCCAAATAATCTGGCATACGGTCACATGGCCTGTTCTTGGATACTGGATCAGGACTCTATCCCTCGATGTCGTCGTTCCAGCGCCAAAAACGTCTTGGGACAACAGCCATTGACAGACAACAGACAACAGCCATCCAAAGCCGTGCACCTCCTGCGGGAAGACCGGCCACGGAGCGCGAGCGAAAGCCGCCATCCGTGCTGGCAAATGCCCGACTTGGGGAAAGAAATGAGGTACATATGGAAAGTTCGGTCACCTCAAATCCGTCTGTCGTTCTGACTCTCATGGTATTCAGAGTTCACACGCTACCAAGGAGGCATGCAAACGGTTGACGATGGAGAGCACTCGGGATTCGTGTCAATGTTCGCTATTGAGACCGAGAAACGATTTGGCCGCAGAGGTCTCGTCGTCGATCACCGCCTATAGCATGATGCTGTGGGATGGATCCTTCGGCGTGCCCTTGCCCAGCCACGGGTAGAAGATCTAAGAAGAATCTAAGAAAATCTAAGAAGATCTATGAAGAATCATTTCAGCACGAATGTATTTAAAAGCTAGATACAGCACCACGGAATACATCACATTTGAAATGTCGAAATGTCAAGTGTTAGCTGATCATTTTCCTGCGCTCTAACCCATTTTTGCTGAAAATATATTACTATTTTAGTTGTGTGTCCACAAATTACAACATGAGACAACTCAGGTGCACCTTGATTCGGGTGGGCTATTTCATATTTAGTTGGTTTAGTTTGCGTGATGTTGTTTTAAATAAGTTAACCATTTGTACTTCCTCTCTACTCTGAAACCACAATTTTACCAACTTTTCCTGATTTCCCACCCACATTCACTATCAATGGGATGGTCGTATCAAAATAACTATTGATTTGCAGAATCAGTTGTCTGGTGGAAGGGGTGGCTGTGCATGTGGTAAATTGGTGGGTTGAAGTCGGTTGGGGGCCATCCCCAACCGAAGTTCCAAGCCAAGGCCCTTAAAGGTACGTACATTGACACACATGGGTTAAGGTTAAGTTGGCGTATGAAATTATCAAATTTTATGTGAAGCATACTTGCCTCAAACCTTGTATTTCGTGTGCTGAATCTGCCTTTCAGAAGCATTTGCTCTACAAGCCAGTAGTTACTTGTTATGTTCCTGCCAATTATGGAAAAGGGAAAACAAAATTATTATTTCACACAAGAATATAAATCTGTCTGCTTTATCAAATTAAAATACCGTTCGCAACATTACATAAAGTAACATTATATACAATACCTCAATCAGGTTCTTGGGTTGGAAATGACGTAAATGACAATATCGTATACTGTGCTTAGCTACAAGACATATAACCATAACCCATAACCACAGTAAACCTAACTTCCACTCTTCTGTTTTAAAGGGGGTGGGATGGAGTTGTAGCTATCACATCAATACATTTCCAGCAAAATTGGATTTTAAATCCAGACCTAGCACAAAAACAAATATGGCGATTGCTAACGTTTGGGATCAAAATTGCACAATTTTATTCTTAATTGTTGACTTCAACATCGGCGTTTTCTTGTCAATTTGTTATGCCAAGGCATGGACATAATCACGGGTTTTGTTCCAAACCGCGGGGCGCTGGTCCGGGATTTAGTCCAAAGAGAAATGTGACCATCAACGGATTTTCGCTACCACTAAAACAGTCTGTTCAGTCTATGTTCCATATTAATTGATACTTAGCATTCAGTAGATGACCCCAAGGTAATAACAATAAGCATGAGCTGGCAGATCTCTGATAGTATATTGTGTCTGATGTCCTTACAAGCTGTGTTTTCTCCTACTGAAGGTAGTCCTGGATCATTTGCATTTTTTGCACATTTGCATATACTTTTCCTTTGCACATGCGTCTTGTCTTCAACTTGATCATGGCCGTAGTACAAGTACGATCGATGATTATAATCCATGCTATCCAACTTCCCAATGCTTGTGTCAAGACGAGATCAAGACTAGGGTGCCAAAGATGAAGTTAGTTGAGGCGAAGTCCACGAAACGTGATGATCCGATCAATATAGCCAAATGGGTGACAGTTTTCTGTCCAGAAATTATGTTTGGTGTTTACTATCAGGTGTTCATCTTTGTTCGGCAGGGGTCAATGCGCTCATTGAGATGCATGCGCTGATCCAATATTTGGCTGAGGGGATAAGGGTGACCAGTCGCGAGAAGTTTGAACGCATTATACTTTTACTGTAGTGTATCAGTTCTGCACATGATGTAACGGCTCGATGTGGACATGGCCGGTGGATATAGCTGAACAGCACCTGTTCACCTGTACGTGCCATGCTGCCCGCGATCTAAAGTTACACATCGTGCACGAGAAGCGATGTTTTCGTACGTTTTCACGATTCGATATGATGCGATTCGTACGCTGTCGGCACTCGACCCCGCACCGTCCACAATTCATCTTACTCTATCGCTTTGCTGGAAAGCCTGAGGGGCTCACAACAACCACCTCGCAACCGGGAGCCGGATGAAAGCTTTTTATCGCGTCCATGATGTAGGGGAGCAGCGTTCCCCTCCCCCTCTGGAGTGTCTGAGTGGCTGGCCTGGTGGACGTTCGTCCACTCGGGGAGCGTCGTGCACCTCTAGGAGCTCCAAATGGACTCACAACGTGGCCGAAATCCAAATCCCTGAAGATTAAGAGAGGGAGGAATGAGAGTGGGGTACAGCAGCATCTCTGCCCTTGGCATTCCACTTCAGCTTTGCAATTCGTAATTACAGTTCTCCGCTTCTGCCTACTCCCAATCGCCGTCGTGCATGCGCTGTCTGTTGACAACAGCCGATCTAGCAGCTGCATTGCATATTCTTTTATCAGCAGTGCGAATGCGTAATGCAAAGCTATGTGTAGGCTGGCTTTTGAGAAGTGGAAAACCTGGTGGTGGTTGATCCACACACATACCTTCCTCAAGCGAGCCTTTCGTTTTGCGACGTCGCTATCAGACATTGTGAATGCGTGCAATCTTAGCACTGCTGCAATGGTAACAGCGTATCATTTCCTTCATCTCTGCTACCATGGAAAATGATGAATTATTCATCCCAACAATGACATTCCAGCGTCATCAAATACCTTGCAAACCATGGAACTTGCCGCAAATGTCATCCGACAATTAGCTTGCAACATTTTTAATTGGCGCGAATTCTGTGTGGTGCGTGAATGTTTGATGTCCGTTTGGCAGCGGCCGGCCCACGATGGGGTTCCGGCCCAGAGTCCGGCTGGCACACCAGCTACAGCTGCTGCAGCTGCTGCAGCTACAGTTACAGCTACCACCAGTCGACCGTAGCTTCCAGCGCCGCAGTTCAGGCACCTCGGTTGCGGTGTGGCGGGGGAGGGGCAGGGGATGTTGCGGCACGGTGTTTCTCAATCAAACAGAGTCCGTGAAGCGACTCGTCTAATTAGCTGGAAACTGGCACTGGCGCACGGCGTCACGAACGCTTCCCCAAGTCCACTGTAAAAGTCGACAATGTCGAGCTGATATTAGTGGCGAGTGGCTACTGGCCCTGACGCGTAATACATTTTCTAGTTCTTTAATATAGTCGACACGGTCACTCTGGTGCGTAGTTCACACTCATCATGAAACTCCTCGAGCAATAGTGTGTCTATGCGCAATGTTCATGGGTCAGCGGGATGTGATCTGAGGCCTGCCTGTATATGAGGTACGTATCACGAGTTGTATGCATCTAAATACAAATAAGCGTTCGTATCGTTTCGCAGGTATCAACGTAGCAACACCCACAAGCACATGCATCACAGAATGATCTGCATCTGTAGCATTGCATCATCCCCGCCACTGCATCCTCCCCGCCAAGATACCCATCCTCAGACAGCTGTGTGACCCCTGGTGTTCCGGGATGACCTCTGCCGCTGGGGAGCGACACACTGGTACCGGCGGCGGCCTCTGCTGCGACCGAGAGCGGCCGCGTTTGTGTGAGATCGGCTGCCCGTGCCGAGGGCTCGAGCAGGCGTGCAGTCGCGGTCTAATTTTCACCCATCCGGCTCAATTGTGTGGGTCGTACATCTTGAATGGAACAATAGGCTTCGGAACTCCCTGCGGCAACGTAAATGCCACCAGAAACCATAAGTCTTGTTCTTAGCCGAGAACGTGAGATTCAGACCTAATTTTATTACCCCACAGCACCTTTATGGGTTCACCTTAAAACCTGACGAAAATGTCGCTTGGTGGCAATACTTTTCCGGGCGGTGGATAATTCTAGTTGGTACCGCTGTGCTGCTAGACATGATAGGCAGCCGGGCTTCTGTGTATTGCTTAATCTGATTCAGATATGAAGGACTGGTGCGCCAGTCCATCTCATATCGCCCGATGAAACCGAGGTGTCGATTAACTTTGAAATATATATATATATATATATATATATATATATATATATATATATATATATATATATATATATATATATATATATATATATATGTATTTATATACATGCATATATATGCATGTGTGTGTGTATGCGTGTATGTATGTATTTATACATGCATATATGCATGTATGTATGTATGTATGTATGTATGTATGCATGTATGTATGTATGTATGCATGAATATAGCGTAAATTTACACAAATTTGAGTATATTCTCCGCAACTTCTGCGTTTGCCCTGTATCCTTCTATCTACTATATTTTTCAGATCACGTGTCAATGATCTTGATTGTGATTATGCAGCACTTCTATAGCATTCATCTAACCAGCCATTATTCCAAGGAATATACTCACTTGTCATTGATGTAGACCCTGTTCGTTTGCAATGGAATGACATGGTATAACATTTCATCAAGGCAGCATACATCTTCATGCACGCTATGCATGGTACATCAATACGCCCATCTACGTAGAAATGCAATGGTTTTCTGCATTTGAGCAATCTCACGTGAAGCACGGCAGCAGTGTTACATTTGTGCACACTCGCTTTAAAATACAATGTGTATGCGCCCGCACAGACACACACACACACACACACACACACACACACACACACACACACACACACACACACACACACACACACACACACACACACACACACACACACACACACACACACACACACACACACACACACACACACACACACACACACACACACACACACACACACACACACACACACACACACACACACACACACACACACACACACACACACACACACACACACACACACACACACACACACACACACACACACACACACACACACACACACACACACACACACACACACACACACACACACACACACACACACACACACACACACACACACACACACACACACACACACACACACACACACACACACACACACACACACACACACACACACACACACACACACACACACACACACATACACACACACACACACACACACACACACACACACACACACACACACACACACACACAAACACACACACACACACACACACACACACACACACACACACACACACACACACACACACACACACACACACACACACACACACACACACACACACACACACACACACACACACACACACACACACACACACACACACACACACACAAACACACACAAAATACACCTACACCTGCACACACAACAACTACACACACAAAACCTGCACAGACAACACCTACACACACAACAACTACACACACAACACCTACACCCACAACAACTACACACAGCACCTACACACACAACAACTACACACACAATACCTACACACACAACACCTACACGCCTCACAAGCATATAACATCCATCTACCGACCATAGGCGGATGCGAATTTTCGCGCATGTGCTGTGTCATGAGAGATGTTGCTCAGAGGTAGAGAGGACATAGCTCGGCTCCAGTCGTAGATCTGCATGGCTGTGTGGTTGTATGGTGGCGTTTTGTGTCGGTAGTTGCACGGTTATGTTTGATGATGCCTTGCAATACCTATTCATCAGTTTCATATGAAGGAGAGGTCTGATTTCTGTAGTGAGGTTTGAAATATGTGGTGTTTGGTTTGTTGGTCGTTGCTTGAACAGTATCTGGTTGATTTGGTTATCGATTATCTGAATTGGATATTTGTTATTGGCCAATATTTGTTGTATACGGCGGAAATCAGAGTCGAGACGAGGCCACGTGGAGTAGTGGTTGACTACTTGATCGGAGCTTAGAGTCGAGACGGGGCCACGTGGAGTAGTGGTTGACTACTTGATCGGAGCTTAGAGTCGAGACGGGGCCACGTGGAGCAGTGGTTGACTACTTGATCGGAGCTTAGAGTCGAGACGAGGCCACGTGGAGCAGTTGTTGACTGTGTGGTGTACATGTGCTCGAATTGCTCGTGTTTTGTATATATCCAGGTAGATACCGAACCGTATCCCCTTTTCTCCTGAGGAACAACATCACTCATGACACAGCACCACCCAGGTACACTAACGTTGTATATCACCATCAAATCAATATAGGAGGCTACGCGTTCTTTCAAGGTAGTGCATACTCTTATATCGGCGACACGACCACAACTCTATCACGCACACTGACAATGCTCCTCCAACAGGGGCCACGACATCACACTGAATCAACACAAAACACAACTCTGACTCGTCCACTCTACCTTCCTTGCGGGCTCCCACACACAAGTTAAATAGATGCCCTGCCTTCCATTCGGGCTGCCACCCACACACATGCGAAACATGTGACCTAGTGCTGTTTAATCAATCTCTCAGGAAGGCGCAACATTGATCTTACCACAGATCCAAACAGGGATTCCAAAAGTGTCCTCTGATGTCACTAAATATCTTTTTTAGTACTCTTCGAACGTCTTTTCACTGCTACCCAAGAGGCTTCTGCTGCTGAATGCTGAGCCGTTATCGCGGTCTTTTCCAGTTGGTATAAAGAGTGGATTTAGCTACTTTGAATCGGATCAACAGACAGGAAGTAGTCCACCATGCGTTTATCGCGAACATTTCTGAATACCCCTTAAACGTATTCGGAAATCAGCCCCAAAAGCAACTCCATGAAGGCAGCTTGAATCCGGGTTTGTGCTCAACTCGTTTCAATGGCGACTACCGTACTTTTATGGAACTTTTCTGGTATTTTCCAGTGGGTACTCGGCGCAGCGATCAGAGCCTATCGGTGACTGATCTGCGGCTCAGGACACTGGTACTCGTCCCACCAGCGCCCGCCAGGTGCCCCGTTTTAATGCATTTCAGAGGTGATCAGAGCGCGGTGCATCGCCCGATCCCCATTAGAATCTGCTCCGCCTCGGCTCACTTCCATTCGTTATTCATATGCGCTCAGAGGAAATGCAATTAGTAGACCTTTATGATGTTGGTATGACCTCGGTTATCGTAGATAATTGGCTTATCAATGATGTATCTCACTCTGGAGATGAGCCTATCCAGTCTCGACAATCCCGCCGGCACTGGGTATTTCCGTGCTCTGTTACGTTATTCTCCAGCACTTGGGCATTAGTGTTGCATGTTATTTTTCTTTGTTTCGTTCCTCCGTGATGTTAGGCATCGCTTTGAGTTCGAGACTCTCGCATGGTTTTCTGCATACATATTCATCTACCTCAGAAGTAATGACATGTGCGCATCATCGCGTAGTATTCAATATTATAGGCATTTTTTAACGTGTAATGCAAGGGGCTACAGCGATATGAACAAAGACGAATCTCCGATGGGACTAGAGGAAATGAAAAGATACTAAAGTTAGGCACCGCTTTGTTTTGAACTTCAGTGGTTTGTGCCAAACACACTTCTCGTGTTTTTTTCCTTTTCGTTTATCTCTGACTTCTGGCCACATCTGCACGCGGGTGGTACTCCATGGTTTATGCTCCCTGGAAAGCGCAACGTTATTTCGACCTAACATATTGCCGGGTTCATTTCGAATGGACAAGTTTCATGTGTTGGGTATTTTGTTGAGAGAAAAAAAAACGTATGCAACGTTTAATATAAAAAATGAAACATTTTGTTCATAGAAGGTGTACTTCCTACCTAATTAAATTATTTCAGTTAAGTGTTGTCTTCGATTAAAAAACCTACCCGCAGTGATGACCTGATATGTCGAGCCTCGAAGCGACCAAGCCAGGGACGTGCACAGGTTATAGAAAATGGATGCATTAGCCATAAACTATGCTCTTAGATAAGGCACAGGTTTTCACGTTGATTCTGTATGTACATGGAATGCCACGCATGTTGTGGAATTGTAATGGGTTTTCTTTCAAGATGTAAATTGTGCAGGTGTAACAGTTAATACAATCAATTACCAATAGGTGTAGAAAACATGATGGTCTCCACAGTTGTAGGCTTGCATGATCAATCATACGTGGGTGTAGAGCCAGATTGCAAAGTATGGCACTCTATTCTTATAATGATTGTTTATGCTGTTTTTAAAGATGTTCAATGTGCTGCTACTGACAATGTTTTCTGACAGCTGGTTCCGGTGTTGTCTGCATTAACCTTGTTCTGCTGTGGTTAATTTTAGTTTGAATTATGACCTCTAATTGCATCAGTTCTGTTCAATTCAAACATTTCTCCAAGATATCCCCTCTCCAGACCATGGACAAATTTAAAGACCTCGATGAGATATCCTCTCAGCCTTCTATATCTAAGTGAAGACATATTCAATTTCTTCAATCTTTCCTCATATGCCAGGTTGCTTATACCATTAACCATTTTTGTAGCCCTCTTTTGTACTCTCTATAAAAGCCAACAATCTTTTTCATAGCTAGGAGACCAAGCTTGGATGCAGTATTCCAAATGTGGCCTGACATATGCACAGTGAAGCTTCCTGATGACTTCCTCACTTCTGTGTGATACATTCCTATTTATTGCCCCGATAATTCTCAGTGCCTTCTTCCTGGCTTCCTTGGTCTGTTCTGATGCCCCCAGTTTTGTGTTTAGAATAATATCTAAATCCTTCTCCTGTTGAGTAACTGATAGCACTTGGCCACCCATCAAGTATGGAGCCTTCATATGCTGTTTACCTATAAGCATGATTTTGCACTTATCGAAATTAAATTTCATGTGCCACTCTTCGGACCACTTAAGAAGTTCGTCTAAGTTTTTTTTTTGCAGCGAGATATCTTGCAGTCTAAGTCACTTTGACCTATTATTGCTATAAAGACCTTCAAATCATCCGCAAATTTCAAAACCTTACTGCTTAGGCCACTTTCAATGTTGAAATGTGTTGAACATTTTCAACGTTCAACATTTTGCAATGATGACTTTGTACCATTTAGCATCATTTTTTGCTGTCTATCTGAAAGCCACAACTCTATCCATTTTAAGATGCTACCTGCAATACCATGGGACTGAAGCTGTATCATTAGCCTTTTATGGGGTACCTTGTCAAAGGCCTTACTAAAGTCAAGATATGCTGCATCAACCTGATTTCCCTGATCAAATTGTTCTGTGGCGAAGTTAAAAAAGTCCAAGAGATTTGTGAGACAGGATCGTCCTTTTCTAAACCCATGTTGAGTATCTTGAATCAATCTGTTACCTTCCAGATAACTAACTATTCTATCCTTGATAATTGATTCGAGTACCTTGCAGACTAGGGATGTGAGACTTCCTGGCCTATAATTTTCAACTTTCCCTCTTTTCTCTCTTCTTGAAAATAGGAACTACATTTGCCCTTTTCCAATCGGTTGGAATTTCATTTTGTGAAACTGATCTACAAAATATTCTACTAAGTGGAAATGCCAGTTCCTTTTCCGTTTCCCGCAATACCCTAGAACAAATTTAATCAGGTCCTGCTGCCTTGTTTGGCTTTATTTTCCTGATATGATTTTCAACAACATCACTATCAATGAAATCGACATCATTTATCAATCAGATGTCACTGAACTATGGTGTACGGTCGGCAGATTGGTCATGACTTCCAATGTAAACATTGATTTAAACTGCTTGCTCAGCTTCTCAACCATCCCACTATCCTCACCCAATGTAGTCCCGTTTACTTCCAGTGGACCAATTGTACTAGAAACTTTACTCAGCTTGTAGAATCTAAAGAACTTTTTACTGTCCCCATTACAGTTTCTAGCTAAATCCAATTCTTTTGCTCGCTTTGCTGCTCTGGTTTTTTGCTTCACAGTGTCTCTAGCTTTTCGATACGCCTTTAGATTAACGACATTTGAAGCTTCTTTAAAGACTCTAAATGCAGTTTTCTTAGCCTTAATTGGTTTTATCAAGTCTGGTGTAAGCCATGCTGGCTTTCCTACCCTTCTTTTGCGTTTTTCTGCTTTTGGGGGACATGTGTAATCTGAATTTCCTTCAAGTAAGATTTGAACTTTTCCCACATTTCACAGGCATTTAAATTGGATAATTCTTCTTCCCATCTGATGTCACTTAAAGCCGCTCCCATGCGGTCAAAGTCTGCTCTGTTGAAATTAGGAACCTTTACCAAATTATCCTGAATAATTCCCCCTACATGTGCATTGAATCTAACTATGTCATGGTCACTTCTTCCCAGAGTTTCTCCTACAGTCAAGTCTTGAACCAAGTCACTTCAATCCGAGAATACAAGGTCCAAGAATGAGCCATGCCTGTTAGGTTCCGATACAAAGTGGTGTAAGAACAGGTCCTCTTCAAGGCATTTCCTAAACATTTTGCATGATGGGAGCCAACACCAACATTTTCATATCCTTTTAGATTAAAGTCACCAAGAATAAGACACTTCCTCTGAAAGTTTCTACTGATTTCCTCACAAATCACCTTATCAAGCTCCAGTTGCTGAGAATGTGTGCAGGGTTCCTGATCGGTAGAAAGCTCCTATCCTCAGAGTATTGCTGTTGCCTTTTCCCATGGTGACATCAAGCCACATGGACGCCACAGACACATTTTTATCCCCACCTACTACTTTTTGAGAACTGAATAAGCTATTCACATAGAGCATTACACCACACCCTTTCATTGCTGGACCCCTATTGCACGAAAACATATTGTATCCCTGGATCACATAGCAATTTCATCCCTCCCCACCCTATTTCCTAGAATAGGACACACCTGAACTAGACGCAGGGTTTTTGTGCAGGAAACAGGTGTGAAAGCTACCAATTAAAACAAATGTGTTATACTCTGTTTATTTTTGCGGTTTTCTCCATTTGTTGTGATTTTCATATTTCTGTGCTTTTCAAGCCATGTGTGAATGTCAGTGTATTATCAGCCCACCAGCACCAGGCCTACCCACAATTGCTACACCAGCTGCACAGATGACCCCCTGCCCAACACTAACGCAATCCGGTCATGATCATGATCCTATAGATGATTATCACAATTCCAACATCATCTTGTCGAAAGTTCCATACTTTGCAGTCTGGGTGTAGAGCAACATAATGAGTGATCTGTAGGAGTTGGCCAATGCCATCGAACATCTTCCAGCATCATTTTGATGAAGCAGAGTCAGATGCCCTTTGCAATTATTGCCATATTCTCATGATGGAGATAATGCAAAATGAGATCATAAGCAGTACAAAATTGAAGTGATTCATTAGCTATCACTGCCATGAATTTTAGATGTGGGGCAAGAATTTCTGGATTGATAATTTGCATGGAATGTTAGATATATTTTGGAATTTCAGGTAGCTTTCTCCTGTGGAGATGTACATTGCGCATGCATATCAATTGATGAAATCAACACTTAATAGGTTTCAGCAGACATGATCAGCTATCTGCAAGTGTAGGATCACATGATCAATGAGGCATAGGGGTAGAGCAACATAATCCATGATCAGTAGGTGTAAGACAATGTCGTCTAGCATTTTATAGTAACATTTTGATGAAGTCGATTGATTAAGATGCTCAATCGGCCCATTGTCACCTGACGGTCGGATGCCATTTAGGCTGAAAGAGTCACGATTAATCGAAACGAGGCAGCGTCCTATACGCAAAAGAATCCCCGGCAATCAACCTTCGCTTCCCTCGACATACGTGACGTCACATATATTTTAACCAATCACAAAGCAAGGCATTCTGAAGTGATTTTTGAATTATGTAAGTGCTTTGAGGACTTTTAAAAAATAAATGAATGCCACCATCGTTTTTAGAATTAAAAATAACTAGAGGAACTTGAATAAAATACGGTTTGGCCTGACATGAAACTTGTCCATTGGAAGCGGTTCGACTATTTAAGTTGCGTAAGGTATTTAAGGTGTCAATATCGTGTTTAATTTTTCTTCAGAGCAGTAGGTAGAAGCAAATATTCCTCCGATATTTGGAAACTAACCCAGCAAACTTCCCCCAAAATATGGGTCGGTACCTTTGCTGTGCCTGTGCGTTAAAAGTTTTGAGACAATTATATGCACTCAACGTATCCAACTTGTTCATCCTTGTTGATCTTGCCAGCACAGATTAGCACCCCTCCGTTCATTCACCACTAACTAGTCGTCTGTTCTCAATGGGCGCCCACTGACCAGTCATCTCCGGAATACCCAGCTTGACGTGGCTATGCAATTTTTTCAATGTATTTCAGGACGTAAATTGACGTATTTGCTCAATAAACTCAGGCGAATGTGCATTGCTACGAGCTTCGCACTAATATAGCTGAAGTCGCATCCGAAGAAGAGAGGAAAAAAAGGTTGAACTGAAAGGCAGGGTGTCGGAGTCGTCGGGTCCGGTTGTGTCAGTTACTCCCGAAGGCGGTGAAAGGTCGAAGAATATCCGTGCATTGCAGACCGGCTTTTATGCAGGACCATGCGGGGAAGATGACAGGGAAGTCAACTAAGCGTGTCAAAATACAAGTCTTTTAATATCACCCTGGAGCGTCATTATATAAATTATTCATACACGATGAAGGGGATTTTACCTAAGTAGTTTCTTGTAATCCTGATCATGGAGTAATTATCTAACACATTCTGACTTGTTTTGACCTGGTAAATTCAACGCTATCGGAACGCAACATCCCTCTTGGCCTTTTAATTGAAACTTTCCAGTCTGAAGCCGCGCCATGTAAGTGCAGTAAATGCCAACGTTTGTGCAGTACTAGAATATTCCTCCGCAGTTTGGGCCTGAGGGTCGAGGTGCCACCTCGCTCTTATTGGGAGGGTTCGGCACAAGTTTTTAATGTGGCTAACGCAATTTACAGGACGAATTCCCCAATCCTTGGATTATGCGGTCTTACTTATATTACACAATGTACAGTTTCCCAGACAAGACGTGCGCAGTCTGGCGTTATGTTCAACTAAGAAGTGTTAAGTGTTATCACTCTGCGCATATTTTAGTGTCGCTGCCTGTGCCACCGACAGCCGAGGAAAACCAACGCTGTCCTTTTGTGTTTGATTTGCTACAGTCTGCCACTATAGATCGCTTCGCTGGAGCTCTACGCACATTTAATTGGTTTTAGCTTTCTTGCCAATATATATTTCATGACTTAATATTGGGTGGCGAGGAGGCGTCTTCTTATTTTGCTTGCATTTTTATTGATTTCACCTGTTATTTCGTGCCTCTATCTTTCTCTCTCTCTATATCTATCTTTCTCTCCTTCTCCCTCCCTCCCTCTTTCTCTATCTCTATCTTTCTCTCCCTGTCCCTCCCTCCCTCTGTCTCTCTCTCCCGTTCCCTCTCCCACTCTCCCTCTCCCTCTCCCTCTCCCTCTCTCCCTCTCTCCCTCTCCCTCTCCCTCTCCCTCTCTCCCTCTCCCTCTCCCTCTCTCCCTCTCCTCTCTTTCTCCCCCTTTCCTTCTCCCTCTCTCCCTTTCTCCCTCTTCTCTCTCCCTTTCTCCCTATCTCACTCTCTCACGCTCTATCTCTCTCATTTTCTCACTCTCACTCTCGATCTCTCCCTCTCCATCTCCATCTCCCTCTCACTCTCACTATCACTCTCCCTCTCCCTCTCCCTCTCCCTTTCCCTCCCTTCTCTCTCTTTCTCTCTCTGTCGGGGATGGGAGATGGGAGACCCAAGATGTGTACAGATCGCCTTCTTGCGTACTGGCCTTCTTCCGTATTTGAATTGCCGAATGAGCTCTAAACGTCATCTTGTAGGCAGAAAAGGGCATTACATCATTCTACACGATCATACTTTATACGCATGCTTGTAGCTCTCCTAGGTCATCCCATATCAATGCCCCGGGCGAGTTCGCGCGACGTAATTTTGATCTTATTTACAAAAAACTTCCTACGTAGTTGTCGACCCTGAGTTTTAACTTTGCTTAGTTATTTTTTTGTATCGTTGATGCTTAGGCTTTAGAATGTAAGGTCTCTAAAAGTATGTAATGATACCCAACCAACTGTAACAACTTGACCTTACCGTTGCTCACTCGACACCTAGTATCTCGTCTGTTATTGCTTCCTACAGCGACAATGGCTGTTCTCATGAAACTCTGTGCAACAAGACTTCTTCAGTAGAGCAGGCTTAGCAAGACACATTTAGAACAGCTTTAGCTAACTTCAGATTGATTAAATAGCCAATCGTTTGACAAAGCCCGGATCTTGTTTTTGTATCTAATCTGGCAGGTGATCGGCAGGAGATTTTAAAACGTGTTTGTAATGTTTGTACAGCTGACGGATTAGGTTATGCGCTGGTGAAACCAGTATTTCCCTAACTGGTTTAGAACAAAAGATAGAGGCGGAATTTGTCCTTGTCACCGAAGAACTAGGGGCATACGCTGCGAGCGGTTGTTTGCGGACTAATACCTTCCAAAGTTGAAATATCCAAATTCTACCTTCTAAAGTCCATGCTATAGTCCATGCTCCAGTTCTGTCGCATTGTGGTATCATGGTATTAACATTATTTATCCATTTTCAGTCGTCTACTGACGATCGCAGCCAAGTTATCGCGTAATGACTAAAGTACATTGTAAATGATGGCCTCATATTACGGACATGCCGTCACTGCTGTTGTTGGTGTCGTCGTTTCTCCACTGACCAGCCGGCCGCTTGTCCCACTGCGGGTGGCGCGCCAGCCTGCGGCTCGTGGCCACGACACCTGGTCGCCACGCCAGCTCTGTGCACCGCTGCCCCACCTGTCTGTGTCCCGGAGGGTAATTGAAAACGCAGCGGACCGCTACCGGCCGTGATTGACAATAAATCGGGCGCCGCCGGCAGCGTCTGGCCGTCCATTGGGCGCGGCGCGAGTCGTCGGCCGATATCTGGCGCGTCGTCTCCGGCGGGCGCGCCGCGCCGCTTCTGTCGCAAACGCCGCGCTCGGCGGCCGCGCCGCGCCGCGCCACTTCTGTCGCAAACGGCGAGCTCGGCGCGGCCGCCGAGCGCGCGCGGATCACCCGTTGGTCGTCGTGCGTTGACACTGAATAATTAATGCGTTTGATGATACGCCGCCGTTGCGGTGAATGCCGGTGTTTGAACACTCGGCCAGCCACTCGCAGCTAATGATAGTGTGCTTTTATCTGGCCGGAAATGTAAACAGGCGGCGGGACCGAGTCGACTGTCGCCCACGGCGGTGGCGGCGCAGATGCGTTCCGGTCGAGAGACGAGACGTCGGCCGGCGCGCCGCACGACACGACACGACACGACACACGCTGACGACGGCCGGGCAAACAATCACCTAATTGTCAGGCGCCGACTGGAAAACCCACCCGCCGTCGGCCACCCGCCGCCTGCCACCCGTTGCCTGCCACCCACCGCCTGCTTCCCGCCTTCGGCCGCGACGAACACAATCGTGGCGCTCTACAATCCAGACGGGGGTCCGGCTCGATTGACTGCGCCGCTAAGGACCGTGACCAGTGGACTGGATTAGTGTGCCAACGGTTCCCAGTGTGACGGTCAGTCGGCCAGGTTGGGGGCGACCAGCATAGCTGTGGATGCACGCACCTGGGCGAATACGCAAGGCAGAAGTGGCGATGTCACCCTCAGGTGATCCAGGACGGGAGCACCAGAACTATTTGGCGCAGACATGCTATTCCTCACCTGCCCTCGGGCGCGCTAGATGTGACATCCATCAAACTCGAGTGCACCGGTGTCATTCACTGAACCATTGTTGTTGAGATCCGTGGAAGGCGGGGTGGGCCACAAAGGGACCTTCATATCTTTAAATAATCCTTGTCAAGATATCACAGCCAAGATGCTTGCTTGGGCTAACCCAGTGCACTACCTTTCAGGGGATAATCAGGTCAAAAGGTTCAAGGTTCATAAGATTCAACGATTGGGCTTAAAATTGGCCTTAAACTTCATTTATAAAACCTGACTTCCAAGCAGGAAGGATAAGAGTCAGGACTAGGAAATATTCAGTCAAGATTCCATGAGATTCTACTAATATTTGTGTATCCAATCGAAATAGTCATTACAGATGGTGAAGAAAGAGCACTGTGCGATAAGTCCACTTGTTCCGGACTACAAGTGGGGACATTGCTATTTAATCACTAGGAGGGAAACCGGCGACAAAAGATGCACAAAAATGACGACTTTTGGCGAGGTCGCCAATATTTCCCCCTAAAAATTAAGGACTGTGGATCTCTTGGGGAGAGAAACATTCCCCAATTAGCATGCTAAAATAGGCCGTACTACAAGTTCCTCGGATTGCTTGAGGGGCCTTCTTAACCCGCGCCGTCTTTCCGGTCAAATCCTCACCCCGTCTCGGGGGGGACGGTTGAAGAACCCACCCCCTCTAAAATCAAAACTAGGCATCACACGAAAACGAAAGAGGTGTCATCGGAAAGCGCTCGACGAGTAGGGTCTGGGTCCACCCCCAAACAATTTTCCCTCAAAAGTGACGTCACCAAGGGGGCTAGATTTTCACGACTTTTCACGACTTGCATTATGTTTTTCACTCTGGGGAGTTCATTTTGTGGATATATAAAGAAAATTTGTTTATTTGGAATGAGAAAAGGACAGCGAAATCGACCAGAGCTACTATTTTTTTGGCCCATACAAATAAAAATGTTTTTTTTTTATTTTCAAAATTTTTAGCTTTCAAGTTTTCTTTAATTTTCCTTTTCCAATGGTTAGAAGAGACCGATAAACGTTGGAAGTCAACTTACCCTAATAAAAAATGCTTACTTTAGCCAGAATCCTGTATTTGAACTGCAAGTTGGCAAATACGCAAAATTTATATGTAGTCAAAAACGAAAAAAAAGTAAAAATTCCACTCGTACGGTTTGTTGCATCCGTAAAGATAAGCAAACGCTGAAAGTTTCATTAAAATATCTGTATCCGTTAAAGCGTGATGACTGGCTGAACTTTTTTGGAGGTGATCTCACTTGACCTTGACTAACTCGTTGACCCAAGATGAACTGACCTAAGAATTTTGAATCAGCATGTCAAATTGACGTGGGAAAAGGTATGCCAAATTTGGGCGCGCTTCCGCACGCCATTCGTCCGCTATCCGCGAAAAACCTGATGGGGGCGGTTGAAGACCCCCGAGACGGGACGGGTTAATGTTTAACAGGCTAATGACAAAGAAAAGGATGTTTACCTAGAAGCCAGTATCCACAATGATAAGGAAAACCATACATAAAAAAACAAAAAAATACGTCGTATATTCCAGCATTTCGGTTATGTCAAACGAATAGCGAAGTATTTCATTCACCTGAGTGGCTGAACAATGGTGTGCATATATATTTTCCAACTAGCGATTAATTGAACGTCTTTGCTAAATTACTTGCACCGAACAGTCACTGCACGGCACATTGAGGGTGATTCATCGATGTCTGTACCGATAAGGCAGTATTGGCGGTGCTACTTGACTTAACATGATGGATGATTGACATGAGAAGTTCATTTCATGCCAGAAGTGGAAGTGATATTAGACCCAGTGCCTATAAGCGTGAGAAAGTAGTTGTACTATGCTCACAAATGCCCCCACCATACTACAAGCTTTGCGAATTTAGAGGTGGTAGAATTAATTCACTTTTTCCCAATACTGAGACTCTTCTTCGGGGTACCTCTCGGTAGATGGCTGGGGTATCGCTTAGCTGCATATATGACGCACGTGACGATTGTGATCGATATCAGTTTTTATCTGTTCGCGTGCCAAGCTCACCAATTACATTGCATAATTGTTGACACAATAGAAAGAATACCTGTCGTGAAACGCAACTCTATACTACACAGCTGTATTTTTATTCACCTATCAGATCTTTCCCACAAGAGCTCAATCTGGCGTGACATCACGTGTACCCTATATCATTTTCAACTGGTTATTTTGCCTGAGGCAAACTCGCCGATTGATCGATTGATTCCGAAGGCGCTTTGGCGAAAACTATTTAGCTATTTCACACCAATGACGCAGTCATTGGTTCAATTGGTTCACGCGCAGATAAGAAGCTGATATCGATCAAATCGTCACATGAACATATTTGTAGCTAAACGATGCCCCAGCAGCTGACGCTATTGTCTAACCCTACTCGGTACGCTTTGGGTCATGTTCACCGGGCACTATGTGTGAGGCGCTTCCGAAAGTACACGCCCAATCCAATTACATCCTACTAAACGCACCTGTGGGCGAATTTGAATAAACGTACCGATCGCATGGTGCCATAAGAGCGTGACGCCATACAGTTTCGATAACAGCTAGTCGCTTGTTTCACCAAAGCATGGTTTTGGAAACAGATGTTTGAACAAAGGTACGCCATTGACCTATTGTATGGCCGGCTTATGCACATGTTTGCGTTTGTGCTTAGGTGTGTGTGCGCGCGAGTATGCATGCAACTGCTTCCAGCATTATTCACGATCGTGTCATTCCACTTTGCCTAAGTCGTTCACAAGCTCGAACACTTGAAACAGACAATTCTAGATGAATCAATTTTGCTTTCCTGTCACATCCGCTGAGCTGAACATGCTGCGTTGTAGCATTGCAGTCCTACGTTGCCTGACGATGTGGAAACATGCTGTGATGGTGGGTAGTTGCGAGATATACGCTGAAATTTGTGTAAATGTACCTCAGTATACCACAAATAGTGTATGGCTTTTGCTGAAGTAGCATGGAGGGGAAAGGCAATTAACATTCACAAGTACATGAATAAGTAATAAGCAGTTGTTCGCATTCCATGGCTATTCAGTTTTTACTAACTTTATCATGGGCTGATGACATCCAGAAAAAATTGTAGCTAGATTAGCGAATGAATGAATAATTCTTTCCCCGGCACTACTGCTCCAAACTAGGCTTCTAGTTGATGCATTACATAGCACCTTGATCTCACATATTAAACAATACTATCGCCAATAGTACCGATAGCGAATAGGCTCTTCGATAAAATGCGAGTAGATAAAATGCTACTGACATAATCAAAGACAAAGAGCGTTCACTTCAACTTTCAAAAAGGTACTGCTAAGCCATATCGCTTTTGAGAGCCTTGTAACTCGGCAATGACGTACCCTAGAAGCATCATCATGGAATAAGCACGTAGCTGTGGATTCCTTTGTTAGCAGCTTGGTAGTCATACTTAGGAAATTCATTTCTATGGTGCCCAGAAGTTGTTTTATGTGGAGTCATGTTTTAGAGTTCTTATACTTTTGTCCAGCAATGGTGTTGGTACGGTTAGGGATATTTCTTTTGGTAGTGTAGTAGCTGGCGTTGGCGACAATCCGAGTAAAATGGCAACAAATCTAGAATTTTGGTGGAACAGTTAGCAGGAAATTTTTACGTCCCATGGAAAAATCGATGTCATAAATTTGAGATCTGGGGACGAAGGGACTTCATATTGATTTTCCATGCAGTGCAGTGTGCAATCCCATGATGGGGATACTTCACGATTTCCGAGATCCAACTACTTTTCGCGTGTGCCTAAACACCTGTTCACTTAGAAGCCGGCATATTTTAGCTCCTTCCAACATTCGCTTATGGCACGCAATCTTTCGCTCACTTTTGTGAGCAACAATATTTATTGGCACCTAGATACGACACAGTGGAATTTTACTGCGAAACCCTCATGCATATGATATGCATTATTGAACCCTCAAAAGCACGCATTGTGTCACATCACAGACCAGGCAGCTTCATTGCAGAAATTGGGTAACTACGTAATGCCCAGGATAATTTCGATGTCTCTAGAAGCACACCAAAATATTTCAAATTTTAAGAGGTACTTAAAAAGCCTCGCCAATGATGTGCCGGTCAAGGCATCTTGCTTGTTATTGATAGTTCACTTCTGTGCAAGGCATCATGTGGCGAAGTCAATGGCTTCCGTCGGTGACTAACAGGACCTGGAAATGTGGGAGACAGAGCCATTCTAAATCAATTTCCTTGGTGTGAACCAATAGTGTTCAAGGTAAATATTCCTCAAAAGGGATGGCAGACTCTTTCCAAGACTACTGAGTACTATGTTTATACCCAGATAGTTCATACATGACAATGCATATTCGTTCAAATTTGCGTACTATTTTCGACAGAAGGATAAGACCTTTTCTCAAATGTTCTACTTTGTGTGACAAAGCTGAAGTAAGCTGAACCATCCAAATGCGCATCGTTTCCCCGTTTAATGTCTTTCCGACTTTGGTATTACCTACGAAGTATCACCAACGCTAAGCTGGTGGTGCCTTCAAGAGCCGATTATTTCCCAGATCGCCGACTGGAGCGCTGTCGTACTTGCCAAATGAGCTGCTTCCTTCAAGGTGAATTTTCCAGGAAGTCCTGGGCTGGCCAGTCCCATGGTTTCCAGTTTTCGTTCGTTCTATCAGTCTGCGGAGACGAGCGGTGGCCAAAACGACCTTAGTGGCTAACTGGATAACCCTCCAGCGAGCGATATACGTCACTCGCACCGGGAGCACCGAGCTTTAGACATTCTGGAGTGTACGCAAGGGAGGCCAGAGGACATTTGCACTGCCGTTGCTGGCCTCAGGTCAATGGCCGTGGCAACGTCATTAGCTGGTGGGGACCGACGACAGTCTCTGCTCATTTAGCGGGTTGTCCAGTCCAGTGCTCGGGTCTCAGTGTTCGTGCCGGCCACAGGCGCAATGACAGATCAACAGGTCACTCGCCATGCCATTTATTGAGCGCTTCAGTATAATAGGAGGGGGATGCGAAGAGCTGCGTCTCCACGATCCCCGTGTTGACGTTTGCTTTGTTTGTCCACAGGTAAGCAGCTTGGTTGGACTCGTAAGCTCTGATAATCTCGGCTCCCGTAGACCAACTCTATCTTTGTGGACAGCGCAGGCTACTGCTCCCACGGGTCACCGGTCTCCGCTGCTCCACCATCCGGGGGAGGGGGCGGGCGGAATTATCAGCTTCTCTAGATTGGTCCGGTCGGCAATGGCAACAGCGCCAGCTACCGTCGGTCACTGTTCGACGGCAGCTGACAATGGTGTCGACCAGCACGCCAGTCAGCCCGGCCGTAACCCGGCAGTCGCCAACAATGCCTTCGCCGTCTGAACAAACAGCCGGCGGCTATTTACCGCTGAAATCGATAGCGCTGACTGGCTCAGCCGTGGCCCAGCTCTGGCCCCGACTGGACTGGGCGACAGTGACTGGAGCGGACTGCGGCGGCCGCGCACCGCGTGACTGCGACTGAGCCGCGCCACCTGGCCGGCCTGCGCCACAGTCGCGCATTTTCACCGGCCGCGGGAGGCGCGCCTCGCAGCTGTGCGGCCAGCGGAAACACTCCTCGCAGGCACCCTGACCAGGGGAAGCGTTCCTCGCAGCCACCCTGACCAGGGGAAGCGTTCCTCGCAGCCACCCTGACCAGGGGAAGCGTTCCTCGCAGCCACCCTGACCAGGGGAAGCGTTCCTCACAGCCACCCTGACCAGGAGAAGCGTTCCTCGCAGTCACCCTGACCAGGGGAAGCGCGCCTCGCAGCTGTGCGGCCAGCGGAAGCACTCCTCGCAGGCACCCTGACCAGGGGAAGCGTTCCTCGCAGCCACCCTGACCAGGGGAAGCGTTCCTCGCAGCCACCCTGACCAGGGGAAGCGTTCCTCGCAGCCACCCTGACCAGGCGAAGCGTTCCTCGCAGGCACCCTGACCAGGGGAAGCGTTCCTCGTAGCCACCCTGACCAGGGGAAGCGCTCCTCGCAGCTACCCCGACCAGGGGAAGCGTGCCTCGTAGCTGTTGCTCTGGTCATTGCGACTGCCCCGACCCTGAGAAGCGCGCCTCACCATCGCCAAACACCGACGGCCAAACACGTGGCCGGAAACGCGAACCGGATGCGCGCGTTCAGCCGGGCTTTCGACAGCGGCCGCGAATGAGTTGTAATGTGACAGGCCGAGTTTTACGTTGACCAGTCATGCCAGCGCCGGTTGCTGCAAGCTCCGGTCCTGGTCACGCTCCGGCACCGCCGCCGGTTTAAGTGGCAAATCAGCCCGGAGCAGCTGGACCACCAGCGGCTGACATGATGAATGTGATTTGTCTGATTGGCGTGATTATCGTATTGGCCAGTGATTTCGAATTGGCTGTGGAGGGAGATTGTCAGGGAACCGCTGTATAGCAGCGGGTTGTTAGCATTCGGGCAGCGGTTGTTTGCGTTCGATTTTAGCATACCACTGCTGCGGATCCAATTCAGTTGCCCTAGAATCACCCTCATCACACATGCACTGCCTATCTACGCTTGGTCACGTGACCAATCGTGTTACAAAGCCCCGGCATGCCAGTTGTTGGCCGGGTGTGTGTTTTTCAGCCGAGTAGTAACATTTTTTTCAAGTTCAGGCTGCAGTTGGAGCTCGATGGCATGATGCTGGTGAATGAAGTTCATTTGAACAAAAGGCTGAACAGAAGTGAAGAGGAGCCATCATTGAAGGATTCTCATCACATACAATGCTGATGCTTTTTTGCACTATATTTGTTACTGAATTTGGAAAATTAAACTAACTCCAACTTTCCCTTGGCGTCCCTTTGCTCGGCTCCTGTTGCTTTCGGTGGCCGTGCGTGCCCCACTGACGGCGTGGGCGGTGTGAGGACATCGTGGCCGCCCAGCTCTAATTTCCGGTCGGTTTACCATTGTTCACTTTCACTTTGCTGCTCATTTATTGCGGTGAGTTATTGAGCGTGGGGCGACGTATCGGGGCAGCTGGCGCAGCGCTACAGAGCTCGACGGCCGGCCAGCAGCGTGACGCCCCCGGCGGTGAACGGCGTCCGCCGAGCGGCACCACTGGTGGCCGACCGACGGGACGGTCAGGGGGTAAGTGAACGGCGCATGGTGCGACCGACGGGGCGGTCAGGTATGAGGTACACGTGAACGGCCGTCGCCGAGCGGCATCACTGGTGGCCGACCGACGGGGCGGTCAGGTATGAGGTACACGTGAACGGCGTCCGCCGAGGGTGGGCCGACCGACGGGGCGGTCAGGTATGAGGTACACGTGAACGGCGTCCGCCGAGCGGCATCACTGGTGGCCGACCGACGGGACGGTCAGGTATGAGGTACACGTGAACGGCGTCCGCCGAGCGGCATCACTGGTGGCCGACCGACGGGGCGGTCAGGTATGAGGTACACGTGAACGGCGTCCGCCGAGCGGCATCACTGGTGGCCGACCGACGGGGCGGTCAGGTATGAGGTTCACGTGAACGGCGTCCGCCGAGCGGCATCACTGGTGGCCGACCGACGGGGCGGTCAGGTATGAGGTACACGTGAACGGCGTCCGCCGAGCGGCATCACTGGTGGCCGACCGACGGGGCGGTCAGGTATGAGGTACACGTGAACGGCGTCCGCCGAGCGGCATCACTGGTGGCCGACCGACGGGGCGGTCAGGTATGAGGTACACGTGAACGGCGTCCGCCGAGCGGCATCACTGGTGGCCGACCGACGGGGCGGTCAGGTATGAGGTACACGTGAACGGCGTCCGCCGAGCGGCATCACTGGTGGCCGACCGACGGGGCGGTCAGTTGGACACGTGAACGGCGTCCGCCGAGCGGCACCACTGGGGCCGACCGACGGGGCGGTCAGGTATGAGGTACACGTGAACGGCGTCCGCCGAGCGGAACTGGTGGCCGACCGACGGGGCGGTCAGGTATGGCGTGAACGGCGTCCGCCGAGCGGCATCACTGGTGGCCGACCGACGGGGCGGTCAGGTATGAGGTACACGTGAACGGCGTCCGCCGAGCGGCATCACTGGTGGCCGACCGACGGGGCGGTCAGGTATGAGGTACACGTGAACGGCGTCCGCCGAGCGGCATCACTGGTGGCCGACCGACGGGGCGGTCAGGTATGAGGTACACGTGAACGGCGTCCGCCGAGCGGCATCACTGGTGGCCGACCGACGGGGCGGTCAGGTATGAGGTACACGTGAACGGCGTCCGCCGAGCGGCACCACTGGTGGCCGATTGACGGGGCGCCCAGGTACGAGGTACACGCCGCGCGTCAGCCATTCACCGGCCGTGACAGATTGCAGGAGAATAATCGCATTATGAGGCGTTTGTCCGGTGTGTGAACTGGTGCGACACACACAATGCCGCACACATTGTGCTCAACTGCTGATTAATCGCAGGGATGTAAAATCAATTCGCACGCCCGATCGCATGAATGCGGATAAACAGCGCCGTATGCAGTAAGCCATGCCGGTGGAACACTTGCCATCGCGCTTTTTCTCATCCAGCCAGACCCAGGCGCAGCCTTTCATTCTGGTATTTTGGTCATTTTGATGATTTATGACATCTCTGATGATGTTGGTCCAAGTGTATAGTGTATAGTTATTATGAGCGGGAGCTCTATGGATCAGGGACTTCATCAAGTGGTGTTCAAAGTGTTTGTGCCAGCGCAGCCATTCAAAATATTTCGTATTTGTTGCTATGTCCATATGTGTAGTAGACAATGTTACCGTAGGTCTTCGAGATATGAGCGGAAAAGGAATTGTACGACATGGCTCTACTGCTGTCCAGCTCTGAGCCGTTCAGAAGTGACTAAAGATATTATAATGAAGAGTTGCATTGCTTATTAACAAAACATTAAAAGGAAATAGCCGATCTTTTCTCAAAATGTTGAGTTACTCCCTGGAAATTGTTCATACTACAAGCCAAGACAGCAATAAAAATAATAATTACTTGACTAAAAGCGACTTCGAATATCATTAAATAAGGTGTCTAAAGTTGGTCGGCTTGCCAACTAGTTTGCAGTAAAAAAATGGCGGCGGGCACGAAGGTACTTGTTTAAGCTGCGTTCACGTATTTATTGCAGACTTACAAATTCCCAAAATATAATGTAACATACGCATAGGGACTACGACATGATAGGTTCCAAAGAATTTAACAGCCTGTTTACTTCTTTCGAAATCAGCCCTGCTTTTCTATGCACATCATTGGCGCCGCAAACGCGTATGCCTTTATATACAATTGTATGATAAAAGATGTGTAGTAATATATTTTTTCTAAACACTGCAATAGCGGATCCTTCAGTTGCAACGGACCGCCAGGACAACCATTTTTTGCTTGTTGTGGGGCAGTGGCGGTTGCGTATTGACGGGATGTGGATCTTTCGCAGACCTGTAGTAGACGGCCTCGAATATCACTGATTCTTCCATCGTTCGTAGACCTGTAGTATATGACCATGAACATCGTTGATTCTTCTACTTTTTAAACAACTTGTCGCAATTTCCCGCTTGTTAGTATGCTTAGCCTATGTGTTGATATTTTTTTTTCGTGGCGTCACAAGTTCGTGAATATGAACCATCACCGAAACCATGTAGTAGTGACGATCAGTTCCACCTGCTCGCTCTTCTATGTTGAAGTTCAATATGCATCGAGATGCGACATATTTCTTCATGTTTCTTTTTATTGTATCTCTTACATTAAATGTTGTCCAACCACATTTTTGATAAGTGCACTTCATTCGGACGCTATATTATCATAATCTGTTTCAAGTTAAGAAACTCGGTATTCCCTTTAAGATGGTGTCAAAAGATGAACTATACTATTCCGAAACCATCCCTCGTCGGTTACCTGGGACGTTCAATTCTTACTCTTCATCAAAAGTGACACCAACTCAAAAATCGATTGTTTGGTCTGCAAATGGTCGTGGGGGCCACCACGCAGTAAAAGGTCGACAGCTGTTTTGTAATCTAAGAAGCCGGTAAACAGCAGGGAGTAAAACACAAGCCACTTACCGAATTACACTGAAATAAGACAGTTCGTATGAACAGGTAGCAAGCCGAATCTTTCAGAGCAATTTAAACACTCAGGCATGAAAAGGGAGGAGTCGCCTGCGATAACAGAGGCAAAGAATTTTCCTGTCCGTGTACACCTTAATCAGGTCCTGTTGTTTTGTGTTATTTTGAAGAGGTAGATGGCAGACTTTGTCGCTATAGTTTGTTTGCCATGCCTTTCGGGACAATTGTACGATGCGTTTTTTGCGATCCCGGGAGACAGGATCCGCCAGAAGTCGAGCTGAAATGTCCGCGCAGCAATAGGGTGAAGCGTCTACTTAACAGTTAACGAGATGCAAATATTTCGCAAAGAACTCGAACATTGATGGAATGCAATGGCTTCGCAATGGTTCCTCATCGACAGTTTACATCACCTAAGCACCTTGCTTATAGTTGACTGCGCACAGCTAAATGGATAATCAAAGACCTACGTTTTCCTGTGTCTGACATAAATACATTGTAATTTTTATCAGATGTGCTCTGAAGGCAGTAAAGCAGTATCAATCTGACGCCGAAAATTAATAATTTCGCGAGAAGTTCTCTCGCACCCATTGCTATAGCATCAATAATTTGTGTTCAACACTCTTTAGCGTAGCATAGGTTCCATGGGTGCTACAGGCACCGCTAGTAGTTTCAAGCTATTTCCAATATCCAAATATATATATATATATATATATATATATATATATATATATATATATATATATATATATATATATGTACATATATATGTATATATGTATGTGTGTGTGTATGTGTTTATGTGTGTGTGTATGCTTCTTTTAACCTTGGTCAGATTTGTTATATCTCCCATGTATATGAAGCTTTCAGCGCACAGTTACGCTTAAGTTAAGTGTTACATAACAAATCTTAGATTGAAAACGAAAATAAGCAGCACATACAAAACATGTTGCGCTTAGTAGCAACAAAGATGAACAAGATCTTAAGTACGAATTACGAATGACTCACAACCTCCAAAAAATGATGATGCAATAAAGCAAGAGAAGCTGAATAGAAACTAAGCTCATAAGCTCCTGAAAGATCTACCATCTCAACAATACTCTGCCTGATTGTCCTTGTTTTGTATTATTATGTCCATTTGTCGCGTCCTTAACCCCACAGTCCGCTTTTTTATCAAAGCCCTCATACTGACATGACTGTGTAAGCCTGGTGATATATTCCCTTAGTCTAGCGTCCTTTCTAGCATTACATTGCGCATCTCATCCATCTATTTCGTTTCATCTCGTTTTCGGAATGCATATTGTATTGCTCTGCTGTTTGCATCCCTATATATGGTTGCTAATACTGTGTGTCCGGAGTGAACTTGTGAAAACTCATGCACCATGGCTACTCTGAAATAAATATTACTTGCGATGTCTTCGTAAATGATGCATGTAAGGGCTACGGTATACTTATGTGAATGTTGTGTGAAGCGGAGCCGGCTGCTTCAGCGCGAAGCGCAGGGTGGACCGGAACGCTTCAGCGCGAAGCGCAGGGTGGACCGGAACGCTTCCGTGCGAAGCGCAGGGTGGACCGGAACGCTTCCGTGCGGAGCGCGGGTCCGGTCCCGCTCCCCGCTTCTGCCCGGGACAGGGACCGCAGCGGGACGGCTCCTATACAGGACGCACTCGGAACGGCGCCGTTTCTATGCGAAGCGAAGGACCGGACTGTCGTCCGTCCGTGACCACCATCCCCCTGTCTGTGGGCCAGATGGCTGGCCTGCTCATTTTTCGCCGATTACGAGCCCGTTTTGTGCGGCTCCGACTCGGCATTGTCACCGCCCTGCAGCGGCGACGGACTCTCTCCCTGCTACACGGAGAGGCCATTAGCGGGCCGGTCCCCCATGCTCTCGCCCGATACGCCGATACACTTTGTAATCACGTATAATTGAATGTTTGCTTTTCATAGGATCCATACCCGTGCTGGGAGGGCGAGCGCTGGCGGGGTTTTGCCAGTCCCGCGAGACCGCCAAATGGGAAATTCAGTAAAACTGTGTGCGCTGCCCAACTGGCTGCTGCCACAGCCGCCAACAGCAGCTGCGGCTGGCGCCAGCAGAAGGGGGAGGGGAGGGATGACCTCATACTGGACAGGACATGTTGCTTCACCACAGCCACGAGCAGCAGCCGCGGCTGGCGCCAGCTGAAGGGATGGGAGCGGTGACCTCGTACCGGACAGGACATGTTCCTTCACCACAGCCGCCAGCAGCAGCCGCGTCTGGTGCCAGCTGAAGGGATGGGAGCGGTGACCTCGTACCGGACAGGACATGTTCCTTCACCACAGCCGCCAGCAGCAGCCGCGTCTGGCGCCAGCTGAAGGGATGGGAGCGGTGACCTCGTACCGGACAGAACAGGTCACTTCATCACAGCCGTCAGCAGCAGCCGCGTCTGGCGCCAGCAGGAGGGAGAGGGAGCGGTGACCTCGTATCGGACAGAACAGGTCACTTCATCACAGCCGTCAGCAGCAGCCGCGTCTGGCGCCAGCAGGAGGGAGAGGGAGCGGTGACCTCGTATCGGTCAGAACAGGTCACTTCATCACAGCCGCCAGCAGCAGCCGCGTCTGGCGCCAGCAGGAGGGAGAGGGAGCGGTGACCTCGTATCGGACAGAACAGGTCACTTCACCACAGCCGCCAGCAGCAGCCGCGTCTGGCGCCAGCAGGAGGGAGAGGGAGCGGTGACCTCGTATCGGACAGAACAGGTCACTTCATCACAGCCGCCAGCAGCAGCCGCGTCTGGCGCCAGCAGGAGGGAGAGGGAGCGGTGACCTCGTACCGGACAGAACAGGTCACTTCATCACAGCCGCCAGCAGCAGCCGCGTCTGGCGCCAGCAGTAGGGGGAGGGGAGCGGTGACCTCGTACCGGACAGGACATGTTCCTTCACCACAGCCGCCAGCAGCAGCCGCGTCTGGCGCCAGCAGGAGGGAGAGGGAGCGGTGACCTCGTATCGGACAGAACAGGTCACTTCACCACAGCCGCCAGCAGCAGCCGCGTCTGGCGCCAGCAGTAGGGGGAGGGGAGCGGTGACCTCGTACCGGACAGAACAGGTCACTTCACCACAGCCGCCAGCAGCAGCCGCGTCTGGCGCCGGCAGTAGGGGGAGGGGAGCGGTGACCTCGTACCGGACAGAACAGGTCACTTCACCACAGCCGCCAGCAGCAGCCGCGTCTGGCGCCAGCAGTAGGGGGAGGGGAGCGGTGACCTCGTACCGGGCAGGCCATTTCATCACTGTCGTGGGAAGAGAACCGTCGCTCGAGCAATATAAAGCATCTCGAGAGCCTCTGTGCTGAAGGTATGCCGAAGAGGCTGACGAAAGCTGGTCAGAAACTGTGGTCAAATGTCGGTCAAGGTAGAAGTCGGGAAATGGAACAGCTTCCCGTCACGGGTATTGTGTCGGAAGGCAACCTTCGCCAGGAATGGTGAGCAACTCAGTGCTCGTCGGAAGGCGACCTTCGCCAGGAATGGTGAGCAACCCAGTGCTCGTCGGTTAACTGACACTGATACAGGACCCCGAGAAAGTCAGTTGAATATATAGTATGCGGAGTGTAACTTCGCACTCCAAAAGATATTGCTTTTTCGAATTGTTTTGTATGCACTTCGACGCAAGTGCGGTGTCAAGCCTTGTCACGAGTCTCCATGGTGCACACGAAGCTGATCCACTACCAAAGTTGCAAAGTGTGTCGGCGTAGATGTATTGCATATCGAAGCAACGGTGGTTGGTTCGCATGGTTCGCATGCTTCGCCGGGCGTATTTTCTGCATTAACGCCCTATCTTTCCGATATTCACCGCCTCATTTCGTTCAATTACACCTCGCCGTACAGGCGTGTTTCGTGGTGGCGCCAGAAAACCTCCTCCCTCTCTCATTTGGCTGGCTCGTTTCGCACCATTATCGTGAAAATTAGCTAGTACGCCAATGTGCCTTATGTGCCGGCATCAAAAGTCGCTCGCTGATCACTATCACTTGTCATACAGGCAGGGCGAATTACCAGAATAATCGTGTTTATCAGCGGGCACGGTGAGCTCTGGGACCGACGCAAGTCCCCCGTGAGGGGCGCATCAAAGCCGAACCAACTATACAAATTACACACTGAACTAATGGAGATTTATGTCAGGACAATATCATCTGCGAAACGCGATTATCCCGGCAGTCAATACGAGCCATCTCCGTCGAGAGGCGGGCACAAAGCGGGGGCCAAAACGCGCCGCTGTGATTGATCCACTGCGGGCCGCGCTCGGGCCGCCACCGCTGCGGTCTCAAATAATTAGTCCTCTCCGTCGGGTGCCGGCCCATCTGATATTGGGCAATCGGACCTGCAATCTGCCCGGCTTCCGCCGCGCCGTCGCCATGGATCGTCTGTCGACGCATGCGCAGTGGGCGTCGGCGCCGGCGGCGTCCAGGTGGTCGGGCGGCCGACCATAAACAGCGGCACAGTTGCGCTGGCGGCGCCCACCTGCCCTGCCAATCAGCGCACGAACAGGTGCCGGTCGGGCCGCGGCAGTCTAACGCCGCCGCACCACGGTCGGCCGCCGCGCGCCGGTCGCGCCCCGGCTCTCCCTCTGAGCGGCGTCGCACGGTGCATTGTTGATGGCTCGGCGCGAGTCGAGTCGCTAGTGGCGCGCGAGCCGGTGGCGCTCGCGGTTCGAGCTGGCGAGCGTGGCCGGACCGCCGCTGGCGGTGTCCGCGAGTGTGGACGACAGCCAGTGCTGCAGTGTGTGGACGCCCGCCGCCATGTACAGCCCCAGCGACAAGATGATGAACATGAAGCCGCTGCCGCAGGGCCCGTGCTTCTCGGGCCGCTACTCACCGCCGGCCACCTACCGGCCGGTCGACCCCATGCGGCGCTGCGTCAACTCATCGGTAGGTTTCCCCGGCGATGACACCTCCACCTCCATCCCCGACAGCTGCCGATCGGCCAACAGCAGAGCCAGCGCTGCTTCCCTGCAGCTGGGGAGGATGATGTACCGGGAAGTTCCAGACGTATTGAGGAATAGGCGGGTATTCGGGATCAGCGTTGTCGCCCGCTTCCCGGCGCACACGTGGTCCGGTCAAAGTTGATCTTCCCCATGACTTTGTGAGGCTGCTGTTGCGTTTCGATGTGCTGTGTCCACTCGTGCTGGGCTGTTCATGGAACCTTTTTTGATCCGCTTGGATACCGAGCCGCTTGCGGATCCCCTGTCGCATACCTTGCTCACCGGGGATGCGAACTGATTGATAGATTGTGATATTTGTTCCACACAGTTTCCGACTACCCCGGGATACTGAGGCGCGAACGCGTGAGGTCCATGTCATTTTCCTGTCAAGACACTTCTGAGGCCAGACACGCGAGAGAGGAGATGCGCTACACGTACTGATCCGGCCCGTAAGGGGCCGATATCGCGAGGTACTGAGATAATTTCCCCGCACTCGTTAGGTAATGAGAAGTCGCAGGTGTATCTCGGACCACCCCTGCGGCTTGTGCCGCGAGATAGAGCGGTCCCACATGCACCTCTAGCCATTTCTGTGACCTACGTCTCTAGAGAATTCAGTCACGTCCTCTCGAGCTGGTAGGATTAGTTGGTGTACGTCCCGGGCCACTATCTTTTGGCGTCACGGCCCAGTTTTGGTGATGACCACTTTCTGGTGTCGTCTGCTCCATCGCTGTGTTCTGTTTCGGTATGGGGCGATCTGTTGTTTGGGTACGTCTATTGGATCTGAGTCGTGCAATTTGTTTCGCCTTCCCCGAATTATGCACGGAATACTTGCCGTTAAGAAGATATGAAATGTTTTTACACCAAATGAAATGTGCGAGATACCACGTTTTGCCACTAGTACAAATAAAACAGTATGCATAGATTGTTTCAGAAGCAATCATGATAGGTATTTGGGAGAGTTGCACTTGATACTTCTATTTTTTAGCCCTCGTGTATATCAAATTCCGCCAGTCATGCCGATTGCTATTGCGCCCAACGTAAGCCATTTCATTGGTGATATATGCACAGTAATATTTCGGAGAATGATACTGCAATTACACCAATAGAAGCAGCCGTAACTTTATGATTGCGCCGGTCAATTACTGTGATATTCAATAGCGAGTGTTTCCTGTCGGAAAGAGCCCTGCTACATCACAGATGGATCAGCTGCCATGGGCTAACCAATAGGCCCGTTCGTTAGAAAGTGGAATCACCGATATATTGAAACTCGTGCGATGTTTTCCCCAAATATGCCTCGGTCTCTGCCTGTCTCTGATTACGGGTGTGGCAGTTCGAGATTTGTATATTCGTTGGCATTGCTGTCTCAGTAGCCAGCCTACCTGGAGCAACTCCATCTATACACATTCGTAGATAAACGCCGAATGATATTCAAGCTGTTTGCGCAGTCCGCAAATGATCACAGCAGGTCTGACAGTTTAGTACCACCTTTTGCTGATTAAAACTGAAGTCACGAGTCTTCTACACAAGGCCATTGCACAGCAGACCCGCAGTTTGATACCAACTTTTTCCTGATGAAAGCCGGGGTCTCGGGCCTACTGCACAAGGATATTGAGCAGTCTTTTTACTGGAACCGAGGACTACGACAAGCCTATCGTACTTGATAGAGTTCCGTTAACGGTGCGCAAAGCTGCATAATCGCCGGTCAGGGTTGTTGCTCCAGGTCAGCACTCCCACCTGCCGTCTTTCTGTAACAGATTGCTGGAACGGGGACTTACTGCCTTACTGTTAATATGATTATAAATAACGGAAGCTCTCATTTTAGTTTTTCATTGGCATTTCCTCACTAGAATCTTTTATGACTTTATGAGCTAAAACTTGCCGTGAACATTAATGCCGCTTTTCAATTCTAAGATGTAACAATCTCATCAAAAAAACATTGTCTTAATTGTGACACCCTCGCAGCTGCTGATGTGCCCGCAAAAAGAGAAGAAAAATGGAAACTGCCGATTCCGGAAACCGCGCACTGCTTTTAGTACTACGAGTATGTACTCGTGTTGGTATGCATATGTACTGGAGTACTGTATGCTCCTGTCACAATCCTAAAGCATGTTCATATCAAGAAGTGACGTGATTAATGCTAAGTTTCAATGAACATTTTATTTTGTTTCGCAAAAAAGCACAGATATAATTTGCATAGCTCAATGAGAAAAAAACTGATTAATGTAATTAAGTTGGTGGTATATTGTGACAAGAGTGTGATATATTTTGCATGCATAGTTTTTGTATTTATCCTTGCTCAGAAGAAAGAAGAGGAAATTCAAACTTGACTTAACTTGTTATGAGTGTGATATATTTTACATCCATGTCAAAAGAAAGAAGACGAACTTCAAACTTGACTTGACTTCATTGTTCGTAGTGCATGCCACCGTTGGGCTCAGTAAATTCGAGTGTCTATTACCTACCACTGTTTTACTAAGCTGATTAAGATTGTGCGTTAAGGGCTGGTAAGGTAGAGCGATCGGTTACGGTGCCACCCACAACATCGATGGGATGTGGCCACTCAGGTTGCAATTATTTTGGAGATATAGAAACGTTTCTCCGGCACAGGACGGCATCGAGACCCCCCCCATCAAATTCAGGAATGATTCAATTTAAAAAAGGAGATCCTTACTGCTCATGACAACTTGATCCTGCATCATCGAACCTTGCTATCGTGTAAGCAATCTGATTTTTATGTGAGGAAGGGAGGCGAATCGCCCCCTTAAAATTGTATTGTGGTTCAAGTATGTTCTCGAATAAAAAAACAAAGTTGAAAGTGGTCGGTCATGACATATTTCGTATTAATGACGATGGCCTGATGGTGTAAATATGTCCTAGCATTGGTATACGTGCAACAGTCCAAGCTAAGTTGTTTTATCTTGCCAAGCAAGGCAATCTCATATACATCAGCAGTTGTACCAGTTGTCCTCCCGACGTTTTCTCCGGACACAGAACAAGTGCAATAGATGTTCATGGCTTTCACCGAATATATGATGCATTGGTGATATTTTGCATCTCTCAGTGGGGATGTCTCAGTCTGCATGATCAGAGTGCATGCATATGTATAATGAGTAAGGTATATTCAATTATGCTTCATATATATATATATATATATATATATATATATATATATATATATATATATATATATATATATTTATATATATATATATATATATATATATATATATATATATATATATATATATATATATATATATATATATATATATATATATATATGAGTATATATACATGCAAATTATACGTTTGTATATAGATGAATAAAATGTACATGTGTATTTTATGATCATCGTCGTTTGTAAAATGAATAGTTCAATTCTTCAAATACCTACTGTCATTCCTTGGATATATGCCTTGCAATGGCTACCATCCCTGATATCGGCATTAATGCCTTTGAGTACATCAGACAATTTACCTTGTGAACTTCGTAACAGCCGCAATACATTGTGATAAGAATCGCATCGAAACTTATCTGAATCAGTACTAACTAATTTCTGAATTGCGAACCGCGTCACCTTACCTTGTGACTTCAAAGCATTTATGTTCACTTCAGTTCCAAATGGTCTATGTATAGGTGTAGAACATAGTTCGTGGTGATTTGCTCATCAGCGGAAACTCCTGAGCTCCGCCTGAGGTTTCTCAAGTATCACGCAACATTCGTTATCCAAATAAGCCGACAGCTAAGTAACGGTTCGCGTAAATTTAACCAAGCCACCGACCAAAATAAGATCCGATATTCCAGACTTGAGTGTCCCTCGGTATGCTTTCCATGGGCAATTCCTACCCAATGTCGGATGTCAGTTTTCCTCTCCGTCTCCACTCCCAATGCATTCAAGATTTGACATTGGTCCCTATAGGGCTGCACTCCCCCAATACTATGGAGCTTCATAAATAATGCATCCCCCTCCGATGGATGGATTTTACAAAATATCGTTCGTGGCTTCGGAAGCGTTTGCCTGAGTCGGCTAATATTGCTGCACTTGCAAAGAGAATAATTGCTTGCAAATGCACACTTTGTATCGAACAAATTCACACACATTTTCGCTAGAACGCTTACAGCAGATCTAACGACTGGGTAATGCGGAAACGGCGCCAGGTGTCTGTGTTGATGCGACATTTTATAGTGGTGTCCGCGAGCATTTGATCGAACGACACCACAGCCACAGCTCCTCACGTGCGAGCGACACCACAGCTCCTCCCGTGAGCCAGACACTTTGTTTTCGATGTGACTGCTGTTGACGAGGCCTGTGTCGGCCGAGCCTCTGGATTGGTGATGGTCCTGTTGCCACTCGGTGAAGTAGAGCACACATACAGGACGGGACATCCGAACACGTCGGTGGGGTATGAATTGGGACATATGAATATGTCAGTGGGACATAAGCGGATTAAAATGTATAATTACGTTCCGATCCGTATCCGTAGCCAGTTCATTCCGGTGTGAAACCGTACCAGATGGAGATTTAAATCCATTATCCAAACAGTGCTCAAAATGCAACTCAGCCAGAGCCTGGCTTTTGCAGGAATACAGCAGTGTCCAGAAAATCAAAAACGCGCAATATTATTGTTCATTCCAGTTTTCGGCGCTTGTAGAGAGGGCAGGTGTCAAAAGCGGAATGAATGCGGATGCTTATACAGCCGCATGCCATCAGATATTCCATGCAAGAGTTTAGGTAGTTTCCAGTGCGCTACGCCCACTGAATTGCATTCGTAAATCCAAAAATGAAAAGCGTCATTCATCCCTGTCGCTGAACTTGTGACTCTGGGATGCACACCAAGGACTACCCGTTTGCTAGCTGGAACGGAATGGCTGGGTTGCGGTGTTGCTGTGCATGACAAGCTGCCCACATGCGGGAATGGATGGTGGGAACGGAAACGGATGGCGGGTGCCGGCTGGGTTGCGATGCTGTAGCTTATGACAAGCTGCCCACAGGAGGGAATGAATGGCGACAACGGGAACGGATGGCGGGTGCCGGCTGGGTTGGAATCTTGAAGCGTATGGCAAACTGCCCGCATGCGGGAAGGTCTTCGCATGCGGCCCTTTCTCTGAACAGGAACTGAGAAGTACTTCAGGAGAAATGTCGCAATGAAAGTTAACCGGTCTCACAATGAAAGTAACAGATCTGATTCTGAATAAGAGATGGAAAACTTGGAATGATGTATTGCACCGTGAACCGATATTGCAAGCACCCCAGAAATTGAAATCCCACCGCGAACATCTTTCCTGAAACAAATATTCAGAGCACTTCATTAATAATATTGGGAGGATAAATGGTGAAAATCGAAGCTAAAGGACATCTGCACTTGAAGCTATTAGAACACTGCCCAAGACAGGTACTACGGCTGACCTAGGCTAGCTTAACGATAACGAACAAAGCATACCAGAATATGTATTCCTGCCTGGGGCCGCGAAACGTACTATTGAAGAGCCAAGGCTGTTTTGAATGTAGAAGCGAGAGCCGGTTAGATAAAAGGTTCGAAGTTCTAATCATGTTTTTTAGTATTGCTGTCGCAGCGAGAACTGTAATGCTTTCTTGTACATGCAGCCAGAGGTGTGTCGAATCTTGGCATTAATTTGCATCGGTTTTCCCGAAGACCATTCTCATTTTCATCACGCCAATAGTTCTTTATAGCATTCATGATTAGGCATAGATGTTCACTTGTTCAAGACATATTGGTACATCTTTCTGACTCAGCAGTGCTGAATGAGGCAGACATCACCTTGCACGTCAGTTATGAAACATGCAAATGCATTGTTGAAGACACGGATAGCAAAAAAAAGCATACTGGCAAACAAGCTTGAGAAAGAGGCTGAAACCCAGATCCGAAAATTTTGTATCTTGGATATGGAACCGAAAAGTTTCGTTGTAGTGCTTGCCAACTATTACGTAGGGCAGATTCGGGTGATACCCGACAGCAGTTAGAATCGGGCACCTCTATTTCTCAACATCGGAAACCCTTACGAGGTATACAAAAACATATTTAAATGCACCGCCACGCTTCTATTCCGCTTGTTGCTTGGAGGTGCGGCGAGTAGGTATGTCTTTGAAAAATAATATAAAGTGTTTAGTGTTTGCAGTTTTATATTTGTATGTAATTTATCTTTGCTGGGGCTTCTTTTCTGATAAATAATCGGAATGTGCTCCAACATGTGATACATATATCATTGTGTGGTTAATGGCAGTATGCCAAACATGACCAGCTTTTCAGAATTACAGCTTTTTCACGCTGGTGCGATGTTTTAGTATCAGACTGTGTCCGATACTAGTAGAGCCTTATAGTTTCCACATTTCTGCGCAAATGGTATGCATTTTGCTGTTATGAAACAGGTCGGTATTGTATCCGACGGTAAGTTCGGTATTGACGAAGCTTGTTTGGTGTTATCCGATTTCAAACTTTTTTAAAAGCGGCGAAGCCAACCAGAGCCCAATATATTATTAATCAGGAAAAGTGTGACGGAAGAACCTTTAGGATAACGTGAGAGTATTTCTTTGTTGATTTGTTTATCTAAGGCCCTTGGCGCAAATGATAAGGTTTAGAGCTAGGTGTCCGGTACCACCAGTATTTTCCCTACTAGGCATCCCATACATGGTGGGGAAGATCTGTCCTCCGTGCATTACAGGACATGCAAATGTAAAGCAGGAAAGACAGCAAGGCTGAGCAGGCGGAGGTGAAGTAAGGACGCTGGGAAGTGTAGGCTGCTTCAACTTCCGACCTCCTTCTTGTTCTGCTGCAAGAGATGCTTCTTCATTCGGCGATTGTAACGCACCATCCATGAATGTGTCTGCGACAAAAGTATGCATATTGCTTAACACACACATACATTTGGGACGAAAAATCCGCTTCTTTGTTCATATTTGTCGGGCCAGCAGCAGGAGGAAAAAACGTTGGCAACGTTTGCAATGTCAGCAGCGAAAAATAACAGCGGAGCAACCGATAAGAAAACGATCACGTAACAAGTTTCTTTTCTAGTATTCTCGATTGACTTGTCAAAGTAGGATGTGCAGGAAAGACAATTAGTAACAAATAATGAAATTAGGCAAGAAATAATATCAGCTTTGCATTGAAATATATTAAATAAATAAAAAATTCATACATATGCAAATAAAGGCATGTTAATATAATTGATTGATTGATTGATTCCTACTAAGCAGGCACTTAGTTATTGACATGCCTGGGCTGTAGGCACGATAACTTGCATCTCTTTTGTCATGTCTGACTAGCAACCATTGCCTTAATAGCACATTGACGGTGCATCGGTCTGCAGTAAATGCATATTTATGTTTAGTGCCATTCAATTGAGAAGGCCATGCAACGTCTATCTAGGTGCTATTTCAAGAAGTGACACATTTACTCATTTAAGCGGTACACATGCAACTTAGCACTAATTAATGTCAATATGTTTTTTTTTATTTCCAAGTGCCACGACTGCATGGCACTACTTATGATAATCATTGTTTTGTTTTGCTTTCTCTAGCAAATTTGCATTTAGCTTCAGTTGTAGATATTCTGCAGCATCAACCATTCTGAGAGGTCGTCACGACATTGCTTACTGCTCACCTACGCCCTCTGATTTGTCTATTCGGCGTCGAGTTTGATTAGGTTGTCATCGGTCAGATATAGCAATATGTTAGCATTTATCATAAGCATAAGCAATTTTGCTGACGTACTTGCTCCGATAATTAACAACAACGAGCAAATGTTCAATAAGTGCAGGTATCGACACCGCGTTCACTTTCCATTGGGCATTTCGTACGCACTTTCACTCAAGACATTCTTCTCTGATCGTTCGAACATGCAGTTATATAGTTAGATATGACCCAGTGGAGCCAAGGGTATTTGCTTCTTCTGGAAATAGCCATGATACATGCAAACCACCACTGACTGTTTTATTCTGTCGTCGGCTCATAAGTTGAGAGTTTTTTTTCCTCACTTGACTTGTTTGGCAGAGCTGAGGTGCTTCCTTCATGCGCATTCATTTAGATACCGGCTTTGATGGAGCACTTCGCTTCCCTTCTCAACAAGGTAAATTACAGAATGCTAACCTCATCTACTATAATTATAACCTCATTTATGAGCTACTAAATGTTCCACTGTCCAAATATCAGCTATGTGCGGTAAAAGGCATTCCAGATTCCATGACTTTGGAAAGAGACATTGAAAAGAATGAGAAATGAGACATTGTCTCATGTGACATTGACATTGTGAGACATAAAATTGAAGCATGAGATATTGAGAGAAAAAACATTAGTCAAACTGCAGTACTCCATGTGCTTAGACAAGTACCAACCATAGTAGAAATGTACTCCAGGTGGGATATATGGCTTCCTGAGTGCGATTGTAAAGAATATTTTCCGAAGCTGATCAGTGATGAATAATAATGTGATAACAATGAACTGAATGGTATTAAAGGTAGATGATGGCTGAAATTTGGGAGCACAAAGAGTGATTTCACTTCAAGGTGAATATGTCTTGGAAATTGAGGGTGCTTGTAAACAATAATTATTACTGGAGTCGCATGTGTCCCATGAAAGTTTGATCTACAGAACATCAACATCAGGTAACTCGAACAATATTTTATCTAAGCTATGTGTATGCAATTGACGGGACAAAATTTGTTTGTCACATTTCAATTATGCGGCAACATTTCTGAGTCGCAATACGTTATCCAGTTCTTGTCGATTCGCTTTGTTTGAACTCACTTTTCAGGCAGCCAGCTTGTTTTTTAGAGGAACGAGGATAAAAATTAGCATGACGTAGCAATGTGCTATACCATGCACGGTTACCGCTCATGGGCAAATAATTGGTTGAATGCAGATTAACAACATTTCCTAGATCACCTGCCAAGACAGTTCTTGCCTAAGGGTATAGGGGTCCGGTTGCGTGGAGGGCCTATTTGAACGATGTCCATAAAGATACCGACGTTTTTCCCGTCCACATCGCCCCTGCTCCCCTCCCCCATCGCGACAGTCCTCCGTGTGTGATACCAGCGCCGTGACCTTCAGTCCGCGGCCGGATTGGGTTCCGATGACATCCTTCCAGTCCCGCTAAGATGCCGTTCTCTCCGTGTTGTGCCAGCGCCATGTTTTTCAGTCCGTGGGTTGCCAAAGTTCCGGTGGCATCCTTGAAACCCCGTTCGCTCGGTGGCTTGCCAGGGTTCCGATGGTGCCCTTCCAACCCAACTCAGGTGTCATTTTGTCTGTGTTGTCGCATCGAGGACGATGGCGACGACGATGCAGCGGGCCCGAGGGCGACGTGCAGCTGCCTCGAGTAAGGACGGGACTCACACGTCGCTCATTTCCATATAGAGCTTCATTGGCCTGAAGCAAACTTGATGCAACACATGGAATATCCAATGTTGCATTGGGAGCATTGGTTGCTTGCAATGACTAATGCTGTTGTGCATTTTTTATCAAGCACCCATACCACGGCAAATAAAAGTCAGGCTCTTGAACACACTCCGATGCTTATAGCTACCTGTCAGTCTGACATTTTGAATCCGGATCTGTCACACTGCTGTCTTGTGTGGCCTGTAACCTGTGTGCGTGCGCGTGAAATGTAACTTGTCACGCTATTGTCATGTGTGGCCGGTGTGCGTGCGTGCGTGCGTGCAAGTGTGTGCGTGTGTGTGTGTCTGTGTGTGTGTGTGTGTGTGTGCATGTGTGGGTGTGCGTGTGTATGTGTGTGGGGGTGACCTGCATGTTTATAAAGTATGACATGTCATGCCGCTGCCATGTGTGGCCTGTGACCTATACTGTGGGAAATGTGACCTGGCGCGGTGCTGTCGTGTGTAACGCGGGAGTATTCATACTGGGATGTGGCTTCGTTCTTGGTATCCTCACGATCCTTCAGGTCAGATATACATTTATATATACATATATATATATATATATATATATATATATATATATATATATATATATATATATATATATATATATATATCGGAATCAGATTGCGTTCCGCTCCGCCCGCCCTCTGTAACTATCAAGTTTCATTGACAGCAGAATTTAAGTAACAGTCCTCTGATTGCTTCTTAGGTTTTCATACAATGAAGTCCGCGTTGCCCTTCAGGGTTGCCCGTCACTCACAGCAGATGTATGATGTATATGGAACACTTATCAGATCGTAAATGTTCTGTTTAAGATGAAATTGAAGCTACTATTTTGTGACAGGTCACCAGAGAAAAGTATTGATATCAATGCCAATGTTCATCAAATATTGCCGATGGGGTAATTCTGCCAATGTTCATCAAATATTGCCGATGGGGTAATTCTGCCAATGTTCATCAACTATTGCCGATGGGGTAATTCGCACGCTGGACTGATGACAGCCGGCCTGTTCCGCACCAGCGTAGTTAATAAAGTGGTTCGGCTGTAGGACGTAGGGATTAGGGACGTTGCATTCTAGAACACCGCAGCCAGTCGGCGCCGGCTCAATAGACTGCAACAAGGACGAGGGTACTTATCAGGTCAATGAATGGAAGGGTGCTGAGAAATCAATGGCAAGGTTCGTCTGCATAAATAATACAATAAAAAGCAATGACAAATAGTGATGTACTTGTTCGGATTCATTCGTGCGTTGTCGTCTTGATTGCTGGTTCACTCTTTTTGTATCATACTGTATCCAACTTCTAGTGCGCTGCTTCATTTCTTGAGTGTAGGTTTTTCTAGATCGTGAAAATTATTCTCAATGGCAGCACAGTTTTCAGGTTTTCAGGTTGACTGCAACAATAGATCACGAGGACCCTAAATTCGAGTGCTTTTTCGCCATGCTGCTTTTGCACTTCCCTTTGTATTTAAAGTAAACCTTGATTAAATACCACTTTTTATCCACACACCGCTCTCGCCGGGTGGCTTTGATGTCATCACAAATTGCGTGTGTGTACAACATGCAGGTTGAAGAGCAAGCATAACAGATATTAATGGCTTGCCTGATTTCATTCTGGCAAAAAGGGGTATTTTTCAAGAGCGGGAGATATGTGCCTTTCCCTAGCGAACTACTAACTCGAACTGATGAGCCGAAAACCAGAAAAGCAGTGTCCAGAGTGTCCACATCCAATGCAGAGTGTCCAGCACACGCCCATTGCGAAGTGTCAGGGGGTTCGTTTGGTCTTCTTCTCCCTTAAATCCCTACTGAGGGAATGTGTGTCATCCCTAGCCAGTATAATTTCTTTAGCTACGGGCGCCAAACCGTTTGAAATGGCCCTGTGAAATTTCAGCTACTGATAATGCATCTTTTGTGCACATTTTGATGCAAGAAAAAATAATCGTATCATGTCCGATCATGTGGATATCTTGTCATTTCTGAGGGTATGTATCAAGCACTTTCACTTCCAGGCAAATATGTGCTAAGGCAACAATGATGTTCCACACACAGCCATTAGTGAATTGACGCACGTGATTCCTCGCAAATGGATGTTTGATCAATCGGATATAGTTAGGAGGCGAGTCTTTGGCATTCCCATTTGACATAAGCTCATTGACCTTTTGAAGATCACGCAAGGTCCCTGACCGATGCTGCAATGTTGGGTTTTCCACGCGGTTTTGGTTTGGTGACCTCAAGGCAATACGCGCATGCTTTTATGCCAACGAGAACCATCACAGAGTCCTAGTCATGTAATATCACTAACCTTCTCTGGAATTTGGCAATTCGTCACCTTCGAATGGTGTGGCAGCGTTGGTGCTGCTGTGTCTTGTGTTTCCCAAGTCCATAAAGAAATGCTCATAAAATATGTATTAATTGGTGAATGTGTCTGAAAGACGTGTTGATATCTATCATTGAACTAGAACATGGGCGGCAGTGTATATAATGACACAAACATAATATAAAATAGCGTAGTTAAGGAAATATTAAATATCAATATTATAAGGACCTGATAGTATCAAAGCAGCATACTACTGGCATAGATGAGTATTGCTTTCTCCATTCCCATAAGTCTACTAATCACCGGTGTTTTAGCATCTGAGCAAAAAATTTCTTATCGACTTTCTATACCAACGTATATTCCGGCTGTCATTTGCTCAGCTCCATCCCCGCCCACATGGTCAATCTTTCCAAGATTTACAAGAACCGCCGACTCAATTCATGCGTGCGTACGATAAAATATATAAACAGTCCGCAACCGCCAATTACACAGCAACATGCAGCAGTGGGATATGGCTATCCTCAATATATATAGTTCATTCTCATCGCGAGACAAAATACTATTCAGCGACGCAACGGCGACAAGCGTGGAATAGGTGTACTTTGAGTTTTGGGTACACGAAGCAGATACACAAATATATATATATATATATATATATGTGTGTGTGTGTGTGTGTGTGTGTGTGTGCGTGTGCATACATGCTGAATTTTTGGCTTCGAACCTTCGTCAAACTAACAACAAAATGAAAACTCACCTTACCACAGCATCATTTTCATCAACATTGGAGGCATTATGGTTACCTCTCCGTGGGCTGCTAGGGCCATCCAATTGCAAGACGTTCACAAATGCGAGTGTTATAATGTCAATGAGGTGTATGTATTGCCGTCGCAAACTTTGACGTTACCCCGCTGGAGCCTTAGTGTGGATGTTTCTCGTGATTATCAGAATAAGAATATGATTAACAGATAATCAGAATATGATAATAATGGAAAAGGCAACCGGATTTGCAAAGCGCAGTCCGCACAGTTAGACCCTGTACCTGTCTCCTGAACGCTACTCAGAGCCCATTTTTGCAGGCGTGGGTAGAGTTCGAACGTGTCGTGTGTGAACATAGAAGTCGCTATGACCACTCAGGTCGTCGCGGCAAGTCCTTGCACTGTCCGCACGTGACCATGGAGAGGTGTACCTTATCTGCCTGCTGGATTTGAGCAAATGCTTCGATGACTCCTGCCAAAATCAAGTCTCCACAGCATACGTAAATCCTGGTTTTCGGCTTATCCTCAGAAACACACCCAGAGTGTCAGCCTCACTGACAGTCTGGGTGTCATCCATAAATATGCCCCGTTGCCCAACAGCATCGGCGTTTTTCAATGATCATCTCTCGGACCTCACCTCTACTGCGTCTTCACCAACGACCTCAGCCTGTTCGCAGAAGGCGCAGTGATTATCCAATACGCCGACGACCCCTACATTTTGGTCAGTGGTAAGAAATCTGAAATTCAGAACGTCGTCGCTCACACAGTTTTGGGCTCCCTTGACATCTGGTTTCGACCCAATGGACTGAAAATTAATCTTGCCAAGACACAACTGATTATTTTTGGCAACCCACAAAATATGCGTGCCTTACCGGGTTTCACGGTGAAATTTCGCGATAACTATCTACCCACCATTTCGGAATGAAAAAATATCAGGCGTATTTTCGATTGCTCGCTCAGCTGGGACACGCACGTCTCAGAAGTGACTCGGCGTTGTTTTGGGGTTCTGGGTGGTCTATCGCATATAAGGGGGCACCTTCCACCTGCCGTCATCCCCGCGCTGGTCAATGCCCTGGTTTCGCACATTCGCTACTGTATATCTGTGAATGGTAACGGAACCAAAAAGAACCTATCTCGCACTAACACAAATTGTGAACTACTCGGCAAAGGTAAGTTTCGGCCGTAAAACAGATTAACCATGTTTCGGATCTGCTGAGGGAGCTGGGCTGGCTCAGTGCGGAGAACATAGCCAGATAGCACACCATGTGCCTCACGCACAAGGTGCAACATCATGGTGAGCCAGAGTCATTGGCTCATGACCTCACCACCGTGGCGGAGGTTCGTGACCGAACTACCCGTCAGGACTATCACTTGTATGTCCCCCCAGTCCCGCGCACTGAGATGGAAAGAGGCGTTTTAGCTCCAGAGCACCACTTATGTTCAATCCGCTGCCACCCGAGCTGGTGCGGCTTCCTGTACCGATCTTCGGTCGCCACCTACGGTGGCACCTGTCCAACATGCCACTCATGCCCGTACTGATTTGCTGCTCGCCCCGCTGTATTTCACAAATTTATTATGACATTTATGACCACCGGTTTAGCTGTTTTGTGATTTTGACCTTTTCTTCTCTGCTGTTTTTTCTTCTAATTGACGCTAGGTTGTAATAGCCACAAGTGCATTGTGGATTGCCTCAATAACAAGGCTATATCTGTGTCCTACTGACAGGCTTTCGAAACCTTAGTATACGCTTGTTTTCGTTGCAGCCTTCTAAGTTCCAGTCTGACCTGTTCTTTTCGTTTTAATTATTTGCCGGCTCCATCCGAATGTCTTCGACGAAACACTGGCAGTCCTCCGCAGATGGTTTGTACCTTCTCGTGCCTCGCCCCCACAGCTCCCAGTGTGTATTCGGCCTGCCTCTGCCACGTGGCTAATTCATGGCACGAGACTTGCTTGTTCCCTGGCTGATCGCAAGGCCACTTCATGACATTGGAAGACGACCCGCTGAACGACTGTATGACACAAACTGAGAGCAAAAAGCTGAGAAAGGGAAAGGACTGTGACGCATGGTATCACATATGCTATTTCATAGCAGTTCGTTATAGTATGCTCATGGTGTTATTGTGCCGTCCGAATGTAGCTGTTCGTCTATAACTATGTCCATGACACATGCACACTATTCGTCAGAGGGGCTGGATTTTAACATGAGTGCAACTAATTTGGGCCGAAGCGGATTGGTTACCAATGCAATTATGCCGATATCGGAGGCAGTATTTATGAAATCAGGGTACTTATTCCTCAAATGCCTGCACTTTCACTGAAATTGGACGCGATAATTTATGTCTCCACTGGCTTCCAAGACCCCGAGAGGGGCGGGGATGGCAGAGTGGTTAGGGTGTTGAGCTCTGGGTACCAAAGGTCTCGGGTTCAACACTCGTACCACTCGGGACATTTCACAATTCCGCGGCCCACCGGCGAAACAGTGCGGGCAGCGCCATTAGCCCCCTGAATGTGCATAAAGTGTGTCGGGAGCAAACCAATAAACAAACAAAGAGCCAGAGAAATTCACAAATGTTTGCTTACTTTGTACCCCCCCCTCCTCCAGCATGTGCACGCAGTGCTAGAGCCATATAGCCAGCCTCCTACCCTCATTCATGAAGCTCCCCTAATGGCGTATTTCATTGACATATTTATAAACGAACAGCTACATTCCGAGGGCACAATAACAGTAGCTTTACCAACCGTGCTTAGCCCGTTTATATTTTATTTCATTTGTGCAAAGGTCACCATCACTATGTATTCTTCCTTAGAATGAGACGCATTGCAGCGCCACACAATGTGTTACGATGTTCTAGTGGAATGTCTGCAAACAACCGCGGATTATAATTGGTGGGATGTCTGCCAACAAACGCAGGTCGTAGATGATGGTATGTCTGCCAACAAACGCAGGTCGTAGTTGGCGTCTCCGAAGTCGCCACTATGAAATCGAAGTCCGATCCGGTGATTAGAGTAGTGAGCAGCGCACAACTCCTGTGAGATGCAAGAATAAAAGCTTTCCGTTAGCACTTAAGAAATTGGTACATAGCAGGACCAATAGTGCTCAAAGCATATAATGTTCCGATGACTGTAATACTCAAGACCTATGCTATTTTAGTACCTATAACATAAATTGGCCGACGGCTTGGCAACGCGTGATCGTGTGGTGTCCCTCAATATGCTCAGAGGTTGTCTACTTTCGGTGGTCCACCTCCGCTTGCGTTAGGCTATACTGTTAGGTGAGGTTAGGGCCGCCAATGATGGCACCATGTCCTCATTGATGACCTGGATCCCGTCAATCTGTTTATCCTTTTTATTTTGTTTTATGCGTATGTGTGTGTGTGTGTGTGTGTGTGTGTGTGTGTGTGTGTGTGTGTGTGTGTGTGTGTGTGTGTGTGTGTGTGTGTGTGTGTGTGTGTGTGTGTGTATGTGTATGTGTGTGTGTGTTTGTGTGTGTGTTATGTGTGTGTCTGCGTGTGTGTGTGTGTGTGTGTGTGTGTGTGTGTGTGTTATGTGTGTGTCTGCGTGTGTGTCCCAGTCTGTCTGTATGTGTGTGCATTCCCCGGTGCGTGTGTCTTTGGGTATGTGTGTGTGCGCGTGTGTGTTATGTGTGTGTGTGTTTGTGTGTATGTGTGTGTATGTGTGTGTATGTGTGTATGTGAGTGTGTGTTTGTTTGTATGTGTGTGTATGTGTGTATGTGTTTGTGTGTATGTGTTTGTGTGTATGTGTTTGTGTGTATGTGTTTGTGTGTATGTGTTTGTGTGTATGTGTTTGTGTGTATGTGTTTGTGTGTATGTGTTTGTGTGTATGTGTTTGTGTGTGTGTGTTTGTGTGTATGTGTTTGTGTGTATGTGTTTGTGTGTATGTGTTTGTGTGTTTGTGTGTATGTGTTTGTGTGTATGTGTTTTTGTATGTGTTTGTGTGTATGTGTTTGTGTGTATGTGTTTGTGTGTATGTGTTTGTGTGTATGTGTTTGTGTGTATGTGTTTGTGTGTATGTGTTTGTGTGTATGTGTTTGTGTGTATGTGTTTGTGTGTGTGTGTGTGTGTGTGTGTGTGTGTGTGTGTGTGTGTGTGTGTGTGTGTGTATGTGTTTGTGTGTGTGTGTGTGTGTGTGTGTGTGTGTGTGTGTGTGTGTGTGTGTGTGTGTGTGTGTGTGTGTGTGTGTGTGTGTGTGTGTGTGTGTGTGTGTGTGTGTGTGTGTGTGTGTGTGTGTGTGTGTGTGTGTGTGTGTGTGTGTGTGTGTGTGTGTGTTTCCGCCACGTGGCCGGCTGTGGCGCGTGGCCAGGCCAACGCTGCCGCTGTATATTTAATGAGCCGCCTCCGGTCGTTACCGCTTAGAGGATCTTCGACAAGTGTTGGTCGATTAGCACGGCTTTTCGACGCGGCGGCGGTGGTCGGGCACGCGCTGCCCATCGTCGCCGGCGGTCACCGTCCGACTGCCGCGCTTGACTGGCTGACACCGCAGCCGGTGAGGCAGCTGGTGGCCTGACGTCGCAGCTGGTGGCCTGACGTCGCAGCTGGTGGTCTGACGTCGCAGCTGGTGGCCTGACGTCGCAGCTGGTGGCCTGACGTCGCAGCTGGTGGCCTGACGTCGCAGCTGGTGGCCTGACGTCGCAGCTGGTGGCCTGACGTAGCCAGCGCGATAGCTAGTGACCTGACGCCGCAATTAGTGTGACAGTGATGCGACTGTGCTCCCTGAATCCAGCCAGGGACGGTTGCCCAAGGTAATGTGGAACAGGAAGAGGTACTGTGACCTTCCGCAGTTCAGCAGGAGGGGAGGTGTGATCTCCCACAGTCCAGCAGGAGGGGAGGTGTGACCTCTCACAGTCCAGCATGAGGGGAGGTGTGACCTCTCACAGTCCAGCATGAGGGGAGGTGTGATCTCCCACAGTCCAGCATGAGGGGAGGTGTAACCTCCTACAGTCCAGCAGGAGGCGGTGTGACCTACAGTCCAGTAGGAGGAGGCAGTGTGACCTCTCACAGTCCAGCAGGAGGAGGCAGTGTGACCTCTCACAGTCCAGCAGGAGGGTAGGTGTAACCTCCTACAGTCCAGTAGGAGGAGGCGGTGTAACCTCCTACATCCAGCAGGAGGCGGCGGTGTGACCTCTCACAGTCCAGCAGGAGGAGGCAGTGTGACCTCTCACAGTCCAGCAGGAGGGGAGGTGTGACCTCTCACAGTCCAGCAGGAGGAGGCGGTGTGACCTCTCACAGTCCAGTAGGAGGAAGCGGTGTGACCTCCTACAGTCCAGCAGGAGGCGGTGTGACCTCCTACAGTCCAGCAGGAGGAGGCGGTGTGACCTCTCACAGTCCAGCAGGAGGAGGCGGTGTGACCTCTCACAGTCCAGCAGGAGGGGAGGTGTAACCTCCTACAGTCCAGCAGGAGGCGGTGTGACCTCCTACATCCAGCAGGAGGAGGCGGTGTGACCTCTCACAGTCCAGCAGGAGGGGAGGTGTAACCTCCTACAGTCCAGCAGGAGACGGTGTGACCTACAGTCCAGCAGGAGGAGGCAGTGTGACCTCTCACAGTCCAGCAGGAGGAGGCAGTGTGACCTCTCACAGTCCAGCAGGAGGGGAGGTGTGACCTCTCACAGTCCAGCAGGAGGGGAGGTGTAACCTCCTACAGTCCAGCAGGAGGCGGCGTGACCTCCTACAGTCCAGCATGAGGAGGCAGTGTGACCTCTCACAGTCCAGCAGGGGGAAGCGCCATGGTCCCACTTCACTTCGTCGGCTTACTGGTCGACGTTTGACGTCACAACGACTTGACCGACTTTCCACAGCCGTTAAGTGTGAAAACGAAATGGAGCGACCGTTTCCCTGGGAACCGCATGTCGTGAAAATCCGAGTTGTGTTAACAAGGACGTAAAGGGACATTTGCGCCCACTTCGGCGCCGGCCGAGTGCGTGCCTCTATCAATTACCGTCGTCTTAGTCAATCATACTAATGTAACGATCACCGTTGATGCATTATTCCTCGGCGCTCGAAACGGCACCCGATGTTTAGTCGGGTTCCTAGTATCTATTAGCCAGGAAGTTCAACTGATCAGCAGCATAGATCATTCCATTGAGCTCAAATCCTGCGGCACTGATCAGCCGCCTCACTTCTTCGCAGCTGGAAGTTGTTGGAAAAGGTCGTGGTCCCACAAATCTGGTGGGGACCAGAGGCAATATAGCCAATGATTATAGTGAGTTATCGGACCCAAATGTGCGGCACCGTTCAGGACACGTACACCTCGGGTCTACACGTCGGTGCACCTCATACGGGAATATCTGTTTTGGAATTATGAAGCTGGCGTGGCAAGGACTGCCGACCAGCCATGTGTCGAACACTTGTCGTTAATGAGGGACTGTGCATCATTTATATGGTGCACATTGCTATTTTGCCAGAAATTCCATATACCTAAGTTAATTCTCGTGAACCATATACTGGCCCTGATAATCATCTGAGCTTTTGACATGTGATGAGGTAAGTGCCAGGTAGACATTACCACATCTGGTGCTTCATAGTTAACATTTAATTTTAGCTAAAAGTGAAGAACGGTATGAAGCACTCCGACATTGTAGCAACAAGACATGAATGTTGATTCATCAGGCACCTGACAAGGCACTATTGCTGGAAATTGCCTTCTATACCGATGACAGCAGTACACCGCACACATTATTTCGGTGCTGCAAGTCATTTGTATAATAGCAAGTGTGTGTTGCAGTCAGATTATCGACAATTGTTCAGTCAGCAATTCATGATTCAACTTGGGTGCACCACATACCTGTCCAGAAGTGGGGCGTCACCTTTGTCTGGCGAATCAATGGAAATACTTGAATGAATGACTTGAAATAAATTATATGCGCACGGACATGATGATTTGTTCATGCAAATGTCCTGCCCGCTAAAACACTTCTATTTCCATGGCAGCCAAACCTATGGCAAAAGGAATGTACCATGAACGGCTATATATTATATTTTAAGTACAGAAAGCACAACAATTTCATCATGAAAATAGCATCTTCAATACAATGCTTCGGTAGAATGCACACGCATCTGTAAGCATATTCATGCTCACAAAGGTATGGTGTCAATGAGTATCGACTTTGCAACTTTACTTCTGCAGCAGCATTTCCTTTTTGACCCTCGTAGTGCGGGATAATTTTCTGCCTTGCTCAGTACGGGGATCAGTTCGAGCGACTTTCGTTCAAAACAAGATGCAGCAACATGGCATAGATCATGGCGTAGCTATGTTCAATCCTTGCACTTTTAGGTACGCAGGACACTTCTTTCTATCTCTTTTGGTCCACCTTCCAGGTCAGGTCAACAGGTCAGTGTCGAAGTGCTGTCAGCCACCCGTCTTCGCCTTAGTTTCCTGACCCTGTACGTAAACTAAATACGATTTCTTGCCGAAATGTTGATAAGACACAACTTGAAGGCTAAGTCCAAGACAAGTTACATGTGCATAGCATGTCTCAGCAAGCAATGATCACCGATCTCGTCAACGGAAAATACCAGAGAATCTATAATCTTTCTTTGAGGGTTATTATTACGATTAAGTTATTTCCATGAAACCAACACGGTAAGCGAGATCAAGCCGGCCGCGAAAACGTTTCACTTTGAGGGGTTAGAGGAAATGTCAAAATGCTGTTTGAAGAGAATGCATCAAGCAATCTGCGGTCGTGATCACTGCACGATTTCGTCCAGATTGCGATGGCCTGGTGATAATCCGCAAAGCCTGAGAGGCGCACTCAGCTGCTCCATCGGCTTCGAGTGTGTGATGCCCTTGGCTCGCTGTGATGGCCAAGTGTGCCTTCGGAAAAATCCCTTTGCCGTCTCTTACCCGCCAGATGACAGTAGCTGACATGCTACTGTGTCACAGGCGTGATCACAACACCGCGTTTTTGCGTCTTCCTACAGTAGTGTGTCACGGTATAGGCGGTAATCGACCAACACCCGCGGTATTTTGATTCACGGGTGAGGCTCCCATAAGCAGATTCCTATTCCGATGGCACGCCACTAGGCGGCGGTTTTTTCTCGTAAGCGCAGCCTCTTGTCCACCAGGCTCGATGAATCTGGGTAGGTCGTGCCGTGCGCAGTGAGCTATGGCGGTGAACATGATTGTTAGCGAGTGCTTGTGTCTGTTTGTAAAGGCGCCAAAACGTCGTTAGTATTGCTTACGACCAAGCGTTGAACTGACCTGATGTTCTTTTCCTGAATTTCTCTTGGCATTTAACGAGTCCTGAACGCACTTCGGAAGCCAAGCGAATCTGACAATGATAAATGGTTAGGGAATGCATTTACGTGGCATGTTTAGGATTTCGATTTTCCTTTGGTCATAGCTCGAACAGTTTATGGTCTTACTTCCATTCCGCACGGTTCACCACCGCAAGGTACTTTGCTGCGAAAGGATTCTTTCAAACACCTCCTCATCGAGCGTTCCTTGCCCTCCATCAGTGGTCGTATGTCTTCTGTTCGATAGCGATCTGGGGCTATGCGGTACAGCCTACTCTGGTCTTCAGACTCCGGCCACGGCCATCGTGGAGCATATGAGGTATAGACTGTGACGTAGTACTTCAAAGTCGAGCGGTGCAGTCTACTACCCACTCTGCTCTGCCTTGCTTGGAAGGAATTGGCGGTCGTCTTCCTCACGGGGTTATATGGATAGTTTTCCCAACATGCATTTGATCTGCTTTGGCTCTTCATGAGAACTACATTGGAAGCAACTTTAATGATTTAGTGATGTGTTTATTCGAGTGTGATATGCTGAATGATCATGATAACTATAGTAACGGTTGTGACAAGACAGGAGAGGTGATTCTTATCATCTTCGGCGACGGGCATCAAAACTGCCTGAACTACTCTGGCAGCTGAATGAAGAATGAACGAATTGTATTTTCCACGATTTTTCGGTTTTGACACCGAATTATATTTGCATAGACGTCTTCTCAGCTGTCGCAGCTGTCACAAAATATGGTCACTCGTCTCAGCTGTCACACAAGGCGATCAATCAGCTCACTTTCGGTTCCTAAGCTGCTAGCGGAGAAAATAACGGGCACTCCGAAATTTGAACGGGAAGCAAATTTTCATGATCGAACTGAAGTAACGGTTGGATAGGCAGGATCAGTTTCCGGGGATCAGACTAGGACTAGGACACAAAGAGTGCCTCTTTGTCAAGCGACCGTGGTAATGTGTTTATTGCTTGCAAATTGTTGTTTGCATACGAAGTTTGGAGGCATTATCAAGCATTATTGGAGAAGAAACCTCTTCCAGATTCCTAGAAGTTGTTGGGATGCTTCGGGTATACTTGATGTGATGCGATGTGAATAGTCCGTAAATAGCGCCACCTTTCATCGGCACTGGGTACTCCAATATTTTTTCCAGGTAAAACATTTGTTGTGCATGATGTGAACACTGAATCTTTGTTCAGGTCTGCTTTTTTGTACCGTAAACCTTGTATTCAATTAGACATTGAAGTTAAGATGAGTTTTCCCATAGGCGTGAATATATTAAGCCTTTCAGGTTAGTTCGCGGATTCGCTGCTGGACTGCATGTCGATCGTCGGTCAGCCCTGCTGAAGATCGTGCTGTTGAAAGAAGCATTACAATTAGCAGTCTCATCAAAGCATTTCCTTGGTGTTGTTTCCAGCTACCATCATACCAATAGGCAACAACGGGAGGGACAGTGCACTGGCCAGCATCCCAGTGATACCCCTGAACACCGTCCTGAATGGCAAATGGGTAATTCGCTGAGAAAAATATCGTGCTACGCCGCTTCTCCAGGAGGTACAGATTCCTTTCCAGATCATTCAAACTGCGACTTTGGCGGCTAGAAGCTAAGAGATGTTTAGGCAGCTTTACGATGATTTTGCTGAACAATCTTCCGGAATTCGGATTGCGGTATTAGGCGTATACAACACATTTCAATTTTGTCTTGCCCACCCGCTGAATTTCCCCAATGAATAAGGTGACCATAAAGTCCGACAGAGTTTTAAGACGAACTTAATCGTGATACCGATTATTATCTCTTTCTTCGCACATTCAGAAAAGGTTCTACTTTGCTCCATTTGTAGCAGCGTTCGGAAATGTGACATTTATTTCACTAGGTGGTAGTACAGTACTATACTATGAAGAAATAAATGTTTTCTGAATGTATATTCCTCTGGTTTCTTACAATACAGTGACGTATACGTGGGTTTTTGTGATTTCTTTGCCATGATTTTGCTAATAGCAGTTTATATTCGAACCATGTTACACACTTAGTTTACAAACGTCACTTCCCAGTCTGAGTTATGCGACAATTTACATAGCTCAAACTATTTTTAGAAGTTATATCTCCGAGGCATTTTCTGATGAAAGACAATTTGACCGACATGAATTTCCGACATAAAGTTTTTATTTTTCACTGGCCTCGTGCCGAGCTAGATCACGTGTATTAAGTTCACGAGGTTAAGAAATAAAAGCCTGTCAAATGAAAAGCTATGCATGGAGAGTAATCCTTGTTCAATTACGAATCCAATGACACGTGACCTCATCACAATTGATACATTTGTATGCACGCTACAGCTGTTTTAAAATGGCCTTGTGATGACACTGTTATCTTGCAAATATTTCAGAGGCTATATATAGCTCAGAAGCCGTGGGTCAGATCGAGCTGAAAATTGTTCAGGTTAATTCAGACCACCAGACAGCAATGTAGACCGAATTATATAAAAATGGAAACATGTCAGTATATCGCCTGCCGATTTGTCATGGAATGCCTCACCTGGAAATTCATCTCCAGCACCACATGAGCTGGCAGCACTCGTCAATCCGTCCCCACTGGGTGCCGATTATGGCTCATCACGCTGCCAATATTTCGCTAAGATGTGGTCTAATTCAAGGCTGTGGCCTGAAATGTGCGGTACAAACACACTGGCCAGGGAGTGACTGTCTGCACATCATACTGACAATAATGCTCAACATGGCAATGCGATCGGCCTGCACTAAGTTGTCAGCTATTCAGCCTGTGGTCTCCACGTCATGTTATGTATGTTCCTCGCCCTTCACATGTCCTGGCTGTCGGCCTTTCAGTCAGATCTTCACACGGTCACACTCCCTTACCTTCAGGCTCTCGCACAAGATGGCCAATCTCGGTTAACGCATGACTCAACAACCTCTGACTGCAGTCCCACGAGGCTTCCGTGTGATGATGGTGCATGGCCTGCTGTCTCTCGGCTACAGTTCACCAGTTGTGTCCTTCCGTTGTCGTCCCTATTACAGCGGCATCGTCCAGCTGTTTCTCATACAATGTATATGACATAGGCATTGGCAATCCCTTCCTGTTTGTGGACGAGGTACTTAAACCCCCAACAACCAGATTAACTTCCCCTCCTCCCATCCGGTCTCAGGCTGCAGCATTATGTGAAGATGTAGCTCTTTCTGCCCTCTTGGCTGTTGCACGGCACGTTTTTCGGAACATTCTAACGGTGGCCGAGCCATGCTTCACTTCCCACTGCTGTAATAAGGCCTTTCATGAGGCTATATGTCTGACGAATATTGTTCAGCAGCGTCATGATAGGTGTCGACACCTCCAACCAGCTACTGGTCTTCACCGTAATTGATTGATTGATTAGAGAGGCTCTTGGGCTCGCCAGCCATTAACGATAATGTAGAGCTCCCATCACATCAATTCCTAAACATGGTCTGCCCGAGGTAGTTGTAACAAGCATAATCGACACAGCTGTAATGATGACTAATGCAGAGGGGCGGCCAATCTATACATCGGAATAAAGTGCATATTTTGAGGGACTATGGTCGAAAGACTGAAAAATGTTCCATATCAATCTTGGATTGGAAATACCAGTTCCTTCATTCTTTTACCAAGCAGTTAAGGTATTCCTTGAGCAGGACTCAAGGCAGGTGACAATCACCTGAAAGTGCAAAGCGGCTTTCAAATCAGTCGTATCCAGATACTCAATCAGGAGCGAAGTGGGCTTCACAGTCGCTTACCGAGTTATACAGGTAAGATCAAGTCGACGGATGAGCAGATCTGTCACCAGTGCTGCTGATCGGACCGCCTTGCCACGCTGAAGGCACGTAGACGCGAGACATAACGCCTATGGGATTCCTGTCGTCGTGACGCCTCGTCCCACAGCTTGTTGAGGTTGCTGTGCAGTTGAGAAGGTTGATGATTCGGTTATCTGATTCCTTTTTAATTTGATGAACTTTAACTTTGTGTTCTTGACAAGGAGCACCTCGGGCAGTCGCACTCTCAAGGGAATGGTGCGCGTGAGAAAACTTGCGAAAGGAACAAAAGTTGGCATGGAAAAACTCGAACACGATCTCCAGTTCACAGTAAATATATAGCAATATTGCAGCGGGGGTGATGAGTGATCGAGAGTGGCGGACAATTTCCTAAGTTTCTGCGATCCGCAGACATGCTCTGAGAACCCTGCGTGTGACATCACACCGAGGACCACGTCTCTCAAAGGGGAGCGCTCCACCATCTGACGAAATGAGCATTTAGGCAGAATCAAACGTAGAAAACAGTTATGTACGACTAATCAGTGGAATTATCAGCAATAACAAAAACGAGTTAAGCAATAAATGTGACATACGCGCAAGAATTCATCAAGTGCCCAATGGTAGAAAAGAAGATAAATTTTAATTCAACTTCTATATCACGACATATTGCACATTGTAGATGCAACTTGAATTGTATCTCCCTGTCTGTAAACAGCTTCTTACGAGGCCAGAACATTATGTGTAACAGATAACTTCCCAGATTCTTTGTATCACCCAACCATACGAGTATTATCCAAACGCCTTGTGACATGAATCAGAGCTTCAACATCTCGTCGGACTTGATTTGATTGGGTTGCTACTTCAATCGGGAGTTCCCTACTGAAATAAAAGCAGCATGTGACAGCTACGTGAAAGATCTTAACTCCTGACGAAAATGCATCATATCAAATTGAACGGAAGAATGTAAGACTAGCTGGTAGCTAGGCTAGGCTAATGTGATAGCATTGCCAATATGAACCGACGTAACAGCGTCGAAATCCAGTGGCGAAGCGAACTGTGTAACGGTGAAACGACGTGAGCTCTGACAAGTTCCAATAGAAGCGCATTCAGGTAATAGCCTGCAACAGGAGGGTTTATTTCTGAAAATTATTGTGGATGGGACAATACATGCATGCAAAGGGCGTGCAGACATGGATTGGTGGCACCCTCCATATGGTCCCATGTTGAAAGTTGAAATTGTTAGGGGAGCCAAGGACAACATTAAGAGGAATTTACACCCTAAAAATACAAACAACACCCATGACGTCTAAGGTCATGACTCGGAAGTAAAGTTGAGAGGGGGAAGCCGCCATATGCATACGTGTAGGAAGATCATGCGTACAAAAATGCATGCATAGGCCCAGTTCTGGAGTTGGAAATGTGCACTCCATTGATATCACGAAGTTCCAACTATATTGCACTGCCTTGATGCATGTAGAAATATAATATATAATCCATTCCGTATTCCTGTGCGAGGCTGCATTCAATCAAATTGGGAGACTTCTGAAGAAAGTACCTGTCATTTGCTAAACTACTACTATATTTGATTAAGCAATCTTATTTCAGTTTTACATTGAGATACTTCTCTCACAACACCACTATGTCATTCAAGGACTCTATTTGAAACTGCATCTGTATGAGAAACTGATGGACATATAATCGAGCAGAGGCTACTTCGGCGAGCGTAAGGTCGTGATATCCTAGTTTACCGTAAGAAGAATACCTCCACCACATTTTGTTCTTCCACTGAAAGAAACCAAAGTTACCATGTACATTTTCACTCTTTCACCTTAGTGAAGTAAGGCTGAGGAGGGAAAGCCGTTATATACATGCTTGTAGAACGATCATGCGTTCAAAATGTTTCTGTGTAGGCCCAGTTCTGGTAGACGCCGTGAAGGATAAAGCAATGTTTTGATATCATACTGTAATGTTGCATGCAAATGTAATTTCATCTCGCAATATATAGCTATGTATTTCTTTACAATACACTAAGTTTATGCTTGTGATTATTTTGTAAGTACATACATTGTAGGTTTTACAGCGTAATAGTGCAACATTGCTACTGCGTCCACTCTGCTATCTCTGCGCTGAGCAGGTGCCACCGGTCTCCAACGGACCAGCGCTGCTGCTGCTGCTGCCTGCGGAGCGGCGGTCGTGACCTTCGCTGACAAGGCAATCAGTACCGCCATTCGCGCCGCCTCTCATGGGCTCAAACGACACCGACCATAGGTCAGGCTATGAGACAGGTGGAGTCGATGATTGCTGGCTCCAGCCGTGATAAGGTGCTGCAGTCTGAAGCGGCGGCGTCGTCCCGGGAGAAGTGAAGCTGCGGCTCGAAGTGGTACCGTTCTGGGGTGGCGAGGCATCGAGTTGGTGGCGGCTGAATGCGTCATCGTCTGGCTGCTGATAGGAATGTCTGATAACATGTGACGCTATAAGCGACATTAAGATTCTCGAGGTGACTTTCCACCCGCGCAGTGAGTAACATACGATTATAAGGAGGAAAGAAAGTGAGAGGTGCCTGTTTTTAGATTCCCTAAAAGTACACAGACCCCTGGCACCCAGTCACATACAGCAATCAAGGTGCACATTATAAAAAGGGTATAATGTCGACGAGGTCGCAGGTCAGGCTACCATGTCAGGCTTCTTTCATCAGTCATTTAATGCTGTCTATTCTAAAGCATTACGTATTAAAAAAAGCATGGAACACAGATCGACATCGAAAGGAATCGAAATTCATTGATCAAATCCAAACCACATCCTTGAAGCTCAATCCATATCCATTCTACCTCCATTCAGGCGGCAGTAAAAAACTCCATTTCGATTAATTTGATTTTTACGGCAAGCAGATCGAAAATACAACTTCGAGCCCAACCTTAAATCCCAGCCAAATCGAATTGTTTGTCAATATCGTGTCCAATTGAATTAAAATCCAATCCACTCCTAAAGCTAAATTGAAATGGTACAGATAATCCGATCCATGTTATGCATTAGTCTGATCCCACCCTACTTGCTTAGCCCTTTTCTGACTTTCTGAATGTTTTGGTGCTCTTGACGTAGCGCGGCTCATTCAGAATACGTTTCGCCACAGTATAGTCGGCACAGTGCAGTCGCCGTTGCATGGCAACCTCTTCCCAAACTCTTCGGCGGCAAGTTTAATTTAAGTCATCGCTGACAGGAGCCTTGCATGGAGATCCCAGGCTTCCAATAGTTACCAAACATGCTTATTTTCCTTTATTTGTGCGCAAGGAAATGCGTGGTTGAAAGACAACATGCTGGTGTCAGCGCCGATTTCCTTCCTACGATCCGCAAAAAAAAAAATAGGTGGTGGCGCAAAACTTTCCACTCCATCGTCAATCTCCTGCGTGTACTGACACGCGTGAAGAACCATGCTTGCTGACGAGCCGCTGATGAGTCATCCCCAAGACCTCGCCAGAATATATTATAACGGAAAACGACTCACGATTTTTCGCATAAATGAGGGCTCCAAAGAACGCTAGTACAATTTCAGAACTGCACGGATCAAGCATTTTCAGTCCAATGGAGTTACGATTTCCAAAATCGTAATTCTTAGCATTTTTCCTGAACCTGACCTGACTACCTGAGGTGGTTTAGCCAGGATCTACTTCCTGTCACTGTGGTGCCTAGTTTTCTTAGAGCACGTATTTAGCGCTAAAAAAACCATAGCGGCACAGCAAAAAGGCCTTCACGGCTCCGATAAACATTCATGCGAGAGATATTGATACAAATGGCATTTTACCCCAACATAATTGAGCTTTTAGAGAAGGTTGCTATTCCTAATCCAAAATAAGTGAAACCAAAGAAGTCTTTCCATTTATGTCAGGTCTCGCTGATGCTTCTGTATCGCCTAGCATAATATAACGCGGGGAACATAAATAATTTCAAGCTCAATGGAGGTGGGAAGTCTCACTATTCTCTCCGAACACTGGCGACGACTTCAAGGGGCCGCCGCGACATATGCATAAACATGTATTACATTATGCATGCATTATGTATGAACATGCATTAGACAATGATCTAATCTTTGGCAAAGGTGATCATCACCTGACGTTCAAGTTTGACATAGCGTGCAGTTCAAAAGCAATGTTAATATGGCGACGATACTAAGACGTTCGGTCGTTCGTCCAAGTTGTTTGTTCTCTGTAGGGGGAGGGGGAGGAGTTGATCAGCCGTTGCCGCTTTCAGCAGCCGAGTAGCCGTCGAAGGTCTTTGTCCTCGGTTGGAGGAGGCGGATGAGGAGGCCGCAGACCGTTGGAAGGTCTGCTGCCTCCGCAGGCCCGTCACCTCTGTGGCGGACCTGACGGTTGGTCAGAAGACTTCTCTGTGGCGCCTGACGGTTGGTCAGAAGACTTCTCTGTGGCGGGCTTGACGGTTGGTCAGAAGGCACCTTTGTGGCGGCTGCCAGCCACGTCCGATGTCCTTGTCCCCGGTGGCGGGCCGGGCAGCTGGTCATGTGTTGAGCATTGATTGTGTGGCTGGCTACCGGTTGGTGGTGGCCTGGCCCCACGCGCACTCCTCAACAACCGCTGGCCGGCGACACCAGACGCCGAGGATGACACCTCCGCCAGTGTGAAGCAGTCATCTTGGGCTGGGTGCCACGTGAGACGGCTCCATGATTGCCGTAACTGCGTGAACGGCCCGGTTCGGCGCCGGGCTCGTCTGAAGCCGGGCTCGTGCACGGTTCTCGACGGCGACGCCGGCAGCCGCGGCACGTTTAATTAAGTGGCCCCGGCGATAATATCCTTATGAAACCGTTTATGGTGGCGGCGGTGGCCCTGGAATACAAGTCTCATTTCGCCAGCTCGTCCATTAAAACGGTCGGTCGGCCATCGGTGGCGGCCGGCGACCGTTCACGCTGATGAAAGTCGCCGCACGCCGCCCGACGCCGGCGATAGCCGAAAAATGACAGACACAGCCTTATCTTGCGGCCGGCGTTGAATAAATTCAGCCAAAATGACATTCCGACATGACACGTATCGTGCCGTGGGGCCAGTGCATATTTGTCCTTTTTGCCATCGCCCCGCCGCCAGATGGATTGTTGCATGCGACTCCGTCGGGGTATGGCAGTTAGCTCGTAACTGTACTAAGCGGCGCTGCTGGGTGCGTCGTTAGTGATGCCCAGCTGAATCCAAGGCGAAGCGCAGAAATACAATCTGACGGGTGGCACGGGAAATCGGCAATTCAATACAGCTGCATTGCACTGTTGTGAAGGCTAGCGCTATGGTGACGTGGTAAACTACCGCAATATTTAAACTTGTATCCATGCGAACGCTGACAAATGTGTTATACTGACCAGAGAGCAAGATGACTCTGAATGCATTAATTAAATTAAATTATTGCAAGTAGGTGGACTTCTACTAGAGCCATTTACCTCTATGATGGATGACTATATGCTGAGTCATGGATCCCGCTTCTATCTACGGAATGTATGACTCTATTACCCGGTGTGGCCGTGGATGCTCATTGATATGCAGTCATTATTTGTATAATATGATTGAATTGCATGATCATGCTGTTCACGCACGTGGGAAATGTGCACAAATGCACACATATACACACACACACACACACACACACACACACACACACACACATATATATATATATATATATATATATATATATATATATATATATATATATATATATATATATATATATATATATGTTGTGGGGGGGGCTTATAACGCCCTCTAATTTTTGGTGCCGGCGAGTTAGTTCTAGAATCAGTTCTTTGCATACAACATTCAAAGGTTGTATAGGTTAATTATCAGGGAGATGAAGGCAAGCAATTGGTTGTCATGCTCCTACGACTATGCAGAATTTCACTTATCATGGAATCTCATGCTACTAATAATATTGTTTGCTAACTGGTTCAGTAAACGTGTGCATACTGGCATTTTTGTTGCATGAGGCATCGTCTGCTCCAAGCGAAACTCACAGGTACATAGTGTAAAACCAAGGAAGTATTCCCCAATCGCCACTTGCGTCTGGCTGCCCATCTCCCATCATGCCCATCATGTAGCCATGGAAGTGAAACGGAAAATGAAGTGTATCATCAACACACCCCGACATGTTGAGACCACCATAATACCCGCTGTTGGACGAATGTCTCAAAACGATCCACACGGGCCCGTATGTATGCACCGAACTCGACGTGGAACTCGTTAGGCACGGTGAAGGAGACGGAGGAGTAGGATTCCAAAGATCACCAATATAAAATTTAGCAACAGCGGAGTAACTAGTCTTGCGTCACCGAAGCAATTCTTTGCTTACCAAGTCCAAGACTATAGCCCCACCGTGTCAACACATTGCTATGACGGAGAACCTGAAGTAAGCGTGCCTGCTCTGAAGGGTACCGAAGTAACACCTCTGACATGTATGTATTGCGCGTGTGTGCATGTTGGTGTGTGCTTGCCTAAAAAATATACTATGGTGAGACTATGATATGTTCCTAAGGATCAACGATGTATAGACTACAGTTAATACTACATTATCCTTATATTTCTATGCGTATCATCTCCATCGAACACGTAGCAAAGCATTTTTATGGGGACAAGAAGCGATAAGTAACACATGAACATCATGAACAACGTCATGACATCATGAAGAGCAAGAGGAAAATTAGCCGAATCAGGCAATGCTATGCGTGCCGGACTGCCGTGCAACGAACGCCCAAACAGAGCTCCCACACTTTGTATATGCTAATATTGCATCAATAATGTGTTCCGTTTATTATGCGTGAACATCCATAGTATGCAAATACAATAAACAGTCAAAATATGAAACGCACTTTTGCCATGGGTGACATCAGTTTACTCAGTTCATGTTTATGCTTAGTCAAATTTAGTTGATGCAATGTAATCGAGCATTCGAGACATTATTTATGTTATTATATATTACAAAGACACCTAGATGGATATAATGTCCCAGATGGCCTCATTTCTTGGTGTCTAGGTGCATGTTTACCTATGCGAGATGCAGCTACATAGCAAAGGTTTTGGAATTGTTCGGTGAAATTGTGGGCACAAGAAACAGATGCGCAAATATTGAATGTTGTAGTTTACATCGAAATAGGCACACAATAACATGAGTGTCCTTGACCGATTTTGTGCGGGACGCCCTAACTGAAAACAGCTAACGATTTGCCATCCATTACAGATCTGGAAAAAACAATGCGGTGGAAACAAACATTTGGCAGGACGAGCGGTTCGATTTTGCATGTGCTACTTCCGAAGTCCAGTCTACAGCCTGATAATTTCGTGCCGATTACCGGATCCTCAGCCAAGTATCGCATTACAGGCGTGCAGCATATGCTTGACGTGCTCGGGTGCCGGGTCAAATTACATATTACCTCCCCCACCATTAAGTGATTCTTTCTTCAAAACTATGTAAAATCGGCGGTGTGCAGTACAGCAAAATTCTTCAAAATGAGCAGTGGAATATTGAATGGCGGATCGGATAGTAGTAATTCTGCATCGAAATGATCAACTTTCATCGAGCTAGATGAGGTGAGAATCTCATCATCGGTTCTAGGAAACACCGTGAAAACGACATTCAAGTTACTGCCAAATAAGTCCAGTTTTGAAGACACGCCTTATGTTCGTATATGGTTGTGTTTATAATTTATAAAAGACAAATGAGGAACAAAATTGTGGTCTAAGATCATGGCATGAAGTGAGGTCAAGTTCAATGCTTCAAGTTTACATTTTGTGTCGAGAAGGTTGCGCTTAACTTGCCATCCAAAGCAAGCGATAGATGTGCTGTAATAGGCCGATATGCCATCTACCAGTTGGTAAAGTATCATCATAATGCAAGATCACGCTATAAAGATGTGACCCCAAAGATGCTTCGGAGTTCCTGCCCTATGGGAGTCAATGTGATATAAAGATGAAATGTGTATTATTAAATACATTATCCCGGCTCAAATGGTGCAAATTATGTTTTTAGATTCTCGACCATAAGCTACCACAATTGTGACCTCTTCGTGGTCATCTGAGGTTACTGATCTGAGGCTACCTAGAATGGTCTTCGCTGATCTTTATGAATCAGAAAATGTCATCATATTTTCGTTGTGCTTTGTTCGGGTTTAGAGTCAAATCCTATCATAGAGCTCATACAATACGAATCTTAATATAAACAGTTGCCCACCAAATCTGTCAATCAGCCCTCCCTAATATGAAAAGCAAGCCCTCTATTCTTATAATGATTGTCTATGCTTTTTAAAGATGTTCAATGTGCTGCTACTGACAATGTTTTTGCTGGTTCCAGTGTTCTACTACCCTGTTGGCGAAGAAAGTCTGCCTTAACCTTGTTCTGCTGTGGTTAACTTTAATTTTGAATTTATGACCTCTAATTGCATCATTTCTGTTCAATTCAAACATTTCCCCAAGATATCCCCTCCCCAAACCATGGACAAATTTAAAGACCTCGATGAGATCTCCTTGAGCCTTCTAAATCTAAGTGAAAACATATTAATTTTTAATTTTTATTTTCACGTTGCTTATGCCATTAACCATTTTTGTAGCCCTCTTTTGAACTCTCTCTAAATGCCAACAATCTTTTTCAAAGCAAGGAAACAAAAGTTTTATGCAGTATTCCAAATGTGACCTGGCATATGCACAGTAAAGCTTGCCTTTTTTATAAATTCCTATTTATTGCCCCGAGATTCTTAGTGCCTTCTTCCTGGTCTTGGTCTGTTCTGATGCCCCCAGTTTTGTGTTTAGAATAACACCTAAATCCTTCTCCTGTTGAGTCACTGATAGCACTTGGCCCCCATCAAGTATGGAGCCTTCATATGCTTCTTACCTAATATGATTTTGCACTTATCAAAATAAATTTCATTTGCCATTCTTCGACCACGTCACAAGTTCGTCTAGTCTTTTTGGGAGATAGCTCATCTAGACCTGTTATTATCGTCCGCAAATGTCAAAACTTTACTGCTTAGGCCACTTTCAATTTTTTTTAAAAATATAATTAACCGTAGTGGCCCCAGTACTGACCCCTGGGGGACTCCACTAAGACCATTTTGCCATGATGACTTTGCACCATTTGGCATCACTCTTTGCTGTCTATCTGAAAGCCACAACTCTATCCATTTTAAGATGCTACCTGCAATACCACGGGACTGAAGCTGTATCATTAACCGTTTATGGGGTACTTTGTCAAAGGCCTTACTAAAGTCAAGATATGCTACATCAACCTGATTTCCCTGATCAAATTGTTCGTGTGGCGAAGTTAAAAAAAACAAAAAAATTTGTGAGACACGATCGTCCTTTTCTAAACCCATGTTGAGTATCTTGAATCAATCTGTTCCCTTCCAGATAACCAACTATTCTATCCTTGATAATTGATTCGAGTACCTAATATGACACCACAAAAGAGCATGTCATATGTCACATGGCAGCCAAAGCTGAACTTAAGCCATAAAAACAAAATATATTAAATAATTACAAAAATAATAAAAAAGGTTGTAAAAGGGATTTCTTACAAAAGGTTGCATACAAGTTAGCTCTCGTTATTCGTCAAGCAATCGCTAACCCGTCCCGTATCGGGGGTTCTTTAACCGCCCCCTCGCAGGCTTTTCGTGGATAGCGGATGAACAGCGCGCGGCAGCGCGCCCAAATTTGGCATACCTTTTTCCACATCAATTTGACATGCTGATTAAAAATTTTTAGGTCAAGTCACCTATGATCAAGGTGGTTAGTCAAGGTCAAGTGAGGTCACCTCCAAAAAAGTTCAACCTGTCGTCACGCTCTAACGGATACAGATATTTTAATGAAACTTCCAGCGTTTGCTTATCTTTACGGATGCAACAAAACGTACGAGTTGAATTTTTCATTTTTTTTCGTTTTTGACTACATATAAATTTTGCGTATTTGCCAAATTACAGTTCAAATACAAGATTCTGGCTAAAGTAAGTATTTTTTATTTGGGCAAGGTGACTTCCAACAACGTTTCTCGGTCTGCTCTACTCACGGGAAAAGGAAAATTAAGTAAAACTTGAAAACTCAAAATTTTGAAATAAAAAAGAGTATTTCTTGGGACAAAAAAAAATAGCCCTGGTCGATTTCTCTGTCATTTTCTCATTCCCAATAAATTTCGTTTTTTTCATATATCCTCCAAAATGAACTCCCAGAGTCAAAAACATAATGTAAGTCGTGAAAAGTCGTGAAAATCTAGCCCCTGGCGACGTCACTTTTGGGGGAATTTCTTTTTCGAGGGTGGACCCGGGCCCTACTCGTCGAGTCCTTTCCGATGACACCTCTTTTGTTTTCGTGCGATGCTTAGTTTGAGTTTTAGAGGGGGTCTTCAACGGCCCCCCCCCCAAGACGGGGTGGGAGGATTTTACCGGAAAAACGGCGCGGGTTAATGTGGGTGTTTCACATCGTTTGACTTTGCTGATATTATTTCGACAAATTTTTAATATGCACATGTGAGAACTTCCGTTAGGCGCCACCTGCCCAATTCATTTCACTTTTCTATTTCCATTAGTTTTCGGGATCTCAGGAGGGTTACCTTGATCCCCAACCACGAGCCCTTTGCGATCGGCAATTCGCATTCGGCATGCTAATCATTAGGTATCGTATTTTCATCTGATGCCCAGATTTTGTGGCCACTAATACCTAACGAAATATGACTTCCGCATTGATTTGATTCAGGTATATTGTTCGCCATTTGAGCTACCTGAATTAGCCAAATGGTGTTTAAAAAATGTGTGAAAATATCTGATGCTCTCTCCCCGATTTCAAACGAAACGTGATAGCTAAATAAAACTGTTCGCTCTCAGTGTCAACATCGCAGCTCAGAATTGCCAAAACGCACTAGCCTGCAGTGGGATTTGTGAAGCATTGGCTGGATCGGGATATTAATGTCTTCCATGACTGGGATTTCTCGGCAGTCTGAGCTGTGTTCTACTGCTTACAACTCGCATTCTAGGGGGGAGCCAAATACATGAAGAACAAGTGAACTGCCTGTCCGGCCTTCGTCGCTGGCTGTATGTTGGGGAAACTACACGAGCCGGGCGTACATTTCATGAGTGACCATAAGCAGTGACGCCGTCTTAAAGTTGGTAGGGCCAGACAAATTTTCAATACCGGCGCCACCAACTTACCACGCAACGCCATCAGCGTGAAGCCCAAGTTGCCGGAAGTCGGTAGGGCACCAGGAAGTTTGTAGGGCGGCCGCCCCAGCGACGGTAGTGGCTGCCATTCACGTGCTCCCTCCTTAGCAAGCGGCTCCCACGCGCGAATAAAGTCCCGCGATAAGCCGGTGGCCATACTCCCCCCCCTGGCCACGTACACCCACCACTGCGGCGCGCACTCCCCACCCCCCGGGCGGCCGTCGGTACTCGACCACTCTGGGCGGAGATTGCCGGTCGGTCGGCCAGCGAACCGCTCACCCAGCTCTGATTGCCGTCATTGTGTGCAAACGACAAGTGGCGGCGGCGCTGTTTGTGCGCACCGCTGCCGACAAAGCAATGCCGGCCCGACAATGGCCCGACACCGACCTGGCCAACGGGCAGCCGCCGACCGCCGCAGGTGAACGGGGGAGGGGGATGGTGAGCGGGACACAGCGGGCTTTAGATAATGACGGCGGTGGACAGTGTAGACAATGTCGAGTGGAAGGTGGGAAATGTATCAGTAGCGGGTAATGTGTGAGGAGTGGCATGTTGGCAGCATGAGCAGGAGGAAGTGCGGAGTGGAAGGTGCGAATTAAGCAAGTAGTGGACAAAGTGTGAGGAGCGGTGTGTAGGCATAGTGAGGAGGAAGCAGTGCGCATTGAACCCTGTCGGGGTGTAGGAATTTTCCAGTCAGTATTTCAAGGGAGCGCCATTGAATTAATGTTAAATTACTCTGATGTTTGCTCACCGCTCCTCCCCTCCCCCAACCACACACACAGCGCTCTGTCGCCTGTGTATGGGCATGTGGAAAGACACTGGGCACTAAGTAGACACTGGGAACTTGGCACTGAGAAACTCTGACGGCACGTTGGCGCGACAGGACAGATGCGCCGATGGCCACCCTGTGGTGGGTGGACAGCGCCGGCGGTCCAGCCCATAGTCCGGTGATCGAAGAAAGTGGCCGCAGCCGCCGCTCGGTCGGGCCCATTGTCGGCTACTCAGGCGACAGTGCAGTGTCGCGATCGATGCGGCACGTGCCAGCAACTGGGCCGCCGGCGGCCGCCGCGAGACGACCGCTGTGATTGGCGGAGATCGATGGGGGCGGGGCCAGCGCGCGCCGCCAAGAATGGCTGGGACCGTCAAGTGACGCGCTCGCTGACGTCACCGAGCCGCCCGGCGATGGAGGAGCGACGGGACGCAGCCACTAAATCCGTCACGGCCGCCGCCACGCCGCGCCTCCGTCCCGCCAAACGTCTCAGGCCGCCTGTCGGGGCGGAGCCGACGGCAGTCACGTGCGGTCACGCCGCCGCCCCGTCAGTCACGGCCACTCCGGCACACTCAGATAAACTACCGCCTCGACCCCAGCACCTCTTGGAGGAAGTTGTCCGACTGAGCGGGCCTTTGTTTAACTAGTCAGTATCCAAACAAGTGCTGGCATCGTAGATGTTTATAGGATGCATATTCTCACACAATTGTCTCACACTGGCCACTCGAACAATCTGATTGGTTGTGGACCGTTTGGAAAGCGAAACCCTTCCTTAAAAATGTTATATTTCTACTTGTTTTAACTGGGACACAGTATTACATATTCGATGGAGCATTTTGCTGACAGCGGTCAAGGGTTCTCCGAACTGAATGGGGAGTTGTTCAACATTTTGTAAATTATGAGAGTGCCCTGTGTTTGCAGGGATCAATTTCTTCCCTATGCATTTGTTCTGGAATTCTCTGAGTGTCGCCACCATGAGTCAGGATACCTTAGAGATCACAAAATATTTGCATATTATTTTAATTTGGAAAAGATCACCCACAATGGAGGGATGGCGATATCCCCTCGGGTAAGCCACGACAGGGTATTTGATTATCGGTGTCCGAGGATTTGTTGTATGGAAGCACGTGAAAATCCCAAAATGTACATCTTTAGGAACGTATACAGTATTTCGTGGACATTTTGTGGACAACATAATTTTGTGGACAACAGAACACCTAGACTGACGACATTGAGGTCTGCGTGCTCCGCGACTATTGCGTACGGCCGCTATTTTTCAAACGACGAACGTTGAATTCAAGGGAGCTGTAATGACCCCTCTGGAAGCATTACAGGTCCCAGAGGAAGCTGCTACCTTCTGGCCAGACATGAATCAACATCCGTGGCATTTTGCCTCTTCGCTGGTCGAGGGGAGAGGGTCTGACGACCCCCCCCGGCACTTCCAAACAAAATGAGCCAGAGTAACGAAACAAAAACACTGACGTGTGGGGTGGAACATGTCATGAATTATGCAAGTTGAATATTTTCCTCTTCCCGGCGACGATTACCCCTTAAAATAAGCTTATGGCATATTTTGTATGGCAAATTGGCGTGTGTCTTCCACAGATCTTGCTAGGATCCAACTTCATTTCTGTTGTTCTCAGATCGCTGGCCAGTGTTTACAGTTCCGGGACACAGTGGCTCATGTCACATGCGTCGCAGTCCTCAGATGCCGTCCGAAACTGTGGAGCTTCAGAACTGCTGTCTTTTGTCGGCCGAAGTCCTTCGGCGCGAACCTCATGCTCCGACTGTAATTGACCCATGTCCATCCATGTGAAAATGTGTACTCTCCGGCGTCTCTCACATTTGATTCACCGATTGATCCTTTTCCTGCCTCAAGTCTATTGGGGCCAGACTCGTGTTCCACAGTGGATCACCACAGGTAGCAGTGTGCGGACAGAGATGATCCAGGACGTGTCCGGCGTTCCCAGTTGGTGCGAAACCAACCCATGGATCTTGGATTTCCAGACGGGATGGATCCAGTTGTGTGTCCCGTGTTCTCGGCTGGCGCGAGACTGTTGCGAGTGGTGTGGTCTCAGCACGGAGAGGGTCCAGGTGTGTGTTCCGTGTTCTCGGCTGGCGCGAGACTGTTGCGAGTGGTGTGGTCTCAGCACGGAGAGGGTCCAGGTGTGTGTTCTGTGTTCTCGGCCGGCGCGAGACTGTTGCGAGTGGTGTGGTCTCAGCACGGAGAGGGTCCAGGTGTGTGTTCTGTGTTCTCGGCTGGCGCGAGACTGTTGCGAGTGGTGTGGTCTCAGCACGGAGAGGGTCCAGGTGTGTGTTCTGTGTTCTCAGCTGGCGCGAGACTGTTGCGAGTGGTGTGGTCTCAGCACGGAGAGGGTCCAGGTGTGTGTTCTGTGTTCTCGGCTGGCGCGAGACTGTTGCGAGTGGTGTGGTCTCAGCACGGAGAGGGTCCAGGTGTGTGTTCCGTGTTCTCGGCTGGCGCGAGACTGTTGCGAGTGGTGTGGTCTCAGCACGGAGAGGGTCCAGGTGTGTGTCCCATGTTCTCGTGTTTCTGGCGCGAGACTGTTGTGAGTGGTGTGGTCTCAGCACGGAGAGGGTCCAGGTGTGTGTGTTCTGTGTTCTCGGCTGGCGCGAGACTGTTGCGAGTGGTGTGGTCTCAGCACGGAGAGGGTCCAGGTGTGTGTTCTGTGTTCTCAGCTGGCGCGAGACTGTTGCGAGTGGTGTGGTCTCAGCACGGAGAGGGTCCAGGTGTGTGTTCCGTGTTCTCGGCTGGCGCGAGACTGTTGCGAGTGGTGTGGTCTCAGCACGGAGAGGGTCCAGGTGTGTATGTTCTGTGTTCTCAGCTGGCGCGAGACTGTTGTGAGTGGTGTGGTCTCAGCACGGAGAGGGTCCAGGTGTGTGTGTTCTGTGTTCTCGGCTGGCGCGAGACTGTTGCGAGTGGTGTGGTCTCAGCACGGAGAGGGTCCAGGTGTGTGTCCCGTGTTCTCAGCTGGCGCGAGACTGTTGCGAGTGGTGTGGTCTCAGCACGGAGAGGGTCCAGGTGTGTGTTCTGTGTTCTCGGCTGGCGCGAGACTGTTGCGAGTGGTGTGGTCTCAGCACGGAGAGGGTCCAGGTGTGTGTTCTGTGTTCTCGGCTGGCGCGAGACTGTTGCGAGTGGTGTGGTCTCAGCACGGAGAGGGTCCAGGTGTGTGTTCTGTGTTCTCAGCTGGCGCGAGACTGTTGTGAGTGGTGTGGTCTCAGCACGGAGAGGGTCCAGGTGTGTGTTCTGTGTTCTCAGCTGGCGCGAGACTGTTGTGAGTGGTGTGGTCTCAGCACGGAGAGGGTCCAGGTGTGTATGTTCCGTATTCTCGGCTGGCGCGAAGCCAACTCGCAAGTCTCAGTCTCCGCACGGGAAGGGTCCAGTTGTGTGTTCGGTGCCGCCGGCTGGTGCCAGACTGACACCGGTGTCGGCTGTTTGCAGGGTAATCTGTTCGGCGGTCTGGACGACAACCTGCTGAGCAGGGCTGAGGCGCTGGCCGACATGGGCCGGCACGCGGCGCCGCCGTCGTCCAGCCTGCCGCAGCTGCGGCCCGACATGGTGTACGCTCACCCGCATCCGGCCATGGCGTCGCCGCACACGCCACCCACCTCCCGGCCGCACCAGATGTGGGACATGATGTACATGAGCACGCCACGCAGCGCGCCCGTGGCCGCCGCCAAGCCGCAGCAGGTGGCAGAGGCGCCGCGAGACCGATGGGTGAGACTGTCTCTTCTGCCTCTCCTGCCTGGCATCTGACCCTCACCCGCACCCGCGCGCACACGGTCGGCACCACGCGGATCGCATCTAGCCGTGGGATTGCAGTTATATTTGTATCGGTGCTTCCAATTTAACACTTCATGGATTCCATTTAATATTCTCGAAGTGATCGCTTGAACGGCTCATGGGTGATTCTAAATTGTATTTGTTTATTGTGATTGCAAAACACAATAGGTACGAACAAATTAGGGTTCACATCCACACTTCGCTAGATTGTTTACAGCGATGGTGGCGATGGAACTGATCACCATCCCGGTCGACCGAACGGTCTGTTCACAAACACAGCCACGCCTTTTGTTATTTATTGACGATCAATATGTCGAACGCGACTGCCCTTGTGTTCCTACACTTGGCATGTTTCCTACAGATTGGCTGAAAGGTGCGTACTTTGAGTCAACATATTTTAGATGCCAGTCATGGCAGCGCCATTAAGTGCGCTGGAAGAGCGAGGGCAAAATAATGGTTGCATGGCCCAGTGCTGCAGGCACAAAATCGGTATCATATGAAGCAAAATACTTGTCATCCGTATGGTGTCCAGTTTCGGTGGAAGCACAAACATTCATGAATTAAGTGCAATAGATTCCAACATAATACCATGCAATTTGAGTCCCATCCGCACCATATCTAGCCGAAGCGTTCAATTACTGAGACGGTGCCTTCAATGTCGACATCAGCGCCTTGAATGCCAATCCGATTCAGTTAAAACTGATTTCACTTCAGTGACATTTGGTGTCTCAGACGAACGTTGTGCACGCATATCGCGGTGGGTGATGCACCATGTCGGACTGCTGTACGGTGTGTCCCGGTCCTTTCCGTATCACAGTTCGTCCTCTCAGACACACAGCCGTTAAGCGCAGCATATGTCCTAACACTGATATATTGCTAAGGAGTAAAGCAAAACCGACCGCATTAAACATCTGGGAGATGTCCCCCGCTCAGCCCCCGCCTTCAGTACCTTGACCTCACATACACTATAACGTAAGACTGCCTTGGCGTAAATGCACACACGCCTTAGATTTGCTGCAAAACACACTGGTTTTAAAGGCCACGCAAACGAACTTTATGATTCGGCACGCATCTAAGCATCACTCCCCCACCCTACTAACACCGTCAGTGGGCTGAGCGGTCTCGGGCCACGCAGAAGGCCGACCGACGTAAATGTAAATACACACCTACGTCAATTCCTGGCCGACGGCTCGCCGGCCGCCACCGGCCCAACCGACATCAGTTCAGGCGCACCATTGTTGCCGTGTCAAATTTGTACAAAGAATGCGAGTGCTTCAAAGAAAACATTGTGATAAAAGCTGCAAAAAAATCAGAGTTAAAAGAGCAATGTACTCTGAGCATGGGGATACCTTTTATCGACGGTCCAACCTAAACTGCACAGCTAGGGCGAAAACGCGTTGACGGAACTATAAGTTTCCTCTGGTAAATGTTAGTTAGTTATTTGGGTTTACGGACGCTTTGATAAATGTTATCGCACCCTGGGGGATACCATTAGACTCCGGCTCCAGCCGTACTCCGCCGCGGCAGGTAGATTTCGCGCGCCGGACCAACCAACTCTGTTGTCTGCATTTCTGGTCCAACCGTTAGATGACTAGCATCGTGGAATCCCCGAAGCAGTTCAGCATTAGTTAAATGAAGGTAGCGCAACTCGTAGCAGCCGGCAATAATGAATTACTGTCGGCAGCCTTAAACCGCTGAAATCGTATAACAGAGCAGAATGCGGCGTCCAAGGCCTTACAACAAGATGCATTTTGTCCTGGACTCATTCTTTTAAAAACTTTCCTTAACACTTGCTGATATATAATATTGTGTTACACTTCGGAGAGGCAGCATAATTAACATCTCCACGTTGCCGGTCCTGGTATTCTCCACTGCATCATGTGAAACCATAAGCATGAGCTTATGGTTCCGCTCTCTATCTCTTTAGCACCTAGTTTAGTTGACTCATGAGTATGGACATAATGTGATCGTTTACAGTCGCTGTATGCCGACCATGTCAAGCAATGCAAAGGTTGACATATGGAAGCCGCACTGGTATTTGTCGAGAAGGTCGTTCCAGAAATCGCCGTAATCGTGTGTTGAACATCATGCGCTCCACCAGCTTACTAGCGCAACTAGTAAGTGAGATGGGCATACAACCTTTTGGAGTGAAGTGATCTTTGTGCGGCTTTGGCAATGAAATTTTTACGGTCTTCCGCCATGAGGCGAGAAATGTGTCGCTTTGGTACAGTTTATTTATGGCCACTTGTAGGTACGTCAGGAAATTTTTGCTAAGACGTTAAAAATGAAGTCGTAGTGGATGACGTCCGGTCCAACCGACGCGTTTCCACACTAGCTAAGGGCGAGATGTAATTCGTGCACAGTAAACGACTGATTGTAGGTTTCTCTATTGCTAGAGCTGAAATTTGTTTGTGGAGGCAAAGGCGTCTAGAGTGGTTACTATGGTGGTGTTGTAGTTGCTGTTGCCAGATCCGCTGGCTTAGGGTAGCTTAAAGTGGTCTACGACTTGTGGGTCAGTGATGTGTTGTCTTTTCGCCATCAGCTGAGGGAGCGGTCCTGGTGGTGGGCGTTTCAGGTTGAAACGCTTCATCAGGTCCCAGATTCTGCCGGCAAGGGTGAACCTATTGAATTGAGAGGCAAATGACTGCCAACAGCGTGGGCGTGCTGTTCGAATTGTGTACGGCAGTGTTTTTTTTAAATTGTCTGTATGCTGATGGGTGTGTTTTGCACACGCATACTTTGAATTGATTGTGGACACGGCGCCGTGCGGCGATTCCCCTTTGACAATCCGGGGGCTACCATGGCGTAGATGCCTTTTGCGTAGGCTTATTGCTTTTTGGAACTGAGTCTCATGCTGCGGAGCTGATGCCCCTTCGGATTGTCTCGATTTTGCTGGTCTCTGAAGTTGCTAGATTGAGGTCTACCTGAAACTCGAATTTGGCCCAGTCCGCTCTTTTCAAGTTACAAGATGGTCTAAATAGCTTAGCGTGGTGGACAGCGTCCGTGCTGAGCCTAATTGTGATTGGGTAATGGTCGCTCAGCCCGGGAACGTCTGAGACTGACTGGGTATTTGACATTAAAGTATCCCATAATAAGACCTGGTGGAGGAGCCTGAAGCAGCACGTCGCTCAGCTCCTGTGGTGCGAGGGTTGCAGCTGACAGTGAGATGTATAGTGAGATGACTGTGGTTTGGCGATGGGCAATTTTGAGGATGACTGCTATGCAATTCAAGGGAGTATTTAACTTTACTCTACGATGAGGTATGCTGTTTGCAATGAGTATGACTACGCCCCATTTCCTATGTTGGCCCTTTACGTTGTCGACGTATCAAGTGCAATCTTGGATTTTGTCGCAAGTGGAGTCAGAATCTCGAAAGTGAGTTTCTAGGAGTGCATCTAGGAACGGTTATTGTTGCAAGAATTTCTATTTGAATTACATTAACTTGCCTGAAGGCCACCGGTGTTCCACTGCAGAAAAAGTCCCATTGCCGAACGTGTTTAGTGACTGTTGGTGTTCCTATGCTGGGATTGTGTCAGTGTAGAGTTCGGGAGAGAGGTTGAACCGGAGAACGGAGAAAGGGTTGGGAGGTGACCCAAGCAAGGGTGGTAGCCCGGACCTGGTCGAACCGGTCCTGAGAGGTGATTGGGTGGAGTGGCGGCGGGATTTGCGCTTGGAAGGCGCGGTGGGTTCGAGCAGGATTCGTTGGTCTGGAGTTGTGGATTCGACGGGCTTGGCAGGAATGGTAGGTTCAGTTCGAGTGCTGGCCTCAGATGAGGTTTTTGGAGTGGGTTTGGGTGGGTGTACACAAGGTGGTGGGAGGTTCGGTTTGGCAGGAGATGGTGGCCCTGGGCTTGCGGATGGTCTGGGTGGATGTGGTGGCCTTGGTTCTAGGCCTTGGTTTGGGCCGGCTGGGTGGGTTTGACAGGAGCCGACACCCTGGAAGGAAGGCTTCAGGGTGGCGAGGTTGGAGACGGTTGGAGACGGTGGGACACCCTGGCCGACACCCTGGCCGGTTGGAGACGGTGACGCGAAGGGGTATGGCCAGGTCCCGTGGGGATGGGTGGGTACCGGTGGGGGATGGGATGGAGACTGGGTCTGGGTCCGATAGGTGTTGTAGGAGGTATTATGCGGGGCGGATATTGAAGGCCGTGCTTGAGGTGGGATGGTGGTGGGCATGGGCCGTGTCTGAGGTGGGGTGAGAAGGAAAGGAGGCCAATTTTCGGTGGGGTGGACGTGGGAAGCCGGGCCCGCGGTGGAAAGGGTGTGAGAGGAGGCCGGATCGAGGGTGAAGGGAATGTGGATAAGGGCCTGAAGTCGAGTGGATGTGGGAGGAGGCCAGGTCCGGGGTGGCGTGGCGTGGAAAGGAGTGGCGATCGGTGAGGTCGAGGGGCGGTGGACCGGCGAAGTCGGGGATCGGTGAGACGGTTGAGGCGAGGGTCGGCCGAGCGTTGAGAAAGGTGTGCCGGGGTCCGGGAGCCGGCTGCTGGTGGGATGGTAGAGTATGCGGGAGCTGGTGTTGGAGGGGGCGGGGGGTTAGGTGAGGAGGGCGTCGCTGCGTAGCTTCGCCCGGTGGTAGGTGCGGTCGTGGACGTGGGAGTGTCAGTGGTGGTAGTGCTGCGTAAGAGCTGTCGTGCTGTTGCATTTGGCACCCTGTGAGTCGCCGCATACCTGCACACCTCCCTTGGGGAGGTGTGCAGGTATGCGGGGTCCGGCTCGTATGCCCACTTGGGGAAATCGGGGTCGGTGGCGGAGTGCGGCTCATCACACCTTCCGCACCTCCTTTCGGAGGAGTTGCAGCCGGATGCCGTGTGGTGACCGGCGCACTGACTGCAGGTTGGAGTTGGCGATGCGCATACCCGTTCGCCATGTCCATAACGCAAACAGAACCGGCCCGTAGTGGCAAAGGCACGTAAAGGCGTACCTCGTAGGCCCTGTTCTGTATGTGGACGTGTGTTGGCACGTGTTGTGAGTCGAAAGTCAGTACTATAATCTTATTAGTCGAACGTGCCTCCCGTCTAATCTGTCTGATTGTGACTGTGGCGTCCAGGAGGGCTGAGGCGTCGAACAGTGCGGCGATGCTGTCAAGTGGTAAGTCCAACTCTGAGCGCAAATGTAGCCCCGGCTAGTGTTCAAATAGCCGTTACGTCGCAAAGCCAATAGGCCGCCAACGAACTTAATATGCATGATAGGCAGCTCAAGAAGGGCATACCACGGCATTGTATCAGATATTTGTACTTGGACGGCGACGAAAACAAAATATGCCCGAAATATGAAGTTTGGTTGGAATCAAAACAAATTTGCAAAAACAATGAATAAATTTGCGGATCGACGGATCCGCTCGTCTCCCAGTTAGCCTGCAAGCATCGATCTTAGCGTTGCTACGCGTTCGAGTCTTCTTCCAGCGTGGATGCTTTTTTAAGATGATATTTTGACACAATAGATGTTTTCATGATGCAGTAACCAATAAAAACTAGATAGCGCAACGAGAGCTAATACTTTTATTCATCACGGCCACGCAACTCCTAGGGGATCTCCCAGCGTTTTCAAGGAAATGTCATGATTGGCACCTATCAACTTATTTCACACCCTCACTACCAGTCACGCACAGACACACACACATAAGTATACATTTATGTATATATATATATATATATATATATATATATATATATATGTATGTGTGTGTGTGTGTGTGTGTGTGTGTGTGTGTGTGTGTACATGGCAAACCATACCATAAGGAACAGCAACCGTACCATAACTATTATACCAGTAAGGACGGGATGAGGTAGAGGTGGCAGACTGCCATCTCTGTATTTGGAGCATCTCTTTCCCAAATACAGAATGGTATTACTGAAGCCCGGTTATGAGGTGCACATTCATGAAAAGACACCACATGCTTCAAATTGGCTTCCCTCTCCCCGAATGCCAATTCCAAGTTTGTGTCTCCACCCCCACCAGCAGTAGCCGGGGTGTAATTCAAATTGACGCGGTGTCCACCATCCACGTTGTTTTGCGCCGTACACGGCCGCATCCCACTGCACCTCCTCGAACGCACAGCCGCTCGACTGTGTCCATTAATCATCTCGAAAGACTCGATTCGATTTGCCGTTTCAACATGGACGGTCACGTGAGCGGCGGCGGCACGAGGCGCAGACACCTCTGCCGCTGCTGCTCACCGGGCCGGCTCAGACACCTCTGCCGCTGCTGCTCACCGGGCCGGCTCAGACACCTCTGCCGCTGCTGCTCACCGGGCCGGCTCAGACACCTCTGCCGCTGCTGCTCACCGGGCCGGCTCAGACACCTCTGCCGCTGCTGCTCACCGGGCCGGCTCAGACACCTCTGCCGCTGCTGCTCACCGGGCCGCTAGGCGGGCAGACACCTCTGCCGCTGCTGCTCACCGGGCCGGCGCAGACACCTCTGCCGCTGCTGCTCACCGGGCCGGCGCAGACACCTCTGCCGCTGCTGCTCACCGGGCCGGCGCAGACACCTCTGCCGCTGCTGCTCACCGGGCCGGCTCAGGCACCTCTGCCGCTGCTGCTCACCGGGCCGGCTCAGGCACCTCTGCCGCTGCTGCTCACCGGGCCGGCGCAGACACCTCTGCCGCTGCTGCTCACCGGGCCGGCTCAGGCACCTCTGCCGCCGCTCACCGGGCCGCTGCCGCTCACCGGGCCGGCTCAGACACCTCTGCCGCTGCTGCTCACCGGGGCGGCTCAAGCACCTCTGCCGCCGCTCACCGGGCCGGCTCAGACACCTCTGCCGCTGCTGCTCACCGGAGCGGCTCAAGCACCTCTGCCGCCGCTCACCGGGCCGGCTCAGACACCTCTGCCGCTGCTGCTCACCGGGCCGGCTCAGACACCTCTGCTGCCGCTCACCGGGCCGCCTCAGGCACCTCCGCCGCTGCTCACCGGGCGGCCTCAGGCGCCTCCGCCGCTGCTGAACGGGCGTCCTCAGGAGCCTCCGCTGCTGCTCACCGGGCCGCTGCCGATCACCGGGCCGGCTCAGGCACCTCTGCCGCCGCTCACCGGGCCGCCTCAGGCACCTCCGCCGCTCACCGGGCGGCCTCAGGAGCCTCCGCCGCCGCTCACCGGGCCGACTCAGGAACCTCCGCCGCTGCTCACCGGGCGGCCTCAGGAACCTCCGCCGCCGCTCACCGGGCCGCTGCCGCTCACCGGGCCGGCTCAGGCACCTCTGCCGCCGCTCACCGGGCCGCCTCAGGCACCTCCGCCGCTCACCGGGCGGCCTCAGGAGCCTCCGCCGCCGCTCACCGGGCCGCCTCAGGAACCTCCGCCGCCGCTCACCGGGCGGCCTCAGGCGCCGCGACGCGCCAGTCCTCTCTCAGAATTAATATCGGTAACGACACTCGGCGAATGCCGGCCGGCCAAATGACAGAGTCGTTTGCCAGTCGAGAACGGCGTGAAACGAGGTACCGAGCAGGGTCGCACTCAGCGCGCCGGCCGCGGCGCCGCTCAGATTTCCGGCCGGCTCTAATGTTGGCGACCGAGCGGCCGCGGCGGCGACGGTCCGGCCGGTGGGTCGGCGCCGATCTGCCGCCGCCACCGATTAGGCATGTGTTGCGCTGGCTCGCCGCTCGCCCGCGCGATCGGCCAGCTGCAGGCGACAGTCGCTCGACCAGTCCAGAGGTCGATACCGGAAGCGGATTGGGTGTGGTGCGCGTGAGCCCTCGCGGACCGTGAAAGTGCAACGTGTGCATCGTTCAGCGACATGTATTCGCGCCGCATTGTGCAAACATGCAAGATAATTGCATGTTGGCTTTGAGCTTTACTGTGCTTGAGCATCAAGTGAAGTAATTGCACGCCAATTGTTCTGCCACCAGAGACGTTGTGGGGATTGATTATACACATTCCCCACATCTTACATATGCCAATATATTATATGTCTATGAAATATGAGTGTTGCGTGGGAAGGGTCAGTTACAAGGTGATGCACCCAAATGTTTCCACTGACTGGATGCCTACATTTGCATGATTAAATGGCTTTTGCGCATCATGGAGTTGTCATTCATTTGCAGAGTATGCTGGTCGTTACTCGCTGGCACTCGCTATTATCGAGTCAACTTCCCTCATAGCTGCGTGCGCTTTGAAGCTTCCTTAAGGCTATATCTCGGCCGTACTGGGCCTTGAGGTTTAATGGGACATGCTTGTATGAGTTCCATGACTTGTTTGGGCGTGCAGTGCTTCGTATAGCTTTAAGTATTTCTACGGAGCACTTCCATGCAAACTTCCTTGTTCGGCTATGCATGACATAATCTCCCCTGCCCATCATAAGGCCTTTTTCATCCTGTCATATGATCTTACTAGGGTTCTCCAGTGGCCATGGGTCCTCTTAGTCGGAGCAGGAGCCCTTCGTAACGATCCAGGTTCTTATCTGTCGGGAAAAGGCTCTCTTTCGACAGCTTGGTCCTCCACATCGTTCCAGGGGCCGCATCCCCTGGATCCGCATCGGTGCAATTGTCTTTTCTGGTGGCCAGAGATCCTCTTCGGTAACTAAAGCCCCATCCATCATCCCAGGGGCCCTCTTTGATGACCCAGGGCCTTTTCTGGCAGGCCGGGCCACTTTTAAAAAACCTAGGCCCTCTCCACCAGCCTGGGGCCCTTCCAACGATCCTTTGTAGGACTCTGTAGAGCCCCTTGTAGGGTTCATCAAGGCTTCGGCACAAGGGGCTCTTGAAGGGCACCTGAGCCGAAGAGAAGGGCCTCTGAACTGACGAAAAGGACCCCGGGCTGATGGAAAAGGTCCCGGATCTGGTGAAGAAGGCCCCGATTCAATAGAGGATGCCCTCAGGAAGATTTTGATGGCACCGGGCTTTGACAACGTAAAGGGCTTCTAGATGGACGGATGGGGGTCCGACTAAGAGGATCCATAGCCACTGGAGGATCCTGGACCGTCGGAGAGGGCCCAGAGGCGGTATGGACACCCCCTGGGCCAACCGAGGATGCCGATGCCATACAGGGGCCCCTGCGTGATCCGGAAGGAACGGCTGTTGAAGGGGGTCTCTAATCGTATTGAAAATGTCCTGCGCCGTGAAAGAGGGTCTTTGAGCCGACGGAGGGGGCTCTGGGTCGAACGTGTAGGGCCATTGGATCAGACTTAACTCACCCTGATGAATATATATATATATATATATATATATATATATATATATATATATATATATATACATATATACACAAAAAAAAATATATATATATATATATATATATATATATGCATATATATATACCCACGTATATGAACATATGTATATATATATATATAACTTGGTTCTTTTTTAGACGATGTGCCCAAAAACCATGTTCACCCCACCACCTGGATCAAACCCTCGCTACATACACCGTTGCCCCTGACATCAGTATGTCGACATGTCTATCGCTTGCTCGTAATCTGCAGTTTCTGATCTGCCTGGTCCTGAAGGAACGTCGTCGGTCCATGTTTCTTCTCAGATGTGCCCATCCACGCGAGCCATCGGATGGTGATGGCATGCGTGATGACGCTGTGTGCGTGTCTGGTATGGGACGTGGTGCAGAGATGGTGAGCGGATGGTGAAGACGTGTCTGTGCTGTGTTCCAGATGTGCCCGCCCTATTCGGACGGCCTGGAGATGATGGATCACCTGAGCGGCACCGCGGCCACCACGATGCCAGGTCTGGGCGGCATGGGGGACAACTCGCATCACGCCGCCCAACTCCACCCTCCCGTCTACACCCACCCGATCAACACCATGATGACACACCACCAGGTGGGCCTGCACGACTCGGACACCGACCCGCGCGAGCTGGAGGCGTTCTCTGAGCGCTTCAAGCAGCGGCGCATCAAGCTGGGCGTGACGCAGGCGGACGTCGGTCGCGCGCTCGCCAACCTCAAGCTGCCCGGCGTCGGTGCCCTCTCGCAGTCCACCATCTGTCGCTTCGAGTCGCTCACACTTAGCCACAACAACATGATTGCGCTGAAGCCGGTGCTGCAGGCGTGGCTGGAGGAGGCCGAGGCGCAGGCGCGCAACAAGCGGCGCGACCCGGACGCGCCGTCGGTGCTACCCAGCGCCGAGAAGAAGCGGAAGCGCACGTCGATCGCCGCACCTGAGAAGCGCTCGCTGGAGGCGTACTTCAGCGTGCAGCCGCGACCGAGCGGCGAGAAGATCGCCGCCATCGCCGAGAAGCTCGACCTCAAGAAGAACGTGGTGCGCGTGTGGTTCTGCAACCAGCGCCAGAAGCAGAAGCGCATGAAGTTCGCCGCCCAGCATCACTGACAGCCAATGAAGCCGGAGCCTGACCTGCATGGGTTCCAGTCCGGCTATGGTTGAGCTCACCGGTAGGCGACCGCGGCGCCACCCGGTCGAAGGGCCTCGTCGGCGCCGCAGCGAGCCCGCCCGGGGCGTAGCCCGACGGCGGAGTCCACCCCCGGGCCGGAGACGCGCCGTCGACGCGGACTCGAGAGACGCCGCAGCCGACGTCGACAGCCGCGCCGCTGGCGGGCGCGCGCGGGCCGAATCGGCGCGCGTTTTGTATCAGTGAGATGTGCAATACTCCCCCTGCCGAGTTCTAGTCAGCCAGTCGTTCCAGGCCGGTCCGCGCACAGAGCGTACGGCATTCACGGCTGGAACGGGTAGCCTGGAGGCTGGAGACACGGGAGGGCGGGCGACGTGACCTGGCCGCCCCGACACTGGCCGACACTGGCCGACACTGGCCGACACTGGCCGACGCTGGCCGACACACGGCAGACGGACACACGGCGGTGCTGGACCCGCGATAGGCGCTGTAGTGCCGGCCACAGTGTAGCCATTGTTATGCGTTGTGTTCTTGAGTTCCGATTCGTTAGTGGCGCACTCACGCACTGCTTTCCTCGTTTGGAAAGGTCGGCGCGGTCGGAATGGATGCCCCACATCTGAGAAAGGCGCGATCTGATGTGCTCGTCAGGACCGCAGTTCTGTTTCGCGACAGTCATCTTGGCTGTCATTGCTTGGCGTCAAACAAGTCCAGGAGCGACGGCGCCCACCCGAGGCATGCAAGTACTCGGACCCAGTCAAACGATAGGCTATCTCGTATGTGCCGTTTTGTGTGCATAAGAAGCGTATCGCACAGTGTGACTGTGTATGCCATGCTGCAATGGCTTTTTGAATTCCTGAGCTATGCTGAAGGGTTCAGCAGCCATCGAGCGTGTTTTTCCAGATAAGATTGTCTGCTGCCACCGAGCGCCTGCTGAAAGTGACTGCCGTAGGATTCTGATCTCAGAGGTGCCTCTCAGAGGATGCTTGTCGGCATTGTAGTTGCGTTGTGATGCCCACCATTTGAGATTGACCATCCCGGTACCTGAGACCATGCTAGTCGTATGCCTGCGCACGTCGCGTACGAAAGCATGTCATTTGATGGTTTTGCACATTATCTGAAGAAAAACGAGGTAGCAAGTGAAGATGATACTGATGACGCTAGTCTTGCCCAGGAAATATTTTCCTGCTTTTCCTGAGTGATAGTCCTGAAAGCGACATGTTCTTTATGGACAATCCCGTCAAGTGCAGTGGAAGTCAAACTAGCGTGCTTCACTGAAATGTTGGAGTTTAAATGACTGTAGCATAGTTTGCGGCTGATACCCGTTATTTGATACTCAAGGAAGGAGGGCACTACACTTCATCACAAGCTATGCCGCATATCATTTGCCATTCACCATTATGTACCATTGCCCACCATTTGTCGTTGACTTATCATTTATCGTTCACCATCATTTACCGTTCATATAATTTACCATTGACTACCATCACCGTTGACAATCATTTTCCATTGACCATCATTTACCGTTGACCATCATTTACCATTTACTATCATTTACCACTGGCCATCATTTACCGTCAGCCATAATTTACCGTTGAGCGTCACTTATCGTTTACCGTCATTTAACGTTGAGCATCATTTGCCCTTGACCATCATTTGACGCTGACTAACGCTGACTATTATTTAACGTTCACCATACACTACTGCGCCTGGTCTCACAATTCCTTCCAGGGAAAGAATTGTGAATCATAGGGCTATGATTCACGAAGTAATCACAGGAGTTGATATGCCGTCGATCGTCAATGTGCGCTTGCCACCAAAAGTTTGCTCTATGCACGGATAACAACAGGCGTGTTTTGGTCTGGCTCCTCTTGCATTTGACCGAACCGCTCCTTTTTGCGAGCGCATGGGACCTGCCTGAAATCAAATCGTGCTTAGGATAGCCACACGCCGCTTCAGTTATGCTGCATCCACAGCTCGGTGCCGTGAGTTGCTCGGAACTCGACGGAAGCGGCGGTGTGGCGGCCGTCAGCGATCTGTTTGCTCTTGAGCGAGTGCTTGTGTACCTCGTATGTTCGACCGATGGCGATCCGCCCTCAGTGCGTGGCATTAGGTCACATTCACTGCATGCATTGTTTGCGCATCAGTGAGCGGCGCTGTCGAGGGCACTTCAGCGGCACTGGGGTCGTCACTTCGTTACCAGTGCATGCACATCGCGACTGTAACCCCATGCGATGGATGAGTGATTGGCGAGGGGCTGCTGCCAGGATTCCAGTCGACAAAGCATCACATATCTCTGCCGGCCTCGGCGATGACAGTCGCTGACTGCAGGCGGAGCCGGTACGAACGCGAGCATTCTTTAACTAACGTCTTGTGATAGCACCTCCTTTTTGCCCGATGACCAATGTGAGCCATGAGCAGTCGTCGGTACTCGAGGCGTCAGCCGCAGTCGAGATGGCAAAGGCAGCGGTGAGGTCACATCATGGCATGACGTGTGCTCGGATGCGTGTGTGTGTGCACGAGCCTGTGGGTGTTGAGCGTCAACGAGCGTTGTGCTGCGTACGTGTGCACCGGTATTTTTACAACTATATGCTTCAACATGAGGGCAGTGTACGCTGGACATTGTTGTGCATCATATCAAAACCCGCATGTTAAGGTATTCCGCTTTACTCCTAGACCAGCGCGTCTCCACCGCCGCTTGCGTCGGTCGCCAGACGACGCCGCTTGCCCTCGCCTGCGGGCGTTGGCCCGCCACACCGCGTCCGATGCCAGCCACCGGCCCGACACATTGTGCTTCAACTACCTCAAGCGCAATCGGTAGTGGGCCGCCGACGCTGTCCCACCCAGACAGATGTGCCGACCGGTCGGCGGCCGCCGAGCCGCCACCGCCACGCGGACGGCCGCCGTCGAGCCGCCACCGCCAAGCGGGTGGCCGCCGTTGAGCCGCCACCGCCACACGGCGCACCACCCAGCGTCGGGCGGCGGCCACCTTTGTCGGTGGCTAGCGGCGCGGCCGACCTGTACGCGGACAGTGGTAGTGGCCGCCGGCCACGTCGCACACTGCGATGTTGTGCGGCGAATCGAACCATTCTCGACAATAAAGGAGACCAGGAGGCGACTGTGTGTTTCCGACCGATGCTGGCCGCCGTGCTGGCCGCCGTGCTGGCCGCCGTGCTGGCCGCCGCCAGTCCGGCCTCACGTCCGCCATCCCCCCCGCCCCCCACCTCGGTTGCAGATGCAAAGTGACAGTGACGGAAGGCGACGCACCAGCGAGTGGTCGATGTGGAGTGTGTGAAGCGGCCGGCACCACTTCCGTCCACCGCGCAGCCGTCACGTGACCCTCAGCCGGCTCGTGCGTCGCGCCCCCAAGTCGGCCGGCCGCACGGGGAGGGGGCGCTGTCAGCACACAAACATGCCATTCTTGCAGGTGAATCACCAGTAATTGATCCGGGCTGGAAACAACAGGGCTGTTAGGATGCGATCGCGCCGTTTCGGTCGCGCTGACGCACTCGGCAGAGCCAACATTGCGTGTGCGCCGGCCGGTGATGGGCTGCCGACGGCTTGCGTTGCGCCAACATAACACGCCGCCAATGTGCCGTCGCGTGCGTCGACTGGCCAGGGGCGGGACCAGGCGGGGTGCGGCCGGCGACTAGGGGAGACCACCGCACCGGCGCAGCCGCACCCATTGATTTATCCGGGGAGACAGTGGCACCTGCAGTCGGCCGCTTGTCTCAATCGCACTCCATCCCCTCCCCTCGCCCGCCGCGCCGCCGCCTCTCCCTCTCACTGCCATCAAATCAAGGCGAAACGTGCGATGGCACCGGGCGAAAAGGGATACGTTCAGAAATGGCTGTGCTGGCGGCCTGACTGGAGTACAGATGACGGCTGCCGGTTCGCTGCGGCTGTGTGGATGTGACTGCAGAGGACAGACGACTGCTGTCGCTCTGCTGTGGTTGGAGAGATGTGACTACAGAGGACAGACGACGGCTGTCGCTCTGCTGTGGTTGGAGAGATGTGACTACAGAGGACAGACGACGGCTGTCGCTCTGCTGTGGTCGGGGAGATGTGACTGCAGAGGACAGACGACGGCTGTCGCTCTGCTGTGGTCGGGGAGATGTGACTGCAGAGGACAGACGACGGCTGTCGCTCTGCTGTGGTTGGAGAGATGTGACTACAGAGGACAGACGACTGCGCGCTCTGCTGTGTGGGAGATGTGACTACAGAGGACAGACGACGGCTGTCGCTCTGCTGTGGTCGGGGAGATGTGACTGCAGAGGACAGACGACGGCTGTCGCTCTGCTGTGGTCGGGGAGATGTGACTACAGAGGACAGACGACGGCTGTCGCTTTGCTGTGGTTGGAGAGATGTGACTACAGAGGACAGACGACTGGTGTCGCTCTGCCGTGATCGGGGAGATGTGACTACAGAGGACAGACGACGGCTGTCGCTCTGCTGTGGATGGAGAGATGTGGCTAC